>OZ014519.1:6639249-7239249 GCA_963966055.1 Lathyrus aphaca
CCCCTTTGAACCTTGAAGTATGAGTTTTTTTTCTGAGCGAAAAAACCCTCACATTCAACCCGGGGCAGGGTAGTCATCTATTAATTTGACCGAGTGTTCAAATTTCCAAGGTAGTGTGCATCCAATGATCCAATATCTTTCATCAAGAGGTCAAAGGACGTAAAAACACAATGGTTACCACTCACCAACAAAAGAATGAGGCAGTCACAACCCTTTCATGCAAACCAGATAAACCAATGTCACACGATTTGTTCAAAAAATCAAAAGCAAAAATAAAATAAAAAGAAAAGGCCTGCTAAGTCGAAAAAAACTTATTGAAAACAAATGACTTTGTCAAAAGTTAGGGCATTCCGATGGACTTCAAAATAAAACAAATTCAAAAAGAATTAGTCCAGGCAAAAGTTAGGGAGTAAAAATCAGAAAGAAAAGAACTTCCATAAGAACAAAGTTGTGTGACTACAGACACAAAGTCAGAAAGGGTGTCTGTTACTCCAAAAACCTCATTGATGCTTAAACCGTCGGTGTCATTGGTTCCTCAACTATTACAAAACCCTTTCGAGAGGTGAGCGCTTAGGCCAAATTAGCTTAACGTAGGACTGAAGAACATCAAGGAGAATGGATGGGCACAAATAAATTTTGAGCCATAAATCTTTCTTTCTAAAACCGTGAACCAGACCACGTTACAACCCTTAAAAGTCCTAATTGAAGCAAGGTCAATTCTGAAAGCATACTACGACAAGGTTGAGTAAATTGACTCCCAAAGATTTGCTAATTCATCACTACATTTGGACTAATAGTCCATTCGTCACACACTATCATATCATTCAAATAAATAAAGTTTCAAAACTTGCATGATCATTGCATTAAAATTACCATTTGTGAATGAAAAATTTTAATTGCAAGTCAGTATGTGACATCAGGGGAGTTCCTACAAAAAGCAATCACGGGAGAATTTGATCATTCAATAATGATGACCAGAATCAAGAGCATCTTGTAGGCCTATGAATCAGGGGCATGTCATCCAGTGGTTTTCATTGACCAAGGAATCAGTCAGGGTAAGGCAAGTCCTCAAGCATCGGTTGATTGAGAAGAACATCATTCAAGAGTCAGTTGATCAGCTGAATCTTCCAAACAGGGGCAAGCCACCCAAAGTTTCTATTGACCAAGGTTGATTTTCTTCCAATGCTCAGTCAGATTGAGTCAAGTCGCTTCCACGCTCATGCATGGGCAAGGCACTTCAAAAGCTCGATGGCATAACATCCAAGTCTTTCGTTACAAGAATTGGATAATCAGGGGAAATTCGTTCAAAGTTCATAATATTGGGGTAAGTCTTCCATGGAAGTTGTTTCCAAAATCCCTCTTAGGGAATATTCTTCAAAGATCCGCTAGATTGGGGCAGGTGAAACTACACATAGCAATTTATATCAGTGATCTTCGAGTTCAAGATGAGTATCGAGAAATCATGCTACCCACCCTCGCGATGTCACCCTTCTCAACAAGAAGCCTTGTCACAAAAGACATTCCTTCCCACCTTATGAGCATTTCTTGTTTTTTTTGCATAAGTCATTTGCATACATTATTCATGTCACTTCGCTAGAGCATATCACATCATAAATGCATTGAGCATACCCCCTCCACATCAATCTCACACCAGAGGGCCTCGTAACCCAACTTCTTACCATTCAAAGTCCAGTTCTCGTCTGGAAAACTATTTCAAAGTCCAGTTCTCGTCTGGCAAACCAACTTCAAATACCAGTTCTCGTCTGGTAGGCGAATATTTTAACCAGTTCTCGTCTGGTCACCTTTTCATTTAGCCTATTTTGAACTCCAGTTCTCGTCTGGTAGTCATTCTTTTTCAGAGTCAATTCTCGTTTGACAATGAACCAAGAAGGAGTCAGTTCTCGTCTGACAACTTATTCTTTTCCCATCAGTTCTCGTATATGGTCTTACCTTTAATAAACTGGTTCTCGTCTGGTAATTCACCTTCAAAGTCCAATTGTTTGGCAACCCAAAAGAAAAAATCTCTATCAACATGGACCTAACGCCCAACCATCATTGTTTCAATCATTTCCCGCATCTCATATATTCATATCCTCTACATCCTGAGCATACCTTGACACCTTGCATCATTTGCATTGCATCTTTATCTGCATGGTTTTCTTTCTGGTGTGGGGTAAGATCGTTACTAGACGCAATTTGGGGAAATCATCTCGAGATCTGATGAATTTCTCTAAGAGTTTGAAGACACTAAGGCACTTTGGATGCCAGGTCTTCTATAAAATCCTCTGGAGACAATCTTCTTGAAGAAGATTAAGTCTGGGATGCAATTTGAGGAGTAAAGGATTTATTGCCTGCTTATGATAATCAGTATGCAATTGTTGAACTCAAAAACTTGAATCACCAAGGCAGTTCTCAGGATGAATGTCTGGTATTTGTTTCCCAGCAGGGTATTGGAAGTTTATACTTCCCCGAGTAGATAATCTTTCTCCAGACGATAAGGTTTCTTCTTGAAGAGCTGATTATTCTCCAATTTAAAGTCCAATCTTCATTGGTATATCTTCTCAACACAGTTGTCATACTATACTTGGGCATAATTTGATTCGATTTGATCGACATATGTGATATTTAGATTTCTTCCCTAGCAGGAGGCTCATTTTGATCTCTAATTCTCCAACAAAGTTTTTTCCTCAACAGAGTATTGACACATCCTTTTCTCAGCAAGGTTAGAAGGTTGTCATTTCCCCAGCGAATTTCTATGGTTATAATTTTTTCCCAAGAAGAGTTGATTTAGATGTGACCTCCCCAACAAGGTCATCATTCTTTTGTCAAGAGCCCACATGTGTTGTTAACATTCTCCCCAGCAGAGATGTTACTCCCCACAGAGATTTGAAAGATCATATCCGTGATTCTTTCCCCACCAGAGTTGTTTGTTATCTTCCCTAGCAGGAGTTTCTTGTTGCATTTTGCATATAGTAATCATCATTACTTTGCATCCTCAAATGCGTAGCATTTCCATTTCGTATGGAGCATTACGCCATAAATTCAACATGCATGTGAAGCATAAGTCAGTTTTGGTTCCATTCACCAAAAGTTTGATAATTCCTCAATAAGGCAGTGACATCCCCAAGTGTTGTTCACTTCATTCCTGAGCAGTTTCTTTTCGGTCAATATCTAGGTGTGAAGATTCGTGGATCTTTTGGGTACCTTATCTTTTTCCCAGTCGAGTCACTTTGCTTGGTTCCCTGTGGAAAACGTTTATTTCTAGTTGTCATTCGAGGATGACAATTTCTTTTCAAGTACTTTCGAGGTTGGTCTTGTTTGCTTTGGCTATCATTTGAGGATGGTAGACCATTTTGAGTTTATTGATCGAGTTCAATATTTCTCCATTCAAAGTCTGGTTGAGGTTAGTCTTTGCCTTTTGGTTATCGGTTGAGGCCGATAACCAATTTCGATTTTGTCTGAGGTTAGTTTCGTTATTTCGAGTTGTCATTCGAGGATGGAATTCTTTTTTTTCAAGTCCTTCTGAGGTTGGTCTTGTTTGTTGTGGCTATCATTCAAGGATGGTAGGCCATTTTGAGTTTATTGATCGAGGTCAATATTTTCTCCCTACAAAGTCTGGTCAAGGTCAGTCTTTGTCCCCTTTTGGTTGTCTTCCGAGGTTGACACACCATTTTAAATCCGTCTGAGGTCAGTTTCGTTTATTTCAAGTTTATCATTCAAGTATGGTATTCTTTTCCAAGCCCGTTTAAGGTCAGTCTTGTTGCTTTTGTGTTTCCTTGTTTTGTTGATCGAGGTCAACATTCATTCCCTGAGAGTCTGTCTGCGGTTGGTCTTCTTTCTTGTCTTATCCCCAGTAGAGTCTTTCTTTTTTACAATTTTCATCAAGCATTTCCACCATTACTTTCTTTTACCAGCAGAGTGCAAATTTTCTGGTTCTTTTAGTATTCAAACCTCTTGCACCTTTCAGATTTAAGCCGTTTGAATAGGGGCAGCTGTTGCACCCCAAAATTTGCCCTCTAATTTTCTAACTTTAACTTACTTTTTGTTTTGTGTTCATACGCATCCCCGTTAGGTTATTAACATTTGCATTCATTTGAATCAGGCTCTAGAGACATGGGATCGAAAGTTTCTGAGGAATTAGGGATTCACGTTCTATTTATGGATCATCGGGAGAATTCAAGTTTTATTTGGTCATGCAGCCATCACTAACGTCATCTTCTTATGTTGTTGTCACTAGACTAGGGTTTATTTCCCTGATTTAGTGGTCTTCAAGGATTTCGCGTCTGAAGACTATTCACTGATTCATTTGGCAATAAGGTGTGAATTAGGGGTCTCTTTTTCATCAAGTTACAAGGATATTCTCTTCTTATCAGCATCTCAGGAGTTCGCTTTAGTTGCAAGTTATCTGTTATGGTGGTCTATTTCTCAAATAGCGTGCATCCAAGGTGTAGTCGTGTTCATGTGTTGATTTATTTCTCCAATGATCGATTTAGACAGACTCAAAGTAATTTGTGGATCATTTGGTTAGTGATTCAGGGGATGATTGGTTCAGATGGTTATTGTTTCAATTGCAAGTTGTCTAGTGATGGTTGTGTTTTGTTTAATCAGAGGATTTTGTGAAAGTTTGAGTTTGGTTTTGGATTCACCTATTCCTTAAATCGAGTTTTCATTATCCATTTGTAAATTAAACCCATTGGACCATTTTTTTCCTGTTTAAACCGTATCCATTTTCAAGTTCATTGAATCACTATCCATTCCAATTCAAGTTCATATCCATTTCCATACTATATTCATCAAAATTCCATTTATCAAATCCATATTTCATTAACCTTTTTTTTTCTTCCTTAAATCCATTTAATCGTTTTATACCAATATCCAACTTAAATCATATTATATTTTTTTCCCTAATTCTTCATAAGCCATCACTTGCTTATTATACAAATAACCACATTTTTATCCATTTAGTTAACCCATTTCCAAAGTCCATATCATTTCTTTAGTACAAAGCCCATTAGTTCACACAAGAAAGAAAATGTTGACCTAACTATAAATGATAAAATCACATATCCTAGACAAAGGAAGGCAACGGCGCTGAAAATGAGATAGAGAAAGAAAAGAGAGTTTATGATCATTTTCATGCTACTGTTCATACCAATCACCAAACTTCTTCTTCCTATTCTCACGAAAAACAACTTGTTGTAACATAAATAGCTCCACCATAAAATCTACCATCCTCACGCACAACCACACATCTCACCACAAATGCAACAAACTGCTTTTCATAACCGATCCAGCATGAACACGCCATCACTAAATCACCGTACTCCAATCAATAGCAGCTCTGACAGAGAAGATTCATTCACCACCACGCGCGGTCATCGACAACGACTCTACAACAACACGTTTTAAGTCGCTCAAGACTAAATCTCTGTAACAAGTTTCGACTCTGCACGCTTCGAAGCCATCATTACCAACCTCGCCGCACACCACTGAGTCTTAGATTTATGATCTTTCAATCTGTGAGCTACATCAAGTATCGACTTGGTGTCGGTTAGTCCATTTTTCTTTCATTGCTGATGTTCTGATTGTTAAATGATGTTTGTCTCGCACTTACGACCTCGTTCAATGTTTGTTTGTGTACATAAGTTGATCTATAGTTCCTGAGTTTTCTTGATTAATGTGAAAATGTAGATGTAGATGTTGATTTTGGTTTTTTATGTTAGATAATCTGCTTGAGTTACTGCATTTTTATGTTATTCATATTGTTTGTTAGTTGCTACATTAACACTTGTTTGTTTCAATATAGCCATTTATTTAACATTCAAAATAGTTACATCTGCAAGTCTATGCTTTATTGAGAGGAGTATTTTACTTTTCACTTGTTTTGAAACTTTCTGACATTTGTTTTGTTTGTATATATTATTGTTTTGATTTTTCTAGTGATTGTTTTGAAACCATGTATATTATATTATCTCTCACTTTTTGTTTTGACAATGTATATATACCTTTTATTTCCTATATATATTTATATATATTATTTCTTGTTTGTTCTTTTTATAGCTACAAGGTTTTGAATAAATTTTTCGTGTTACTATTATTATTTCTTCACATATACCATGCTTGGCCTTAGGATTGGTTAAATTGGCTTCAAGTTGTTTAATGCTAATCACATTTATGTATTTTGTTTCATAGAGTAGTCTCATGTGGCGCCTTTTAATTCTGGTGAGATTTGTGTGGTTGTTTGGTTCCAAGGTTCATAAGTCTTATTTACTGCATTTTTTATGCTGGCTATTTCTTTTGTTCAATTAGGGTGAGCCTTGTTCGGAGATAATGAGGTTTTTGTAGAATATTTTTTTGTCTATTAAATTTGATGGTGTCTTATTAGTGGCGGGCTTTATGGGGTTGTTTATGTAGTATTGTTCTTTGGTGACTAGTGTAATCTTGGTACATGTTATTTTCATACTTTCTATCCATTCACTGGTGTATTCTTGGTACACAGTAGCATCTCTTATGCTTAATATATTCTTGGCTTCTACATAAAAAGGTAATAACATTGTGCTCATGTAAGAACTTAAGAAATAGTGTACATTGGTAATAGAAACACTGTGGAACAAATTTCATTCTATTTTTACATCTATGTTCTAAATTTTGGGAGTTGGTAGATATATTATATTATTTATTTATTTACTTTTTTCATTTCATATTTTGATATTCATTTTCAATTTCATAAATCAATTGGTGTTGATGCTTATTGGAGTCAATTTTGACCTTGTGTTTAATCTCACGTGGATTTGGCTATTGGCATTCTATGATGTTACTCATTATTGATATCAATGAAAGAGAGATGTCCTTTTTCGGTACTGTCATTGTTGTGTCTGGATTTGAATCAATTTTTTATGGTAATTTAGGCTTTAAGGATTCCATTTGGATTTATCTCTTGCTAGCAACTATGTCCATAATACATCATGCACCATATATTTTTTTATTTGCTATATTAAGTAAGTTTTTGCTAAGATTAATTGATCTTAGAGTTTCACTAGACCTTTATCATTAGTATTTTGAAATTTGTAAATAGTTTATAGATTTGTTCATGATTTTACTTTTTTAGTTTAATTTTTCATGACTTGTATAATTGATTTTTTTTTCATAGGATGTTTTGGATTAATTTCTCATGACTTTCTAAGATTAATTTCCTACTTGTTTGGATTTAAATTTTCATGATTTTTCTTGGATTAGTTACATTGTTGACTTTGTTTTTTATTTAATTTTGAATTTCTGATTAATTAGAGTTTTAATATATTGTTTAGAATTCTAGTTGGATTTAATTGACTTTTTTTTATTATATTTTTAGCATAGACCTTTTTGTACGTATAACTTTGTTGATCCTTGCTTAAGTGCTGGTGAGTTTTGGTGCGTTGATTTGTTTGGAGCTTTAAGCTTGATGTGAGGAGTATCCGTGTTGATTGGTTTAATCTTGGTATACGCCTCGAGCTTGATACTTTGACGTACTTGGAGCTTCTGCGAGTATTCTTGAGATTGTATTGAAGAGGCAACGAACCTTCTCCGTTAGGTACCACTGAGACTCGATTTTATCTTTTTCACGCCTCATTCTAGGTTTTAATTCCATGTTAGATGCATATTGATACATCCAAAGTCTTATTTCCCTTAGTATTTTTCTTTTAACCTTTGAGTCTTTCTCTTCTTTCTCATAAACAGAAAATCCAAAAACATCTAATAAATACAAAAACAACAAAAAACACTTCTTTACAAGACTTGAACCAAACTTCAATCGTCGTTCCTGCGAGATTCTTTTCTCATCTTACTTTGGTGCAGACGCGAGACATGTCGAGTCCGTTCGACCGCAAATAGGTAAAACACCTGCGTGGCAACACCTCACTGCTAGAACGCGCATTTGACATTGTCAACTTAAAAAACACAAGAAGACTGTGGTCACCCTTAGTTAGCCGAACTACGACGGTCTGATTCTCATTAGGAGATACGTAGGCACGAGCGCGATACTTGTCGACCCAATTCCCGTTCTGTTCAGAACTAAGTGGACTCTGATTCTTGTTGCGACAAGATACGTCAGACTGAGGTGTGATACCCTATCGAGTCCGTTTCTTTCTATCACCCATTTGTTTTTGTTTTCCGTTTTCGTTCTCATTTCTTTCCAGTCCTTTCCAGTTTAGCAGCAGATGGAGCTTCAGACAACTACACCTTTTGAGCAGAGCAATGAGCGTGGATCCCATCAAGTACGATGGACGCGAAGGGGTGCTAATACCTTCTCTTCATGTAACCAACTCCCGAGCCCGAACTTGGTTGCGATGACCTCGTCTTTTTCTTTTCCCCTAGGGTTTCTTCGATTGTTCTCCTTTCCCTTGTCGGGATAAAAAATTGATCGATGGCGACTCTTCTATTTTCCGCCGGTTGATTTTCGTGTTGCGACACCTGGGTGAAACATCTTGCTTTTAGTAATCTAAACCTATTCAATTAATCATTTATTGGTTCAGAGAACTTCCTCTTCACACTAGCTAACTCCTTCAAACTTATTTTGGTTTGTCCCATATAAAACTATTCATGGAACAATCTTTCTAATTGGGTCCGTGTATATATTGAGCTTGCAGGCAAGGATGTAAACCAAGTAAACGCATTTTTCACCAGAGAGCTTGGGAAATATTGTATTCTCAAATTTTCATTGTGGGCTATTTCTCCCGCTTCAAACAGGTAGTGAGCAACATGTTTTATGGTAGATTCACTAGTGTCTCCAGAGAATTTGGTGAATTTGGGGACTTTCCACCTTGGGGGTAATTCCTGTTGCAAAATATATTATGATAATGGAGAAATGTAACTAGGCCTTTGTAATCCTACATTTACTCCATTTTGCGCCATTATCCTTTTGACCATGGCTGCTAAGTTATTTTCGGTAGGCAAATTATTACAATGCATCTGCTGCACTATATTATCAACATCTTGACCCCTCTGGACTAATATCCTCCTAGGCTCTTGTTGAACAGGAATTTCTATGTGAGGTTGTTCGACTACTTCCCTTTAATTTCTAAGGTTTGTATGGGGAATGTCTGTAGGTCTTTGATTTATTGTGGGTTCTTCTTCGACACCTAATCTTGGATTTTGCATTATTTGTTCTGGTTGTCGAGTTTGAGGAACACCAAAGAAATCAGCAATGCGTATCATTTGTTATGCTAGTAATTGGTTTGTCTGGGTGGTGTTCTGTATTAAAGGATTGAACATTGTTCCCATCTGTTGTGTCAACATTTGGACCATGTCGTGATTGCTTCCGTCCATTTGTTGTCTAATTATCTGCGCATAATTATTTGTGATTGTTGACATATAAGTTTGGAATCCTGATGGAGGCTGATTCAATCTGCCTAAGTTTACACCATATCCTGATCCTTGTAATGGTGAAGACCTGTTGACCAAGGAATCAGAATATAGTGACGATGCATTTTGCAAACTTGCCATCGTTGTAGTTGGCATTCCATAAGGTTGTTCCCTACCATATGTAGGCATTGTAAAATTCGTCGCAAAAGACCTATGAACACTCCCTATAGGAGGAGGTGTCCCTATGGGAATTTGGTAGCCCATGGTGGAGAAACTGGGCGCATTTTGAGATGATGGAAATGGTGGTGTTAACCCTGATGACAAAGGTATGGCCTCTGATACAGAGATTGACCTCGTATTTCCTCCTGTTGAAGGATTAGGGTTAAGCAACGTAGTGTTTTTGTTTTGACTATTTGGCGGATTCACCATTTTTCTCACTCTTGTTCTCTTAGGTCTTTCTATGTCAGTTACGGCTAATTTACCGCTTCTTAGAATCATACAATGAAGTATAACCTTTTTTATTCATAGTGATTATGATATTTTTTTTATTTCGCACCAATGTCCCACTGGGTGTGCCAATTTGTTTGCTGTCGAAGTTTACGAACAATCGTTGGTTTCTAATTTACGTTTAAATTAGTTTACTTGCAGGACCAATCATACAAGTCCGAGGACATAGGTGCGAGTTTTGGTCGACAATATACTGATCTTAAGAATCTCATGATTTCAATCTTTTATAAGGTTTTGTATATGTTTGTATGATTAAAAAAAGAAGTAAAAAGTGTTTGACAAAAACATAAAAGAAATGAAATTCTAGAAAGTATAAAGTAAATTGACTGGAAAAAGGTAAAATACTTCTAAACAAAAATAAACTTATAGAATGCAGAAATATAAATGAACTTGAACTTTCATAAAACTTGATTAATGTAAGATTGGTGTTTACACGTACATTTTTCCAGAAATTAAACTTTTTTCTCTCATGCGGTTACTTTGAGTATATTACAGGAATTTGTACAATATTTTCACACACACAATTCTGACAAGAATTGCCCTATTTATATACAAACTAAATAACTGCCCCTAACAGACAAATCCTACAAATACGACACTTGGCCTTCGGCATGTCTTCTTTCCACCAAACGCTTCCACGCGTCCTTCTGCCAAACTTCTTAATCTTTAAAATTTGAATCTCTTCTTTGCGTCGAAATGACGCGTGCCTTCAAAGTTGTTGAACTCTTCGAAAACAACCCTTGCCATCTGACTATGTCGAAAAGTTCAAAGGACACTCTCCAATTGACTTGGTCGAAAGTGTCGAAACACTACCTTCATCTAGCCTTGTCGAAATTGTCAAAAACAATCTCTTTGTCCGGTTTTGTCAAAATTCCTTTCTGAGCATGTTTTTTCCAACTTCCTTTCTTAGTCGAATTATATCATTTTGATCTTAATTGTCATGCATCGAAAATCCTTGTCTACACCCCCAGACTAGATTGATTTGATCAAACTGGGTTAACAATTCTATTGTGTTCTTTATAGCTTTTCTATTTTATATTTCATGCAGTACCTGAACTTAATGTCATATCAGATGTCACAACATCCTGAAGAATGTTTGAATCTGATATATCAGAATTTTAAATGTGTTATTGTGTATGCCTTACCATGTTTATAAGTAACAGATAAGATGTCTCAACATCATATTCGATATCTGAGTCTATCATACTAGAATTTAAATTGGTATCAGAGCATGCATCCTAGTCTGTTCTGGATGAGATCCAAGGGGGATACTTTATGGTTCATGGTCAAGGTAGAATGGTTCTACTGAAAAGTTGTTTAGATGTGTGAATGGTCCCTAGAAGTGGAGGATGGATTGTTCTGTTGTTATAGCATGGGGTTTGTGTTGCTATTGTGATAGGTTTGATTTATTTTCAAACATATGGTTGCTGGTGTCACTTGGAGATAATTGCTAGGGCTAATTTGTGACACTTGAAGCTTTTAAGGAGTTTGTTATCTACTGCTTATCCATCTGATAAATCCTTTGTGTGAAAATGTTTCTCTTCTCTGGAGATATATCATATGGTGTTAGGCATATATGTCTATCTGCTTCTGACAACTGTGCTAATGATACTTGAAGACTCTTTTCAAGTCCACCCAAGGCACTGTGAAGAGAAATGGTTGTTTGGAGATCTGAAGACTACTATTAACAGACTTATCTTCTGTCTGTAGATCTCTTTCTGATCCTTGGAGTGATGTCTTATACCATGATAGAATATCACATAAGAATTAGGCATAATTCTGTTGTCCAAGGAATGGTTATATAGATGCTTGGGTGCTAAACTACTGTGTTTATTTCACAAGTGTTTGGAACCTACTCCTGATCTGGAAGAGGAGACATCTGTATGGTGTGCCTAAGAAAGTTATAGCTCTAGAACGTTTCTTTGCTATGGGTGTTGATCAAGGAGTGATCAACATGTGTTTTCTCTTGAGGACAGTTTATTTCTGGTCCTTGCTGCAGGAGTGAAGTACCTGAGCTTCAAGGAGTATTATTTCAGAGAGACTCCTTGTACATGAAGGTCAAGTTGTGTCAACTGATGAAGTTGACTGATGTGGATATAATTGATCACTAGCTATATTGTGTGTGAGGATATCTCAATTCAGTCTGATTCTGGGTCTGAAGTAGAAGTCTGTTGGAGTGTCTCAACTGCTGATTATGTTTGTGTTTTGGAAGCCTAATAAACTACTGATGGTTGATTCCTCTATGCCCATACACATGTTTGTTGTGGAGGTTTATATAACTGATACTAATGTTTGAAAAAATGTTGGAACATCGTATCGGAAAGTGTCAGATATCTGCAGAAGAAGAAAAAGAAGAAGAAGAAGTTATACTCGTGTCCTACCTTGTGTGAGAAGGTAATCCTATTTGACCTATAGTAAATACCTTGACGGGAGACTTGGTGTTTGTCTATTGTTTGATGCATAAAAGTAAATACTTTGATGGGAGACTTAGTATTTATCTGGGAAGTATGCATATTTGCAGTCTGAATCTTATGGTTCAGAGAATGTTCTGAGTAACTAATGCTCATCTTCAAAAAGGGCTTTGGTTGTTCATGAAAGGGGGAGTTAAGTAGTGCCATCTGTGGTGTTTTGGTGCAAGAGTGCAGACTGGTTTTGGTGGATGCAACTAGAGTTTTGTTTTTCCCATGACAAGGAAGGTGTTCATAATCATGAAGTTATTATTGATAAATTATCAGAACTTTGTGAAGATTTCTTTACTTAGGGAGAAATGTCATCCTTGGTATTGCTGCAAGGTGTAGTTCTGCACTATTCCTTCTGAAGATTCATATAGTGTCAGGTTTGAAGACTTTGGAGAAACATTGGAAGTTTCTCATCAATATGTGTTATTGGTAGGAATTTCTGCAAATTCAACAAGATGGAGGATTTCTACTCAAACTTGGTAAATAAATCAAGTCTATGAGAGCATGGAACTATTATTCTGTAAAGGAATGAGGTTCTTTCAAGTGGCAGAAGAAGGAGCTGAATTTAACAGTTGGATGTGGACTAACAATGTTCAAACATCTAGTTCAATATCAGAGTCTAATTGGTGAAATGGAAGATAAATTTAAGATAGAATGACCTACAATGATTGAATGTTTCATAAGGCCTGTTATCTTGACAGCTTGGTGAAGATCAACTTCATTGATCAGGATATCTTTAGAAGATTTGTGATAAACGTGAAGAAGACAAGTGTGGCAATTGGCTTTTTCATATGAGGATTCATAAAGGAGGTGATCAAACTGTGGCAATTGGTTGATCTCTATATTGGATTCGAAGAATCAAGATGATCAGAGTGTGGCAGCTGGTTGTTCTTGAGGATAGTCTTAGAACAAATTGCTCTTGGGCAGAAGAGTGATGAGTTAAAGACTCAAGGAGATTTGTTCTTATTGAAGGTGGTTTTCTGGATTTCTGATTCTATATGGTGGCACAATGAAGTTGAAGATTTTCAGTTCTTAGATTACTATGTTATAGTAAGTCCAGTTGGTGGAGCATGTCTAAGATCATGGTGATAAGATCTTAGTGAGTGGAAAATGTTATAACTATGTGTTAGTACATTATCTTGGATGTTTGCCTACATGGTTTCTATTCTTAGCCTACCTAATCATATGGGAGAATGATGAAGTAGTTGATATGTATTGGAAGAACCATGTAGAAGAGACCGAAGTAGATCAGGTATTGATTGCTTGGAAGTCTATTTATGGGCATTCTTTCTAATTTTTTAATTATTTTGAATGTGTTTTATCTGGATTGAATGGCCAAAGGACTGTAAAGATATTATTATGGGCCAGTTTCAAGAACCTGTGTGTAGAAGATGTTCAACTAGTGTAGTCTGTGGTAACTACAAACCAAGAAGGGATCAAGTGTGTTTTGGTACTAGAAGTGAATGTGTTCAATTGGGAATTGAACAGAGGGTGAGCTCTTGAAGACATGAAAATGCGTCTTATGTTTTCCTTTCATCATGGTATAGAGAAGCATGGAGTATCCTAGACAGGGGGAGTATGTTACAATTCTATGCAGCTGATTTTGTGGAGTTAAGGAGGAGTAATACCTTAACCAGGTTCTGGGATGTTACACAGCATGTTGTGACATGTGCTACTAAGTATGTTTTCCTGATTATTTTATTACTTAGTGGTTGTGGTATGCATTTCTGCGTGATCCAGATAAGGAGAGTCCTAGGAGTCCAGAAGGCTATATTTTATAAAGTTGCTCTCTGCGGTTTATGTTGGATTCTTGAGGTGTTGTGAACCATATTGTTGCACTTCTAATAGACAATATATGGTTGGATGTCAGAACATGTCTCAAGACATGTGTGTATTGATCTCTTTTTGAGTATTTGTGGACGGCGCTAGCAGAAAAATGTGAAACACGGGGTTTTCATGCGTTTTTGTTGTTGGAATGCGGTACAGTGGCAAGCAACAAAATTTTTGGAAGTATTTTTTCCGGGAATTTATCGTATCCACAGAGATTAGTTCTATAGAACAGTCGTTCAACAATATCTAAGTTTATAAGTTTGGATTAAAATGGTTTTAAGGTAAATGCAGGAAAGTAAATAAGAACATAAAAAGTATACATTCTTCAGAGAAAAGAAACTTATCAAGCATGTATATTATTGACTCGTCACAAACATAAATTTATCGATCATTTTCACTCTACTACAATACTTATCAAAACCATCCAGCATCGCTCACAACAGTGTCCATCTCTGGCACACTGAGCTGAGAGAGCAACTGTATCACTCTCGTCATCACTCTCGCGCACGACGCCTCGAAACACGGAAGACATTAAGTTCCGACACCATACAAATTATTATCTAAATCTATCCCTAGCCTATAGAGCATAGATATACATCCTTAACCAAGATTTGTGATGTTTATCTCTAACACAACCCAAATCCAAACATAAATGCAAAAAGATCAAGGAAGAGATCGATAATGATTTGTAAAGCAGATTTATACATTATTATGATCAACAAAGATACATATGTTCATAGTAACCATACAACACTCAACAAATAGAATTTACAAAAAGAATAGAAGAAGCGGAACCAAACATTTCATGGTTTGTCAACACCAATCGACGAGAGATTCGACTCCGGATCATCCAAATGCAAGCTCCATTAATGTTTTCTAGCTAAATCCTATGAAGAAATGAAGTTTAATGGAGTGGGAGCAAAAAAATACCCAAACCATCCTCTAAAAAATTTGTTTTTCCCTTTATATAAGTTGTCTTGATCGCAGGGCTCGCTCAGCGAGCTTCAGCTTGCTCAGTGAGACCTAAAAAATTGTTAAACCGCCTTACAGCTCGCTCAGCAAAAATTCCAGCAGGAAATTCAAAAATCCAAAAATTGTTTTCTTCATATCTTTTGAACCGTAACTCTGATTTTCGCCCAGTTCGAAGCATTGAAAAGCTTATTCAATGCTCTATTTAACAATGCTCCAATATCAATGATGTAAAACCTAAAAAAATAAATGTAAAACAATTAAATCAATAATATTTACAAGATAACGTAATGTATACACTATAATGTAAGGTAAACGTATTTACAAACAAAACGGGGTTTATTCGAACGATTATAACAAAAAGTATCGATAAGTGCAACAAAACTTATATACAAAAATACCTACAATTTGCACTTATCATTTGTTATTGGTCTGTTTGTTTTGGGAGAACAAGTCAGCTGGTCAAGATCAGTTTTTGTTTCACAGTGAATGGTGTAGAAGTTTTTGCTCCTATCATAAAGATCTTGGACCAAGAACGCTTCTTTTTCAAGGATATGACGTTACCATCTATGCCTTGGATCCCTATTTATAGAAGCGTATTCCCTCCTCCCCCAGCATGTAAGTTTTCTTGTTTTCATCTTTTTTTCTAATGGGGTTCTTTAGAGTTTGGATGAATAATTCATGGGTATGGTGTTGTGAGGGATGTGTTTGCCAAGCTTTGGCTAAAAAAGGGGAGAAAAAGTGTGTACAGATGATGTACTCAGAGTTGTTGTCACAGTAGTTGCATCTATTATTTAGTGTGGAAGATGTCAAGCAACATGTTCTAACATGAGCAAGAGAAGGTTGTTGTTTCCACTTTTGTTTTTGCTGCTGAAGGTTAATATATTATTTTTATTATTTATTTTAGCCAAAATTTGCCAAAGGGGGAGATTGTAAGTACTTTAAAATTGGCATGAATTTTGTAAAACAAATATAACAGCAATGTGTATGTACATGATCTTTGTAAATAAAGAATATATGAAGCAAAAAATCATCTGTGTGTGCCCAAACATGTTGTGGTGAAATGCTTCAACATATGGAACAATATGTTGAAGAAGATGGCAAGACAGTTCATTCGCCGTCATGAACTGCTGAAGATGGATTGAATTTTTTGTTTTGGTTTCAACAGAAACAATTTATTTGAAGATTTAAATCAATCCAATGGCGCTGATTGTAGAATATCTTGAAGACTCAATTTAAATTGAAGGCAAATATTGAAAAATATAGAGTTTCTATATTTAGAGATATTTTAGGAGTTTTTATATTTGAAGATCTTTTTGTATATTTTGTAGCATATTTTTTTTGTAGTTTTGTAGCAGTTATTACTGTGATTGTTTAGGCCCAAATCCAGTTGGGAATAGGTTATAAACGAAACCTTGTAACCTAGTTTAAAACCAACCAACCAAACCGAAAATGTAATATCATTAGGGTTGTGTTCTTGTGCAGTCGTAAGCAACAAGGAACCCTGTTGTGGTTGTTTATGTGTAAACCTCGAAGCTGCTAAGCAAGAGGTGGATTGTACTTAACTGAAGCTGCTAGGCAAGGTTAATGTATTGTAATGGAAGTGTTGCTTCTGTTTGTGAATTGTTGGTAGGTAACAAGCCGTCAATAATAGCAACTGATTGTTGAGGACTGTGAGACATCACTGAGGTGATTGGAAGTGAGGATGAGTTTCTCATATTTAGGAGTTCCTGAGTAGAAGTTGCACAAGTAATGATTAAGTGAGAAGACTCTAAATTATAGGTGTTTGTTGAGAAGTCTTTGAATTAATACTACATAGTGGATTTCCTTCCTGGCTTGGTAGCCTCTAGAGTAGATTGATTTGATCGAATTGGGTTAACAATTCTGTTGTGTTCTTTATAGCTTTTTTGTTTTATATTTCATGCAGTACCTGAACTCAATGTCATATCAGATGTCACAACATCCTGAAGAATGTTTGAATCTGATATATCAAAATTTTAAATGTGTTGTTGTATATGCCTTACCATGTTTATAAGTAACAGATAAGATGTCTCAACATCATATTCGACATCTGAGTTTGTCATACCAAAATTTCAATGTTCATATTTTATAACCCGTGTTACGAAACAGGACTAATATGATGTTTATGAAGTTTGTTTATGAAGATGTGATACCCTTTTTATGAGTTTACTCTGATTAACTGTATTAAATTTGTGATGGGGTAGAAAATGTGTTACATGTTGGGTGGAGACAAATCATTGCTCAGTGGGAGTGTGTGTGATTTGTTCGGACTCCAATATGGAGTTGTGATGGAGATAAAGCATTGCCAAGTGGGGAGTATGTGATTTATCCAGATTCTACTATGAATCAGGTTTGATTGAATGAACCATAATGTATTGGTAGCACATGCATTGTGTCAAGTTATTGAGTCACATTGCATTTATGTATGTCGATTAATTGATGATTGAAAGTGTCGCTCCCGGGATTTTCATCCTAGTACAAACGCGAAAGTGGCGCGGAAAAGGTAGAGTCACCAGCCAGGCATTTTTATCCCGAAAGAATGGGAAAGGTAATGTTGCACAAACCGAAGGAAGAAGGAAATGACAAGGTCCTGAGAACCAAAGATCTGGGTTCGGGAGTCGGTTACGACCTGGGAAGGTATTAGCACCTCAGATCATCTGCCGTACCCGACGGGATCCACGCTTGTTTGTCTGTTTCAAATGGTCAGAAATAAGATTTGTTTGAACAAAAGAATTGCTAACTGGAACTGGAACTGAAATGAGAAAGGAACTGAAAAAGAGAGAGATCAAAAAGAATGAATGGGGAAAATGTAGGGAAAATTAAGAATGAGCTCGCACGCGGCCCTACCCCGCTGCCTACGTACCTCATCGGGAAAATGAGGATCAGAGTCGACGTAGTTCTCCTAACCAGGAGGGAACTTTTGTTTGTGTTTTTTATGGTTGGAACTGCTTATGTCTATGCTCAGGTGTTGCATGCTCGTCTCGTACGAGTGCGTTTACCGTCTTGAAAACGAGACAAGTTGTCGCAAGTTCGCGCTGAGAATGAATGAGGTGAGAAGAGAGTTCCCGCATGAAAGTCACTTATTGTTTGTTGTTTTTTATTTTATGAGAAGTATTTTGAATTTGTTTGTGAACATTCTCATACTAATGTAGCGGTAAAATCATGAGTGTAAGCTATTGATTAACTTAACTCAAGGTAAACAGAGTCGCCACCGCGCTTTTATTTTATTCCAAATGGAAAAGGGAAAAAGAACGAATAAAACCTAATGAATCTAAAAGCAAAAGCTAAAAGAAACAAAACAGAGAACGGGTTAGGGGATAGGTTACAAATTGGGAAGGTTTTACGCACCCAAAATGTCTGTGGTACTCCACGGGAGCCCTTTGAAATATTTATTGCTTTTTTTTTTTGTTTGAAATTGGTTTGCTTGAAAAAAAAATTGAAGGGATGAGAAGAAGAATTTTTTTTAAGATTTTTGTGTTTGAAGAGACGATTGTCTCATGCCTACGTACCCACAAAGTGCAATGCGAGATCAAAACCTCGTAGTTCGTGGTACAAAATTTGAAAAGAAACAATGAGTTGCATTAATTTTAAAATGTAGAGATAAGTCATCATTCTTTAGCGAATAATTCCGCTAGAAAGAATGAATCATATCTAAACATATGAAAAGAAAAGTGCACAAAGGCACAAAAACAATTGAGTGAGTTTTGAATTTTTTAAAGTACTTAAGAAAAGAATTTCGATATATTTACATGGATTAACATTTATTAAGAAAATAAAGTGAAAAGGATAAAAATCACTTGACCTAAGTCAAGGTTTAATTGTGAAAACATTTGAAGTTTGAAAACAAAGAAGATTTTTGAAATAGGAAGAAGATTTGAAAATTTAAGAATTGTGAGGAGATGAAGGGACTATCCTAATACTTGAATTTAAAAGTTAATAGAAGAGCGATCAAACCATATTATGAAGATTTCTTCAAGGTGAATGGAATGCCATCTTTATAGAAAAATGAAAATAATTTGAGGCCAAGGTCTTCAATCAATCACAACTTGAGCAAAGGGAGAGATCCTAAAATCTAAGTCCAAACTCCAATGCTAAGGATAGTGGCCATAGTCCGAAATTAAAAGTCACAAGTCTTTTAGGTGTTTAATCCATTATTAATGTTTTAGTGTCCAAATGGACAAAAGAAAAATCACAAGCAACAATATAAACATAAACAATATGATAGATGATATAATATGATAATAGCATAATAAAGAGATAAGGAGCGAGAAATTGAAATAAAAAGGATAAGGTACGAGAGATTGAATTTAAATGGTTAGTATATTAATAGTATTATAATATTTACATATAGATGGCTTGATGAACTTAATCAAACACAACCACAAAAGATAACAAAAATATCGAGGCATTTACGAAGTAATTACCCTACAAATGAGGCCGGCCACCACCAATTAAGGTGGAAAATATTTGTGCTAATACATGTTAGAGAAATGATATTATGGATCATTCTCCGAAAACATGTCGCACAAAAAAGAAAAGAACGGTCTAATCTTAATCGAGATTTTCGTTGAATTATCGAATGCAACCTATCACGATCCCAAAGTATGGAGAATGATCCAAATGATCATTCATCCATATATTTGAAATAATGAAGGTTAAACATATTCAAAATTCAACAATCTACGGATCGGAGATTTTCATCGACCAAAAATAAAAGAATAAAAGGAAATAAAAAAACATGGATCTAAAAAATGATCCTCCAAAATAAAAGAACAAATAAAAAATCTTTATAAAATTTTTTAAAGACTCTTCTTCAAAATTCTTTTAATAATATACTATGAATATTATTAAAATCATTTTTCATTTAACCTTTTTTTTTAACAAAAACAAACCAAATAAATAAAATAAAATAAACAAAGAAAGATATAACAAAGGGGAGGGGGACGCATATTTAGTGTGTTGTGCTAAGAAAAGGGATCCAAACGGATCCTTAAGCCCAAACACATAACAGTAATAGGTCTAAGAAAAAAAACAATTGAAAAACCAAAAAAAAAGAAAAGCAAAGTTGCTTCTTCTTCTTCTATCACGAAAATAGGGGCATGTTCTCTCCCTCACCTTCTAAAAAAACGAAAAAAGCAGCAGCAATCCAATCGGTCCAATCAAATGGTAGCTTCCTCTCTACCAAATCTCAGCTTCTTTTCCTCTTCTTCTTCTCGCGAATCTCCCTCTTTCCTTCTTCACAGTGATGCCAATATAAACCTCATTCAATCTCCTTTGTTTATCTCTCAATCACAAATTTAATGGAGTTTGAAGGTTTGAAATGGAGATGGATCTGTTGAATATCAAGGAACTAATGAAGAATTAATGGAAATTTTTGATAACGATTGAAGGTGAGGATGATGAAGGAAGAAAGGAATTTCTGGAAATTTGGAACAATTGAATCGGAAACTTTTCGGTCCTCTTTTGGGCAGGGGTTTAGAGGGCTTTTTAAGCTTGGAGATTGAAAGAGGAGAGGTGTTCAATTTATAGAAGGAATGGATGAGTTTCGGATTGCCGTTTTGAATCGATTTGGGGCGTTTTGAAGGTCACGGTTTTCTCGTGCTTCCTTTGCTGAGTTTTGGATGCGTCCCGCGTGCGTTTCAATTCAATTCGCTGCATATCGCGTGTGTGTTATTTGTGCTGAGGCCTTGCGTTTTATTTGTTCTGTTGTTGCATTTTGGCAGGTGCAAAAGAGTGTTACGGGATGCGTTTGATGATGATGCTGTGTGATGTGAAGTCGTTTCAACAAAATCCGGCGTGGTGTTGAGGGCTGCGTTTTGAACTTCAGCTGTGATACGCGTGCTGCTTGAGGCTTTGGCTTATGAAGTTGCGTTTGGTGGTCCCGGCTTGTAGTCCAAGTGATGCGTTTTACATTACATCTCTATGCGTTTCGTGTGGATGTATTCCTGCAATGTTTGACTTGAGAAAAAGCAGCGTGATGACGTGTTCGCAGCTTGGCTTTGGTTTCTTAGGCTTGATGACTTGCTGCTGAAAAATAGTCATGTGTTGAAGAGATGAAAATGTGTGGCTGGAAGAAATAAAAAAGCTAGAACATGGGCTTGTATTGTGGGCTTAAGTGGCTATTATTATTTTTTTATTATTTTCTTTTATAATTTGAATAGAAAGAAAAGTATAATGTCATGGACTTTTTTTTATCAATTTCTTTTATATGAAATGATCTTTAAAAAAATGTGGGCTTATAGAAAATGGATTAAGAAAAGGAAACAACAATGGGAATTAACAATAAAAGTGGATAGAATAATCGGGAATTGTGTTTATGAAAATAAAAGATCGATAAAAAAAATGGATAACCTTGTGGATAATCGAAAGGGGTTAATGAATAAAAATTCGGAATTTTTGTGAATTGAATTTAAGAAAAGGAATAGAAATGGATAATAACTATAAAAAATGATGGTTTATGAATCGAATAAAAATGGATGGAAATGGATATAGATCGAAAATGAAAATAATGTGGGAATTAGGAAGGTGGATTTTGAAAAATAGTTTAGGACGGATAAATGGGTATGAAATGATGATTTTTTTTAAGCCCACAACCAACTTCTGATTTTTCACAAGCCACTGATTAAAATGAACACAACTATCACTGAACCACTGAACAAACATGCCACTCCAACCACAATCACTGAAATCTGTCTTGATTATTCGAATCCATGTTGAGAAAAATAAATCCTCAGATGAACTGCTGATAAACTGATGAATCAAAAAGAACTTCACACGCAACATTTCTCGATAATCTGATGACTTTCGCGCACGACACAGCTTGAACTTCTTGAATACACATCATCTGAGAAACAAAACACTGGTACACATAACTTGCAGTGGAAACAATCTTTGATAGTTTGACCATGATTAGGTCAAGCATCCATCTGAACTGACTCGTGACTGAACCAACGCCTCTGAATTGAAATCACTGCTCTGTCTTTGAAAACCTGCAACACAAAAAAGAAGAAGAAGAACACTGCGACATATTTTGGTATTTTGGTTAGAAGTTGGTAAGTATAAACAAACAAAGCAAGTAAAAGCATGGTGATCCCCTGCGAAGCATAGACCCTACATCTGAGAAGAAACGAGAAACCAGTGCGATCTTGTTTGTATGAAAAATGCAGATGAAATGCAAAGAAATCTTAGGGCAAAAATTAGGGTGTTACAACTAAGACTTGTTCATCGTGGTAGATGCCTTACACCTCGGCCCGAGATGGGACGTGCATAAGTAACCCACGGCAAAGTCTCCTGGCGTACGCGAATATTCAACCTTTATTAGGTATTTTATTATTTTCTTTATGGGATGAGAAAGAATGACTCAAGTTGAAAAAGGACAAACTAAGGGGACTAAGACACAATCCTATATTGTTTATGGCATGCAAAAGGGAGATCCTAATGGTTTATGTGGCTTTCTAATCCTAATAAGAAAAGGAAAAGAAGAAAAGAGAATTAGAACTTAACTTAATTCCTAAGGAAGTTAAATGGTTCTAAAGAGGGGGAAGCGTATACAAGTAAAAACCCAATGCTAAGGCATACACAATTACCAAGCATAAAGAGACGAGGAAGAAGCTGTAGGTGACTTACCTCACCCTGCCTACAAAACAAATGTTAGCTTTACAAAGCATATTGAAAACAAAACAAAGTAATAAAGACAATTAAACCTTGAAAGTATAAAGAAAAGGAGGAAAGAAGTTATATGAACAAACTTACCTCAAACTCCCTACAAAACAAAAGTTAGCTTGACAATGTATTTTGAAAGCAAAACAAAGCATAGAAGTAATTAAGTGTTGCACGCGTCCTAGGATGGAACTAGGGTTCAAAATAAGACCTAAGTATAAAGGTGAAGGTACCTAAAATTTATATGACTTATAAAGTCAGTATCTACATGCTATAGGTCCCTAAGGGTGATAGGATACCTCACAAGTTCAAACTATGTACAAAAAATTCACATAAGTTCACATAAATGCAAGTTAGAGTTCATGAATGAAGTATGAATTCACATGGCATACAAGCATGAATTAATATATGAAATGAGTATCAAATTCAATAGTGAATTCTTATGAATGTATATTAATAAACATAACATCATGGATGCAATGGTTTAGTCCTATGGAGCAAGGAGAAGAAGATGTGAGAATAAACGAACATGGTGTCGCATAAGATCACTAAGGATGCAAATTAAGGATGAATGACATGCGAATATGAATGAGATGATTATGGGTCAGTAGCATACAAGGTATGATATGAAATTAGAATTCATGGCTTGGAATTTATGATTCCCACATAATTCATGTTAACATTTGGAGGAGAAGAGAAACAAGTATAAGTTAAACTAGTTCAAATAAAAATGCACTTTGAAACACCAAAATAAACCAAATGAATATGGTTCAAAAATGGACCTATAACTAGAATTAAGGACCTAAAAGTGACCTATAATTAACTCCTAAAAGTTACTAAAAATTATCTCAAGCAAATGGCATGAATGCCTTCCTAACATCTAGGTTATGGAGCAAATAAGCACCTAGTCGGGCCTATAATCTAGGTGACATAAAAAATAGAAAAATGACTTGAAAAATTATGAAATTAAATCCCTAGCATGGTAAAGTCATTAGCTTTCATGGTATAAAAGGATTTCACAAACTTATGCACCAAAGTGCCAAAACAATTACTTAATGGTCAAGATAACAAGGCATGATCGCCGAAAAACAACTCCACAAAGTGGATAAAAAATGACACCAAAAATTATGGAAAAAAATGCCTAAGGAGCATAAAAATATCACAAATTGCAATAGTTAATCACACACAAAAAATAGGTCTCACACCTATTTGAAAAAAATGTTTTTGGTCTCTTATGTCAAAACCATTTGTTTTGGGACAACTTGGAATGAAAAATCCAAATTAATTACTAAAACTATCCAAAACTGGAAGCAAAAATTATAAAAAAATTAATTAAGAGGATAAGTATAACTCATGAATTTTTCCAGAATTTTATAACACCTAAAACTATTTTTAATAATTGCAACGAAATGGGCAAAAAACGGTGTTTTAAGGGAAAGTGAAAGGAAGCGAATTCTATCGTTCGTAACCTAATCCCTAAGCTCCGATATCATCACACATCATCAAAAATAACAAATAAATCCATTGCCTCATGTGGGAGGGCTCAATATGCACCTTAAGTTATATGATCATAAGCCGCATACAAACTAGAATGATGCATTAAGGTAGAGAAAGTCGAGATTACTTACTTGATCGAAGTGCTGATTCCTCATATAAAAGAAACCCAAAAACTTCATGCAAGGTCTTGTAATTCCCCCATAAGAAATATAAATGCTTATCATCCATAATCTCTTTGTGAAGCTCCACCATAATCAAAATCGATCCAATATCGATAAAAAGGCTCATGAATGCTTACCAAGCTTAATTCTCAACAATAATTAAAATCATGAACAAAAATTCTAATTATATAAATAGTCAAGAAATGGATTAAGACATTAAATCACAAAAATTAATTGACAAGAAAATTAATCCATATTTTCTCACAAGATTATTAATTAACAAATTAAGAAAAAATAAAAGAACCATGGGGTGTTTCAGTAACAGGATGGTGCAAATAGCAAAACAATGACCTTAGGCCCATTCTCAACACTAGCACAGGGGGATGTGAGTTAGGAAAATGATGGTACTAATAACAATTAACGGATCTAAGGCCTAATCCTCTTACCAACTTCGTAAGAGGTGAATTAGGAAATAGAGGGTGTGAATAAGAATTCCATGGATTCTGAATCTAAGGCCCGATCCACATGAAGATAGTAGCACGGAGGGGTGCAGAAGTGAAAACAGATGTGCGATTAGAGATCCATGAATGTCTGAGGCCCAATCCCAATCTTTATTAAACCCTAAAACATCAACATATGAAAATTAGTCCTCCTCTTCCCATTCACGGGACGACTTCTTCTTCCTCACCTCTTCCTCCTTTTCACACTGTGAGCCGCCACCGCGATCTTCTTTCTTATCTGAGCTTGAATCACACACCATGATCTTTGAATTTTCCTCACAATCTTCATCTTGACATCTTCTTCAATTCAAACAACTTCGTCGGCCAATATCATCTTCTTCAACCACGACTTTCACTACGGACTAGTGTCGCCTCTGCCGCCGGGAAAACTCTCCCCTCAGCCTCTTTCGTTGTTTCAATAATCTTCGAGTAGGATTCGTGTTTAGGCTGAGAAAGTTGAGACTATATCATGTGATGGCATCACAAGACAGAATGACCGAAAAGCACCGCGATCTCCTCTCCATCGTCAACCTCAAACAAACGCCACGCTCTCGTCCGTTCTTCAAGAACTCCGCCTCGGACCTTCAACAATCGCGAGTGCGATTTCAAGAATCACTTCCATTCCAACGCGGTTATGATAATTACTCTTATGGGGCATATATCTTTGATCAAACTCTCAAGCATGCAGGAACCTCAGCAATAAAGCTTCCAATAGCCTTCCCATCACTGCTTTGTGGAATAATTCTCAACCAATATCCAGGCATCCTTACTGACAAGGATTCTGTCTGTAAAAGGGAGAGTCCATTGTCCTTTCACTACAAACTATTTCTGAGCCATCATGCTGCAGATGTTGAAGCTCCAAGTGGGACATCTGCTGGACCATCTAATGTCAAGACTCCTATATCCAAGGCAGCCCTAATTTCAGAGCTCAAGACAACTTGCAAAGAGCTGGATGAAAGGAAGAAAAAGCTTGAGAACATAATTCAAAGACTAGAGCTGG
The DNA here is from genome assembly GCA_963966055.1 of Lathyrus aphaca. NCBI lineage: Eukaryota > Viridiplantae > Streptophyta > Magnoliopsida > Fabales > Fabaceae > Lathyrus > Lathyrus aphaca. Next base: position 6,665,192 of record OZ014519.1, read on the forward strand.
AGGAAGTTGCTAGAAATGTGGATGGATCTGATGCTGAGTCTGAGGATTCAGAGGATACATAGTATGCTGAGTCTGAGTGAAGCTGGTTGTGGTGGAAAATGTATTGCCTGTTCTGCATTGTAATTTTGCTTTGTATTTCTGTTTTTTTTCCTGTAATGGTTGGCCCCTAATTTCTGTCTAACAAGGGGGAGAAGTGTACTGAACAAAGCCTGCTGCTGTTAATGCCTCTCTGATGAACAATGTTGATGTTATATTTTTGTCTTCTAAACTAAGTTATATTTGAATGTTCATTGGTATATTAAAGTCTGTTGAACAAGTCATAGCTGTATACATACATGTTTGAGGGGGAGAAAATTATTAGCTCTCACATGATTCAACAGAAAAGAACTCTGCTGCTCTCTGATAAAACCAGAAGATTGTGTTAGCCAAAAATTAGCCAAAGGGGGAGTTTGTAGATGTTAAGAATTGGCAGAATTTTTGACAAACAAGAATAAGTGAACTTAGTTCAGGATGTCACACCAGATGTTGTGACATTAACAAACAAAGTAAAAGTTAATGAACTTAGTTCAAGACATCAGGATGTCACACCAGATGTTGTGACATCGTAAACCTGCTATCTGACTTAAATGATACGTAACAGAAGTGAGTAAATTCAGGAGAAATTATCTGGAATTAATTTTAAAAAGATAAGCACTCCAAGGCGCATCTTTAGGAAGCTTAGTTATCTGGTTTCAGTGTAACAGAATAACTAACTCACCTTGATTCAAGGAGATAACAAACTAACTCACCCTAATTCAAGGTGATGACTGTGGGATTTATCAAAGTCTGGATAATTTGCAAAAAGCCCACAAACCAAGAATCTATTTAAGGAACTGAAACACTCAAGAAAAGAGCACGAATTTTAGAAGACTGTAAAGGGTGTTTGTGAAGCTGGTTATTTTAAGCAGGTTTTAATTGTTTGTCACTTTATGAGATTTTAAGCAAAAAGTGAATTGTGTCTTGATTGAAACTTTTAAGTAAGATCAAGCTGGTGTGGTTGAAGTGTGACTCCAATTTTATTAATCATTGTAAAGATCACTGTGTGATTGAGGGGGAATGAGTAGGTACTCATATCTAAGTTGATTCTTAGGTAGAAATTGCCTTGGGTAGATATTAAGTGAAGGATTAAACTGGTTGGTTTAACTCCATAATTAATATTACTTATATTGGATTTCCTTCCTGGCTTGGTAGCCCCCAGATATAAGTGTGGAGATACACTGAACTGGGTTAACAATTTCTTGTGTCATTTAATTTACCAGCTCATTAATTTTGGTTTAAGATTTCAAGTGTTTAAACATCTGGTTCGATATCACGTATCTGATCCCAGAATTTCAATTGGCATCAAAGCAGGCACCCTGCCTGTATATCTGGGTGAGATCTAGGGACTGCAAATTTTGGGAACATGGACAGAGATGTAGGATCTGTGAATCGACCACCTATCTTGGATGGATCCAACTATGATTACTGGAAGCCAAGAATGATAGCATTCTTGAAATCTCTTGATAGCAGGGCTTGGAAAGTAGTTAACAAAGGATGGGAGCACCCTATCAAAGACAATAAGGATGGGGAAAAAGTGATGAAGCCTGAAGAAGAGTGGAGCAAGGAGGAAGAAGAGTCAGCACTTGGAAATTCCAAAGCCTTAAATGCCTTGTTCAATGGCATTGACAGGAACATATTTAGGCTTGTGCATCACTGTGAGCTAGCCAAGGATGTTTGGGACACCCTCAAAACTACTCATGAAGGAACATCAAAGGTGAAGATGTCAAGACTTCAACTTCTCACCACCAAGTTTGAGAACTTGAGAATGAAGGAAGATGAGACCATTCATGAGTTTTACATGAACATCCTGGAGATTGCTAATACTTCTGGTGCCTTGGGAGAGAAGACGAATGATGAAAAGTTGGCAAGAAAGATTCTCATATCACTGCCAAAGAGGTTTGACATGAAGGTCATTGCTATAGAAGAAGCTCAGGACATCTGCACAATGAAGGTTGAGGAGCTCATTGGTTCTCTTCAAACCTTTGAGATGGGAATGAATGATACAATTGTGAAGAAAAACAAAAGCATAGCCCTGGTCTCAAACACTGATAAAGAAGAAGAAAGTCATGAAGCAGGCTCTGAGGACAACTTATCAGAATCAATTGCTATGGTTGGAAGACAATTTAACAAAATCCTCACAAGAATGGAAAACAGGCCCAGACCAAGTGGAAGAAACTCAACCTCTGAGAATAAAAGACCTTATGACTCTAATAGAAGGTCAAACTATGATGAGAAGACTAATCAAGGAAAAGGGATCCAATGTCATGGATGTGAAGGGTATGGACACATTAGAAGTGAATGTCCAACCTATCTAAAGAAGAAAAAGAAAGGTCTCACTGTGTCCTGGTCAGATGAAGACTCAGGTAGTGAGTCAGAAGAAGAATCTGCAAAGCACATCACTGCTTTAGCTGGAGTATGTGAAACTGAAGGGGGATCCAGTGATGAGGATCTGATATTTGAAGAGCTTGAAGCATCTTACAGGATGCTGTGTAAAAGGAGCACTGAAGTATGCATGGAAAATAAACAGCAGAAGAAGCAGATTGAGGAATTAAAGGCTGAAAAGGCAAGTCATCTAGAGATCATTAACACTTTGAAAAGTGAAGTCAGCCTACTCAACTCCAAAATGGAGCATATGTCCAAATCTGTCAGAATGCTGAACAGTGGCTCAAACACACTGGATGCCATTCTCAACAACAACAAGCACTCAGGGAATAGGACTGGGTTGGGATTTAATAAAGCTCAAAACTTTGAGGCTAGCACCAGCCAATCAACTCCAAATCCCATGAAGTCAAACAAGATGTTCAAGCAGATGTCTCAACATCATGACAAAAACATGATGAAAAAGAAATATCAAAGATGAAGATGTCATCACTGTGGAAGGTTTGGTCACATCAAAACTTTTTGCTACAAGCTGCATGGATACCCCAATCAGAGTTCCCAGCACCCTCCTAAGCAGAAGACAGAGGTCACCAAGAAAATTTGGATACCTAAAGCTAGTCTTTATGCTGATCAAAGCTACCAGTACATGCCTAATAACAAGGTCACCAGGCAACCTTAGAACTCTAGAGATGGACACTAGCCAGGGCAGATGCATCAAAGGAAACCTCACAACAGGCACAAATGGTCCAAGCAGGTTGTTGCCTATATAGCTCACACATCTCTCAGAGTATCTGATAAGGAAGACTGGTATTTTGACAGTGGCTGCTCAAGGCACATGACTGGACTGAAGAATCTGTTAGTGGACTTAAAGTCACACTCATCCAGCTATGTAACCTTTGGAGATGGAGCAAAAGGGGAAATCAAGGGAGTTGGGACCCTGGACTGCTCAGGTGTACCAAGTCTAGATGATGTGATGTTGGTAAAAGGATTAACTGCTAACTTGATCAGCATAAGTCAGTTATGTAACCAAGGTTACAGTGTCAACTTCACCAAAACTGAGTGCATAGTTTCTGATAAAGAACAGAAAGTTGTCATGAGAGGAGCCAGATCAAAAGACAACTGCTATATGTGGGAACCCCAAGATTTCAGCCTCACATCTACTTGTTCCTTAGCCAAAGAAGAAGAAGTGAAGTTGTGGCATCAAAGACTGGGTCATCTCCATCTCAGAGGAATAAAGAAGATCATATCTATGGAGGCTGTAAGAGGAATCCCAAGACTTAAGATTGATGAAAGTAAATTTTGTGGTGAATGTCAAATAGGCAAGCAAACCAAGATGTCACACCCAAAGCTTCAACATCAGACAACTTCCAAAGTCTTGGAATTATTGCACATGGATCTTATGGGACCAATGCAGGTAGAGAGTCTTGGTGGAAAAAGATATGCTTATGTGGTTGTTGATGACTTCTCAAGATATACCTGGATAAGCTTCATCAAAGAAAAGTCTGATGTATTTGAGGTATTTAAAGATCTGTGCCATAGGATCCAAAGAGAAAAAGCAAGTTGTGTGGTCAGAATAAGAAGTGATCATGGAAAGGAGTTTGAGAATAAAAAATTCTCAGATTTCTGTTCTTCAGAAGGGATCAACCATGAGTATTCTTCTCCCATTACCCCTCAACAGAATGGGATTGTTGAAAGGAAAAACAGAACTATTCAGGAGTCAGCTAGAGCCATGATTCATGCCAAGAAGTTACCCCTGTATTTTTGGGCTGAAGCTATGAACACAGCATGCTACATCCACAATAGAGTCACACTAAGAAAGGGAACTTTATCCACCATCTATGAAGTCTGGAAGGGTAGAAAACCTACAGTCAAGTACTTTCATATATTTGGAAGTAAGTGCTACATTCTGGCTGATAGGGATCAAAGAAGGAAGATGGACCCTAAGAGTGATGAAGGGATATTTCTTGGATACTCCATAAATAGCAGAGCTTACAGAGTATTTAACTCCAGAACCAAGGTTATAATGGAGTCAATAAATGTGATTATTGATGATGCCTATGCAGATGTTGCTGATGATGTTGGAACATCTGCTGACAATCAAACTGAAGTTGAAATAGAAAGTGATAATCTTGACTTCACTCTAACTGAGGCAAGGTCAGAGCAATCCAACAAACCTCCCTCCATCAGAATCTAGAAAGATCATCCTAAAGAACTGATAATTGGTGATCCCAACAAAGGTGTCATCACTAGATCAAGAGAGGTGATCTCAGGCTCCTGCTTTGTTTCAAAGATAGAACCTAAAAACATCAAGGAAGCTCTGAATGATGAGTACTGGATCTCTGCTATGCAGGAAGAATTAGGCCAGTTTACAAGGAATGAAGTATGGGATCTTGTTCCTAGGCCTGATGACATTAATGTGATTGGCACTAAGTGGGTGTACAAAAACAAGTCTAATGAGCAGGGAGTAGTTACAAAAAACAAGGCTAGGCTGGTGGCTCAAGGATATACACAAATTGAAGGGGTAGATTTTGATGAAACTTTTGCACCAGTAGCAAGACTTGAATCCATCATACTACTTCTAGGAATTGCTTGCATCCTAAAGTTCAAACAATTTCAGATGGATGTTAAAAGTGCCTTTCTAAATGGGTACCTTAATGAGGAAGTATATGTGGAGCAACCAAAGGGGTTTGTTGATCCAAGTTGTCCAGGCCATGTATATAAGCTGAGGAAGGCTCTGTATGGTCTAAAGCAAGCTCCCAGAGCATGGTATGAAAGACTGACCACCTTTCTCAATAAACATGGATACAGGAAAGGAGGAATAGACAAAACCCTGTTTGTAAAGGATGAAGAGGGAAAGGTTATGATTGCTCAGATATATGTGGATGACATAGTGTTTGGTGGGATGTCAGACAAGATGGTTAAACATTTTGTGACTCAAATGGAGTCTGAGTTTGAAATGAGCCTAGTGGGAGAACTAACTTACTTCCTTGGACTACAAATCAAACAGATGGAGGACTCCATGTTCATATCCCAAAGCAAGTATGCAAAGAACACTGTCAAGAAGTTTGGGATGGACAATGCAAGTCACAAGAGAACACCTGCCCCCACTCATTTGAAACTGACAAAGGATGACAAAGGTGAGAGTGTGGACCAAAGCTTGTACATAAGCATGATTGGAAGTCTACTATATCTTACACCTAGCAGACCAGATATAGCTTTTGTAGTAGGTATGTGTGCAAGGTATCAAGTTGAACCAAAAGTGAGCCATCTAAACCAGGTTAAGAGGATCTTGAAATATGTAAATGGTACTTGTGACTATGGCATAATGTTTTCTCATGGTTGTGAACCAATCCTCACTGGATTTTGTGATGCTGACTGGGCTGGAAGTGCTGATGATAGAAAGAGTACATCAGGAGGATGCTTCTTTCTAGGGAACAATTTAATTTCTTGGTTCAGTAAGAAACAAAATTGTGTGTCCTTATCCACTGCTGAAGCTGAATATATTGCAGCTGGTAGCAGTTGTTCACAGCTGGTATGGATGAAACAAATGCTCACAGAATACAATGTCCCACAAGATGTCATGACATTGTACTGTGACAATTTAAGTGCTATTAACATCTCCAAAAATCCTATCCAACACAGCAGAACTAAGCACATAGATATCAGACATCATTTCATCAGAGACCTTGTGGAAGAGAAGGTGATCACATTAGAGCATGTAGCCACAGAGCTGCAATTAGCTGACATATTTACTAAGGCTTTGGATGCTACCCAATTTGAAAACCTAAGGGGTAAATTGGGAATCTGCATATGTGAAATATAGCAGTTATGGAGAAGTGCCAGCATGTCTCATGACATCGTGTGGCATGATCACCAGATGGCAGCACCAGTCTGGCCAATAACTGTTTGTATTCCAATCTTAAAAATTCCAATAGCAACGGATTCTATAAATGTACAAACGTGCTTTCAACTCCTCACATCCTCATTAGCTCCACTAAACGTTTTGCATGCTACAGCTGAATCTCTACACTCATCCAAATCTATCAAACCTTTACACATTTCCACTACAATCGAAAAAAATGTCTCAACATCAAAACCCTAACTCCATTGATGAGGGTCTCAATCAAGAAGACGTGGTGAACGCAACTCCATTATCTATAGTACCAATGGATGCTACTCCTATAAATGAGATCAGAGAAAGCATTCCTATTTCTCAAAAACCCAGGACTCCCCATGCAAGAAGACCTAAGGAGCCAGTCTTCAGCAAAAGCAAGGGAACTCCTTCATCTTCCAGCACCCCCAAAGCTTCTGCTTATGTGGACGCGTCAATCAAACTGCTTGTAAACAGGATCCTTGCTTAACAAAGAGTTGTGCCTGGGGTGTCTGTTCCCCTGAACAGTATGCCTGCTCCACAAGAAGAACCAATCAACCAAGCTGAAGAGGACATACCTGCTCCACAGGATGTCCCAAGAAATGTTGAAACACCTGAGGGCCAAGACAAATCCCCAAGTGATGATGACAAAGCCACTGATGATAAAGCTCCTGATGATCAAGCTGCTGAGAAAGAGGCTTCCCAACCTCCACCTGTTGAAAACCTAGATGATGACTCTGACACAGAGATCATAGCATATGTTAATCCTAGCATAGCCAAGAGGCTTAGGGCTAGGAAGGATAAGAAGCCAGCTACTCATGCAACTCCTGAAAAGAGACAGTTAACTCCCAAGAAGGACAAGGTCAAAGTTGCCTTTGGACCTACAAAGCAATGGAGTAAGGTCAGCACTCAGAAGAGGAAGGCCACAACTCCATCTGACTCTGATGTTGAGGAGGATGTTCCAACATCCCAACCCAAGAAGAAGCCAGCACCTCCTAGGACTGCCACTGCTGTTCCTGAAGCACCCCTGGACAATGTGTCCTTCCACCATGTCTCCAGTGTAAGCAAGTGGAAGTATGTCTATCAAAGAAGGGTGGCTTTGGAAAGAGAGCTGGGTAGCAATGCTCTGGAATGCACTGAGGTAATTGATTTAATCTCAAATGCTGGTCTATTCAAAACTGTCTCCAACTTTTCTCCTTGTTATGAACTGCTGGTAAAAGAGTTTATAGTCAACCTACAAGAAGGGTGTGCTGATGGGAAATCTGAGGATTTCAGGAAAGTATATGTCAGGGGGAGATGTGTTGATTTTTCTCCTAGGGTGATAAATCAGTACCTAGGGAGAGAATCGGATGGGCCAAATGAGCTGGGCAAAACTGACAACCAAGTCTGCAAAATCATCACAGCCAACCAGGTCAAGTCATGGCCAGTCAAAGGAAAACTATCTGTCAGCTTGTTAACAAGAAAGTATGCCATGCTACATAGAATTGGAACTGTCAACTGGGTCCCAACCAACCACACCTCATCTATAGCTACTGGGCTTGGAAGGTTTATCTGTGTTGTAGGCACCCAAACCAAGTTGGATTATGGGGCATATATCTTTGATCAAACTCTCAAGCATGCAGGAACCTCAGCAATAAAGCTTCCAATAGCCTTCCCATCACTGCTTTGTGGAATAATTCTCAACCAATATCCAGGCATCCTTACTGACAAGGATTCTGTCTGTAAAAGGGAGAGTCCACTGTCCTTTCACTACAAACTGTTTCTGAGCCATCATGCTGCAGATGTTGAAGCTCCAAGTGGGACATTTGCTGGACCATCTAATGTCAAGACTCCTATATCCAAGGCAACCCTAATTGCAGAGCTCAAGACAACTTGCAAAGAGCTGGATGAAAGGAAGAAAAAGCTTGAGAACATAATTCAAAGACTAGAGCTGGAGGAAGTTGCTGGAAATGTGGATGGATCTGATAATGAGTCTGAGGATTCAGAGGATACAGAGTATGCTGAGTCTGAGTGAAGCTGGTTGTGGTGGAAAATGTATTGCCTGTTCTGCATTGTAATTTTGCTTTGTATTTCTGTTTTTTTTCCTGTAATGGTTGGCCCCTAATTTCTGTCTAACAAGGGGGAGAAGTGTACTGAACAAAGCCTGTTGTTGTTAATGCCTGTCTGATGAACAATGTTGATGTTATATTTCTGTCTTTTGAACTAAGTTATATTTGAATGTTCATTGGTATATTAAAGTCTGTTGAACAAGTCATAGCAGTATACATACATGTTTGAGGGGGAGCAAATTATTAGCTCTCACATGATTCAACAGAAAAGAACTCTGCTGCTCTCTGATAAAACCAGAAGATTGTGTTAGCCAAAAATTAGCCAAAGGGGGAGTTTGTAGATGTTAAGAATTGGCAGAATTTTTGACAAACAAGAATAAGTGAACTTAGTTCAGGATGTCACACCAGATGTTGTGACATTGACAAACAAAGTAAAAGTTAATGAACTTAGTTCAAGACATCAGGATGTCACACCAGATGTTGTGACATCGTAAACCTGCTATCTGACTTAAATGATACGTAACAGAAGTGAGTAAATTCAGGAGAAATTATCTGGAATTAATTTTAAAAAGATAAGCACTCCAAGGCGCATCTTTAGGAAGCTTAGTTATCTGGTTTCAGTGTAACAGAATAACTAACTCACCTTGATTCAAGGAGATAACAAACTAACTCACCCTAATTCAAGGTGATGACTGTGGGATTTATCAAAGTCTGGATAATTTGCAAAAAGCCCACAAACCAAGCATCTATTTAAGGAACTAAAACACTCAAGAAAAGAGCACGAATTTTAGAAGACTGTAAAGGGTGTTTGTGAAGCTGGTTATTTTAAGCAGGTTTTAAATGTTTGTCACTTTATGAGATTTTAGGCAAAAAGTGAATTGTGTCTTGATTGAAACTTTTAAGTAAGATCAAGCTGGTGTGTTTGAAGTGTGACTTCAATTTTATTAATCATTGTAAAGATCACTGTGTGATTGAGGGGGAATGAGTAGGTACTCATATCTAAGTTGAGTCTTAGGTAGAAATTTCCTTGGGTAGATATTAAGTGAAGGATTCAACTGGTTGGTTTAACTCCATAATTAATATTACTTATATTGGATTTCCTTCCTGGCTTGGTAGCCCCCAGATGTAAGTGTGGAGATACACTGAACTGGGTTAACAATTTCCTGTGTCATTTAATTTACTAGCTCATTAATTTTGGTTTAAGATTTCAAGTGTTTAAACATCTGGTTCGACATCACGTATCTGATCCCAAAATTTCATAATTGTTGCGAGTCACAGTTTTTCCTCTTGAATTTCCGCCGCTATGATTGATTCATGCGGTTGTTGTATTGATTGTTGAAATTGTGGTGTTCTTGATCCTTGCAGTGAAGTGAATTTGCGGTCAATTCTGATGCAATCTGCAGGTGCGAGTGTAACACGGTGGGAGAACTGACTTTAAACAATGTTGCGGATAGCAAGAGTCGCCACCGACTTTTATTGTATCCATAAGGAAAGGTTATAAAAGAACAGGAAAGACCTTAGAGAATATTTTGGGTCCGGGGGGTAGGTTATGTAAAGGGAAGGTGTTAGCACCCTTTTCATCCATGGTTATCCATGGGCTCTTAGGTACTTAAGCTCACTTTTGAATTGTTTTGAAAGTGTAGTGTGTGAATAGCAAAAATTTCAGAATAGTTTAATAATAATCCGTGTATGGATGTGTAAGAAACTTGTTTGAAAATTTTGTTGAAAATTTGTTTAAGTGTGAAAAAAAAATTTTGAAATGAGCTTAAGTACTTAGGAGTAATCTACCCTAATGTTTAAGGTCTTTCTTATTCTTTATCCTTTCCTTAGTAAGACTATCCCTACTATAATGGAGTAGGTAGTCCTTACTTTGGATGTTTAAGGGACATGTATGGGACAATTAGATTTTGAAGGCAATGGTGGGGTGTAATAAGCACATATAAGGGACCATCATCATTTTTCGAAAGGGACTCGATCCGTAAAGGCAACCATAAAGGGACTTTGATGATTTTATTTCGAGGGGCTTGCTTTATACACCCCACTTAACCATTATTCGTAGGCAACGAGAGGGATATCCTTAGAAAGTGAGACGGCGATTAAAATCGACTTACGTGTGTGAAGTGTTTAATTTAATTATCTTTATTTAAAAGTGATCTAAATTTATTTTAATATTACATACATGTTGTTACACTCCCTAATTACTAACCACAACAATAATAATTAAATAATTACAATTTTACATCCAGGAACAATTACATAATAATTATAAAATAAATGGCAAATAAATAAATATAATAGCGAAATATAAATAATAAATAAATAAATAAACAAATTATAATCAGGGGTTAGTAGCAATAATAATAATAATAAGTTAGAAATAATAAACGAGGTTAGAAATATAAAAATAATAATAATATGGTTAGTAAATAAGAATAAAAGTAATTAGAGTAAACAAAATAAAAATATAATATAATAATACATAATAATTTAGTTAGTAACAATAAACAAAATTAATTAACAATTTTTAATATGAACAATTATACTTAGAAAACAAATATTAACGAACAATTATTTTTTAAGTTTTAAATTATTAAATTATTCTTTTAAATATAATATGACTACAAAATTTAATTATTATTAATATTATACATATCTTAAGAAAAAAGTAAATTTTTTTGAATATCATATATAAAATTAATCATGTTTATAAATTTTAATCCTATTAATTATTATACTTACAAATTTTTAAACCAAACATAAAAATATAACTATTATGAATTAAATTGTTTTTAAACATTAAAAGAAAAATAATTTGAATTATAAATATACTTACAAAATTTATAAGGATTATAATAAATATATATACATAATAATTATATTAGGAATTAAAAAAAAAAAAAAAGAATTTAATTTTATTTAGAAAAATGTTTTAGGATTGGAAAACTAGGGTTTTATATTTTTTTTAGTTTTTTTTAGAAATAGGGTTTTATAAAATTAGGGTTTATCTAATTACCTATTTTATTTACAAACATATGTACAAAATTTTTTTTAATTAATAAAATAATGACATGTTAACAAATTATTATTTTTTAGTAAAAGAAATAAATATAAGTTTAATCTAATGTAAATATATTATTTTTGAATTTTAGGGATTTTTCTTGAAATTAAAATATTAATTAAAGAATAATAAGAAAAAAAAGAAGAAAATAGAAAGAAAAAGAAAAGGGAACCTGCTGGGATTTGATCCCAAGACCTCAGGTTTGCAAACAACATCCAGAACCACTAAGCCATCCATACGCAGGTGAAAGTAGAATGAGAATGGTTGGTTTTGTTCTTTGTCTTTGATAAATCCAGAAAAATATGAAAAAAAACAAAAGGCCTGGGGTGGTGTTGAACCCAGGACCTTATGGATATGCATACGCGCGTCTTACCGCCTGGCTGGGAGAGCCTTCCTGTCAACCTGTTGGCCTTGATTCATTATATTTTATGCCTTCCATGATCCTGAAAAATAAACAAAAAAATATGGCCCCAGCATGATTCGAGCCATGGACCTCTCACCAAATACATACGCCTCCTTTCCACTGGGCTACTACTGCCTTGATGATATCAACTTATATTAATATAATAAAATTATTAAACAATTTTTCAAATATCAGAATGCGCGCCATAGGACTTCTTCTTCTCCAATTTACCTGCGATTTTTGCTATGAATTTACATATGAACTTTCCTGCGAGTTCTTCCTGTTCTTCAACCTGCGAAAACGAAACATGGACAAAACAGTTCCGATTTATGAAATTGATTAACATTTTATGATCCATACAGTCCACACAACATCTCTACGTTCTCCAAATCCATTTATATTTGGTGAATTGATGAACCCTAATTTGGAGGTTCAAACCCTAACCATGGCCGTTTCTGTTTCAAGCTCTCATCCTTCAATCAAACTATCCAGAATCATTCTAGGGATCAAAATAAACACAAATCAATCATCAAAAACAGTTCATAATACATATATTGATGGATTCGAAAAAAATTATTTTAAGACAAAGATGAGTTCGGGTTGATCAACAGGAGGCATATGTGATGCATATGATGGATGTTTCACCATTAGAGAAGTCTCATGAAGCTTGCTATGTACTCATTTTACCTTCAAATGCCTCAAATCCAAAAATCCGAATGTCCCTTATGGAGAGATTTTTTGTGTTTTTGTTCTTACCTCTTGGCTGCTCAAATTCGTCAATGAGCTAGGGTTTGTGTTATGTATATATATGGGATTGATTTAGGTCAGAAAAATCATTTGGTTGTGTGAAGATTTGGTCCAAAAAATATTGAAAAAGATCCTTGTGTAAATTTCAAATATTTGATCATAAGGCCTTACTATTTTGGGAGGAATCTCATGATTTCTTTCTCCTTTGACTCCAATCTATAATTATGAATTTTTAGGAACAAAATCTTCACCCAAAAATAACTTTTCATATTTTTTATTTATTTAAAATGATTTTTAGGAGTTAAATCAATAATAAATAAATAAAAAATAATAAAAATGATGATTTTTGTTCAATTGGGTCGTGCACCATATTAGGAGATGGATTGGGTCATGAATTAGGCAGCCCATTTGGAAAGAAATACTTTTAAGCCTCCATTTTCAACATAAACCATCCTAAAATTGTCCAACTTTGCAAGGGCACATCTCCCTCAATTTTAAAGGTATGAGGGTGTTCTTGGACTTTTTGGAAAGCTTGAAGAGTCCTCTAAACAACCCCATTGGTTTCAGGTCCATATCATTTACCAATCTCAAGTTATGCCCTCTTGAAGTTGTTGACTTTTTGTTGACTTTTGAAATGACCTATAATGTCTTAGATCATATCTTTCAAATGAAGCATTTTTGGGCTTAACCTTCAACATCAAAGTTGTAGAGAATTCAATTTCCTTCAAAATGAGCTTTGGATGGAGACTTGGTGATGAAGTATGTGAAAGTTATGCCTGGTCAAAGTTCAGTTGACTTTTACTGAGGAAACCCTAATTTAGAAACTCCCGATTATTGATGATCTGGAATCTCCTTGATGAATCATGATCAACCCTTGATCAAATGATGAATTTTACTTCATATACTTGATGTTGGCAAAAAATCATGAAGTTTGACTTTGGTTTGACTACAGTTGCCCTCAGTTTGACTTTTTAACTGCATTGACTGATTTTGACTTATCTGATCATCTGACTGAGCAAACTTTTGGGAAAAGTCTTGAAACTTGTCATGGGGGTTCTTACACACATATAAGATGTTATGAAGCTCACTTGAAGTCTTGGAAGTTCATTTAGCCTGATTAAAGTCAAAACCCTAGTATTGGATGCACTGCTTAGGAGGTGCATTGTCTGAGGGAATTGTCAACTTCTTTGACCAATTGTGAACTTTGTGAACCTTGTGGACCTTCATAAAATGTCTTGTGATACTCATGGGAGGTATTGGGAAGCTTGTGAACCTTGTGAACCTCATGAAGTGGCTTTGTAGACCTCATGAACCTCAGGGAAGCTTTGTAATCATTGTGTAACTTGTGAACCTTGTGAACCTTCAAGAAGTAACTTGTAGACTTCCTGAACTTCATGAAAGGTATTGTAAATGTTGAGAAGCTTGTGAACCTTGTGAACCTTCAAGAAGTGACTTGTGGACTTCATGAACCTCATGCAAGGTTGTGTAACTGTTGAGAAAACTTGTGAACCTTGTGAACCTTCTTAGAACACAAAGTCTTGTATTGTGAGGGCAAATTTTGGGGTGCAACAGCTGCCCCTGTTCAATTTTCTGAAACCTGAGGGGTTAGATTGGTATATTTGCCAGTCGTAACCTGGAAGGTTGAAGGGGATTGAACACAAAAGCCCAAAAATTTGCACTCACCAGTGCATAGGGTGATATTGATGGTTGGTTGAACATGGTTGAGTGGGCTTAAAGATGCCACTAGGAGAAAGTTCTTCAGATATATTTCTTGGAAGATAAGGCAATTCAAAATATGGAGGTATAATGAAAGCTGTCAGGAGTCTGGAGTAATACTGATGTAACAGCATGTTTTCATGAGGATAGAGCAATCAATAATGATAACCCTAAAGCAGTCTTGAAGTAATGATTTCAGGAGGATAGAGCAATCAATAATGATAACTCTAAAGCAGTCTTGAAGTATTGATTTCAGGAGGATAGAGCCATCAATAATGACAACTCCAAAGCAGTCTTGAAATAATAATGTGATATGTCTTCAGGAGGATAGAGCAATCAATAATGATAACTCTAAAGCAGTCTTGAAGTATTGATTTCAGGAGGATAGAGCCATCAATAATGACAACTCCAAAGCAGTCTTGAAATAATAATGTGATATGTCTTCAGGAGGATAGAGCAATCAATAATGATAACTCTAAAGCAGTCTTGAAGTACTGATTTCAGGAGGATAGAGCCATCAATAATGACAACTCCAAAGCAGTCTTGAAATAATAATGTGATATGTCTTCAGGAGGATAGAGCAATCAATAATGATACCTCTAAAGCAGTCTTGAAGTACTGATTTCAGGAGGATAGAGCCATCAATAATGACAACTCCAAAGCAGTCTTGAAATACTGATTTCAGGAGGCTAGAGCCATCAATAATGACAACTCCAAAGCAGTCTTGAAATAATGATGTGATATGTCTTCAGGAGGATAGAGCAATCAATAATGATAACTCTAAAGCAGTCTTGAAGTACTGATTTCAGGAGGATAGAGCCATCAATAATGACAACTCCAAAGCAGTCTTGAAATAATAATGTGATATGTCTTCAGGAGGATAGAGCAATCAATAATGATACCTCTAAAGCAGTCTTGAAGTACTGATTTCAGGAGGATAGAGCCATCAATAATGACAACTCCAAAGCAGTCTTGAAATACTGATTTCAGGAGGATAGAGCCATCAATAATGACAACTCCAAAGCAGTCTTGAAATAATGATGTGATATGTCTTCAGGAGGATAGAGCAATCAATAATGATAACTCTAAAGCAGTCTTGAAGTAATGATTTCAGGAGGATAGAGCCATCAATAATGACAACTCCAAAGCAGTCTTGAAATAATAATGTGATATGTCTTCAGGAGGATAGAGCAATCAATAATGATAACTCTAAAGCAGTCTTGAAGTACTGATTTCAGGAGGATAGAGCCATCAATAATGACAACTCCAATGCAGTCTTGAAATACTGATTTCAGGAGGATAGAGCCATCAATAATGACAACTCCAAAGCAGTCTTGAAATAATGATGTGATATGTCTTCAGGAGGATAGAGCAATCAATAATGATAACTCTAAAGCAGTCTTGAAGTACTGATTTCAGGAGGATAGAGCCATCAATAATGACAACTCCAAAGCAGTCTTGAAATAATAATGTGATTTGTCTTCAGGAGGATAGAGCAATCAATAATGATAACTCTAAAGCAGTCTTGAAGTACTGAGAAGTTATCAGGAGGATAAAGTAACCCTGAGGTGACAATAAAGCAGTCCCAATAGTAATAAGAAGCTCATCAGGAGGATAGAGTAACCCTGAGGTTACAATAAAGCAGTCCTGAAGATCATAAGTTTGTTTGTTAACCTGAAACAAGGTAGCATTCTGTATGATAATATTAGTTTATGCTTTATGTATGCATGTATGTCATGATGCACTTAGGTAATGTACTATGTATCTATGGATATGTATGTTATGGTATGATGTGAATGATGTATGTATGATATGATACTGCCAGAAGTGTCTGGATATCTTTGTACAACAACTGCTGGCCAGGGAAAATAAATCCCGATCCGTTGCTGAAGCACATATAACCCTCCGTCTGCTGAGGATAACAGGGTATAGATAACCTCCCGTATGCTGGGGATAGTAAGGTATATATAACCTCCCGTTGTTGGGGATGGTAAGGTATAGATATAACATCCCATTGTTGGGGATGGTAAGGTATATATAACCTTCGTCTTCGTTTGATAGTATAACATAACATCCCGTCTTCGTTCGTCGTACCCTTATTGGAAAGTAATTTCCCGAATATCCGTATGAGGATAAAAGAGATGGATATAAATTCCAGGGGAGATGAAACTTTAGGAAGATGGATTTGTCCTGCTGAGGGCTTTGTAACTGTATTGTAAAGATGAACCGGCGAAGCTTCGTTGAGATCTTTCCTTCGTTCGTCTTTAGTAAAATACCATTACTGCATTTTCATGCATTTCTGGTAAACATCAATCATATTAAAAGCACATATGCATTTCTGGTAAACATCAATCATATTCAAAAGCATGATACACTCAAACATAACCAATGGACGTTTTGCTTAGGGTAAAAGTAAATCTGGATTCAGAGGGAAAAGTAAAGCTGAACTTGAAAACAGAATTATTTCAACTTCGAAAGCGTATAACCAATTGGATTTAGAGCTCCTGAAATCCATAACTTTCCTGAATACCTTCCCAGAAATCTTCATAACCGGATCTGAAGACATGATACTGACACCATCTGATACTACTGGCATAGACAATTAATTCCCACAATGACTTTTGTTGAGAATTCCAAATCAAGGTAGAGGAATGTGTCTTCAGGTTGTAATGGACCATGTGCTCTCCGGATACCAGATTTGAAAAGAAAGCATTGCCCCTTGGTTGAGGATGAATCGTCCCATAATGGAAGTATCTGTAATGAGCTACCTCAAGAGAAACAAGCAGAATGCCCCATAAGCACATGCCCCTGGCATTGTGAACTCTGTCATGTCACCTTTGGTAATTCACCTGTATGAGGAAAAATGCCCCTGGCTATATGAACTTTGTAATGTTACTCTTGGCACTTCAGATAGATGAGAAAATCTGCCTCTGGCTGCTTAAACATGGTTGAATCTTGTCCTGATTGCCCCAAATGAATTAGGCAGTATCATGGCCTGCCCCCCTGGATTGGGAGGTAATGACTATGCCCCTTTGTATACATGGACTTTGATCCAAGAAGCAACTTTGTTTATTGGAAGGACTTTGGTTCATTGAACGTTCATCCTGTAAGCTTCTCTATTTGTCAAACATTCAGGTATATGCAAACAAATATATTCAAAAATGCAATGCCTATGTCTGTCTTGAAGTTTTGAAACAAGTTATTTTAGAAAAACTGTTTTTTTTTTTTTTTTTTTTTGTGAAAACTGTGATATTAACTCAAGTTTTCTAATAAGCCCTAAAGGAGTCAGGATACCTTTTTGTAGCAGTACGCTTTCGAACTAACCATGCTTCAGTTAGGACTTTTAGAGGGTTATAACGTGGCCTGGTTCATGGTTTAAGAAACAAAGGATAAAGGCTCAAATTTTATTTGTACCCAACCCAATCTCCATGATGTTCTTCAGTCCTATACTCAGTTAACTTATGCATTGAGGTTCCACAGAAGTGTGGTATTGTAACATTGATATTTTGTGATGGTTTGGCAACTAAAAGTTTATTTGAACCTTCAGTCATCTTTCTTTGTTGAGGATTCATAGTGACCTCTTTTTCTTTTTCTTTTGACTTTATTATCCCTTCTTTTTGCCTGAACTGCTTATTTCAAGGTTACAGTCAGCGGGATGTCTTGATGTTTTACTAAGTCTCCTTCATAGGTTTTGACTTATTGAGCTTTTCTTTTGCTGGATATTGACTATTAGGTTTAATGATTACAGAGAACCATCATGAGTTGTGTACAACACAAACAATTGGCATATTTGAGTTAACTGAGTAACTACCCTGCCCCAGGTTATGAATAAGGGTTTTGATTTGTGCGAGAATAGAAACTCCTACTTCATAGGCTCAAAATGGTTGACTAGGGATTAACTTCCTTATATCTCCACTGTTTAGGAATTGAAACAATGCCTGTACATCGTCAGCATAGTCTGTTCAAAAGCATACTGCATAAGATCATGGTATTGTTTTCGTCATTCTCCCTCTACAGGCTTATAGCTTTATCAGGAGTTAAATATCACAGGATAGAAATAAGAAGTATAATTCAAAATATAGTGGAACGAATGGATTAATTCAAGACAAACATATGCAGTGCATTAATGAAAACAAAAGTTTAACATAATAGCAAGTGTTCAAACAAATAAAGAAATTACAAATGAAAATTCAAATGTTGTCCCATCCAGTTGGCTGAATGTCTTCAATTGCAATCTGTGAACCTTGAGGAGCAGTATACTTCACCATGAAATCAAATTTACCACTTGGATGCCCCAAGGTGCCCCATATCTCAACAGGAATAGGTAGACTTCCTTTCTTGTTACTTTGGGCAACTTGTCTTGCAGCTTCGGTGTTTGATGGACGATAGTAGAACTCAACTTGACCTTCTGGAGTAACCTCTAGGATTCCTTCATCAATCAGGTCTTGAATCTTTTCCTTCAATGCCCAACAGTTATTTGTATCATGTCCAGGACTGTTGGAATGGTACTCACACCTTGCCCTGGGATTATAACGAGGAGAGGAAGTTTTAGGATTTTTAGGAGACTTTTCCAAGGAAACCAGCTTCATCTCCAACAGGCATTGCAAAACTTGTGACATTGGAGTGCTGAACTTGATAAACTGCCTTCTACCTTTATGGTGTTGAGGTGGATTAACCTTATCAAGTCTTTCTTCTTCAATTGAAGAATAGTCAATGGCAACCTGTCTCTTACCCTCTTTTATCCTCATCCTCCTTTCAACCAAATCAACTTGTTTTAACGGAGGTTGACTGACAACTAGATCCCTGACTCTATCACTTTGAAGTTTGTGGACAAAGGTTCTCAGCTCTTCTTGCCCCTGAGCTAATCTTTGAATAAGAGCCATCTGGCCATTCATCTGGATCCTCATTCCTGTCATCTCAGCTTGTAGTTGTTTCAGCTGATCGTCCTTGTTGTCCTCAGGATTCTTCTTCTTAGCCAGCAGTGTCTTCAATTCATCCTGCCCCTTGGTCAGGTTCAGGATCAACTCTTGGAACTGTGCATTCTGTGCCTGAAGATCCTTAACTGATTGTTCGAGAGCCATTGCTGAAATAAACAGCGAGAAGATGAGAACCCTGTGCACAATTATAAACCTGTGATGTGATGAAATGATATGGGAATGCATATGCAATGTTTTCAAGGACCGCAGGATTTAAATTTGCTTAAACGAACAAGAAAGTAACTTTTTATTAGTAATAACTTTGTTTTGCCTTTTAGGCTTACAAAAATGAAATAAGTACAAAAGATGGGGTTTTAAGTCTCCCATGGACGTTTCCTCTTTGTGTTGAGGTATGAGTTGAGGTTTCGTTCCTCGTGAAGTTGCTTTGTTAGCTCTAGGATTCTTGTTTGGCTTGTTTTGTAATGAGCCTCGAAAGTATCCCTTTGCTCCTTCAGTTGGATCCATGATCTCTGCAAGTCTTCCTTATCAGTAGGCATGTCTGGGTGAAGGATGGTATAAGCTGTGTCTCCTTCAGCAACAGGTTCCATGGTAACTGGTAGGATGGCAGGATATGGCATCATGAGAGTCTGAGCACGAGATCGCACCCATCTGAGATAAGCCTCCATAGGAATAGTGTACTTAGGCTCCAATGTCTTGCTGTCAACCTTGTTTACTTTTCCCCAAGCTCGTATGAATCTCTGACGGTAACCTTGAAGATCGTTGTCGTAGTCAAACACAATGCCTTGAATCAACATGTCATGTGGACCATCACTCCGAGCGTAACCAAACTGTCGTAAAGCTAGAGAGGGGTTGTAGGTGATGCCTCCTCTTATGCCTAGAAGTGGCACATTAGGAAACTCCCCACAACGGTCAATGATGGTGACATTCTCCATAGATCTGGAGCACCAATGGATATCTGAGTGAGATAGTGACATGATCCTCTTGGACCATCTGAACCCTTGCTCATTCTTCATTACTGAGCGAGGAAGGTGAGAAATAAACCACCTAGAGAGTAAAGGTATGCAACACATCAAAGTTCCTCTTGCCCTTGTAGTACGGGTGTGAAGAGAATGTAGGATGTCTCCCAGCAATGTAGGCACTGGATTGTGACTCCGGAAAATGTTGATGGCATGAACATCTATGAACTGATCTGGATTGGGGAACAATACTAAGCCATATATCAGCAAGGCTAAGATCTCCTCAAAAGCATCATAGCTCATGGCCTTCAAGAACATTTGAGCTTTATCCACTAACACCTTAGCAAGAATACCTTTAACTCCGCTTCTCGTTTCTAGAACAATGTCAGATTTTTTCAGATGTAGAGCTGCAGCAATAACCTCTGGTTTAAGCTCTTTCTCCAGGCCTGTGAAGGGTCTTTGATCAAGAACAGGTATGCCCAGAAGTTTAGAGAACTCTTCCATGGTTGGAACCAGCTGGTAGTCAGGGAATGTAAAGCAATGGTGCTTAGGGTCAAAGAACTGGAACAGAACACTCATCATGTCTTCATTGAACCCTGAAGTGACTAGATCCAATAGGTGACCATGTCTCTTGATGAACTGGGAATGATCAGACACTTGAGCAACCAACTCTTTAAGCTTAGCAGGTATGCCTACAAAGTTGATCCTGATGGTGTTTCTACGAGCAGAAGCCATGACCTGCAACAAAGAACAAAGATAAATCCCTTGGTCCTTGAAATGGTTAGGGAAAATGCTATGCTTATGATGCATGATGATGTCATGATGTTATGCTCAATCACAAACATGTGGCACACACAAGCAAGTCACACAATAGCCCTAGGTTTAAAGGCTTGCATGAGGTTTAAGGTGAGTACCCTCCCCTGAAGTTAGATGGTTCATCCTGTCCTACAAAAAGTAACCGGGTTCTAAGGGATCTCAATATCATTGATCCTTCACAAGGGTGGTTGATCAGAAGGCAACTTACTTGCCGACCAAAACCCTCCAAGTTTAAGATCTCAATGAGCGTAGCATCGAGTGTCAACCAACTTCAGTCTGCACCAAAGCCGGTTACCTCACTACCTTCTAAAGGCCAAGATGAGTTAACTAGGGTTCTAAAAGTTAGTTAGTGCATTGACAACATATGGCAGCCTCAATATTATCCTCAACTTGACTTAAGGAATATAAGCACCAACCAAGAAGTCGCACTAACTATGGCCACCAGATCAACCGTATCGATATACGTCGTACAGTTTCCTTGGTCTATTGCCATTTACCTAAGGTACACTAGATCCGGGTTAGGACCTTTCACACATAAGAGCACCCCAACAAGTAATATAAAACAAACAAGGCAAACAATTCAAAGTGATCTTAATTCCTAAGGGTACCCCTCTTAAATAGATCCCCAGCAGAGTCGCCAGTTCTGTAACACGGTGGGAGAACTGACTTTAAACAATGTTGCGGATAGCAAGAGTCGCCACCGACTTTTATTTTATCCATAAGGAAAGGTTATAAAAGAACAGGAAAGACCTTAGAGAATATTTTGGGTCCGGGGGGTAGGTTATGTAAAGGGAAGGTGTTAGCACCCTTTTCATCCATGGTTATCCATGGGCTCTTAGGTACTTAAGCTCACTTTTGAATTGTTTTGAAAGTGTAGTGTGTGAATAGCAAAAATTTCAGAATAGTTTAATAATAATCCGTGTATGGATGTGTAAGAAACTTGTTTGAAAATTTTGTTGAAAATTTGTTTAAGTGTGAAAAAAAAATTTTGAAATGAGCTTAAGTACTTAGGAGTAATCTACCCTAATGTTTAAGGTCTTTCTTATTCTTTATCCTTTCCTTAGTAAGACTATCCCTACTATAATGGAGTAGGTAGTCCTTACTTTGGATGTTTAAGGGACATGTATGGGACAATTAGATTTTGAAGGCAATGGTGGGGTGTAATAAGCACATATAAGGGACCATCATCATTTTTCGAAAGGGACTCGATCCGTAAAGGCAACCATAAAGGGACTTTGATGATTTTATTTCGAGGGGCTTGCTTTATACACCCCACTTAACCATTATTCGTAGGCAACGAGAGGGATATCCTTAGAAAGTGAGACGGCGATTAAAATCGACTTACGTGTGTGAAGTGTTTAATTTAATTATCTTTATTTAAAAGTGATCTAAATTTATTTTAATATTACATACATGTTGTTACACTCCCTAATTACTAACCACAACAATAATAATTAAATAATTACAATTTTACATCCAGGAACAATTACATAATAATTATAAAATAAATGGCAAATAAATAAATATAATAGCGAAATATAAATAATAAATAAATAAATAAACAAATTATAATCAGGGGTTAGTAGCAATAATAATAATAATAAGTTAGAAATAATAAACGAGGTTAGAAATATAAAAATAATAATAATATGGTTAGTAAATAAGAATAAAAGTAATTAGAGTAAACAAAATAAAAATATAATATAATAATACATAATAATTTAGTTAGTAACAATAAACAAAATTAATTAACAATTTTTAATATGAACAATTATACTTAGAAAACAAATATTAACGAACAATTATTTTTTAAGTTTTAAATTATTAAATTATTCTTTTAAATATAATATGACTACAAAATTTAATTATTATTAATATTATACATATCTTAAGAAAAAAGTAAATTTTTTTGAATATCATATATAAAATTAATCATGTTTATAAATTTTAATCCTATTAATTATTATACTTACAAATTTTTAAACCAAACATAAAAATATAACTATTATGAATTAAATTGTTTTTAAACATTAAAAGAAAAATAATTTGAATTATAAATATACTTACAAAATTTATAAGGATTATAATAAATATATATACATAATAATTATATTAGGAATTAAAAAAAAAAAAAAAAAGAATTTAATTTTATTTAGAAAAATGTTTTAGGATTGGAAAACTAGGGTTTTATATTTTTTTTAGTTTTTTTTAGAAATAGGGTTTTATAAAATTAGGGTTTATCTAATTACCTATTTTATTTACAAACATATGTACAAAATTTTTTTTAATTAATAAAATAATGACATGTTAACAAATTATTATTTTTTAGTAAAAGAAATAAATATAAGTTTAATCTAATGTAAATATATTATTTTTGAATTTTAGGGATTTTTCTTGAAATTAAAATATTAATTAAAGAATAATAAGAAAAAAAAGAAGAAAATAGAAAGAAAAAGAAAAGGGAACCTGCTGGGATTTGATCCCAAGACCTCAGGTTTGCAAACAACATCCAGAACCACTAAGCCATCCATACGCAGGTGAAAGTAGAATGAGAATGGTTGGTTTTGTTCTTTGTCTTTGATAAATCCAGAAAAATATGAAAAAAAACAAAAGGCCTGGGGTGGTGTTGAACCCAGGACCTTATGGATATGCATACGCGCGTCTTACCGCCTGGCTGGGAGAGCCTTCCTGTCAACCTGTTGGCCTTGATTCATTATATTTTATGCCTTCCATGATCCTGAAAAATAAACAAAAAAATATGGCCCCAGCATGATTCGAGCCATGGACCTCTCACCAAATACATACGCCTCCTTTCCACTGGGCTACTACTGCCTTGATGATATCAACTTATATTAATATAATAAAATTATTAAACAATTTTTCAAATATCAGAATGCGCGCCATAGGACTTCTTCTTCTCCAATTTACCTGCGATTTTTGCTATGAATTTACATATGAACTTTCCTGCGAGTTCTTCCTGTTCTTCAACCTGCGAAAACGAAACATGGACAAAACAGTTCCGATTTATGAAATTGATTAACATTTTATGATCCATACAGTCCACACAACATCTCTACGTTCTCCAAATCCATTTATATTTGGTGAATTGATGAACCCTAATTTGGAGGTTCAAACCCTAACCATGGCCGTTTCTGTTTCAAGCTCTCATCCTTCAATCAAACTATCCAGAATCATTCTAGGGATCAAAATAAACACAAATCAATCATCAAAAACAGTTCATAATACATATATTGATGGATTCGAAAAAAATTATTTTAAGACAAAGATGAGTTCGGGTTGATCAACAGGAGGCATATGTGATGCATATGATGGATGTTTCACCATTAGAGAAGTCTCATGAAGCTTGCTATGTACTCATTTTACCTTCAAATGCCTCAAATCCAAAAATCCGAATGTCCCTTATGGAGAGATTTTTTGTGTTTTTGTTCTTACCTCTTGGCTGCTCAAATTCGTCAATGAGCTAGGGTTTGTGTTATGTATATATATGGGATTGATTTAGGTCAGAAAAATCATTTGGTTGTGTGAAGATTTGGTCCAAAAAATATTGAAAAAGATCCTTGTGTAAATTTCAAATATTTGATCATAAGGCCTTACTATTTTGGGAGGAATCTCATGATTTCTTTCTCCTTTGACTCCAATCTATAATTATGAATTTTTAGGAACAAAATCTTCACCCAAAAATAACTTTTCATATTTTTTATTTATTTAAAATGATTTTTAGGAGTTAAATCAATAATAAATAAATAAAAAATAATAAAAATGATGATTTTTGTTCAATTGGGTCGTGCACCATATTAGGAGATGGATTGGGTCATGAATTAGGCAGCCCATTTGGAAAGAAATACTTTTAAGCCTCCATTTTCAACATAAACCATCCTAAAATTGTCCAACTTTGCAAGGGCACATCTCCCTCAATTTTAAAGGTATGAGGGTGTTCTTGGACTTTTTGGAAAGCTTGAAGAGTCCTCTAAACAACCCCATTGGTTTCAGGTCCATATCATTTACCAATCTCAAGTTATGCCCTCTTGAAGTTGTTGACTTTTTGTTGACTTTTGAAATGACCTATAATGTCTTAGATCATATCTTTCAAATGAAGCATTTTTGGGCTTAACCTTCAACATCAAAGTTGTAGAGAATTCAATTTCCTTCAAAATGAGCTTTGGATGGAGACTTGGTGATGAAGTATGTGAAAGTTATGCCTGGTCAAAGTTCAGTTGACTTTTACTGAGGAAACCCTAATTTAGAAACTCCCGATTATTGATGATCTGGAATCTCCTTGATGAATCATGATCAACCCTTGATCAAATTATGAATTTTACTTCATATACTTGATGTTGGCAAAAAATCATGAAGTTTGACTTTGGTTTGACTACAGTTGCCCTCAGTTTGACTTTTTAACTGCATTGACTGATTTTGACTTATCTGATCATCTGACTGAGCAAACTTTTGGGAAAAGTCTTGAAACTTGTCATGGGGGTTCTTGCACACATATAAGATGTTATGAAGCTCACTTGAAGTCTTGGAAGTTCATTTAGCCTGATTAAAGTCAAAACCCTAGTATTGGATGCACTGCTTAGGAGGTGCATTGTCTGAGGGAATTGTCAACTTCTTTGACCAATTGTGAACTTTGTGAACCTTGTGGACCTTCATAAAATGTCTTGTGATACTCATGGGAGGTATTGGGAAGCTTGTGAACCTTGTGAACCTCATGAAGTGGCTTTGTAGACCTCATGAACCTCAGAGAAGCTTTGTAATCATTGTGTAACTTGTGAACCTTGTGAACCTTCAAGAAGTAACTTGTAGACTTCCTGAACTTCATGAAAGGTATTGTAAATGTTGAGAAGCTTGTGAACCTTGTGAACCTTCAAGAAGTGACTTGTGGACTTCATGAACCTCATGCAAGGTTGTGTAACTGTTGAGAAAACTTGTGAACCTTGTGAACCTTCTTAGAACACAAAGTCTTGTATTGTGAGGGCAAATTTTGGGGTGCAACAGCGAGTATTGACAATTCGTTGAAGGTGTTGTTACGAATCTTGATGTGATCCCTGATAGATTTCTTTCTTCAATTTCGCTTCTGCTATGTTGAGTTGTTGTGATTCTGAATCGTGGTTCTTGAATTCACTTGCAGGGTTAAAGATGATTGAAGGAGAAGAAACATTCAAGAGTGGAAAGAAATTGACGAAGAAGATTTCGTTTGGAAGACTATTGATGAAGATGGATGAAGATTGTTGGAGATTCATATTTTTGTTATTGATATTGAAGATGAAGAGTGTTGATGATGCTGAATTAGAGATGCTGATGTAGGTTTCTTGATGTAGTGATGATTGATGATTCGGTTTAGAGAAGTTCTGTGTCGAAGATGGTGATTGAAGATTGATGTATGAAGGTTAGAGAGAGTTTCTCTGAATTTTTTTGTTGAAGATTCTCGGATTTGAAGAATGATGAAGATGATTTGCAGAGTGATGAAGATTCCCGAGGAAGCTTTTACTGCTATTTGTAACTTATATTTTTCTGCGTTTTTTCCTTGTTACCGAATTTCTATTAGACTTGTAACTGCTTCCAACTGATTTTTTTATTATCATTTTGTGACCGATTTTTGATGACTTTTGTAACTTATCTCCTGTAGATTTTTTTTTCTCATATCGCCACCCTCTTTTCTGTTCTCATATGACTCCTTTATATGTAACTGATTATGTTCATCAGTTTTTCTCTGTTATTGAACTTTTGATTGTAACCGATTCTGGAAAACTTATTCTGTTGAAGTTCAGACTTTGTAACTATTTCTTGTAACTGATTTCTTTGATTTCCTTCTTTTGTAATTTTCTTTTGTGTATCAGTTTATCATAGCTTTTTTTTATGTGATTTGTCGGATATTATTTTTTTGTTTTGAATGAACTCTGAGTTGTTTTTTTGTAAATCTCAATTTTCCCAATCCCCCCAAAATCTGTTAGTAATCCTTGTTTTTTGTAAAATTCTCCGCCCTGCTACCTAATTGTCAAGGGATTGGTCATTAGCAATGGCCTTTCAAGACTTTTTTAAATGGTATGATAAATGAAAAAGGACATGGCTTTAATAAATTTGTAGTGGGCATGTGAAAAAATATGGAATGGATTTGAAATAGGATTAGAAAAGAATGGCTACTGAATAATGAGAATTGATTATTGAAATTTAAGAAAAATAAAAATGGATATTTAACTTAACCATGAACATGAATATGAACTAAAGTCGAATATGGATATTGGATGTTATTTGGTATAAAATATGAAAGAAAAAAAAGGTTTAATGGGCTTGAATGGTGACATTAATTCGAATATGTATATTAGATATGGTTTTGAACTTGGATTAACACAAACTTGTAGATATTAGACAAATGAAACTTGGTTAATAGGTTTGTTGGATATTTGAAATGGGCATCCCAACGTGGGACTTTGAAATCAAACGGTGAAAGATGGATAATAATGATGATCCTTAAATCCATAAAATCTGAGTTAATTTGCAAATTGAAGCCAAACAACCTAAATTGGACGACAAACGACCCAATTAGCTCCACAATAACCCACAACCTCAACTCTTGCAATTTTAACCCCCTGAGACCTTGTCCTGATGACCAATGATCTCTAGTACGAAACTCCAGTTGGTCCCATATACACCAGTAATTCAATAACTTGTGTCTCCAGTAATAACAAAATCCCTTGAGCAATAATATTCACCAATGAACAAACTTTGCACAAAAAAACTTTTGAGGACCACATGGTTAAGGACATAAACCTTAACCACATAGTAATAGTACGAGAAAGGGATATTATTGATGACCACCTAACCAAAACCCTTGATTCATTTGATAACCATACATAGGGTGTGAAACCCAAACTCTCTAGTCCATGAAACAAACTCATGTGAAGTACAAACCATAAACCAATGGAATAACCTAGTTTTTCAGAAAGCATTGATCTCATGCCTTAGGAGCTAGTGAAATGCATGACTATGATGTTATGACCTAATGGATATGCATATGAATGTGAAACATAAGCCAGTTAGTGGTAATAAAAAAGAAGACAAATTTTGGGGTGTTACAGAAAGTGACAAGTAGTGTTGTGATTGTGTGTTCTTTATGTTTATTGTGTATTATAGTACTCCTTAGTATGCATTTTTTTTACAGTTAAATTATTGAATGTAATTCTCACCCCTTTGTTGTTTTGTGGTGTATGTGCTCCTTGGGGAGTATATATAAGCAGGTATCTGAGTAATACGTGGAGCTCGAGTTGCTCGATCGAGTCATATGAGTCGCTCTGATACGTAATATGGGATATTGGGAATTTGTTATGTTTTATACAATTTTATTTCGTTACGTATCTCATTTAGTAAATGTATATTAAACCATTTATTATGTGGAGAGTATTATGGTGAAGGTCTTCGTGCCATGGATTGAATTGGATTATGATTTCATTGTAAAAACTATATTTTGTGAGTAATGAAGCGAGTGGAGCTCGAATTGGATTATTATTGTTGGTTTTTATGATGTGACATTCCACTCTTGGTTTTAAAACTATGATTATTATTTGTAATATTTATGCATTTTTCATAAATGGGAAAGTGGGGTGTTACACCTATGCTGGAACGCGAATAGTGAGACTGTTAACCTAAAAAATACCAAAACAAACAAGTTTGCAACCCGTAGTGAGCCGAACTATGGCATCTCTAATTCTCATTGCGATAAGATACGTAGGCACAAACGTGATGCTTTCCGAGCACAGTTATCCTCGTTCTTGTTAGAACTATGTCGACTCTGATTCTCATTCCCGATGAGATATGTAAGGCTGGGACGCGATGTCCTGTCGTGTCAAATTCTTTCTCCCACCCTTTGTTTCTCTCTGTGTTCCGTTCTTTTCCTTTCATTCCAGTTAGCAGCAGATGGAGCATTCAAATACTTACACCCTTTGAGCAGAACAATAAGCATGAATCTCATCAAGTACGGTGGACGTGAAGGAGTATGAATACTTTCCCTTCACGTAACCGACTCCCGAGCCCGAACTTGGTTGCATTGACCTCGTCTTTCCTTTACCCCGGGTTTTCTTCGATCATTTCCTTTCCTCTTCGTGATAAATTATGTTCGGTGGCGTCTCCTGTTCTTTTTTTCACCAGTTGTTTTTCGTGTTGCAACATATTGCAACATCAATATCAATTTTCTCAAAATCTTTCTGATGAGTTGGTTCATGAGCAGTCTTGCTTTGTTTTAGCGCATAAGTGAATATCATCATGTCAGAATCATTGGTTCACATGAACTCCCTCTGAGTTAGAACCTGTTTGTCAAGACTTTCAGAATAACAAATGTTAGAGTATCAAAATTGTTTTCACACAAATACTCCATTGTTATTATCAAAACATAAAGATATTGAGCAGAACCAAAACTTGTTCTCACAATTTTATCCATTGTGTGTGAAAGACAACAAGAAAAGTAGATAGAATAGTGAAGTCTCGTAACCCTATTTCAGAATTGCGTAGTTCCACTAAATTGGATATTGCATAAAATTTAACGGTTGGATCGTCCTGAAATTTTGACACAACTTTCATGACTCATAAGAGCATATTCTGAGTGTTTTTCTTTGGATTCAGAGCTTTCTAAGTCGGTTTGTCAAGTCCATCTTTGAGGTCTGGATTTCTTGGTATTTTTGGGTTGTTTTGTCTCTCTTGATTATTGTTGTATTCCAAGATTGAATGCAAATTGTCGCACCCCGAAAAATACAACCTCACGCGATCCGAAAAGACGGAACCGCGCGCTGGACAGACTGAAGAGTCGCCACCTAATTCTATTTATTCCCGAAGAGGGAAAGGGAAGATATAGATACAACCCGGGGAGAGATAGATAAGGACAAAGGTCAACGGAACCATTGCGTGGGTTCGGAAGTCGGTTATGCAGGGGGAAGGTATTAGCACCCCCTACATGCATCGTACTCAATGGGAACCATCTAAGTTATCACACGCGAAAGGATGTATATGCTTAATGAGTTACTTGCTAGAGGGAAATGAGTTGAAATTATAAGTTAGATTGATCATAGGTGCTCGGAAAGGATTGAGATCCTTGTGCCTACGTACTCCCGTGTGCAATGGGAAAGTCAGAGCCTCGTAGCTCGGCCTACTACGGATGATTGGTTGTTGATTTTATTACCTTTCTTCGATGAAAGGGTTTAGGAGTCGAATTGCACTAAAGACTATGGATAGTTTATTCCGTCCAACAAGACGAGCGTCTTGCATCGAAATAATCAGAGCGAGTAACGAGAGCTCGTTATCCTCCTTTCTACCGCTTAAGGCTCGTGGCATACAGTTCTTCTCGTATTATTAGAATGTTTTATTACCTAATGACCGCTTGATGTTGGATCAAGGGTTTGGATCTAAAAAGAATCGTTTTGGTTTTTTGAGGTTTATGGGTGAATGCAAATTGAGGTTTATTTTGTGGTTTGTTTAGCGAGGCACAGAGCGCTCGGCTCGCAAGGTAAGGTGGATCCTAATAAACAAAATGATAACTGACAAATAAAGTGTGAGTGTGCAAGTGCAACCGCTTGGCGTTGGACCAAGGGTTCGCGAATGAAAATAAAATACGAAAAATAAAATGCGTACACAAAATGGGGGAGGGATACAAAATAAATTACAGGGGATTGCGAGAAATAAATGGTCTCGTTGTAATTCGCCCAAGAGAAAGTGTGTGTGCAGTGTTTTCGAACTGTTCGAAGGCGTTCGGCCTTTTTATTTTGAGACAACTATTTGAAGGCGTTGGACCTTTTCGAACGCGTCGAGGTGTGGTTCGTTAACTGCCTTAGAGCCGGTTCAAAGCTTAGAACCGTTCTATGAGGAGTCGAGCGATATTTTTGAAATGCGGAAATGAATAAATAAATTGAATTTAAATTGGATGGTCTCATCATTAATCGAGATGTTGAGTCGGCTCGCGACGAATCTCAAGATTAATTTGATGTTCATCGACCATAAAAAATAGTAAATAAATAAATGATTAAATGAACTAAATTAAATAAAATAAAATAAATAATTAAATAGATTGAATTAAATGGAATAAACGGAATCGATAAAGATAATAAATATATATATATAGGCCTCATATTGACCGGATTTCCGATTTAACGAAATCGAAAAAATCCGGCCTTTTGTTATATCATCGACCCTAAAAAAATAATTAAAACGATAAATCAACGGATATTCTTAAATATCTAAAATAAATCACTAAAGTAAAAAATTAGTAAATTAAATAAAATATAATAAACATTTAAGATCATAAACAAAAACTGAAAATAAAATAAATAAATTAAAAAAATGGAAAAGAAGTTGAGAGGTGTCGTGAAGATTGGAGTGTTGCGAGTGATTTGTAGTGTGCAGATAAAAATGAATTATGAACACAATGTTCTTAAGCCCAAATCCACAAAATAAATTTTAATTAACAAGAATTAAAGAAAAAGAAATCAAGTTGTGTAAATCAAATAGCAAAATAAACAAGGCAAAAGGGTATACCCCTCTTCTCACACGCAGCCGACGAACCAAAAGAAGAATAAAACAAAATCTCACTTGTTTCTCTGTAAGTTTCAATCGGTGTCCCCTCACTCGCGAACGGTTTTCTCAAGGTGCTTCGCTCGACTCACTCAACTGAGTTTCGACGGTTCACTTACGGTGGCTTTCACGGCTGCGGCTTCAGATCGGTAGCGATTTCTAAGCTCGCACGCTCTCGTGTTCGTCCTCTCAGCGGGCTTCACTCGGATTCCCGGTGATTTTCGCAACAGCCCTCGAACAGTTTTGACAGTGACTCGTCGGTTTCTCACCGTTCGTTCTCCGTTTCTCTTTCACTCACTATTGTTTCGTTCAAGTTTCGTTCACGGATTCAGTTTCCTCAAAGACCTCTCTCTGTTTTCGAATCGTAATGGTACTCTTTCGATGATGCCTCTTTTGGGTTTTGTGAATCAGTTTAGAGTTTTGGGGTTATGGATATCGCGGCTCAGTTTCGGATTTCTCGGAGGTTTGTGTTTTGAAGATTGTTTCATGTTTGTGTTTTTTCAGTTGTTAGGGGTGGCAGTGGTTTTCTAGTTTTGATAGTGGCGGTTTAGATTGTTGGAAGGTGGTGAAGGGCGTGGGGGTTATGCGGATTTGGGTTTCAATTTTGGTTTGTGCGGCTGCTTCCGCGATGGTTTTGAAATTGCGACGAATTCGTTCACGACGGTGGTGCAGATCGACTTTGGTGATTTGACGGATTAGGGGGTTCTGTTTGGGATTTGCGGTGGTGGGTTCGAAAATTATGGAATGTGGTTGAGCAATTTCAACGTCTTCACAGTGAATGTGGGTTTTTGAAAAGGTGAGCCTAGGTTATGGTTCTGTTTTTTTTTTTTGTGAGGTCTGGATGATTTTGCAGAGTCTTGTTTTGGTTATTTTTCTCCAGCCTCCTTTTTCATTGCAAGTAAGTTGTGTTATATAGAAGACACAAAGGATGAAATCGGAAATTGTTGAAGGAATATGCAGATGGATTTTGTTGTACAGGCTGTGAAATTTGTGGTTTGTTGCGTGTATGCGTTGGAGGTGGAGTTGTACGCAAAATCAATCTGTTGCGATTTTGTACAAGCCGTTTTGCTTTGTATCTTTGTTGTACTTGTGGGTCCACTCTTTTGTGTGATAAGGAGAAAGTAGTTGTTGGTTGATGATATGTTGATTGATGCTTGTTATTGGGCTTCTAAAATATTAACAATGGGCTGAATTTTATAAAAACGTATTATATATAAAAAATGTAAATATAATAATAATAATAATAATAAAGAATACTAACAGAAATAATAATAAGGATAATAATAATAGTAATAAGTAGAAATACCAAAAATTATAAAAACTAATAATAATAATAATGATAATAAAAGAAGTGGATTAATAATAATAATGAGAATACAAAATGAGTAATAATGATAACAAAAAAAAAATCTAAATGGTAAAAATAGAAATATTAAAAAAAATGGTTAATAATGATAATGGTGATGAAAGTAGTGACAATAATTTTAATAGGAAAAAAAATGAAGATGATTTTTTGTGATTTTTTGGATGGGCTTTAAAAAATGGATTTATGCAAAATGATTTGGTTTTAACAATAAAATATTTGTGCTTTTTTTAGTTTTTAAAAAAAAAGAATAGAATGCATTTTTTTTATTTGTTTTCGATTATCAGACAGAAAAAAGAAAACGGTACATATTTTTTGGATTTTTGAAATAATGGCTAAACAGTAAAATGGTGCGGGTAGGACAAATTTGGGGTATGAAAGATGCCCCTATCGAATTGGCTTAGACCGAGTAAGATGAATCGGTTCGCGTTCAAACTTTCAAGGTTTAAGATAATTAGATACTAACAGACTCCAAATTTGTCCGAAAAAAGAAAATGTGCAAAGATAAAAGCTAGATGACTGAAAACTGGAAAAACGGGTGACACAACGAAGAAATAAATTAACAAAATAAATCATTTATCACTGACGGATGATAAGGCAAATGACTAAAAATAAAATCACTTATCACCAGCGGATGATAAGGCAAATGACTGAAAATAAAAATCACTTATCACCAGAAGATGATAAGGCAAATGACTGAAAATAAAATCACTTATCACCAGAAGATGATAAGGCAAAAGACTGAAAATAAAACCACTTATCACCAGAGGATGATTAGGCAAATGACTGAAAATAAAATCACTTATCACCAGAGGATGATAAGGCAAAAGACTGAAAATAAAATCACTTATCACCAGAGGATGATAAGGCAAATGACTGAAAATAAAATCACTTATCACCAGAAGATGATAAGGCAAAAGACTGGAAATAAAATCACTTATCACCAGAGGATGATAAGGAAAATGACTGAAAATAAAATCACTTATCACCAGAAGATGATAAGGCAAAAGACTGAAAATAAAATCACTTATCACCAGAGGATGATAAGGCAAAAGACTGAAAATAAAATCACTTATCACCAGAGGATGATAAGGCAAATGAAATTTAAATACGACTCCCGCTACTAAAGGGAAAACCGAATGGCTGGAAATTAAGATAGTTGAAGAGAAAAGATTCAATGGGAACAAACACTGAATCCGCTGAGGAGATGCCTAGAATCTTCGATTGATCCTGGATCCTGACTTATGCACGCATGCTTGATTTTTTTGAAAAGGTGTTCCATAATGACGGAGATACGATGCAAGTGTTTATGCAATAAGATGTAAGTTGAAACTGTTGGGGAATATAAAAAGTCTGATTTATTTATGTATGCAAATGATGCGTATGTTGTAAATGATTGATGTAAACAATTCTTATGACGTTGATGATGAAGGTGCGTAAAACACAAGGAAGGGGGGTTGGAATTGGGTTTTCTTAACAACTTAAAATTAACTTCTATGACAAGTTGATTTATCCTAGTTCGTTTGAACTCAAACTACATCCAGTCCACCCGCCAAGGTGATTTTGCCTATATCACTGAGGTCTTAATCCACTATTAAATAATTGAATACACACACTGACCTACAGTCAATGTCCTCTTGAGTCTTCTGACTGAAACTAGTCACTCAAGGGATTTAACTTAACTTTTACAATAATAATAATATAATAACTATTTTGTTTCTTATAAAGCTATAATCACTAAGTGAATTGTTACAAGAGTTTTTAGCACAAATGAATAAGTCTTTTCTCGTGGAAGCTATGTCTCAAATCTTCAATTTGATTCCTTTATATACTGCTTGAAAATTGTAGCCGTTGGAGACATCTTGAGCTAATTTAGGATATTAGTTAATACCATAAACTCCTTCCATAACAAGAGATACTTGTCTTCACCATTAATTAATATATTCTTTAATTAATGCCTTTATTATGAGAATCATCATCTTCTAGACGTAAATCAGAGATAATAAAGTCTTGATACGCAACTATTAAATCATGTCTTTAAATGATGGATTCTTCAATAACTGTATCTTCTATATAGGGCACAATGTATCTTCTAATAAAGCACGTCTTCTTTAAATAAATTCCTCTTTTACACATATAACAAAGAGAGTCATTAGAACTTCTATTCTTGCATAATAATAATTGTTATCATCAAAACTCTTAGAGGTTTAGAACCATAATTGTTCTAACAATCTCCCCCTTTTTGATGATGAAAAAACATTTATTTAGGTTTTAAGAATAGAGTTTAATAGGATTAGAAGAACTCCCTTTGATTAAATTAATTCAGATATTTCTATTAGAGGTTCCTTCAGAAGTTTTATCCTTCAGATGTTTTATCAGCCTTAGCTCCCCCTGAGTTGGTTACTTGACATGTTTCTTTTTTAGAATCACAACTCAAACAGTTTTATTAGAATATATATGTTAGAGGTAAATCTTGATAACTACTATAGATCAAGATCTTCTACGTTTCTCCCCCTTTTTGTCATAATCAAAAAGTAAAAATGCAGAAAAAAAATGCAAGAGTGAAGAAGCAAAATATTTTTTCATTAAACAGAATCAAAGCCAACGAGAAAACAACCAGTAGAACATAAACAGATATGATAAACAGAAGATAAAACAGAAAATCAGGGAATGGGATTCATCTTAGTAACTAATGCTTCCAGAAGAGACTTGATTTCAGAGGAAGATTCCACTTGCTTTCTAATCATAGTCTTCATTTCAGCATTAGTTTCATCCTATTTATCCAGCCTTTGCTTGACCATCTCATTTTCCTTTTTCAATTCTTCTAAGGTCTTCAGTACAAGAGTGGTTGGTAGAGGTTCTTCAACTTCTAGAGCAGCTTGATTTTCAAAATATTCTGCAGTTGCTGGTGGTGGAGCAGAATCAACATCCTAAGCTTCACCAGAAGGAACTAAAACCATTTGAAGTCCAGAGTATGATTCCAGAGGTTCTGATTTTGTCCAGGGTTTGTTGTCCAGAAGAAATGGTTTGTTCTTTTCAATGTTTGAAACTACTACTTTGAGGTACTCACAGAAGTTCTGATGAGCAATGTCATAGAAGATATCTTTTAGCTTTTTGGTTTCAACATTGAACCATTTTCTGAATGTGGCCCAAAGAAAGTCAGAAGCTGCTGGATCAGGAAGCTCTGAGCAAGCAACCTTCAGATCCTCTATCCTGATTTTCATTTCTGCTTCAAAAGCAAGCAGCAGAGCAGCAATGTCTGTTTTTGTTGGTTTTGGTTTTGGTGCTGGAATGGCAGTTTTATTTGAGATAGAGGATAGTTTATGGAGAGCTTCTATATTGATGGATGTTCTGAGAGGATTTTCTGGTTCAGATTCTCTTGGGGGTGTGTCAGGGATGGTTATGAATGTTGGTGAGTTAGGTGGGGTTGATTCATAGGAAGACAGGGAGCTTTCTCTAATTGGTGAAAGGTTAAAAACTAGGCCATCAGTATTTAGAGGATGGAAGCTGCTAGGTGGGTTTGATTCAGAAGTTTGAAATGGTGGAATTTGTTGGGATCTAGGAGGTTGGAAGTCATCAATGTCAGACAGAATATGTTGAAGGGCAGTATGTGTTTCAGCGGATGGGGAACGGTCTATATCAGATAGAGGGGTTGGATCAATGGGTATGTCAAAGTCAAATAGTGTTTGTGGTTGATGGGGTTCATGTTCTGGTGGATATAGTGAAGATAATATGGAGGAGACAGCATAAGTTGTAGGTATGATAGAGGGAATAGGGTTAGAAGGTGGAATAGGTT
Organism: Lathyrus aphaca; assembly: GCA_963966055.1. Taxonomy (NCBI): domain Eukaryota; kingdom Viridiplantae; phylum Streptophyta; class Magnoliopsida; order Fabales; family Fabaceae; genus Lathyrus; species Lathyrus aphaca. The sequence continues at coordinate 6,701,932 of OZ014519.1, forward strand.
CAGAGGATGGGGTTGGTTCAGAGGGAGTTAGGTCAGAAGGAATTGGATCAGAAGGTATTGGGTCAGAAGGTGCTTCAGACATTTCTACTGTTACTGCTTCTACCACAGAAATGAACTCAGAGGTAGAAGAAGAAGTGTTACCTGTTTTTCTGGTAGTTTTAGGAGCCTTCTGAGAAGTTTCTTCTCCAGCTTTCATTTTCTTGCTCCTTGCTGATGCAGCATCTGGAGTTTGTTGAGTAAGTTTTGCTACTTTGAACATTGGATCCACACCATCTTGCTTGCAGGAGTCCAAGTATCTGACCACAACCTCTGGAGGTGTGTCAATAGAAAATAGTGGGAAGTTCTGTAGAGGAATCTTCCTTGTGGTTATAACCTCTCTGGAGTAGAGGATAGGGTCTTTCTTGATATAGGTTATGAACTTCATCTTCTTCAGATTCTTAGCATTGAGAGGCTTTCCAACATCAGGTTCCAGAAGTTCTACTTGCTTGGCTTTAATCAGATAATCCACCAATTTATTCTCATTGAGGATATCAGAAATTAAGCGCCCTAGAGGTATCCAGTCCCTCCTCTCCTTCTCTTGTTTCTTTCACACTGTTTTTCAGATGATTAAATAAAGCGTAGGCTAGGTTAACCTTCTACTGCTTAGCAATGAAGTAAAGCAAGAACTGTTGATCCATGTTGATGTAATCAGGGGAGTTGGTTGCTTTTCTGTGGCAGATGCTACCAAGGATGATCTTAGCCCATATTCTAAGATGAATCTTCAGATCCTTGATCTTGTTAGAAGGTTGGCCATTAGTGAAGATTTCTTTTGCTATCAGTTTGGTGTCTGATAGTTTGTCCATTTCACTGCACTTGATCCCATTTCCATCAGATTCAATGAGCCTAGCAATGTGGTCTTCTGAGATTATGATTCTCTTCCCCAGCACATATGAAGTAACATGAGTGTTGGAAGCGCTTGCAAACACCCAGAATTCCTTAACCAATTTGGGGAAAACTGGTCCCATGAGACGATCAAAATATTTCTCCCAACCTTGAGCTTCGACGGCGGGAAGAAAGTCAAAACCATTGTCTTTCAAGCTATCAAAATCCATAAATAGTTCACACAGAACCTCAAGTTTGTCAGTTGGTGTGAGAAGAGTCTTCACAGGTGAAACATAGAGCACATCTGATGAGTCCTTTTGTTGTTGGAAGGTGGAAGACATGGTTACTAAGATGAGTTTTTTTAAAGGGTTTAGAGTTTTAAAAAAAATTCAGAGAAGAAGAATACGTGAAGGTAAAAGGTTTGACAGTAAAATAGCAATGAAGGTAAAAGAGAAAAGAGAGGGTAAAAAGGTGTTTATATAGAAAAAATTTCATTTAATATGACGAGAAATTAGTGGGAAAAAAATTAATTTAAAAACATAATGATGGAATGTAATAAATGCAGCAGACATAGGGGAAGGCGTAAAGATCTTGGAACAGTTACCAAAAAGATATTTGCCTTTATTGTGTCAAGTCAGCCGTTTCAGTTTCCCAGAATTTTAACAGATGTCCTTCTGTAGAGGACAGTTGTCCAATTGCATGTTTTGTCACTCTTCAGAATTTGGACACTTATTCTGATTCTGATAGGATTCCTTAGAACTTTGTTGACATGTGTTGATGTAAAGATCTGCATGTTATTCCTTTGAACAAAAGTTCTCAGAATTAAACAGTAAAAAAAATCTTCTGAAAGAATAAAACAGAGGATTAAGTTCAGAACTTCTGAGAGTTAAAGACATGCAATTAAAGCATTTTCATTCTGGACATAATTTCATACTAAGGTTGGTTAGAATGAAATTAAATCTATCTTCAGGAAGGGGTTTTGTAAAAATATCAGCCCATTGGTGATTTGTGTCTATGAATTTTAACATTAAGATTCCCTTCTGAGTATAGTCCCTAATGAAATGATGTTTAACTTCTATGTGTTTAGCTATAGAATGTAAAAATGGATTTTTAGAGAGACATATAGCAGAAGTATTATCACAGAGGATGGGAATGTTACTCTCATAAATATTGAAGTCCTAAAGCTGATTTTTCATCCAGAGCATCTGAGTACTGCATCCAGCTGCTGCAATGTATTCAGCTTCTGCAGTTGATAATGCAATGGTTGACTGCCTTTTGCTAGACCAAGAGATTAGATTGTCTCCCAGAAATTGACAACTTCCAGAAGTACTTTTTCTTTATGTTCTGTCTCCAGCAAAATTAGCATCACAGTATCCTACAAGTTTGTAATCTTTGGATCTTCTGTAGTATAGACCAAGATTAGTAGTACCTTTCAGATACCTAAAAATTCTCTTAACTGTTGTTAAGTGAGTTTCTCTAGGATCTGATTGGAATCTAGCACATAAACATACACTGTATAGAATATCTGGTCTAGAAGCAGTTAGATAGAGGAGAGAGTCAATCATACCTCTGTAGATTTTCTGATCTACTTTCTTACTTACCTCTTCTTTCTCCAGAATACATGTAGGATGCATAGGAGTTTTAGAGATGGTACTTTCTGATAAATCAAATTTCTTCAGAATTTCTTTGACATATTTGCTTTGATGAATATATGTTCCTTCTGATGTTTGATTTATTTGGATTCCCAGAAAGAACTTTAATTCTCCCATCATGCTCATTTCAAATTCTGCCTGCATAGACTTAGCAAACTCCTTTCCCAAAACACTTTTAGTAGAACCAAATATTATATCGTCTACATGAATTTGGCATATCAGAATGTCATTTTTAATGTTTTTACTGAAGAGTGTTGTATCCATTTTCCCTCTGATGAAATCATTTTCCAGAAGAAACGTGCTTAGTCTTTCATACCAAGCTCTGGGAGCTTGCTTCAGACCATATAAAGATTTTTTGAGTTTGAAAACATGCTCTGGAAATTTTGTATTTTCAAAACCAGGGGGTTGGTGTACATACACTTCTTCATCAATATAACCATTTAGAAATGCACTCTTGACATCCATTTGATATAGAATGATATCATGGTTTACAGCAAATGAAATTAGAAGTCTAATAGATTCTAACCTGGCGACTGGGGCATAGGTTTCTGTGTAGTCAATTCCTTCCTGTTGATTATAACCTTGTGCAACCATTCGTGCTTTGTTTCTGACAACTTCTCCTTGCTCATTTATCTTGTTTCTGAATACCCACTTGGTGCCAATGATGTTGAATCCTCTGGGCCTAGGAACTAGATCTCATACATCATTTCTGGTGAATTGATTAAGTTCATCTTGCATAGCCAGAATCCAATCATTTTCTGAGAGAGCTTCTTCTACAAAAGTTGGTTCAATCAGGGAGACTAGTCCCATTAGGGATTCTTCAGAGTTTCTGAATGATGATCTTGTTCTGATTGGTTCATCCTTCTTTCCCAAGATTTTGTCTTCTGGATGATTCAACTTGCTTCTGGATAGTTTCTTCTGAGTGGGTTCTTCAGAGCTTGTTGGAGTGATTGTCTTGTTTTGTTCTGTAGGTGATTGTTCTTCAGATGTTCTGTTTGTAGAGATTTCAACTTCTATATCTGCAAGAGATTCATTCTGCTTTGGTTTTTCAGAACCAAGCTTATCATCAAATCTGACATAAATAGACTCTATGACTATACGTGTTTCTATGTTGTATACTTTGTATCCCTTTGAACGTTCAGAGTATCCTAACATATAACACTTTTGTGCCTTATAGTCAAATTTATTCAGAGGATCATTAATATTCAGAATAAAACACTTGCACCCAAAATGATGAAAATATGAAATGTTGGGCTTTCTGTTCTTCCACAATTCATAAGGAGTCTTTTTAAGAATAGGTCTTATAGAGATTCTATTTTGAATATAGCATGCTGTATTTACTGCTTCTGCCCAAAAATATTTAGCCATGTTAGTCTCATTGATCATGGTTCTGGCCATCTCTTGCAATGTTCTATTCTTACGTTCTACAACCCCATTTTGTTGTGGAGTTCTAGGACAAGAAAAATCATGAGAGATGCCATTTTCATTAAAAAATGATTCTAATTTTTTGTTTTCAAATTCTCCACCATGATCACTTCTGACTTTAATAATTTTAAATTCTTTTTCATTTTGAACTTGTTTGCAGAAGTTAGTGAATACAACAATTGACTCATCCTTGTGTCTAAGGAATTTTACCCATGTCCATCTGCTGAAGTCATCTACGATCACCAATCCATACTTCTTGCCACTGACTGAAGCAGTTTTCACTGGTCCAAACAAGTCAATATGCAGAAGTTCTAGTGGTCTAGAGGAAGATACAACATTTTTAGCTTTAAAGGCAGGTTTTGAAAATTTGCCTTTCTGACATGCTTCACACAGAGCTTCTGAGTTGAACTTCAAGTTTGGAAGTCCTCTGACCATATTGAGTTTGTTAAGTTGAGATAATCTTCTCATATTAACATGTCCCAATCTTCTGTGCATGACCCATTACTCAGTTTCCACAGACATTAGACATTTTACATTCTAATTTTTTAATTCAGAAAGTTTTATTTTATATATGTTGTTCTTTATTTTTCCACTGAAGAGGATTGTTCCATCTTTCTGACTAACAGCTTTACAAAACTTTTGATTAAAGATTATGTCATAGCCATTATCACTTAATTGACTTATGTATAATAGATTATGCATTAATCCTTCTACCAATAGAACATTAGAGATAGAGGGAAGATTTCCATTACCAATAGTTCCAGAGCCAATTATTTTTCCTTTTTGGTTGCCTCCAAAACCTACGTGGCCTCCATCTTTTAATTCAAGACTTTGGAACATATGCTTTCTTCCCATCATGTGTCGTGAGCATCCAGAGTCCAGGTACCATGATTGGTGTTTCAGTTTTGCTGTTAAAGACATCTGCAACATACACAATTTTATCTTTGGGTACCCATATTTTTCTGGGTCCTTGTTTGTTAGTTTTCAAAATCTTCTGATTTATTTTAGGTTTCAAATCAGAACTTGTGGAACAAGATGACTCACTAGTATATATTAAGTCATGATTATGATCATAGGTAAAATGAGAACTTAGAGGAGTATTAACTTTTATGATAACGTCATCAATCTTTTTAAACTTCAGAGTTTCTTTAGTTTTCACATAGCCTATGCCACTTCTATCATTTCTGCTAACTCCATAGATCATAGATGCAATTTTGCTTCTATCTATGCTTTTAGTTAGAAATTTTTTAAAACTATAGTCATATTGCTTTATGATATTATCAGAATTGAGTAGATCTTCTAATTCAGATTCCTTCTGAGCCTTAAGTTTTTCAAGAGAGTGTTTGCATTCAAAAATATTTTCTTTCAGCTCAGAGTTTTCTGTTTTTAGTTTTCTAACTTCTTCTAATTCAGATACTAGACTTTGTTTCATGTCTTTGTATTTGAATTGAAGCTTCTGATATTTTTCAAGAATTTCTGAGAGGCTAGCTTCTAATTGAGATCTAGAAAGTTTAGAGAATACCTCTTCTGTATCTGAGTCTGATTTTGATTCTGATGAGTGATCATCTTCTGGTATTTTGCCATTAGTGCAATGTTAGCATGTTCATCTTCTGAATCTGACTCTGCTTCAGATGATTCAGAATCATCCCATGTTTCCATGAGACTCTTTTTCTTTTCTCTATTGAATTTGTTTCTGGGTTTCTCTTTCTGGAGTTTTGGACATTCACTTTTGTAATGTCCTGGTTCTTTGCATTCATAGCAACAACTTCTTTGCTTCTGGGTTTCCTGTGACCAGATGTTGCTTCAGAGTGATTGCTTGTTCTTCTGGTATTTCTGAACTTCTTCTAACGATGCTTCCAGAGTTGTTGGACTCTTCTGGATAGAAGAGATAATTCATATTCTTCTGATGAGCATCCAGAACATTCTTCTTCTTCTGCCTGTAAAGCTTTAGAAACAGATTTGTTAGATTTAAGAGCTACAGACTTACCTTTCTTCTGGGGTTCATCTTCTTCTAGTTTTATCTCATGACTTCTCAGGGAGCTGATCAGTTCTTCTAAAGATATTTCGTTCATATTTTTTGATAACTTTAGAGCAGTGGCCATGGGCCTCCAAGCCTTTGGCAAGCTTCTGATGATCTTCTTTACATGATCTGCTGTTGAGTAGCCTTTGTCCAGAACTTTCATTCCAGCTACCAGAATTTGGAACCTTGAGAACATTTTTTCAATTGTCTCATCTTCTTCCATTTTGAATGCTTCATACTTCTTGATGAGGGCCAGAGATTTAGTCTCCTTGACTTGAGTGTTGCCTTCATGTGTCATCCTCAGGGAATCAAACATGTGTTTGGCTGAGTCTCTGTTTGTAATTTTCACAAATTCTGTATATGAGATAGCACTCAGAAGTATGGTTCTAGCTTTGTGATGATTTCTGAATTCCTTCTTCTGTTGAGCTGTCATATTTTTTCTTTCAATCTTCTGACCATCTGCTCCAACAGGATGAGTGTATCCATCTGTCACCGTGTCCCAAAGATCTCCATCCAGAGCTAGAAAGAAACTTTCCAGAACATCCTTCCAGTAGTCAAAGTTGTCACCATTGAACACTGGAGGTTTTGCGTTGATCTTTTCATTTGGGTAGTCATTGTTGTTATTGCCAGCGTATGCCATGTGTTTTAACTTCTGGATCTTTTACTGACACGATTAAGTGTATTTCTCATAACCTAACGCTCTGATCCCAATTGAAGGTGCGTAAAACACAAGGAAGGGGGTTGGAATTGGGTTTTCTTAACAACTTAAAATTAACTTCTATGACAAGTTGATTTATCCTGGTTCGTTTGAACTCAAACTACATCCAGTCCACCCGCCAAGGTGATTTTGCCTCTATCACTGAGGTCTTAATCCACTATTCAATAATTGAATACACACACTGACCTACAGTCAATGTCCTCTTGAGTCTTCTGACTGAAACTAGTCACTCAAGGGATTTAACTTAACTTTTACAATAATAATAATATAATAACTATTTTGCTTCTTATAAAGCTATAATCACTAAGTGAATTGTTACAAGAGTTTTTAGCACAAATGAATAAGTCTTTTCTCGTGGAAGCTATGTCTCAAATCCTCAATTTGATTCCTTTATATACTGCTTGAAAATTGTATCCGTTTGGAGACATTTTGAGCTAATTTAGGATATTAGTTAATACCATAAACTCCTTCCATAACAAGAGATACTTGTCTTCACCATTAATTAATATATTCTTTAATTAATGCCTTTATTATGAGAATCATCATCTTCTAGACGTAAATCAGAGATAATAAAGTCTTGATACGCAACTATTAAATCATGTCTTTAAATGATGGATTCTTCAATAACTGTATCTTCTATATAGGGCACAATGTATCTTCTAATAAAGCACGTCTTCTTTAAATAAATTCCTCTTCTACACATATAACAAAGAGAGTCATTAGAACTTCTATTCTTGCATAATAATAATTGTTATTGATCTCACCTGATCAGAAGGGCCTTCCAAGACTTGATGTAAGGGCCAGAGAATGAAATAAGAAAGGAGGGGGGTGTACCTGCAAAGCACTCCAATGCTTAAGTCAGAAGAGGTACAGTATGGTATGGTTAATTCAAATGAGTGAGAATACCTGACCCTTTACTGAGAAAGGGTATTTATAATGTGCCCCCAGCGCTGGGCCAAGGTCCCTCAGTGGGCTTAACCTAGCTAGGCCCATGGAGGAACTGCCAAGGGACGCGTAAGAAGCGTGAAGACATAGACAAAAGGTCTGCCCCTTGGTCCAACTGCCCTTATCTTTCAGGAGATAATAAAGGGCAGTTGGGTGACGTGGTAGGTGAGCTAGCAGACATATTCTCTGTCCGTCCTTAGTGTATGCCCGTCGCATAAGCAGGTGATTTGACCACGAGGTTCTCCTGCTCGAGTATATGGGCCCTTGCTTGACATGCACTGAGCCGTGGCCATATACATTCTTGCGGCCCAGTCCAGAACAGGAGCCCCCCAAGTCGAGTCTAAGGGTCAGAGTGATGACTTGTATTACAGTCGGGCACATGCGTCAAGGACAAAGTAGCGGACATATGGTCGGGCAGTGCGATGTTTACGGAGCTGATCATATCATTCTTTCCACCGGGCACGTGATGCTCAAACAGTGTCGAGGATGAAGGTCCCCGACGGGTTTGTGATGTTTTCAAGGAAGTCGAGGACGCTATCCGGGGTCGAGGACGTCCTGTAGAGCCGGGGAGGTGTACAGTTGTCCGACGTCGTTCCAAATTCTTTACGGATTGACGTGTTTCACCATTAATGGTGCGTCGCATCATTTAGTGTGCAAACGGAGGCGTAGGCAGTAGGCAATGATGGCCTAGCGCGTCAATCCACGCGCCTGTGACTATAAAAGGGGGTTGAGTCATTTCATTTACACTTTTTCGCTCAGACGTTCACCGGAAGCTCTGAAGAAATTTCTCGTCTCCGCCCGTCACACTAATTGAACCACCGCAGTTTGCTCGAGCGCCGCCGTGTCCTTTTGACTCTTCACTATGTCAGGTACTGTTTTTGCCTTCTTAATCCTCTATTTTCCATGTTTTTCTGCGTTAATAGCTTTGAATGCATGTTTCATCTGTATAGAATGATTAGATTTAACTTAGAAATAGTTAAATAGGCTGTAGATGTGAAAAATAGGGTTAGGATTAGACTGTCCCGGGCAGAAATTTCATGTGCCGGGCAAAATTTTCATAAGCATGTATGAGAGTTTTGCCTGGGGCACAAGAATGTTCACGTGCGTATTACTGCGTCGAACACGTGCGAAATTTCTCAACTGGGCCTAGTGGCAGTGGGTGAAGTTTCGCATTGGTACCCGTGAGCGTCGCCCCTACACCCTTTCACTTGACCTGCGGTGGAAGGGTGGATTTGATATGACGTCGAATTCACTCTTTTTGTCTGTGTTTCAGGTGCAACTGGGCGTCTACGACCGAGAGGAGAAGAAACTGGGCCGCGGCCCGTGGATGCAGACATTGCGCGTTTGTCTGTCGAGGAAGGGAATGCCGGAGGTGGTACTGAGCATGTCTCATCATCCGGGCAAAATGACCTATCTTGGGTTGCGGACGAACCCTTGGACGAGGAATCTTACTTCTGCGACGAGGCGACCCATGCTTATGCCGTGGTGGAAAATCGAAGCCGTGAAGATCCTGAAAACTGGAAGTGTCATGCTCCCAAAGAGGCGGACCGAATATGTCACCGTTTCCCGGGGAAGCAATTCACCATGTACGAGTTCGCTTTCCGAGAGGCGGGGATTAGGCTGCCCTTCAATTCCTTCCAAATGTCTATCTTCAAGTGGCTCCGGCTGGCGCCGTCACAGTTACACCCCAATGCCATTGCTTTTATGCGGGCGTATGAGTTGGTCTGCCGCTTCCTCGGTATTGGGTGTACCCGGGCCCTCTTCTTCCATATTTTCCATCTCCAGCGGTCCGGTCTTCGGGGGCGTCACAACTGGGTCTCTTTCAAACAGCCCGTACGGCTATTCAAGAAGTACGTGGATTCTGCCCGTCACTTCAAGGGTCGGTGGTACGTAGTGAGACCGATCACCCGTGCCGCCCTGCACTCCCTTTATTACTACAAACGGGATGCAGACGGGGAGGAGAAATTAATGTCGAAGATACCGCTGAGGTGGCAGCGCGACCATTTCGATCTCTCCACCAGCCACTATCGGATCAAGTTCTCGATGCTAGGTGTCGAGGATAGGCTTGCATATAAGAAGCTGGTGGAGTTCGTGCAGAGCTTCAACCTGGCGGTTTGGACTGATCGAAGGGGCGTGCCTTATCTTGACGAGGTCGGGATACCGATCTGCGAGCCTCGTCTTATAAATACCAAGGTATTGCTCGAGTGTAGAACCGAGGAGAAAGCCATGGAATTATTAAGTAGGTGTTTCTTTTATTCTTGTCTTTTTATTTATGTTTTCGCCCGCTGACGTATATGTCCCCGTTTTGTAGGTGTTATGCCCACTGCTCGCGACCGGGTTCTCAAGCTGGCCAACCAAGCAGGTGCCCCGGACAGGGTTTCGAAGAAGAAGAAGAAGAAGGCCGCGCCTCGTGTCCAGGAGATAGCTGGTGACTCCGGGGCTGGGACCTCGAACACAACGAGTCCAGCGCTCTCCTTCCCTCCCCGTGCATCTATGATCGACATACCAGACAGTCCGCCTCCATCAACCTCCCCTCTCCACAAGCGGAAGCGCCCGGATGGGACACTCTCCAGGTCGACCTTAGCGGGGAACGGCAGTCCAGGTGGCCCTGGAAGTTACTTACTGCCCCCCTGCTATGTAGAGCAGGCCTTTTTCAAGACTGAGTATGCCATTGTTGTGCCAGTGCCCGAGGCGAAGGCTATCTTGAACCTGGAGGCTGGTTTCCGGCGCAAGGAATTGGCCAGGGACTTGGCCGCCGTCATCAGGGTGATGGAGACAGCTATGGTCCTGACTGACACCTTCGTGTCCACTTCCTCCTTGGAAGATGCCCTTCTGCAGGTCCGGTCTGAAAAGGACAAGTTGTCCAAGGACTTGTCGGATTATAAGGAGGAGCACCAGCTACAGGAGGGGCTGAAGAAAGAGTTGGAGGAGGTCAAAGAGGAGCGAGACCTCCTAAAGGCGGCCAAGGCAAGTCTGGAGGAGCAAGCAACTGGGCACCAGAAGGTGGCTAAGGAGAATGCTGGATTGCGTGCTCGTCTTGCTTTGCTCGAGGACAAGGTCCGTCCGTTGGCTGATGAGACTGAAGAAGAGCTTGCTCTCGGTTCTCGGGGTGAGTTGGTGGGGCACATTCGCTCTCTCAACCAGGACCTCATGGTTGTATTCAAGGAGGGTTTTGATAACGCCGTCGAGCAGCTGAGGATATTAAATTCCGAGTTGGTGACGGAGGGGTCAGCCCACAATTATTGTGTCCAGGATAGGGAGATCGTGTGCCCGTTCGAGGCTGAAGAAGAGCTGGGGGAAGATGAAGGAGAGGAAGAGAATGTTGAAGAGTAGCTCCGGGAGGAGTCTTAGGAATTTTAATTTGTTTTGTTTATATGGCCTGCGTGCCCATTTTATATGGCCTGCGTGCCTATTTTGTATGAAGATTGGCCTTCGGGCGTACTTATATTTTGCTTTGGCCGTTTTCAATGAATGAATGTTTCGTTTTTAATTATTCGTCTTGCTCGGTTTTTTTTTAAATTTTATTTATTATAGTTCTTTTCTTGTATTTTACGAACTATTTTATGCTCGACCATGTTTGTCTCCTCGGTTTAGGGAACCGACGAGGTAGCGGGCGTTGTGCCCGTTTAAGATCGAAACCGAGTTCGTGGTTTGGCACTTTGGCTCCGAGGCTTGGGCTTTCCCATCGCGAGCTGGGTGCCATGTCGATCTTGGTACTTTGACGTTGGTGCTCGATCGAGGTCCCAACCGTCGGGGAGGGTTATGTTCGCTGGAGGGGTGTGTTCGTCCCCGGGTCGCGCGGTTCCTCCCTGTAGTTTTGGAGGTGAAGAGTGTGGTCGTACCTCCCACGTCTCCCCGTGACATATTCAGCTGTAATATTGTCTAAGTTTCTCTGTGTTCCATGGTCGAGTAAGTTCTTCGCCTTGTAGGTTTTCTAAATAGTAGGCCCTGTTGCTCGTCTTATCGCGGACGCGGTAGGGGCCTTCCCAGTTGGCGGCCAGTTTACCCTCTCTTGGGTTTTTTTGGTTTCTTCTGAGGACCAGGCTGCCCACCTGGAACTCTCTTTTTATGACCTTCGCGTCGTGGCGCAAGGCTATTTTTTGTTTGAGGGATATTTCTCGAAGGGCTACTTCGGAGCGGATCTCGTCGACGAGGTCCAGCTCGGCTCTGAGTGCCTCGTCGTTCATTTCTTCGTCTAGGGGTTCTTCTATGCGCCTCGTCGGTTCTCTTATTTCTACTGGGATGACTGTTTCGGTGTCGTATGTTAGTCGGAATGGGGTCTCCCCGGTTGTGGAGTGAGGTGTTATGCGGTAAGCCCATAGGACGCTATGTAACTCCTCGACCCACGCCTTTTTCGCCTCGCCGAGCCTGCGTTTTAGTCCACGCAGGATTACCCTGTTGGCCGCTTCCGCTTGCCCGTTGGTTTGAGGGTGCTCGACGGATGTGAAATGCTGTTTAGTACCTAAGCTCGCCACGAAGTCTTGGAATCCCCCGTCCGTGAATTGCGTTCCGTTGTCTGTGATGAGGACCTGGGGCACGCCGAACCGAGCAAGGATATTTCGTTTAAAGAATCGAAGAATGTTTTGCGCTGTTATTTTAGCCAGCACCTCTGCTTCGATCCTTTTGGTAAAATAATCTACCCCTACGATGAGGTATTTATTCTGGTACGATCCGGTTACGAAGGGCCCGAGGATATCCATGCCCCACCATGGGAAGGGCCATGGAGAGGAGAGTGTTTTTAGTTCGTTCGGGGGTGCGAGGTGCATGTCGGCGTGCCGTTGGCACTTGTCCCATTTTTTGACGTGTTCCTTGGAGTCGTGTTGCATGGTCGGCCAGTAGTAGCCTACTCGAAGAGCCTTTCGTGCCAGTTATCGTCCGCCGGGGTGTTGGGCGTTGATTCCTCAGTGTATTTCCCCCAATATGTCGGGAACTTTCTCTTCCTCGACGCATTTGAGTAATGGGATGGAAAACCCCCTACGGTAAAGTTTCCCTTCGAGGAGAACGTACGAGCACGCCCTACGTTTGGTGGTGGCCGCCTCTTTTGGGTCGGCGGGGAGCTCGCCCTTCGTGAGGTAATTATAGATGGGCGTCATCCAACAATGAGTATCCCCGATCACGTTGACCTCAAGTGGAGGAGGTGGTTTTTCGATACTAGGTCGAGGAAGGATTTCTTGAATTACAGATTTGTTTCCGCCCTTCTTTCTCGTGCTAGCTAGCTTTGATAAGATGTCGGCCCGTGTGTTGTGCTTGCGAGGTACGTGTTGTACTTCCCACTTCTCGAATTTTGCGAGTCTTTCTTTGACCAAAGCTAAGTACTCGACAAGGTTGTCGTTCTTGGTCTGGTACTCTCCTCGTACTTGTGATGCCACGAGCTGGGACTCTGTTGATATTTTTACCTCCTTTGCTCCTAGGTCTTCGGCCAATCTCAGACCGGTGATGAAAGCCTCATATTTGGCTTGGTTGTTTGACGTCGGGAAAGCCAGTGCTAGTGAGACTTCGATCAGGATCCCGTCCTCATTCTCGAGGATGATTCCGGCTCCGCTGCCCATCGTACTGGAGGCGCCATCGACGAAGATCGTCCATTTACGGGCGCCGTCCGTCGGTGTCGGGTTGTGGGTCATTTTTGCGATAAAGTCGGCCAGCGCTTGAGCTTTCAGGGCCTTCATGTTCTCATATTGTATATCGAATTCGGAAAGTTCTAGTTGTCGTACCTCGAAAAAATATACGATCCTAGAACAAACAACAGAGTCGCCACCTAATTCTATTTATTCTACGAGAGAAAAGGAAGATATATATACAACCTAAAGGAAGGATAAGAAATGGTATATGGAACCAAATTCTAAGTTCGGGAGTCGGTTACGTAAGGGGAATGTATTAGCACCCCTCACGTCCGTTGTACTCAACGGGAACCTCTTAGCTAACTATGCGATTAAATGTTTGATCTTAAGTTTTTTTGTCTTCTAAATTATTATTAATATGTTTGTTCTAAGGAAATTAATGTTTTTATTATTAAGGCGGAGAAACGATTAAAGTTTTTTATTATTGTGACGGAGGGAAAAAGATTGATTTTTTTTAATAGGGTGCTCGCGAAGGATTAAAATCCCCGTGCCTACGTATTCCCTTGTGCAATGGGAAAGTCAGAGCTTCGTAGTTCGTGCGACTACGGTTTGTGGTTTTTAATCGAACGATTGTTCAAAACGCATTCTACTGCTAAGCGTTGGCTTATACTCGCGGTGGAGGCTGAAGTGATAGCTTGTTCGAGATATAGAATGATTTAAATAATGTTCATTTATAGAAAAAGTGTTTGACTTTTGTTAAGATGTTTTAAAACGAAAGGGCGAATGAATCACGTCGCGTGGGGCTAGCCCAGGAGCGATTGCATTCCAAAACGTGCGGAGTGTCGATAATTAATTATGAAAATGATTTGAATTGGTTGGTAAGTTTAAGTTGTTTTTAGATATGAAAGATGCGAATGGACCACGTTGCGTGGGGCTAGCCCAGTTGCAATCCATTTTAGAACGTACGGAGTGCTAGACTCCGGAGTTCAGTTTCCGTAATTTAATTTAAAAAGATTTGAATATTTTGATATACGAATAGTGATTGAACACATCGCGTGGGGCTAGCCCAGTAGCGGTCCAGTCCAGAATGTGCGGAATGCTAGACTCCGGAGTTCCGTTCTTATTAAATTAATTAAATAAATTGGATAATATTTTTTAGATGTTTTAAAAATACGATGCAATTAAAACGAAGGAGTGAACGAAGCATTACACGTGGGGCTAGCCCAGTTGTAGTTCGTTCTAGAACGTGCGGAGTGCTAGACTCTGGGGTTCTATTCCTTGTTAAATTAATTAAGATGCGCGATAAGTTATTTGGAAACGTTAGAATTTAGTATTGTGTAAAATGTAAGAATAAAATAAACTAAACTAAATATACTAAATAGAATAATCATGAAATAAGAATAAATTAATCTTATGAAATAAATAAATAAAAGATGGCCTCATATTGGTCGCGATTAGTCGGAAACGACTTATCACAACTTTGTTATATCATTGGCCCATATAAACATTAAAGAGTTATATATATCTTTATGACAATTTTTTTTAAATAAAAGAAAATTACTATCTAAGAAATGAAAATAAAAGAAATAAATTTATATATATAATGAAAAGAAACAAGTTTCTAACAATATTACCAATTAATAATATTCTAGGAGAACCATAAAAATAAAATAAAAAATAAAAAAAAGAAGGTGGGGTGAACCGGATTTGACAGCGCAATGAATAACAACCTGCTGAACTTAAAATCTCAACCTAACTTATAACACACAAGAAAAAAAACAGTTAAAGGGGGTGCCTGGATCTGACGTATGCAAATGGTAAACAGGCAGTGAGGAAATACAATGGGCCCTTAAGCCCAAGACAAAACATTCAGCATTGAAAATGAAACATAAAAAAATATAGAAAAATGATAAACAAAAATGGAAGAACGCGATGTTAGTCTTGCTCAAGATAAACACGCAAACAGAAAGCGGAAAAGAAACGACGACCTTACATTCAAACACTCAAACCGTCTCTCCGAGTCTCCGTTCCGACACTCACGATCCGCTTTGTCCCTGCCTCTCAAGCTCTCAGTTTCGTTCTCCTCACTGACACGTGGTCGTTTCTCTCTCGATAACGTTTCAGTTCGAACACCTCCCACTCGCAGATCTCACTTAAGGTCTCTCTCATGAATCGGCTTGTGTTTCTGGTTTCGGATTCAAACATGCAGGTTTTCAGTTCCGTTTCATGTTCGTGAGGGTTCGGTTTAGTGAAGGGTGCTTATGTTCGGTGTCAAGGGTGGATGGAGATGATTCGGATCTGTTTCAGAAAAAATGTTGGGTTTCGCGGGTGAGTAATGGAAGCGGCGGGTTTATGTGTTGTTGTTTTTGTTTGAAGAAGAAGTGGGTTTATATGGTTGCTAATGGTGATAGCTTCGCGGTTTTGGATGAAGGGAGTTGGATGTGTGATTTAGGATGGCCGGCGGTTTCACGAGGTTTCCGTGGCGGATGAGAGTGTTGGCGGTTTATGGCTGTTTCAAGAAGAAAAGGGTTGTGGGTTTGCTGTAACACTGCATTTGTTGTTATGATTTTTGCAGTCCTTGTTGCTGTTGATTTTTCCGGATGAGGTTTTTTGAGTTTTTTCGGTTTGAGGAGG
Source organism: Lathyrus aphaca (assembly GCA_963966055.1). Taxonomy (NCBI): domain Eukaryota; kingdom Viridiplantae; phylum Streptophyta; class Magnoliopsida; order Fabales; family Fabaceae; genus Lathyrus; species Lathyrus aphaca. The sequence continues at coordinate 6,717,745 of OZ014519.1, forward strand.
AAGATGGATTTCGGATGATTGGAGGAGTTAGTGGTGTTTGGTTTGAAAGTTAGTTTTGCAGAAAAAGTTTGAAAAGGTCTGTGTTGTTGATGTTTGGATCGGTAGGGGCGGTTGTGAAGGGGTGGTGGTTGATGCGAGCCGAAAGGGAGTGCAGATGTTGTTGTTTATGGTTTTGGAAAATTGAAGGTGGAAAGTCTTGTAGAGGATGTTGAGGTAAAAGGTTACGGCTTGTTGTTTATGTAATAGGTGGTCAATGATGTTTTTGGCGTGGGTTCCCCCCAAGGTTCAGTGTTTGAAGCTTTTTTGTTAACTGTCCTTTTTTCCTTTCTCCGCCAACGTTAGGTGATATGATATATCCTGAAAAACATCTGCTGGAAGAGGTTTTTGAAAAGAGTTATATTTTCCCAAAAAACAGTTTCCTCCTGGAAAAACAAAGGATCCCCTGTCTTTTTGCTTTTTGTGTTTATGGTCCCCTCTTTCTATAAGTTATTTTGTTTTTTTTTATTATTTATTTGACTTGTCCCTTCTGGCTTTTTAGATGCAAGTTTGCATAAGGGCTCCTTTTGGGTGAAAGTCTTGTGGTAGAGTGGCAGAAAAAAAAAGTATAGGCTGTGCTATTTTGACTTGGATCAAAAGCAAATATTTCAAGACTAACTAAGATAATTTCAATCCAACCAACTTAGAAAACCAGACCCAATTAACACTAATAAAAATAAAAATGAAAACTGATATAAGCTAAAAAAAAGTAAATAATAAAAATAATATGAAATTAATATAGACTTAAATACATCAAACTGAATTGTAAAATGATTTTAAAAAGACAAACTTAATTTTCAAAAGTTAAAATTAAATAGAAATTTAAACTAACAAGAGGGATTAAACTATAACTAAATATATTAGAATAAATCCTAATTAAGTTAGACAGCCTAATAGATACCTACTTGACTAAATGAAACACACAAAAAATTAAGTTAGTAAAGTAAACTGATTAATTTTAAATGGTCTAATATGTAATTAAATAAAAATAGAACTAGACTATAAAGTGAGACAAAAAATCTATCTATAAATGGAACAAAACCTAAGATAGCAAAATTAAGAAAAAATTAAATGGAAAAATGCATGATTTATGATTAATGGACTAAATATGCGAAAAAGACTGATTATCAAAATAAATTGATAAAAATGCACCAGATGAAAGAAAAAGAAAAAATGCTCGGTCAAAATTTAGGGTGTGACAGTTGCCCCTATTTAATTTTCTTGGACCTGAATGTATAAATAACAAAGTTTTTAGACATTCGATGTGGAAGAGGATTAAATATTGAAAAACCTAAAATTTTGACCGATTGCAGGTGAAATGCAATGATATACAATACTGTGAAAATATGATGGACTCTTTATATTTTGCTGGGATATGACATGCGAGATGCAATGAACCCTAACATGCTGATTATGAATATGCTGAATATTGTATGCGGTAAAATGATGAAGATAAATGCAATAGTGATCCACAGAAACGATAACGAGGGTGAAGACGCACTGGGGATAACAATATGTTGGGGATGACAAGACGAAAACGGGATGTATTCAAAGTGATAAATCAGCAGGTTCAAGTGTAACTATTGGCATTAAGAATGACATAAGACGGAAAACAAAACGTAAGATTAAAGACAAACTATCTGAAGTGATGAGTTAGCAAGTTCAAAGTGGCTACCGGGGATCCCAATACAACAGTTCGATAATTGAGAAAAAGAATTGAAATGACATCGATTCGGCAGTCAGGAGAACAAAACAGCAGACATTGATACGGCGGTCAGGAATAAACGAACATCGACACGGTGATCGGGAAATAAATAAAAAGAATAGACGTCGACACGGTGGTCAGGAAATAAAATAACAGACATTGACGCGGGGGTCAGGAAATAAAATAACAGGCATTGACGTGGTGGTCGGGAAATAAAATAACAGACGTCGACACGGTGGTCAGGAAATAAAATAACAGGCATAAATCCAAAATAGTAAATCAACAGGTTCAAGTGTAACTGTTGAAACCAAGGATTGAAAAATGAAAAATAGTATTCAGGCAGTGGCTCTGTGCAAACAAACTGATACTGGGAATAGCAGGTAAAGCGTTCAGATACAAATCAACGGCTCTAAGCGACTGACTGGCAATAAAATGTTGGAGTTTTAAATAAGATAAACGTCCAACCTCCGGAAATTCCCCAAATGAAAACTTGAAGGATTTGTGCCAATGAAGATTGGACTTAAGAGAAATATTGGTAGTAAGAGGGTGTATATCAATACCAAGGAGAACCTCTGCAGGGGATATTAATGTTACTGGGAAACACTTTGATAAACCACACTAAAGGGCGTCAACAACAGTGGATTTCAGACAAAGGTGCTAGTGACAAATGATTTTTTTCTTTGACATGCCAGACGGGAACGAGTTTGTAAAAAAAATTGACTACCAGACAGGAACTGGTTTGGAAAGAAAAAGACTACCAGACAGGACTGGTTTGAAAAGAAAATGACTATCAGACAGGACTGGGTTAAAAATAAATGACTACCAGACAGGACTGGTTTGAAAAGAAAATGACTACCAGACAGGACTGGGTTGAAAATAAATGACTACCATACAGGACTGGTTTGAAAATAAATGACTACCAGACAGGACTGGGTTGAAAATAAATGACTACCAGACAGGGACTGGAATAAAAGCTGGCTGTTAGACAAGAACTGACTGTGAAATAAATTTCAAATGAAAATACCATACGGGAATTAGTTTACCTGGGTTTTGACCTGGACATATGCTAGATGAGTGAGACGATATGCAAGGTTTAACGCTATGAGCGGAGCAACATGACTAAAGCATGAGAGTGATTATGCACTGACTCAGTGATTTCCAAATAAAAAGTCCCTGTTTGGGTAAGGATGGAAAAGTTCTTTGCAGACGACTTTCTAAAAGGAGGTAAGGATGACGACATGATTCCCGACACCCGTCTTGAACTTGAAATTTGCGGACATAAAGTCTGCTTGAACACCTTGAAGGCACAGAGAGGATTTGGCCATGTGTGATTCATCTTGCCCTAGAATCAATGGTTTTGAGATTTCCTCTCCTCAAAAGTTTAGACCAACCTGCCATGACATGGCCTTTGAAATGGTTGCCCTAGTGCTTGAACATCAGAGATTTGCCCCTGGTTATCTGATTCCTGGGATAAGAGACCCCTGACTTGACTGGTCATTGAGCTCTTGAATTTCTTGTGATAGCTCACTCTAGTCTGAAAAGGTTCAAACTCTGAGTAGCTAGCTCTGGAGGAGATTGATTCGGACTGACCTATCCTCAAAGTGGTTGCCCCTGGCTGGGCTTCTCTTACCAAGTTAAATTCCCTAACTGGCTGAAATCGTTGGGATTCCCCCGATGTTGAATTGACTTGTAAACAAACATTATTTATTTAAAAATTGGCAATTTTAATGCAACAATTATGCAAGTTTTGAAATCACAATTTACTGGTATGATAATGATACAGTGGAGTTGATTAAAATAAATTAAAAAGTGGATCTGGCCATTTATGGAATGGCAAATGAAGTGATCAATACAAATAATTAGCAAAGATCGTTAGGAGTCAGGTTAACACAACCTTGTTGTAGTATGCTCTCGAAATAAACCCTGCCTCAATTAGGTCTTTTAAGGGTTGTAGCATGGCTTGGTTCACGGTTTATGAAATAAAGGATAAAAGGCTCAAAATTCATTTGTACCCATCCCATCTTCGTGATGAACTTCAATCCTATGTTTAGTTAACTTGACATACGCATTCATATCTCAAAACTATTTTGACAATGCGTGATAAGGATCAGGATTTGAAAGCGATGGCAGCCACCTTGCTTTTTCTGCTTTGTAGAGGATTTGATGACTTTATTAATTTTCGCCTAAGTCGTTTTTTTTTGTTTTTGACTTGGCGGACTTTTCTTTGTATTTCTTTTTCCTTACGTCATTCTTTCGTTGAGTGATTATGACTGCCATCTTATTGGAGGCTAGAGAATACGTACCACAAACTTTTGGCTCTTCACGACTTCTTTGGTGTGTGAATGAAAGTATGTTGCTGATCCTTCTTGAATGATGGAACGAATCTCTTGAAGATTGAATGCAAACAGATTAACTGAACCGACTACCCTGCCCCAGGTTTGAAATTAAGGGTTTTTGCATTTTTCGACAAAGAAAACTCCTACTTCTAGGCTCGAAGGGGTTAGCGAGGGATTATCTTCCTTATTTCACCGGTGTTTGGGAATTTGAAACAATTCTTGTACATCATTGGCAAGGTTTTAATTGAGAGCATACAAATGGAGAATTCAGGCATCTGGTTTTCATCATCCTCCCCAATCTTTGCTAAAACAAAAGTTTGATAAATAAAAGGAGAGAAATTATGTTTATTTATAACAATGAAAGAAAACGAGTGAATACGACTGGATTGATTCAAAATATGCATAAAAATTTCATTAATTTTGCCAATTCAAAAACAACAATGCTAACAAGCAAATACAAAATCAACATGCAAAGAAAAATAACAACAATGCTGAAACAAACAGGTGATTGCCAGCTTTAGGGAATTGAAAAATTCTTGATTCACTGTCTTCAAGAGATGCCCCGAAGAGTCTTTGTATTCACTTAGGCGAGAAGTTGACATGCACCAACAGGTTTCCTGGAAAGGAAATGTACTTCTTATCGATCAAATGTTGTACCTTGACTTGAAAAGCTCTGCAGTCTTCAGTTGAATGCCCCATTGATCCAGCATGATATCCACATTGCTCATGTGGATTATACTCGGGCGGGTATGGCTCTGTCAATGGCTTGAGAGACTTGGGAACCACTAATGATATTTGAATCAAAGGTTGTAGAAGCTGAGTGTACGATAAAGGTACTGGATGAAGAGGAGCACTCCTTCTTTCCAAATTGTTGCGAGGCTTATGTGGACTCTGATGCTGATTCAGATATCCTTGGCTTTTGGCTTTTGGCTTTGACGAGGAGAAATCCAGGGTTGCTGGTAAGGTACCCTAAACATTGTTGGTTGCCTACAAGGATGATGAGGCATATGGAATAGTGATTGCTGAAAAGATGAAGGGTCATGTGGTTTTGCTGATGCACCACAAGAATACTTGACGTCTGCCATGACTGCATTAATTACATCCTCTTCCTCCTCTTGGGAACTGATGAGGGATTCATTCTTACTAGCCTGGTTGCTTGAAGCGCCTTGGATCTTCCCGCTTTTGAGACTAATCTCAATGCGTTCTCCCGTTTTTACCAGGTCAGAGAAACTCGTTGAGGCGGTGCCTATCATCTTCTCAAAGTACGGGCTCTGCAGAGTGTCCATAAACAGGTCAACTAACTCCCTTTCTAATAGTGGTGGTTGAACATGATCAGCATACTTTCTCCACCTACGGACGTACCTTTTGAATGGCTCATTATTTTCTTGAGATATGTCCTTCAAGTGAAAGCGACTGGGAGCTTCTTCCAAATTGTAATGGTATTGTTTCACGAAAGCATTGGCTAGGTCCAACCATGACTGAATATGACTTCTTTCCAAACCTATGTACCAATTCAACGGTGCCCCACTCAAACTATCTTGGAAGCAATGAATCATCAGCTTATCATCAAATGCATATGCAGTCATCTTTCGACAGAACATCACCAAATGGTGTTTTGGACAACTATCCCCTTTATACTTCTGAAAAGCAGGTGCTTCAAACTTCGGAGGTATAACCAAACCAGGTACTAAGCACATGTTTAAAGCATCCAGGTCAAAAGCATTTTGCCCTTCTAGAGCTTTGAGTCTTTCGTTCAGCATTCGACATTTCTCAGTCATCTCAGCGACGTCTGGCCCCTTGGTCTTTCTCACTGGGATTGCCCCTTGGGAAATTTGCTCAGAGAACCCAAAGCTTTGGTACTCGATGGCATCGTGAGGTAAGGAGTTTCCATCTCGAATAATGATATGCTCTTGAATAATGGGTGCCCCAACTGGGGTCCTTGCAGGCTGAGGCGGAACAAAACTGTTCCTTTGAGGTGGAAAGACATCTCCAGTTACGGCAGTCTGTTGAACATTATCCCCTCTCCTGATTAAAGTTGTCACATCATCCATGAGTTGGTTCATCTGGTCCTTTGTCAGATCAAAGTCTCCCCTTGACGCAGTCTGCTTTTGTCCTTCCGGGTCCATGATCAATCAGGAACTACTTCAAATCCAAAGTAGGTGTCGGGAAATCAACTGCGGGTTATGGACACAGGACGAGGATGAGCTTACTCTGAGGAAGGAAAAAGACATGCAATGCAGATGCAATGGTATGCAAACGGATGCAATGCAAGGATGCTTAAGATCACAAGCACAAACAGACACGGAAGCTGGAAAAGCTCGAAACTTCCTAAATGGTAGGCTGTAAGAAATTGGTTCTACAGTCTGTACCCATAAATCCCGCTCACATGATAGTTTCTACGGTGATGGTTCAAGGAAACTCAAGGTCACGGACGTTTATCGTACTAACGTTCTGCCGCAGGCTAGCTGCATTGTGACGATAATAACGACAATGTCTACCTTGAGTGGAGTTCTCATGCTAGGCTGATAAAGGGGCGAGCCCTCGGAGCCTAACATTACACAACTACCAAAATTGAAACAGGTCCTAGGGGGTCCCAGAATCACAGCCCTTTCGTGAATCAGGTCACGCGACAGGCTAGCTGTGTTGCGACAAGATCTACGAAAAGTCTAACTATTTGGGGGAGCTTTCGTGCTAGGCGTGCAAGGAGCGAGTCCATGGAGACTAACATTAATAACATCCAATTCTAATCTTAGGTGTTCCCTCTGCTTTTTCCACCACTCAAAAACTTTCTTGCAAAAATAACCCCAAGATCCCACAGGCAGATAATATAATGAGGAAATAAAAGGAAAGCGATAAAAGAACAAATAAACAAACATAAATGATAAACATAGAGAAGACAAGAAGAGATAAGATCAAACAAATAAACACATAAAGCTAAGTTAGGCTCGACTCTCTCTAGCATGGAGCTAGTCCCCAGCAGAGTCGCCAACTGTCGTACCTCGAAAAAATATACAATCCTAGAACAAACAACAGAGTCGCCACCTAATTCTATTTATTCTACGAGAGAAAAGGAAGATATAGATACAACCTAAAGGAAGGATAAGAAATGGTATACGGAACCAAATTCTAAGTTCGGGAGTCGGTTACGCAAGGGGAAGGTATTAGCACCCCTCACGTCTGTTGTACTCAACGGGAACCTCTTAGCTAACTATGCGATTAAATGTTTGATCTTAAGTTTTTTTGTCTTCTAAATGATTATTAATATGTTTGTTCTAAGGAAATTAAAGTTTTTATTATTAAGGCGGAGAAACGATTAAAGTTTTTTATTATTGTGACGGAGGGAAAAAGATTGATTTTTTTTAATAGGGTGCTCGCGAAGGATTAAAATCCCCGTGCCTACGTATTCCCTTGTGCAATGAGAAAGTCAGAGCTTCGTAGTTCGTGCGACTACGGTTTGTGGTTTTTAATCGAACGATTGTTCAAAACGCATTCTACTGCTAAGCGTTGGCTTATACTCGCGGTGGAGGCTGAAGCGCTAGCTTGTTCGAGATATAGAATGATTTAAACAATGTTCATTTAGAGAAAAAGTGTTTGACTTTTGTTAAGATGTTTTAAAACGAAAGGGCGAATGAACCACGTCGCGTGGGGCTAGCCCAGGAGCGATTGCATTCCAAAACGTGTGGAGTGCTAGACTCCGGAGTTCTGTCTTTCGATAATTAATTATGAAAATGATTTGAATTGGTTGGTAAGTTTAAGTTGTTTTTAGATATGAAAGATGCGAATGGACCACGTTGCGTGAGGCTAGCCCAGTTGCAATCCATTTTAGAACGTACGGAGTGCTAGACTCCGGAGTTCAGTTTCCGTAATTTAATTTAAAAAGATTTGAATATTTTGGTATACGACTAGTGATTGAACACATCGCGTGGGGCTAGTCCAGTAGCGGTCCAGTCCAGAACGTGCGGAATGCTAGACTTCGGAGTTCCGTTCTTATTAAATTAATTAAATAAATTGGATAATATTTTTTAGATGTTTTAGAAATACGATGCAATTAAAACGAAGGAGTGAACGAAGCATTACGCGTGGGGCTAGCCCAGTTGTAGTTCGTTCTAGAATGTGCGGAGTGCTAGACTCCGGGGTTCTATTCCTTGTTAAATTAATTAAGATGCGCGATAAGTTATTTGGAAACGTTAGAATTTAGTATTGTGTAAAATGTAAGAATAAAATAAACTAAACTAAATATACTAAATAGAATAATCATGAAATAAGAATAAATTAATCTTATGAAATAAATAAATAAAAGATGGCCTCATATTGGTCGCGATTAGTCGGAAACGACTTATCGCAACTTTGTTATATCATTGGCCCGTATAAACATTAAAGAGTTATATATATCTTTATGACAATTTTTTTAAATAAAAGAAAATTACTATCTAAGAAATGAAAATAAAAGAAATAAATGTATATATATAATGAAAAGAAACAAGTTTCTAACAATATTACCAATTAAATAATATTCTAGGAGAACCATAAAAATAAAATAAAAAAATAAAAAAAAGAAGGTGGGGTGAACCGGATTTGACAGCGCAATGAATAGCAACCTGCTGAACTTAAAAGCCCAGCCTAACTTATAACACACAAGAAAAAAAAAGTTAAAGGGGGTGCCTGGATCTGACGTGTGCAAATGGTAAACAGACAGTGAGGAAATACAACGGGCCCTTAAGCCCAAGACAAAACATTCAGCATTGAAAATGAAACATAAAAAAATATAGAAAAATGATAAACAAAAATGGAAGAACACGATGTTAGTCTTACTCAAGATAAACACGCAAACAGAAAGCGGAAAAGAAACGGCGACCTTACATTCAAACACTCAAACTGTCTCTCCGAGTCTCCGTTCCGACACTCACGATCCGCTCTGCCCCTGCCTCTCAAGCTCTCAGTTTCGTTCTCCTCACTGACACGTGGTCGTTTCTCTCTCGATAACATTTCAGTTCGAACACCTCCCACTCGCAGATCTCACTTAAGGTCCCTCTCATGAATCGGCTTGTGTTTCTGGTTTCGGATTCAAACATGCAGGTTTTCGGTTCCGTTTCATGTTCGTGAGGGTTCGGTTTAGTGAAGGGTGCTTATGTTCGGTGTCAAGGGTGGATGGAGATGATTCGGATCTGTTTCAGAAAAAATGTTGGGTTTCGCGGGTGAGTAATGGAAGCGGCGGATTTATGTGTTATTGTTTTTGTTTGAAGAAGAAATGGGTTTATATGGTTGTTAATGGTGATAGCTTCGCGGTTTTGGATGAAGGGTGTTGGATGTGTGATTTGGGATGGCCGGCGGTTTCACGAGGTTTCCGTGGCGGATGAGAGTGTTGATGGTTTATGGTTGTTTCAAGAAAAGGGTTGTGGGTTTGCTGTAACACTGCATTTGTTGTTATGATTTTTGCAGTCCTTGTTGCTGTTGATTTTTTCGGATGAGGTTTTTTGAGTTTTTTCGGTTTGAGGAGGAAGATGGATTTCGGATGATTGGAGGAGTTAGTGGTGTTTGGTTTGAAAGTTAGTTTTGCAGAAAAAGTTTGAAAAGGTCTGTGTTGTTGATGTTTGGATCGGTAGGGGCGGTTGTGAAGGGGTGGTGGTTGATGCGAGCCGAAAGGGAGTGGAGATGTTGTTGTTTATGGTTTTGGAAAATTGAAGGTGGAAAGTCTTGTAGAGGATGTTGAGGTAAAAGGTTACGGCTTGTTGTTTATGGAATAGGTGGTCAATGATGTTTTTAGCGTGGGTTCCCCCCAAGGTTCAGTGTTTGAAGCTTTTTTGTTAACTGTCCTTTTTTCCTTTCTCCGCCAACGTTAGGTGATATGATATATCCTGAAAAAAATCTGCTGGAAGAGGTTTTTGAAAAGAGTTATATTTTCCCAAAAAACAATTTCCTCCTGGAAAAACAAAGGATCCCCTGTCTTTTTGCTTTTTGTGTTTATGGTCCCCTCTTTCTATAAGTTATTTTGTTTTTTTTTATTATTTATTTGACTTGTCCCTTCTGGCTTTTTAGATGCAGGTTTGCATAAGGGCTCCTTTTGGGTGAAAGTCTTGTGGTAGAGTGGCAGTAAAAAAAAGTATAGGCTGTGCTATTTTGACTTGGATCAAAAGCAAATATTTCAAGACTAACTAAGATAATTTCAATCCAACCAACTTAGAAAACCAGACCCATTAACACTAATAAAAATAAAAATGAAAACTGATATAAGCTAAAAAAAAGTAAATAATAAAAATAATATGAAATTAATATAGACTTAAATAAATCAAACTGAATTGTAAAATGATTTTAAAAAGACAAACTTAATTTTCAAAAGTTAAAATTAAATAGAAATTTAAACTAACAAGAGGGATTAAACTATAACTAAATATATTAGAACAAATCCTAATTAAGTTAGACAGCCTAATAGATACCTACTTGACTAAATGAAACACAAAAAAAATTAAGTTAGTAAAATAAACTGATTAATTTTAAATGGTCTAATATGTAATTAAATAAAAATAGAACTAGACTATAAAGTGAGACAAAAAATCTATCTAAAAATGGAACAAAACCTAAGATAGCAAAATTAAGACAAAATTAAATGGAAAAATGCATGATTTATGATTAATGGACTAAATATGCGAAAAAGACTGATTATCAAAATAAATTGATAAAAATGCACCAGATGAAAGAAAAAGAAAAAATGCTCGGTCAAAATTTAGGGTGTGACACTAGTGACCATTTTAGCATTCTGTCGGCCATATCTGGTCGCCCGAGGAGTTGTTTGATTGGCTGGTCGGTTCTCACTTTGACCGTATGGGCGAGGAAGTAGTGGCGTAACTTCCTTGCCGCATTTATGAGAGCTAGGGCGACCTTTTCGATTTGTTGGTATCTGAGTTCGGGGCCTTGGAGCGCTTTGCTCGTGAAATAGATGGGTTTTTGTCCTTCGTCAGTTTCCCTTATTAGGACGACACTGACGGCCTCGGTTGCCACGAATAGATACAGGTATAAGGTCTCTCTTTCCAACGGTCGTGATAGGACCAGGGGCTCGGAGAGGACCTTCTTCATATGGAGTAGTGCCCGTTCACATTCGTCGGTCCATTCGAAGCTGGCCTCCTTACGAAGGAGTCTGAAGAAGGGCAGTGCATGCTGGGCAGATTTGGCGATGAAATGGGAGAGTGAGGCGAGCACCCCGTTGAGGGATTGGATTGATTTTTTGGTCTTCGGGGTTGGAAATTCTGAGAACGCCCGACATTTGTCGGGGTTGGCCTCGATTCCCCTCTCGGTGAGGTAGAAACCCAGGAATTTTCCTGCCCGTACGCCGAACGTGCATTTTTCAGGGTTAAACCTCATTTTACACTATCTCGCCTGCTCGAAGACTTTGTAGAGGTGTCGAGCGTGGTCGACCTCCTCGTGTGACTTGATGATCATGTCGTCCATGTATACCTCGAGCATATCCCATATCTCTCCCTTGAAGACTTTGTTCATCATGTGCTGGTATGTGGCCCCGACATTCTTGAGTCCGAAAGGCATTACGTTGTAGTAGTAATTGCCGGTCGGGGTCATGAACGCCGTGTGTCTCTTGTCCGTGTCTGACATAGAGATTTGATTATATCCGCTATATGCGTCCATGAAGGACAGGAGTCTGAAACCTGCAGAGTTGTCAACGAGCTTATCTATGTTAGGGAGAGGGAAAGCATCTTTGGGGCAAGCCCTATTAAGATCAGTATAATCAACACACATGCACCATTTTCCATTATTTTTCTTAACGAGGACTACATTAGAGAGCCAGGTTGGGTACTGGGCTTCAGAAATAAAATTTGCCTCTAAGAGGTCTTTTACAGCTTGCTCGGCAGCCTCCGCCTTCTCGGGGGACTGCTTGCGCCTACGCTGTGCTATGGGTTTGACTGCCGATCCAAAGTTAGTTGGTGGCACACGACCTCAGGATCTAGGTCGGGCATCTCTGCGGCGTTCCATGCGAAGAGGTCGGAGTTCTCCTTGAGGCACGTCACGAGCTGCTCCCTTGTTTCCTCGGGCAGTCCTTTGCCTATCCTTACTGTTCTTCCAGGGTCGTCGCCCAGAGGGATGAGCTCGAACTCTCCGTCTGGGATCGGTTGGAACGGGTGTTCGGGAGTCTGTTCCTCGGTGGGCTTCCATTCTTCAGTTTCGTCCTAGCCAATGCGGCAGTAGAGGTCGATGACGTTGATTCCCTGGAGGGGAGGATCCTCGGTCTTGGGTTTTTTGTTGCTCTTTGTATTGATCGTAGCCTGTCCTTTTACTGCAGCGTCGTAACACCGTCGGGCAGCCTCGATGTCGCCGTGGACGGTGACTACACGGCCTAGTTTGGTGTAATACTTCATCTTTAGATGGACGGTAGATGGGACCGCGGTCAGTTCGGCTAATGTCGGGCGGCCGAGGATGCAATTGTAGAGAGAGGGACACTATATGACCAGGAATTGGATTTTGATTTCTCTGGCCGTCTCCTGCTCTCCGAAGGTGACGAGGAGCTCGACGTATCCCCACAGTTTTGTCGTGGCTCCGTTGAATCCTTGGAGATCGGATCCGACGTAGGGAGATAGGTTGGTTTTGTCTAGTTTCAGAGTCTTGAAAAGGTGGACGTACATGATGTCCACCGAGCTGCCTTGATCGACCAGAATGCGTCTGACGTCGAACTGGGCCATCTTGGCTCTAATCACTAGCAGGATGCCCGAATTTGGGGAGCCGCCCGGAAGCTCTTCCAAAAAGAAGGATATTGGGTTGGATTTGCCCCGGTATTTGTCAGCGTTGCCTTTTGCTCGGGTGCGGTCAGAAGGAGCTCGTCGAACTTGCGTTTTACTGAAAGGGCGGCGGCCTCGCCGTTCATCCCTCCGCCCGATATGACAAGGGCGGTCGGGAAGTCTTCCTAGGGGCTGAGTGCGGTGATCCGGCCTTCGGGCAGTGTCTCGGGGAAGCTGAAATCCTCTGGACGTGATATGTAGAGGGCCACTTGATAAGGAGAGTCGTCAGGGGGTATATCCTCCTGAGGTCTCTTCTTCTCCGGCTCTTCGTGCTTGGAAGTTTCGTTCCTCCTAGTGTACTACTTAAGATTCCCTTCTTGGATTAAGATCTCTATTGCATCTTTTAGGTGAACACAGTCTTCGGTCAAATGCCCGTGGCTCCTGTGAAACCTGCAGTATTTGGATTTGTCAGTGTGAGGCTTGGGTGCAGATGGTTTTGGGAATCTCACTCTGCCCTGTTTGAACTCGGAGTTGATGCATTCGGCGAGGATGCGCTCGCGGGGAGCTGTCAGTAAAGTATACTCGCTGTATCGGCCCGCGGGACCTCTTCCTTCTCGAGGTTCGCGGGGCTTCTCTTCCCTTCGCCTGTCCCCGTTGCGAAGGGGAATGTTCGGATCTTCACGCTTGGGGTGATCGGTATCCCCAGTATTGCGACCGCTGCGAGCGTTGTGGGCCACCTACTTCTCCTCGTATCTGATGTTGGTCTGGGCCTTATGTAGGAGCTCATTCAGGGTGTGGGGAGGCTCTATCCCACCGACTCGACTGAGCTCGCTACCGGGCAAGAGTCCCCTCTCGAGGAGGTATTTCTTCATGTGTTCGGTGGTGTCCACCTCGACAGCCTCTTGGTTGAATCGTTCGATGTATGAGCGCAATGTTTCATTTTACTTTTGTACTATGGCTTCAAGGGTCGCCTCTGTCTTGGGATGACGCCGGGAGGTTGTGAAATGCCTCGTGAACATGGATCTCATAACTCTCCAGGACGTGATGCATTCTGGGGCCAAGCTTTTGTACCAGGCCATGGCCCCTTTCCTGAGGGTCGTCGAGAACAACCTGCACTTGAGATGCCCGGTGATGTCGTTGCGATAGTCAAGCATTGCGTTGACGTTGTCGACGTGATCATCGGGGTCGGTGGTTCCGTCGTACACGGCCAGGTTAGGAGGTTTCTCCATGCCTTTGGGGAGCGGAGCTTCCATTATTGCCTGTGATAGGGGACAATGCAGGTCTTCTTCGTCGCTCCTTGGTGGAGAGAGTTCGTTGCAGTCGGGGCTACGGTAGCGCCTCGGTGAGGTTCCCGATCGACCGGTATCACGGCAGGCACGTGCCCTACTGACGTTAGGCTCTAGGGAACGACGTCCTCGTTTCTTTGTTGCTTCTGGACGTTGTTGTGTCCTCCTCTCTTGTTGAGGTCGGACCTCCTGTCCATCTGCTTCTAGGGCCATGATTCTCTCGTGCTGCTGGTAGAGCATGGAACTGGCCTGGTTGAGGGCGTTCACCATAGCAATCATGGTGGCGTCTCCCTCGACGGGAACGGGGATGGGTTGAAACGCCTCAGTCCCCTGGTTTTGAACTTGAGGGGGATCCCCATTATTCTGGGGCTCAGGAGACGGGGTGGCCGGATGGCCATCTCGGGTGTCTGCTTCATGGTACTACAGGCTGTCTTCCATCGTGTAGTCGACGAGGGGACAGATGCGCTCGTTAAGTTGTTCTCCGGACATGCGGGAAGGACGGTGTTTGAGCTTTGATCTTCTGTTGTAGAAGAAGGGGAAGCTAGTTCCCACAGACGGCGCCACTGATCTCACCTGATCAGAAGGGCCTTCCAAGACTTGATGTAAGGGCCAGAGAATGAAATGAGAAAGGAGGGGGTGTACCTGCAAAGCACTCCAATGCTTAAGTCAGAAGAGGTACAGTATGGTATGGTTAATTCAAATAAGTGAGAATACCCGACCTTTTACTGAGAAAGGGTATTTATAATGTGCCCCCAGCGCTGGGCCAAGGTCCCTCAATGGGCTTAACCTAGCTAGGCCCATGGAGGAACTGCCAAGGGACGCGTAAGAAGCGTGAAGACATAGACAAAAGGTCTGCCCCTTGGTCCAACTGCCCCTATCTTTCAGGAGATAATAAAGGGCAGTTGGGTGACGTGGTAGGTGAGCTGGCAGACATATTCTCTGCCCGTCCTTAGTGTATGCCCGTCGCATAAGTAGGTGATTTGTCCACGAGGTTCTCCTGCTCGAGTATATGGGCTCTTGCTCGACATGCACTGGGTCGTGGCCCTATACATTCTTGCGGCCCAGTCCAGAACAGTTATCATCAAAACTCTTAGAGGTTTAGAACCATAATTGTTCTAACAGATGATGCATAATGATGCATATGAGCGATTGAAAGGTGCCAGCTTGGTGGACTTTTGGTTTGGTAGTTGCCAATAATGATTGGACTTCGGGTGGGTGGAGGGCTTGATCCCCTGACACTCGATCTTCGACGATGTATGGTCAGAAGATGGATCTGAATGCTCCAAGTTTTGGTCACTTGCTGATGAGCGGAGCGACTTAATTGACACGTGAAAACTGATTTTGCTTTGAATGATTGCCAACGTCTGCCAAGATCTGCTTGTTCAACTAGGGAAAATAGATAGGAAGATTTTCTCCTTGTTTGTTTGCCCTTGTCTGTAGGGTATTGGAAAGAATTCTGGTGGGGAAACTTTGGTCTTCGGCAACTTCTTCAAAAGCATTCGTTGAGGGGCCACTTGCAGCGACACTGGATTGTTCTGGGCATTCAGACTCTTTTGAGTAAAGGTGAAATCCTTAGAGTTGATTAGGTCCTGAACTTTGTGCTTGAACATTTTGCAATTCTCGATTGTGTGACCTGGAGCGCCTTTGTGATACTCACAGCGAGCATTGGCATCATAGTCTCGAGCGTTACCAGTTTGTGGTGGCATATCTCTCAAAGTAAGAGATCCCTTCGCCATCAGCCCGTTAAAGATTTCGTTGTATGACATAGGCAATGAATCAATGTGTCTGTCCGATCCTCTTTGTTGATATGGTGGGCGCTGTTGAGGAGCGCGTTGTTTTTGTTGACCAGGCTGTTGTGGATAAGCCGGTTGCTGGTATGGATAAGCCGGTTGCTGGTATGGTCCAGGTGCATATTGCGCAGCTGCAACCATAGGATAAGGACATGGTTGATAAGCCATCGGAGGCGGAAGCAGAGCTTGAATAGCTGGATGATAAGGCATCGGAGGAACAGGCTGATGAGACACCACCATCCTGGCCAAGGCTTGCATGGCCTCATAAATACGATCAATCTTGCTCTTGATTGAGTAAATCTCTTCCTTCATAGCAGCTTGTTCTTATTGAATCTGATCCATCGGTCCTCTAGTGTTGGCTCGAGTTAAATACGGGCGTCGAGAAAGATACGGGCGTCGGGAAACCAGCTTGATTTACTGAAGATGGAGGAACATGCAATGAGTTTACGACCTTGGAATGAAATGCAATATGAATAAATAATGCAAATGAAATGATATGCAACGTGTTGCACCCCAAAATTTGCCCTCTATTTTTAACTCTAACCGACTTTTTGTTTCACATTCATTTGCATCATCTTCATAGCATAACTTTTTTTTTCCGTCTTAATATTAGCCGAAATAATTTCTCGGAATTTGCAGACAGACTGGTCAAATTAATTTTCAATTGTGCCTAAAATCAGTAAACGACAAAATATCAAGTTTGCAAATGTCGGTAATATTAATCTACGGTTCATGTAGATTAACCTGACATGCTAAAAATATTTTTACGACTATTTTTGGTCATATGTTGATCAGTCTGAGCGGCTTAAACGGTCATAATTTTTATTTCAAAATCCGACCAAACGCTGTATTTTTCTGAGTCATTTATTTCGTGCTGATTATTTTGACGTGTTCATTTTATTTTTTCGAGCATTTTGGTGCCCAACTTTTATTTTTTTAAGTCTATTTATTTTTATATTGGGTCTAGAATAAATAAATAGTTTAATTAGTTTTTATTTTAACTATTTTTATTAAACTTTATTTAATTATTTATATTAATATTTTTATTGGGTTCCAAAATAAATATTTAGGCCCATTTACATTAACCCTAATTGGTCTCTATATATACCTAATATGTTGTTGTTAAAGGGGACCGAGAAAAAATACCAAAAGAAATAGAAAAGGAACCGGCGGTGCCTCAAAGAATTCCCCTGTTTTCATTTTTTTTTTCTTATTACCGGTAGTGTTATTTCATTCTAACACTATAGCATGTTTTTAATTGGTTTTGTAACATATACTGTACGTTTCTATCTTCTTCTTTGTTTAAATTTCTTATTTTTTACATACAAGTTCTTTAGTTTATATATATATATATATATATATATATATATATATATATATATATATATATATATATATATATATATATATATATATATATATATATATATATATATATATATATATATATATATATATATATATATATATATATATATATATATATATATATATATATATATATATATATATATATATATATGGTTAGATAAATTTTCTTATTTTATTTTATAATTATTTAGATTATTCGGATTAGATTGTGTCGATACGCTGTTCGCGCATTTGTGTGTATGAGGCGTGACACTTATGTTGATCTGATCCAGTTGCGATGATCGCATTTTTTGCGTTAGCAACATCGTTGTTTTTTTTTCTTAATTTCTTTTTTCATATATTTAGATTTGCACATTTTATGTTAACTAACTACCCTGATTTTTTTTCATAAACCTTGACAATTTCGCCACAAACTCTAAATTTCAAACATATAACTTTAACCCTGATTTTTTCCTAAAACCTTAAATTTTTTATACAAACCTTAATTGTTTCTCTAAAATTGATTATATATTTTCTTTATGATTTTTTTTCTTCTATGTAAACCTTAAAACTTTCTTATAAACTTTAACCGTATTATTTCCTCTAAACCATAAACCTTTTCTCAAACCTTAACAAACCTGTTATTATTTCATGTTTTCGCTCATGTTTATGTTATTCATACACTGTAATTGCTCCGCCCTTGTAATATTTTAAATTTTAACTCGTAATATTTTCAGTTTTACTTTTCGCTATCTTTATTATGTAACTGCACCAAAGCGTTGTAATAGTTAGGATTTCATTTTTCTGCCATTTATTTTTCTGTCATTTAAATTCCTGTCATTGATCCTATATTAACTGCGTGGTTTAGTAATGTAGGGCGTGAAAACCTACTAAATTAATTATTTAATATTTTTCTATAATCTTTATATTTTTTTGTAAATAAATAATAAATACTAACTATTTTAACAACTTTTTATTAATTACTTATAATAATAAATCCTTATATATTTTGTAAATAAAATCCAATTGACCATTTTTCTAATTGAATAATAATAATTCTAAAATCTTGTTATAAATAAACCTATTAACCTAATAATTTGATATTTTCTATAATCTTTATTTATTTTGTAAATAACTAACTTAATATTTTTCATATAACTCTTTTATTTTATAATTTGTACATTAATATTTTTTAAATTCTTTTATTATTACTAATTTATTTTAAACTCATATTTTTCTAATAACTTCTAAAAAATCTAACTTGTTTAACCTAAAATAATTTCTTTTAAAATTCTAACATTTTTATTATCACTTTATTATTATTATTATTTTATTATTTCTTTATTACCATAGTTTATTTATTATTTTATTATTATTTGCTTTTATCTATTCTATTTTTGCTTCATTATTTTCCTTATTTTAATTTTCTTTTTAATATTAGAAAAAATTGTATAGGTTGTAAATTTATTCTTTCTCGCCTGATTATTATGTATCTCCCCCATAGCCATGTAATAGTTTAGGAATTTATTTTTCTTGCTTTTATTTTAGTAAATATTTACTGTGTGGTTAGTAAATAGGGTGTGAAAACATACTTGTAATTAAAATTCATTTAGATAATTTAATTAAAAAAGATTAAATATTTGAAATAAAACACTCACACACGTAAGTCGATCTTTGATCGTCGTCTGCACTTCCTAGGGTATTCCTCTTGGTTGCCTTATTTAAATGGTCAAGTACCTCGAATATAGGGATGTCTTTAGCAAAGTCCCTTCAAATATAAATCATCATAGTCCCTACAGTTTAAAAGATCAAGTCCCTTCGAGGTTGCCTACGGAATAATGATCTTGTCCCTTCGAATAAATGATGATAGCCCCTACTAATTGCTAAAGACATCCCTCAAGTTGCTTTCTATGACCATACGATGACCCTACGCCTGTCCCTTAACACATCCAAGGTAATGACTACCTATTCCTTAATAATAGGGATAGTCTTACCATTGAAAGAACATACGAGAACAGTAAAGATTTAACATAGGGTAGGTTCCTCTTAAGTACTTGCTCACTTTTCTTCAAAAAATACTTCATTACACTTCACATTTTCAAACAAATTTTCAAAACAAAGTCTTTATATATATCCATACAAGGATCATTATAAAGTACTTAAGAAAATTTTTAATCACACACTACACTTCTCAAAACAGTTTAAAGTGAGCTAAGTAACTAAGAGTCCATGGATAACCATGGATGTAAAGGGTGCTAACACCTTCCCTTTACATAACCTACCCCCCGAATTCAAAAATCTTTTAAGGTCTTTCCTGTTCTTTTATGCCCTTTCCTTTGGATAAAATAAAAGTCGGTGGCGACTCTTGCTATCCGCAACATTTATAGAAAAGTCAGTTCTCCCACCGTGTTACAGAACTGGCGACTCTGTTGGGGATTTAAGAAAAGAGGGGTACCCTTAGGAATTAGATCACTTTAAACTTGTTTGCTTTACTTTACTTGTTGGGTGCTCTTATGTGTGAAAGATCCTAACCCGGATCTAGTGTACCTTAGGTAAATTGCAATAGACCAAGGAAACTGTACGGCGTATACCGATATGGTTGATCTGGTGGCCATAGTTAGTGTGACTTCTTGGTTGGTGCTTATGTTCCTTAAGTCAAGTTGAGGATAATATGAGGCTGCCATATGTTGTCAATGCACTAACTAACTTTTAGAACCCTAGTTATCCCATCTTGGCCTTTAGAAAAGTAGTGAGATAACCGGCTTTGGTGAAGACTGAAGTTGGTTGATACTCGATACTACGCTCATTGAGATCTTAAACTTGGAGGGTTTTGGTTGGCAAGTAAGTTGCCTACTGAACAACCACCCTTGTGAAGGATCAATGATATTGAGATCCCTTAGAACCTGGTTACTTTATAGGACAGGATGAACCATCTAAACTTCAGGGGAGGGTACTTACTTTTAAACCTCATGCAAGCCTTCAAACCTAGGGCTATTGTGTGACTTGTTTGTGTGTGCCACATGTTTGTGATTGAGCATAACATCATAGCATCATCATGCATCATAAGCATAGAATTTTCACTAACCATTTCAAGGACCAAAGGATTTATCTTTGTTCTTTGTTGCAGGTCATGGCTTCTGCTCGTAGGAATACTATCCGGATCAATTTTGTAGGGATACCTCCTAAGCTTAAGGAATTGGTCTCACAAGTTTCTGAAAACTCCCAATTCATCAAGAGGCATGGTCACCTACTGGATCTAGTCAATTCAGGGTTCAATGAAGATATGATGAGTGTCCTATTCCAGTTCTTTGATCCTAAACATCATTGTTTCACATTCTCCGATTATCAGCTGGTTCCTACAATGGAAGAGTTCTCTAAGCTTCTGGGTATACCTATCCTTGATCAGAAACCCTTCACAGGCTTAGAGAAAAAGCTTAAACCTGAAGTCATTGTTGCAGCTTTACATTTGAAGAAATCAGACATTGTCCTAGAAACGATGAGTGGAGTTAAGGACATTCTTGCTAAGGTGTTGATAAAGAAGGCTCGAGTTTTCTTGAAGGCTATGAGCTATGATGCTTTTGAGGAGATCTTATCCTTGTTGATTTATGGCTTAGTGTTGTTCCCTAATCCAGATCAGTTCATAGACGTTCACGCCATCAACATATTTCTGACTCACAATCCAGTGCCTACATTACTTGGGGACATCCTGCATTCTCTTCATACTCGTACTACGAAGGCACGAGGAACTTTGATGTGCTGCATACCTCTATTGTCTAGGTGGTTTATTTCTCACCTTCCTCGATCAGTGATGAAGAATGAACAAGGGTTCAGGTGGTCTAAGAGAATCATGTCACTCTCTCATTCAGATATTCATTGGTGCTCTAGATCTATGGAGAATGTTACTATCATTGACCGTTGTGGGGAGTTTCCTAATGTGCCACTTCTAGGCATAAGAGGAGGCATTACTTACAACCCTTCCTTAGCTTTACAATAGTTTGGTTATGCTCGGAGTGATGGTCCTCATGACATGTTGATTCAGGGTATTGTGTTTGACTACGACAATGATCTGCAAGGTTACCATCAAAGGTTCATACGAGCATGGGGTAAAGTGAACAAGGTTGACAGCAAGACCCTGGAGCCAAAGTACACTATTCCTATGGAAGCTTATCTCAGATGGGTGCGATCTCGTGCTCAGACTCTTATGATGACATATCCTGCCATCCCGCCAGTTACTATGGAGCCTGTTGCTGAAGGGGATACTTCTTATACCATCCTTCATCCAGACATGCCCACTAACATGGAAGAGTTACAGAGGTCCTGGATCCAGTTGAAGGAGCAAAGAGATACTTTTGAGACTCATTACAAAGCAAGTCAAGAAAGAATCCTGGAGCTAACAAAACAACTTCACGAGGAGCGGAATCTCAACTCATACCTCAACATAAAGAGGAAACGTCCATGGGAGACTTAAAACCCCATCTTTTGTATTTATTTCATTTTATTGTAAACAAATTTATTACTAATAAAAGTTTACTTTTTGGTTGTTTAAACAAATTTAAATCCTGCGGTCCTTGAAAACATTGCATACGCATTTATACACCATATCATTGCATCACAGGTTTCTTATGTACAGGCATCTTATCTTCTCGCTGTTTATTTCAGCAGAAATGGCTCTTGAACAGACTATCAAAGATCTCCAGGCTCAGAATGCACAATTCCAAGAGTTGATTCTGAACTTGTCCAAGGGACAAGATGAGTTGAAGACACTGCTGGCTAAGAAGAAGAGTCCTGAGGACAACAAGGATGATCATCTGAAACAACTGCAAGCTGAGATGACAAAACTGAGGACCCAGATGAATGACCAGGTGACTCTTATTCAAAGTTTAGCTCAGGGGCAAGAAGAGCTAAGAACCTTTGCCCACAAACTTCAAAATAATGGAGTCAGGAATCTAATTGTCAGTCAACCTCCATTAAAACAAGCTGATTTGGTTGAAAGGAAGATGAGGATAAAAGAAGGTAAGAGACAGGTTGCCACTGATTGTTCTTCAGTTGAAGAAGAAAGACCTGATAAGGTTAATCTACCTCAACACAAGGAATGTAGAAGGAAGTTTATCAAGTTTAGCACTCTAATGTCACAAGTTCTACAATGCTTGTTGGAGATGAAACTAATTTCTTTGAAAAGTCCTCCTCAAAATCCTAATACTTCCTCTCCTCACTATAATTCCAAGGCAAGGTGTGAGTATCACTCCGACAGTCCTGGACATGATACTAATAGTTGTTGGACATTGAAGAAAAAGATTCAAGACCTGATTGACGAAGAAATCCTCGAGGTTACGCCAGAAGGCCAAATTGAATTCTACTATCGTCCATCAAACGTCGAA
The DNA here is from genome assembly GCA_963966055.1 of Lathyrus aphaca. NCBI lineage: Eukaryota > Viridiplantae > Streptophyta > Magnoliopsida > Fabales > Fabaceae > Lathyrus > Lathyrus aphaca. The sequence continues at coordinate 6,740,346 of OZ014519.1, forward strand.
GCTGCAAGACAAATTACCCAAAGTAGCAAGAAAGAAAGCATACCTATTCCTGTTGAGATATGGGGCACCTTGGGACATCCAAGTGGAAAATTTGATTTCATGGTGAAATATATTGCTCCTGAAAGTTCACGGATTGCAATTGAAGACATTCAGCCAACTGGATGGGACAAGATTTGAATTTTCATTTGTAATTTCTTTTGTTTTGTTTAAACACTTACTATTATGTTAAACTTTTGTTTTCATTAATGCATTACGTATGTTTGTCTTGAATTAATCCATTTGTTTCACTATGTTTTGAGTTGTGTTTCATATTTCTATTTTGTGATATTTAACTCCTGATAAAGCTGTAAGCCTGTAGAGGGAGGATGACGAAAACAATACCATAATATTAGGCAGTATGCTTTTGAACAGACTATGCTGACGATGTACAGGCATTGTTTCAATTCCTAAACAGTGGAGATATAAGGAAGTTAATCCCTAGTCAACCCTTTTGAGCCTATGAAGTAGGAGTTTTTATTCCCGCACAAATTAAAACCCTTATTCATAACCCGGGGCAGGGTAGTTACTCGGTTAACTCAAATATGCCAATTATTTGCGTTTTACACAACTAATGATGCTTCTCAGTAATCATTAAACCTGACAATCAATATCTAGCAGAAGAAAAGCTTGCTAAGTCAAAACCTATGAAGGAGACTTAATGAAAATTGAGATATCCCGTTGACTGTAATCTTAAAACAAACAGTTCAGGCAAAAAGAAGGAATAATAAAGCCAAAAAGAAAAAAAAGAGGTCACTATGAATCCTCAACAAAGAAAGATGACTGAATGTTCAAATAAATTTTTGGTCTTTGAACCATCATAAATGTCAGTGTTACAATTCCAAACTACTTTGGAACCTCAATGCATAAGTTAACTGAGCATAGGACTGAAGAACATCATGGAGATTGGGTTGGGTACAAATAAAATTTGAGCCTTTATCCTTTGTTTCTTAAACCATGAACCAGGCCACATTACAACCCTTTAAAAGTCCTAACTGAAGCATGGTTAGTTCAAAAGCGTACTGTTACAAAAAGGTATCCTGACTCCTTTAAGGCTTATTATAAAAACTTGAGTTAATATCGCAGTTTTCACAAAAATTGTTTTTCTAAAATAACTTGTTTCAAAACTTCAAGACAGACATAAGCATTGCATTTTTGAATATATTTGTTTGCATATACTTGAGTGTTTGATAAACAGAGAAACTTACAGGATGAATGTTCAAAGTCCTTCCGATAAACAAAGTTGCTTCCTGGATCAAAGTCCATGTATACAAAGGGGCATAGTCATTATTTCCCAATCAAGGGGGCAGGCCATGATACTGCCTAACTCATTTGGGGCAATCAAGACAGGATTCAACTATGTCTAAGTAGCCAGGGGAAGATCTCCTCATCTATCTAAGTTACCAAGGGTAACATTACAGAGTTCATAATGCCAGGGGCATAGTCACTGTTTCCCAATCAAGGGGGCATACCAAGTTACTGTTCAATTCATTCGGGGCAATCAGGTTCAGATTCAACAGTGCTTAATAGCCAGGAGCAACTTTCCTCATCTATCTAAATTACCAAAGGTAACATTACGAAGTTCATGATGTCAGGGGCATATTATTGTGGGGCATTCTGCTTATTTCTCTTGAGGTAACTACATTCAGATACTTCCACTATGGGACAATTCATCCTCAACCAAGGGGCAATGCTCTCTTTTCAAATCTTATACCCGGAGCGTATATGGTCCATCACAATTTGAAGACATGTTCCTTTCATTGTATTACCTTGATATTGGATTCTCAGCATAAGCCATTGTGGAAATTAATTGTCTACGCCAGTAGTATCAGATGGTGTCAGTATCATGTCTTCAGATCCAACTATGAGGATTTCTGGGAAGGTATTCAGGAAAGTTAAGAATCTCAGGAGCTCTAAATCCAATTGGTTATACACTCTCAAAGTTGAAACGATTCTGTTTTCGAGTTCAGCTTTACTTTTCCCTCTTTATTCAGGATTACTTTTCCTCTTTTACTAAAGCGAAAAACGTCCATTGGTTGTGTTTGAATGTATGTATGCTTTTGAATACGATTGATGTTTACCAGAAATGCATAAAAATACAGTAATAGTATTTACTAAGGACGAACGAGGGAAGAAATTCAACGAAGCTTCGCCGGTTCATCCCCACAAGACAACTATAAGTCCCCAGTAGAGCAAGTCTATCTTTATAGATACTTCGAGTTACATCTCCCCTTTGAATTTATGTCCATCTCTTTTATCCTCAGTCGGGATACTCAGGAACTTATTCCTTCAATAAAGGAACGACGAACGAGGACGGGAGGTTATAAATACTATACTATCAAACAAGACGGGAACGAGTTCCTCATATTCTTCAGCAACGAATCGGGATTTATTTTCCCTAGCCAACAGTTGTTATACGAAGATATCCAGACGCTTCAGGCCACATGATTCATACATACATCATTTACATCATATCATAACATACATATCCATAAATGCATAATACATTTACTTAGGTGCATCATACTATGCATGCATATATAGTGCATAAACTAACATTCTCCTTATATGCAGGTAAAACAATATCAACAATTCACGACAGGTCAGAAATGATCCATACATTACTCAAGATGTCCTCGGAGAGTAGGCAAATGGTCTGTAAAAATATCCATTCCCTAATCCAGGATACTTCCAGAAGATTTCATCGATCTGGCCTTGAATAGCAAGCAAACGGTCTATACAAAGATCCATTCCCTGGTTCAAGATATTTTTCAGAAGAACTAATCCTGACGTTCTTTTGGTCTTGAATAGCAGGCAAACGGTCTGTACAAAGATCCATTCCCTGGTTCAAGATATTTTCAGAAGATTTAATCTATTGGCCCTTGAATAGCAGGCAAACGGTCTGTACAAAGATCCATTCCTTGGTTCAAGATATTTTTCAGAAAAACTAATCCTGACGTTCTTTTGACCTTGAAGAGTAGGCAAATGGTCTATACAAAGACCCATTCCCTAATCCAGGATACTTCCAGAAGATTTCATCTATCTGGTCTTGAATAGTAGGCAAACGGTCTGTACAAAGATCCATTCCCTGGTTCAAGATATTTTCAGAAGATTTAATCTATTGGCCCTTGAATAGCAGGCAAACGGTCTGTACAAAGATCCATTCCCTGGTTCAAGATATTTTTCAGAAGAACTAATCATGACGTTCTTTTGGCCCTTGAATAGCAGGCAAACGGTCTGTACAAAGATCCATTCCCTGGTTCAAGATATTTTTCAGAAGAACTAATCCTGACGTTCTTTTGCCCTTGAATAACAGGCAAACGATCTGTACAAAGATCCATTCCCTGGTTCAAGATATATTTTTCAGAAGAACTAATCCTAACGTTCTTTTGACCTTGAATAGCAGGAAAACGGTCTGTGCAAAGATCCATTCCCTGGTTCAAGATATTTTTCAGAAGAACTAATCCTGACGTTCTTTTGACCTTGAATAGCAGGCAAACGGTCTGTACAAAGATTCATTCCCTAGTTCAAGATATTTTTCAGAAGAGCTAATCCTGACGTTCTTTTGACCTTGGAGAGTAGGCAAACGGTCTGTACAAAGATCCATTCCCTAATCCAAGATATTTCCAGAAGAGATAATCATCACGAAGATTTATTTCTACTAGTCTATTCAACAATTCAAACTATGTTGCATAAAAGATTCAGAGACGTCCTATACGAAGACCTAGTACTGATATCCAGTATCAACATAAAGATATCATCACCTCCTGATATTTTGGATGACATCTATAAGCCCATCTCCAGTTCTTCCAAGTGGCATCTTCAAGCCCACTCAAGCATATACAACTAATCATCAATGTTACTTTACGCACCGGCGATTGCAAATTTTTGGGCTTTTGTGTTCAATCCCCTTCAACCTTCCAGGTCACGAATGGCACATATACCAATCTAACCTCTCAGGTTTCAGAAAATTGAACAGGGGCAGCTGTTGCACCCCAAAATTTGCCCTCTCTTTTTAACTCTAACCGACTTTTTGTTTCACATTCATTTGCATCATCTTCATAGCATAACTTTTTTTTTCCGTCTTAATATTAGCCGAAATAATTTCTCGGAATTTGCAGACAGACTGGTCAAATTAATTTTCAATTGTGCCTAAAATCAGTAAACGACAAAATATCAAGTTTGCAAATGTCGGTAATATTAATCTACGGTTCATGTAGATTAACCTGACATGCTAAAAATATTTTTACGACTATTTTTGGTCATATGTTGATCAGTCTGAGCGGCTTAAACGGTCATAATTTTTATTTCAAAATCCGACCAAACGCTGTATTTTTCTGAGTCATTTATTTCGCGCTGATTATTTTGACGTGTTCATTTTATTTTTTCGAGCATTTTGGTGCCCAACTTTTATTTTTTAAAGTCTATTTATTTTTATATTGGGTCTAGAATAAATAAATAGTTTAATTAGTTTTTATTTTAACTATTTTTATTAAACTTTATTTAATTATTTATATTAATATTTTTATTGGGTTCCAAAATAAATATTTAGGCCCATTTACATTAACCCTAATTGGTCTCTATATATACCTAATGTGTTGTTGTTAAAGGGGACCGAGAAAAAATACCAAAAGAAATAGAAAAGGAACCGGCGGTGCCTCAAAGAATTCCCCTGTTTTCATTTTTTTCTTCTTATTACCGGTAGTGTTATTTCATTCTAACACTATAGCATGTTTTTAATTGGTTTTGTAACATATACTGTACGTTTCTATCTTCTTCTTTGTTTAAATTTCTTATTTTTTACATACAAGTTCTTTAGTTTATATATATATATATATATATATATATATATATATATATATATATATATATATATATATATATGGTTAGATAAATTTTCTTATTTTATTTTATAATTATTTAGATTATCGGATCGGATTGTGTCGATACACTGTTCGCGCATTTGTGTGTATGAGGCGTGACACTTATGTTGATCTGATCCAGTTGCGATAATCACATTTTTTTGCGTTAACTAACTACCCTGATTTTTTTTCATAAACCTTGACAATTTCGCCACAAACTCTAAATTTCAAACCTATAACTTTAACCCTGATTTTTTCCTAAAACCTTAAATTTTTTATACAAACCTTAATTGTTTCTCTAAAATTGATTATATATTTTCTTTATGATTTTTTTTCTTCTATGTAAACCTTAAAACTTTCTTATAAACTTTAACAGTATTATTTCCTCTAAACCATAAACCTTTTCTCAAACCTTAACAAACCTGTTATTATTTCTTGTTTTCGCTCATGTTTATGTTATTCATACACTGTAATTGCTTCGCCCTTGTAATATTTTAAGTTTTAACTCGTAATATATTCAGTTTTACTTTTCGCTATCTTTATTATGTAACTGCACCAAAGCGTTGTAATAGTTAGGATTTCATTTTTCTGCCATTTATTTTTCTGTCATTTAAATTCCTGCCATTGATCCTATATTAACTGCGTGGTTTAGTAATGTAGGGCGTGAAATCCTACTAAATTAATTATTTAATATTTTTCTATAATCTTTATATTTTTTTGTAAATAAATAATAAATACTAACTATTTTAATAACTTTTTTTTATTACTTACTTATAATAATAAATTCTTATATATTTTGTAAATAAAATCCAATTGACCATTTTTCTAATTGAATAATAATAATTCTAAAATCTTGTTATAAATAAACCTATTAACCTAATAATTTGATATTTTCTATAATCTTTATTTATTTTGTAAATAACTAACTTAATATTTTTCATATAACTCTTTTATTTTATAATTTGTACATTAATATTTTTTAAATTCTTTTATTATTACTAATTTATTTTAAACTCGTATTTTTCTAATAACTTCTAAAAAATCTAACTTGTTTAACCTAAAATAATTTCTTTTAAAATTCTAACCTTTTTATTATCACTTTATTATTATTATTATTTTATTATTTCTTTATTACCATAGTTTATTTATTATTTTATTATTATTTGCTTTTATCTATTCTATTTTTGCTTCATTATTTTCCTTATTTTAATTTTCTTTTTAATATTAGAAAAAAATGTATAGGTTGTAAATTTATTCTTTCTCGCCTGATTATTATGTATCTCCCCCATAGCCATGTAATAGTTTAGGAATTTATTTTTCTTGCTTTTATTTTAGTAAATATTTACTGTGTGGTTAGTAAATAGGGTGTGAAAACATACTTGTAATTAAAATTCATTTAGATAATTTAATTAAAAAAGATTAAATATTTGAAATAAAGCACTCACACACGTAAGTCGATCTTTGATCGTCGTCTGCACTTCCTAGGGTATTCCTCTTGGTTGTCTTATTTAAATGGTCAAGTCCCTCGAATATAGGGATGTCTTAAGCAAAGTCCCTTCAAATATAAATCATCATAGTCCCTGCAGTTTAAAAGATCAAGTCCCTTCGAGGTTGCCTACGAAATAATGATCTTGTCCCTTCGAATAAATGATGATAGTCCCTACTAATTGCTAAAGACATCCCTCAAGTTGCTTTCTATGACCATACGATGACCCTATGCCTGTCCCTTAACACATCTAAGGTAATGACTACCTTATTCCTTAATAATAGGGATAGTCTTACCATTGAAAGAACATACGAGAACAATAAAGATTTAACATAGGGTAGGTTCCTCTTAAGTACTTGCTTACTTTTCTTCAAAAAATACTTCATTACACTTCACATTTTCAAACAAATTTTCAAAACAAAGTCTTTATATATATCCATACAAGGATCATTATAAAGTATTTAAGAAAATTTTTAATCACACACTACACTTCTCAAAACAGTTTAAAGTGAGCTAAGTAACTAAGAGCCCATGGATAACTATGGATGTAAAGGGTGCTAACACCTTCCCTTTACATAACCTACCCCCCGAACTCAAAAATCTTTTAAGGTCTTTCCTGTTCTTTTATGCCCTTTCCTTTGGATAAAATAAAAGTCGGTGGCGACTCTTGCTATCCGCAACATTTATAGAAAAGTCTGTTCTCCCACCGTGTTACACAACGTCAGAATCCAGGATCACAAGATCATGGTCTCACAAGTCCAAGGTACAGATGGAGGATACTCTGATCAAGAACTCACTGGGTAAACTCTAAGGTTGTAGGGACCCCAAAGTTGTCAATTCATATGGTTGTTCATCACACACGCCATAAGCATGACGGTTGAATGACTCCCCCATATGAATCTATTTTGGGTGAGATCTTCGTATCGACAATCCACGAAAGTAAATTTTCTCGGGAGCCCATACTACGCGATCATCGACACAATGTTTAAACAAATGCCTCAGAGTTATGGACTTTGCTCAAATGTTTGATGCACATGTCAACTCTTGACAGTCAATCAACTCCATTGAGAATGTCTATTCTGGGTGAGGTCTTTGTATCGACAACCCACGAGAGCAAATTTCTCGGGAGCCAATACTACGAGACCATCAATCGATGTTTTAACCAAAAGGTTCTAAAGGTCCTCAGAGTCGGTGACCCTAATGAAAACAACTGAGCACACACGCCAAGAACTTGACGGTCGTCAGTATTCTCATTAGAATCTACTCCAAGTGAGGTTTTCGTATCGACAACCCACGAGAGCGGTTCCCTCGGGAGCCCATACTACACAACCTCGCTAACTTATGTTTGTACTCGTAAGCCCGGGTATAGAGCATTTCCCTCAAGTTTCTTTTGCAAAGTATCGATCCAAATTATAATACCAAGGAGCCACAAGATATATAATATGGAATGCGATAAAGAAAGCGATAAAAATAAACAAGCAAGGCATAAAAGCAAACATCCAAACAAGCGTGGAAACCTAGAGTAGGCTTGGCTCGCATAGGGGTGAACTAGTCCCCAGCAGAGTCGCCAGCTGTCGTACCCCGAAAAATACGACCTCACGCGATCCGAAAAGACAGAACCGCACACTGGACAGACTGAAGAGTCGCCACCTAATTCTATTTATTCCCGAAGAGGGAAAGGGAAGATATAGATACAACCCGGGGAGAGATAGATAAGGACAAAGGTCAACGGAACCATTGCTTGGGTTCGGGAGTCGGTTATGCAGGGGGAAGGTATTAGCACCCCCTACATCCATCGTACTCGATGGGAACCATCTAAGTTATCACGCACGAAAGGATGTCTATGCTTAATGAGTTACTTGCTACAGGGAAATGAGTTGAAATTATAAGTTAGATTGATCCTAGGTGCTCGACAAGGATTGAGATCCTTGCGCCTACGTACTCCCGCGTGTAATGGGAAAGTCAGAGCCTCGTAGTTCGGCCTACTACGGATGATTGGTTGTTGATTTTATTACCTTTCTTCGATGAAAGGGTTTAGGAGTCGAATTGCACTAAAGACTATGGATAGTTTATTCCGTCCAACAAGACGAGCGTCTTGCGTCGAAATAATCAGAGCGAGTAACGAGAGCTCGTTATCCTCCTTTCTACCGCTTAAGGCTCGTGGCGTACAGTTCTTCTCGTATTATTAGAATGTTTTATTACCTAATGACCGCTTGATGTTGGATCAAGGGTTTGGATCTAAAAAGAATCGTTTTTGTTTTTTGAGGTTTATGGGTGAATGCAAATGGAGGTTTATTTTGTGGTTGGTTTAACGAGGCACAGAGCGCTCGGCTCGCAAGGTAAGGTGGATCCTAATAAACGAAACGATAACTAACAAATAAAGTGTGAGTGTGCAAGTGCAACCGCTTGGCGTTGGACCAAGGGTTCGCGAATGAAAATAAAATACGAAAAATAAAATGCGTACACAAAATGGGGGAGGGATACAAAATAAATTACAGGGGATTGCGAGAAATAAATGGTCTCGTTGTAATTCGCCCAAGAGAAAGCGTGTGTGCAGTGTTTTCGAACTGTTCGAAGGCGTTCGGCCTTTTTATTTGGAGACAACTATTCGAAGGCGTTGGACCTTTTCGGATGCGTCGATGTGTGGTTCATTAACTGCCTTAGAGCCGGTTCAAAGCTTATAACCGTTCTATGAGGAGTCGAGCGATATTTTTGAAATGCGGAAATGAATAAATAAATTGAATTTAAATTGGATGGTCTCATCATTAATCGAGATGTTGAGTCGGCTCGCGACGAATCTCAAGATTAATTTGATGTTCATCGACCATAAAAAATAGTAAATAAATAAATGATTAAATGAACTAAATTAAATAAAATAAAACAAATAATTAAATAGATTGAATTAAATGGAATAAACGGAATCGATAAAGATAATAATATATATATATAGGCCTCATATTGACCGGATTTCCGATTTAACGAAATCGAAAAAATATGGCCTTTTGTTATATCATCGACCCTAAAAAAATAATTAAAACGATAAATCAACGGATATTGTTAAATATCTAAAATAAATCACTAAAGTAAAAAATTAGTAAATTAAATAAAATATAATAAACATTTAAGATCATAAACAAAAACTGAAAAATAAAATAAATAAATTAAAAAAAGGGAAAAGAAGTTGAGAGGTGCCGTGAAGATTGAAGTGCTGCGAGTGATTTGTAGTGTGCAGATAAAAATGAATTATGAACACAATGTTCTTAAGCCCAAATCCACAAAATAAATTTTAATTAACAAGAATTAAAGAAAAAGAAATCAAGTTGTGTAAATCAAATAGCAAAATAAACAAGGCAAAAGGGTATACCCCTCTTCTCACACGCAGCCGACGAACCAAAAGAAGAATAAAAACAAAATCTCACTTGTTTCTCTGCAAGTTTCAATCGGTGTCCCCTCACTCGCGAACGGTTTTCTCAAGGTGCTTCGCTCGACTCACTCAACTGAGTTTCGACGGTTCACTTACGGTGGCTTTCACGGCCGCGGCTTCAGATCGGTAGCGATTTCTAAGCTCGCACCCTCTCGTGTTCGTCCTCTCAGCGGGCTTCACTCGGATTCCCGGTGATTTTCGCAACAGCCCTCAAACAGTTTCGACGGTGACTCATCGGTTTCTCATCGTTCGTTCTCCGTTTCTCTTTCACTCACTATTGTTTCGTTCAAGTTTCGTTCACGGATTCAGTTTCCTCAAAGACCTCTCTCTGTTTTCGAATCGTAATGGTTCTCTTTCGACGATGCCTCTTTTGGGTTTTGTGAATCAGTTTAGAGTTTTGGGGTTATGGATATCGCGACTCAGGTTCAGATTTCTCGGAGGTTTGTGTTTTGAAGATTGTTTCATGTTTGTGTTTTTTCAGTTGTTAGGGGTGGCGGTGGTTTTCTGGTTTTGATAGTGGCGGTTTAGGTTGTTGGAAGGTGGTGAAGGGCGTGGGGGTTATGCGGATTTGGGTTTCAAGTTTGGTTTGTGCGGCTGCTTCCGCGATGGTTTTGAAATCGCGACGAATTCGTTCACGACGGTGGTGTAGATCGGCTTTGGTGATTTGACGGATTAGGGGGTTCTGTTTGGGATTTGCGGTGGTGGATTCGAAAATCATGGAATGTGGTTGAGCAATTTCAACGTCTTCACAATGAAGGTGGGTTTTTGAAAAGGTGAGCCTAGGTTATGGTTCTGTTTTTTTTGTGAGGTCTGGATGATTTTGCAGAGTCTTGTTTTGGTTATTTTTCTCCAGCCTCCTTTTTCATTGCAAGTAAGTTATGTTATATAGAAGACACAGAGGATGAAATCGGAAATTGTTGAAGGAATATGCTGATGGATTTTGTTGTACAGGCTGTGAAATTTGTGGTTTGTTGCGTGTATGCGTTGGAGGTGGAGTTGTACGCAGAATCAATCCGTTGCGATTTTGTACAAGCCGTTTTGCTTTGTATCTTTGTTGTACTTGTGGGTCCACTCTTTTGTGTGATAAGGAGAAAGTAGTTGCTGGTTGATGATATGCTGATTGATGCTTGTTATTGGGCTTCTAAAATATTAACAATGAGCTGAATTTTATAAAAACGTATTATATATAAAAAAATGTAAATATAATAATAATAATAATAAAAAAATAATAATAATAATAAAAAAAACAATACTAACACAAATAATAATAAGGATAATAATAATAGTAATAATAATAATAGTAATAAGTAGAAATACCAAAAATTATAAAAACTAATAATAATAATGATAATAAAAGAAGTGGATTAATAATAATAATGAGAATACAAAATGAGTAATAATGATAACAAGAAAAAATCTAAATGGTAAAAATAGAAATATTAAAAAATATGGTTAATAATGATAATGGTGATGAAAGTAGTGACAATAATTTTAATAGGAAAAAAAATGAAGATGATTTTTTGGATGGGCTTTAAAAAATGGATTTATGCAAAATGATTTGGTTTTAACAATAAAATATTTTTGTGTTTTTTTTAGTTAAAAAAAAAAAAAGAATAGAATGCATTTTTTTTATTTGTTTTCGATTATCAGACAGAAAAAAGAAAACGGTACATATTTTTTGGATTTTTGAAATAATGGCTAAACAGTAAAATGGTGCGGGTAGGACAAATTTGGGGTATGACACAAATCTTGATGATGTTTATGTATGCCTCTAACTAGTGTTAGAGAGAATCTTGCTTGTACCCATTGATTGATAATAATAGAGGATTTAAATGACATACGAGTCCTATGGTTTTTTACTCCTAGTTAACAGAGGTTTTTCCACGCTAAAATCTTATTGTGTTGTTTTATGTGTTTCGTTTGTTGTTGTTGCATTTGATATTTGGGAGAATTTGTCTTGTTGGTTTATTTCGCTGTGTTTGTGGATTTCCTCCCATCACAATCTCCATTTGTGCAATCAATATTAACGACAACATTAAATTTACCAAAAAACTTACCAACTAACAGATTAGATTGAAATCTTCCATCTAATATGGATGCCAAATCAAATATGTTGAGATAATTTACAAGGATATCGAGCAACTCGGTTTTCTTAACAGAAGTTGATCCACAAAACACCAACTTGAAATTATAAGTAGTCGACTTAAAAGAAAACTCATTATGAGAAACCTTAAAATTTTGCATAAAGTATGAACCTCCAATAAATAATTATGTTTTGAGCTTCGAAACCAAATGTTGTGGGATAATGACTTGAATCATGTCAAGCTAAAAAACAAAATTTAATATATTAGAGACAAAATCATTATGAAGGAAATTTTGTTGTTTCAACATGCAGTGTAGATAAACCGACCCATTAATCATACCTTTGAATCCAACAAAACCATCTCCAAATGCTCTTTGTTGGAGGTACTCGTCACAATCCATAAATGTTTACATCGAACAATTATCTTCCATAAATCATTTATATTGTTGATGTCCCTAACAATTTCAATCGGGCGAGCCATATATTGTTTGTATGATGAAACAAATAAAGATTAAACAATATCATAAACAAAGTAGCATGAAACAATAGAGGAATAAATCATGGGAAGAAGAAGATATTACATAATAAGGAACGAAAACTTAATTAGTGATAAAATGAGGAAGTTGGAGAAATCTATTAGATATTTGGGTTGTGAATGTGACATGTGAATAAGAGTTAGTCCTCCCAACTTAATGACATTATACATTGAGGTTTGACACTTGGGAGGTTTTTCATTTAACTAAATATGATTTCCCATATACTTTTTCAACTTTCAAGAAGAACTTTTCATTACACAAAATAGAATAAATCAATAAAATATTTTATAAATTAAATTAATTAAAAAATAATTCATAAAAACTAACAACATGCCACATCAGACACAATAAATGTGAATCGTATAATATTGTTGCAAGATTCAAAAAGACAATTATATCTCTAGAATTAAAAAATTCAACTTATAATTAAAGGATTAGTAATGATATTTTCATATACTTGTCTTTTTATAATTAGATAATAGACTAGATAATAAATGACAAAAACAAATCAATAAATTAAATAAGGACTAAAAAATTAGGGGTTTACATGGACCGATTTGAGTTGATTTTGGTCAAATCCAATAACCAATCTATATAGGACACTCTGGTTTTGGCGAGGTAAAATAACCACCCATAATATCAATGGATTGATATAGACAAATCCACTCATTTTCAAATTGGGTTGGATAGTGGATTGTACAAATTATTTTCCTATTTTCTATTTTATTTTAAATAACTAAACGATGAATCAACATATTTTTTTATAAAAGTTGTTCAACATTTTTATCTTCTTAAATAAAATTAGATAATATATTTTTAATTATTTTTAACATTATAAAATAGCAAATGATGACATCAACTAATAAATATTATCATAAAATATTAGAAATAAATTAAAATTATATAATATAAAATTATATTATCAAAATAACTAAAAAGTGAAATATTCAAAATTAATTAAAATTATAATTTACTAAAATATTAAATATTGAAAAGACAATTGTAACATTTAAATTAATATTAATCATAATTATTAAGATTTTCAATAAACTTTTAGTTTTTAAATACACCAAATTATCCAACACAACCCACGAGTAAATTTAATAAGATTTTGTGGGTTGATCCAAATAATATTCATCCCTATAAAAGATGAATTAAGCAAACGGTTTTCGAATATATTTACTTTGTTTAACAGCATCTATTATATTTACTCGACAATCAATTTATTTGATTATTATCAATTTTCTCCTTTGCCGAAAACCCTAGCACCTGCTTCAACGTGATTCCACCGTTTCAGACTCAACACTTCCGCATCAGTTCCAATTTCGGAGTTCCGTTCAAATCGCCGAGGTACATTTGTTCTTTAAATTTCACCGTCACGTACACTAGTTTTCTTCAATTCCATTGCGTACACTCTATATATATTCATCGAATTTGTACCGGTTTGCATCTTGAATGAATGAATGAATTGATCGTCTAGGGTTTAGAAATTATATGCTTTTTTTCTTTGTTTTGTTGGTGAATTATGAATTATATGCTCTACAAGTATAACACTGCTGAAATTCGTGTGAATTTGTTTTTCAGGCGATAGTAATGGACGAGGGAAAACCTAAATCGAGAAAAGAAGAAGGTGATTCTAAGAGGAGTCATCGTGAACGAGATCGCGAGAGAACGGGTGAAAGAGGTAAGGATAAGGATAGAAGCGATGGTAGGCATAAGGATAATAGGGAGAAGAGGGATCGGGAATCTCGAAGACATGATAGAGAGAAAAGTACTGATTCTGATGATAAGCACGATAGAGAGAAGGAGAAGCGGAGGGATGTTAAAGAGAAGGATAGGGCGCGGGTTCATGATGTTGATAGGGAAAAAGTGAGGGATAGGAAGAGGGAAAGGGATAGGGAGGAGAAAGAGAAGGAGAGAGTAAGGGAAAAGGAGAGAGAAAGAGAAGAGAAAGAAAAGGAGAGAGTGAGGGAGAGGGAAGAGAAAGAAAAGGAGAGAGTGAGGGAGAAAGAAAGAGAGAGGGAAAGAAAGGAGGATAAAGAGAGGATTAGAGAGAAAGAAAGGGTAAGGGAAAGGCGGGATCATGAGAGAGAGAAGGAAAAGGAAAAGGAAAAAGAAAGAGATAAAGGGAGGAGAGGACGGGAGAGGGAGAAGCATAGAGATGTTGATAGTGAAAACAGTGATGGTGAGTTGAGGGAGAGAAATCGGAAGCGGCATAAGAAAGAGGACGAGGATTATAAGGGGAGAGAGAAAGAAAAGAGTTCTAGCAAATCAAACAGGAAAAGTGAGGGACTTGATGCAAGCCCTAGAAGAAAAAGTGACGGGGATGACTCGGATTCTAAAGACCGAGAGAAAAAACCTACCCGTGAGGAGGAGATGGAAGATGAGCAACGGAGGTTGGATGATGAAATGGAAAAGCGGAGGAGAAGAGTTCAAGAGTGGCAAGAGTTAAGGAGGAAGAAGGAAGAGGCAGAAAGAGAAAAGCAAGGTGAAGCAAGTGCTGCTGAACTTGAGTCTGGAAAGGCATGGACACTTGAAGGGGAGGAATCTGATGATGAAGAAGGAACAGGTAAACATATTGCTATGGATGTAGACGAAGACGACAAACTTGCTGATAAGGAACCTATGGAGTCAATGGTGGTAGATGTTGACAATGGAACAATTGCTCCTGATTTACAAAATGGAGATACTGGTGCTCCTTCAGACGAGGAAATAGACCCATTGGATGCTTTTATGAATTCTATGGTTCTTCCTGAGGTTGAAAAGCTGAACAATGCTGTTAACTCAACACCTTCTGATAAAACTTCTGATTTGAAACCCAAAGATAAAGGAGGCGAGCGTGGTAATGGCAGACAGTCAAGGAAAGGTTCAAGTAAATCTATTGGCAGGATAATTCCTGGCGAAGAGTCCGACTCAGATTATGCAGATCCTGAAACGGACGGGGATCCAGTAGAAGAAGATGATGACGAGTTCATGAAAAGAGTGAAGAAAACGAAAGTTGAAAAACTTTCGATAGTTGACCACTCAAAGATTGACTATATACCATTCAAAAAGAATTTCTATATTGAAGTGAAGGAGGTCTCGAAAATGACTCTCGAAGAAGTTGCATTATACAGGAAGCAGTTAGAGTTGAAGATACATGGAAAGGATGTGCCCAAGCCTGTAAAGTCATGGAACCAGACTGGACTTACAAGCAAAATTTTGGATACAATAAAGAAGGCGAACTTTGAAAAGCCAATGCCTATTCAAGCTCAGGCGTTGCCTGTAATTATGAGTGGCCGAGATTGCATAGGCATTGCCAAAACCGGGTCAGGTAAAACACTTGCTTTTGTTCTGCCAATGTTGAGGCATATCAAGGATCAGCCACCAGTTCTTGCAGGAGATGGACCTATCGGGCTTATTATGGCCCCTACACGAGAACTTGTTCAACAGATTCACAGTGATATAAAGAAGTTTACAAAGGTAATGGGTATCAGGTGTGTCCCTGTCTATGGAGGCTCTGGTGTCGCCCAACAAATCAGTGAGTTGAAACGTGGTACTGAGATAGTGGTTTGTACTCCAGGTAGAATGATTGACATACTATGCACCAGTAGTGGGAAAATAACTAACCTGCGTAGAGTAACCTATCTGGTCATGGATGAGGCAGATCGAATGTTTGACATGGGCTTTGAACCTCAAATCACAAGAATTGTTCAGAATATTCGACCAGATCGTCAAACAGTTCTCTTCTCTGCTACTTTCCCCCGCCAGGTTGAAATTTTAGCTCGCAAGGTTTTGAATAAACCTGTTGAAATGCAAGTTGGTGGGAGGAGTGTTGTGAACAAAGATATTGCACAGTTGGTTGAAGTGAGGCCAGAAAATGAGAGGTTTCTTAGACTCTTGGAACTACTTGGAGAATGGTACGAAAAAGGAAAGATTTTGATATTTGTCCACTCACAGGAGAAATGTGATGCATTGTTCAAGGATCTACTCAGGCACGGTTATCCTTGTCTTTCTCTTCATGGAGCTAAGGATCAAACAGACCGTGAATCCACAATATCTGATTTTAAAAGCAATGTTTGCAATTTGTTGGTTGCAACAAGTATTGCTGCCAGGGGATTAGATGTCAAGGAGCTAGAATTGGTGATCAATTTTGATGTTCCAAACCACTATGAAGATTACGTACATCGTGTTGGGCGCACTGGTCGTGCTGGCCGGAAAGGTTGTGCCATCACATTTATTTCCGAGGAAGATGCAAGATATGCACCAGATTTGGTGAAAGCTTTGGAGCTATCTGAGCAGATTGTTCCCGATGATCTGAAATCCCTTGCCGACGGCTTTATGGCGAAAGTGACTCAAGGACTGGAGCAAGCCCACGGGACTGGTTATGGAGGCAGTGGCTTTAAATTTAATGAAGAAGAAGATGAGGTAAGGAAAGCAGCAAAGAAAGCTCAAGCCAAAGAATATGGATTTGAAGAAGACAAATCAGATTCTGAAGATGAAGATGATGGTATTAGGAAGGCAGGAGGTGATATTTCACAGCACCCTGCTCTTGCTCAGATTATTGCTGCGACAAAAGCAAATGCTCCCTCAATGCCTACTCCCATCTCTGCAACCCAATTGATTTCAAATGGTGGGCTACCTGTTTCTTTGCCATCTGTTCTTGGTCTCCAGACTGCAACAGTCTTGCCTGGAACAGGGCTACCCCTTGCTACAAACGATGGGGCCGCTCGAGCTGCACTAGCTGCTATAAACCTGCAGCACAACTTGGCAAAAATACAATCTGAAGCATTGCCAGAGCATTATGAGGCCGAGCTGGAAATAAATGATTTCCCGCAGAATGCTCGCTGGAAAGTCACACACAAGGAAACTTTAGGCCCCATTTCGGAATGGACTGGAGCTGCCATTACCACCAGGGGACAATATTTCCCACCTGGAAAAGTTGCAGGACCCGGGGATCGCAAACTCTATTTGTTCATTGAAGGTCCTAGTGAGCAGTCAGTTAAGAGAGCCAAAGTAGAATTGAAGCGTGTTTTGGAAGACATCACTAATCAGGCTTTGCAACTACCTGGTGGAACTCAACCAGGCAAATACTCTGTTGTATAAAGGGTAAGATTCTGATATAATTGAGTTTAGTAATGCTTATTTTATTTTAGTTGCGATTGTAAGATTTATGTTGAACACTTCTGAAGGGGAAAGTTGGCTGTACAACTACTTGTATTATTTATTGATTTTGTATTCCTTTCTATTCGTAGCTGCCATATAGTTAGTTGGAAACAATCCTTTGTATGCATTGATGGATTGATTGATTCAGTGTTTTTCTATTTCTTCTTTAGGTGGATTCCTTTAGGTTCAGAACTAGCATAAATAATACTTTCCAGGTTTAAGTTCAGAATAAACATGATATTTGTATTGCGATGTTCTTGTTTATTTTTTATTTTTTTTATAATTGAGAAGTTCTGCAACCTAAGAGTAAATCTACTTTTGGTAGTCAACCTGAAGGCAAAATGAGACACTGTTAAACACCCTAGTCTTGCACCCCACTCCGGGACTAGTTGGTCATATGACTGCCTTTCTTGCCCATTCATTCTCCTACAGGTATGAGTATTATCATGGAAAGTCCACCAATTATTCTTCTTAATTTGGCATGTGTTTGCTAGTATTGGAAATTCTTCTAAATTATAATATCACTGCATACACCATCTGATGCTGTTATCTTTTTATTAAATTTTAATTGCACAAATTTCTATCCTCTTCATTGGTTCTTCCTTGTTCTCTTCCTCTGTGATGCAGCTAGGTCTTTCAAGCCCAATCTCCTTTATTCAAATATCATTCCATCCTTGCTCTTGCTTCGTGGATGTCTAAGTTGCTGATCATGGTGCGACTTTTTTCATCTAGGTCCTGCTTGATTTCAAGCTACCATCCTTGAATCCCTGTTTGCTATTCCTTGTATATAAGTTGTGAGATTTTATATTTGCCATTATGTGTTCCTTTTATCTGATTTTACGTGTACCTTTTTTCTGATTTTACGTGTGCCTTTTTTCAGGCTTTGGTTTGGTGATATTTGTCTTGAAAAGAGATGCAAGATGTGATTGGGGAGATCACATGATTCAGTTTTTGTGTATTTTCTTAGCTGCTATGATTTGGATTTCAGCACATGTTCCATAAAACATATCTTTATATCAAATTTACCATTTTAATTGATATGTTATCATGGCATCTAAATCATCAGTTTAGGCTCATAAAGTAGTCATGGCACTTAAAAGATCATTGTCTTTGCACTTACCCTTGTTTTTCGTGAATTAAGCAATTCTATATTGTGTTGTAATTCCAAAGGATGTTGTAAAATTTTATTTGCTTTGCTGAAAGTATTTTCATGAATTATTGATGAAAACCCATCACATTTATTAGTTGAATGTCTGAATTATATATGCTTACTGGTCTCTTTTTGTGGGTTTAGTAAATGTTTGCACATACACGTACTAGTAGAAAATAGTAATATATAACATCTTAGTTAGGAGTGTTTAAGAATTGGATTGGTTTGGGAAAAGGAAAGCTTGATTTACTTTTATCCCATTTTTAATCACGCAGTTCGATTTATTTTGTGCTGGATGGAAGGGTTCACCTTGTTTGGACATTGCAGATGGAAGGATGCTTTCTCTCCCCCTAGAACGACGAACGAGACAACTGGTGCTTCTTGTGGGTCTTAGTTGTGCATAATCAGACCTGACTTCAATATATTTTACCTTTTTTTAAAAATCATTTTTATAATATCTGTTTATGTATTAGATTGGCAAATCATTTAGGACACGGGCTTTTGTTATGTTTGCATTGTGAACTGGTTGCATGTAAATCTGTGCAGTTAATGAAGGAAAGCTTACAGGGATTATGTATGAGAGGAAGTGGGCATGCTAGTGATAAGATTCCTCATTACAGAAAATGACTTTGATGTTCAATCCACAAATTGTTTATGGTGGTATTCTTGGTTTGGTGATTATATTAAGTGTATGTTTCCTCTCCTTTTGGGACTTAAGTAGTCTATGCATGGCATATGAATTTGTTTTACTTGCAATCTATATTGGGCTTAGAGTTAGACACAATTGTTCATTCTTTTTTTATCAGCAGAAATAACATAGTGGAAATTATTAAAGAGGTTGACCCTGACATGCTGACAAGGTTTCACTTTTTAATCTTTGCTCTTTCTGTTTTGTTCACTTGTCCAGTGGTAATTGCTTGATGTCTTGGTACATATTTCATCTTCGTGTCAGCATTAATTTTACATTTCACTTGTGGTATCTGATTTCACCAGTTATTTTGTCTAAGCAAAATTATACATTTCACTTGTGGTATCTGATTTCACCAGTTATTTTGTCTAAGCAAATTCTCGTGATGACCAGCTTTAGTCACAGGAAAGTTATCAAGATCTGCATTTGGGGATTCGCGAGTTAGAGTAAACATACTGTTACCTAGTGTAAGGAAGAAAATGATAGCTCAGGAGTGAAAGTTTGACTGCACATTGGTGTTTTTTTTTGTAGTTAATGTCTATTCTTTCAACATCCCTAGTTAGATTAACCTGGATTCTCTGCAGTCATGGGATCTGAGACTGTCAGATCTATTGGTCAAAAACTAAGTTAACTGTGTTTTTTTTTAAAATCTAAAGTTAGAGCCTGAGGTTTGAACTGCCTGATTTTGATCAGACTGTCATAAATTTCCTGACCCTGAATGTATGCAGTATGCAGTCATTGACTGCAGGGAATTTTGCTTTCAAGTTTAATTAGATGTTATGCTTGAAGTTAAGGCTTATCCATACTAACAATTGTTTAAGAAGACTTGGAATCTAGGCCTTGTTCTGATTTGTGAAGATGATGTATTAGAATCTTTGACGCAGTTGGCACATCTAAAACTGAGAATATTGGCCTGGCTGATAATATTATCAAGTAGTTGCTGATAATATTGGCCTGGCTTCAAACACCAACACCCATGTTCTCTTTTGAAACCTGAATTAGCTTTTGAGATATGGAGGTTTATGGAAAGACTTAGTCATCTTAAACTGTCTTTTGTAAAAATGAATTTAATGAATGTCATGACGGTTTCATCATTGCTCCATAGACATGACATGACACTCACGATGTAGGTTTTTTCATACTGAATGCGTAGTGAATGTTAAGATTAAAAGTTTAGTAGTGATATAACTAGTTTAGAGCAAGTGTTGTAGGGTACAACCTTAATATACTAAGATATGTATCAGTACTTAAATTTTAATCATGTTTAATATTCTCTCCATTTTAAAATGATTGTTTGTTTTTTTTACCCGGATTAAGGAATCCAATAATATCGTTATATATATTCCACCGTCTCTAAAAGATAGTTGTTTTAGAAAAATTAAAAGGTTGCATAATAAGAGACCTTTTGGTTTTCAAGGATTTATTAAAAAAAAAAAATCCAATTTTGCTCTCAACTTTGGTTGCATGCTTTCTTTTGGTTTCTATGGATTTATAAAAAAAATCCAGTTTAGCCCTCAACTTTGGTTGCATGTTTTTTTTTTGGAAAATTAACTATTGCAAAAATAATAATGAAAATGTGTACTGTACTTCTAATTTTATTGCAGAAAAATAATACTCCAACCTCTTTCTAGTCTCTTTAATTTTCTTATATGTATACTAGTAGTATGAAACAATGAGGGGAAAAAAGTGAGGAATCAATTAAATTTATAATGAGAGATATGAATTAAAGGATGATAAAGATGGTTGATTTGAAAGAGTATAAGACATTGTAGATTTTGAGAAAGTTGCAGAAGAAGACAATAAAGTTTGTGAATTGGTAATTGTAGAGGAGTCTATAGAGTTTGAAGAGGAAGAAGATGAAAGAGTTGAAGACGCCATAGACTTTGAGGGAGTTCCAGATGAAAATTATGAGTTAAACTATAGTTTAGAAAGAGTTGAAGATTCTTTTGATTTTGAGAGAGTTGGAGATGAAGATAAAGATTAAGCATTGGAAAGAAAGAGTTGAAGATTCTTTTGATTTTGAGAGAGTTGGAGATGAAGATAAAGATTAAGCATTGGAAAGAGTAGAATCAGAGTTTGAAGGACTTGCAAAAGGGGGATGAGATGAGTATTTGGAGGTACTACTATTTTCATGATTTAACTTATTCTTAAATTAAAACAAAAAGTTTAAAGATTTATAAATAATAAATAAATTATTAAATTATTATAAATAATTAAAAACATTTCAAATGACAAGTTTATTTAAAGAAATAAAGAAATTATCCTAAATAATTAAGAACATCTTCCACAAATCTTGGATCATATTTTATTTGTTTTGATAACTTTCTGTGTCGTTTCAACAATCGAGGAATATTGGAACCTCTTACTTTCATGATTTTAATCATGCACAATTACAAACTTAAAAATATATGATTTGATTTTATGGTAAACTAGTGGGAAACCCGTGCGTTCGCACGGGTCCTGTTCGGTAAAAAAAAAATTTGCAGAAATAATTATTTGGCAATTGAGATTATTGGTTAACAAAACTGAAGACATAGTATCAATAGACAATAAAAATTACAATATTATTAATTATAAAGTTTTTCAATACATGTGTAATTAAAACACGAGAAATATAAAAAATTCTTTTAACAAAATTTATAGTCATTTTAATATTTTGAACATATTATGTTAAAAAAAGTTTGAATCAACAATATATAAATATTTTTAATATTATTGTAAAGACTAATTAATACATAGTATACAAAAAGAATGAAAAAAATCCATGTTAAGCTCTAGTATTAGATATTAGTATACAACCAATATTTAAATTTAATATGAAAGATTAATTTAAGTTGACAATTTATCTGAATACTATAAATCAATAAGCATTGCCAAAATATTTGAAAGATAACATAAACCTTGCATATAACATGATAGGTGATATAGTTCATTGAAGTCAAAATATAAATGGAAACAAAACCAGAAAGATAAAAATTCAGAAATGACAGTTTAAAATCCAAACAGAAAGCTGAATTCTAACTATCAAATCTAAAGCGACGTGCCGAAATGAAGTTCGACCAAGACCAGTCTTCTTCATCGTCGTCACTTGAACCGAAGATTGAAAAATCCTCCTCGTCTTCCTCACTGTTGCATGAGTAGTATTGTCTCTTTCTTTTGCCAGCTATTTTCTTTTTGTTTTTCTTGACTCCCTTACGCCGCCGTGGATGAGTGCAATGCAGACGACGAATTTCGTCTCGCTGAAAATGGAAATATTTCATTATGATTCAGTATATAGCAGAAATATTAGGCTAATAATGAATAAACTAAAAGCAGTTTTTGTGATATTTTGCCTGTTGCTGAAGTTGTTCATCTTCATCCTCTTGAGGTTGAGGAAGAAGCATTTCTGTTACCATTCGCTCAACCCTAGGGTTGTCCTCCTGGTTTTGCAGTGGTTGTTGCAGCGGCGTTTCTTCGTCGTTGCTTACAGCGTTTTGCAGAGGTATTATAGATGAAGATGGGTCCGTAACCTCGTTGACGTTGGTGTTAAGTTCATTTGATGCCATGTTTTTAAGTGAGTTTGGAAGTAGAATCAAAAGTGCAAAATCAAGAAAGGGTTTAGGTATATATAAGACAATGAAATGTCTTTTGAAGTTCTATATGTAACTAAAGAGATGTAATAATTAAATGCATCGTAAGTTGGATTACCGAAATAATGATGGCAAAACCAAGAATGTATTAAACCGTCCATTTAACACTTTAATGCAGAAAGAATTTAGCATTCATTTTGGCAAGGAAAGAAAGGAAAATGAAAAGACCTGTATAATAATCGAATGTAATGTCAGCAGTCAGATGTTTATTGGTGTTTGGCTGCTGCATGCAATGATAAAGTGAAAAAAATCAAAGCTCTGATTGGGCATTAAAGATTTTGAAAAGACAATGAATAAAAAAACCTGTTGATGTTTAGAAAGCATGCCCAAGCATTAAATGTTGAAGTGGCTGGATGGTAGCAAAAGGCATTGTAAGCTGGCTAAAACCTGCATAAGGTACTGTTCTGCGCAGGTTTCCATTATGATGGTTGAATATTTGTACAACCAAATTCCCTTTCAGTTGAGTGTGTAACACGCATATAGTTTTTGGATTGAAAAAGGGCTGATGCTACATGAAGGATGGATTAACCTGGGCAGCCATAAAGCAAAAAGGAATTTTTGAATTATAAAGAGGATACTGAAGGTACATTACATTCAGCAGCTTAAATTCTATTTTCGTGTAACGAAGAAAATCATGATGGGGTAAGACAGATTTTAAACAGACAAATGAAATAAAAGAATAGGGTATTACTGTGAGACATTGATTAGAAACCATTCAAAAACCCCCCTTAAAATCAAATCAATAAAATGAATGGTGTATAATAAAGTAGGTATTATAATGTTTTCTCTGTGTAGAACATAATTGAGATAACAGTGATAAAAAAACGTAATGGTAAGGAAAAGTAATAATAAGGTCAAACCCCCTTCTTATTGGAAGTCTACACAATCAAATGGAAAACTTGGAAAAATATAAATGGTTGATTAGTATACTGTGAGGTTGTCACAGTGGTGGTTGAAATGTTATGAAAGAGTAAATAAGTGAGTGGATTAAATTTAGGGAGTGGTTACATTGGGCAGTGGTAACTTGCACAAAAAGAAGGAAAATTTATTATGGAGCATGGGTTACAGAGGTTACAAACTGGTAACATCAGTGAATACGTTATACATTAAGGAGAATCTACATCAATATATGAGAGACAGTGGCATAGTTATCCCAAATACACACCAACCTGCCAATTTCCTAAAAGGGTAGTGGGAAAGAAACATATCAATTATTCCGGGTAAGTGTTTCAGCCAGAAAGTATTTGAATAAAAATTTTGCACTAACTGTTTCACACAGTTTAGTTTTATAAACTGTTTAGGTCTAGCCTTTAATCTGTGGTAAGTATGGATGACTCCCAAGCTGGGATTGATAACCTGATTCAAGAAGTTCTCCAAGAACAGAGAGATAATGTGAAAGGAAAGGATTCGAAGAATGACACAAGTGTTGTGCATCCGAGAGTGGACGAAGATATTGTTGCAGGAAGGTAGTATGAGTTTTATGTAATCACTGTGATATGTCGTTACGAAATGTTGATTAACAGGGAAATTTGTTTCACGATTTGTGTGCAGGAAAACATGCGACAGTGTGATTCGTGCCCCTAAGAACGTGACTTTTTCTACTGCTCCGATACAAATCTTCAGCTACACCGATTGTGATTCGATCCGAATGGAAGGGTAAGTTTTTGAAAATAGGACCTTTAATAATAGAAAGATCAGGATAGATATGATTGTATGTTTTGTTGTTTTTATTGCAAATCAGGAATCATGAAATGGAAATAAAAAAAAGCGTTGAAGATGGATTCCAATCCGATGGCTCAGACGTTGGAGATGGTACCCTTGAAGAAACAGTTGGGACGGAAGATATGATTCCCGATCACGCCGAATGGGAAAAGGAGGTGAGCTTTGGCTACAAAGTAACGAATAACGTAATGGTAAGTTGTAACTCCAAAAAGAAAAACCGTTTGGATGCAGAATATGTTTATGCATTGTCCATAATGATATTGATAATTTGGCTGCAGCATTTTCCAAAGTTCGTGAGTGAGAGGTTCCTTGGATTGAATCAGAAGGACATCATCTTGGAGGACGGAGACTACAGATTTCTCTATGCTGCGAAGATAAAATGTGGCAGGCGCAACGGAAAGACCATGAAGATGGAAAAATACATGTATCGTGGGTGGCATGAATTTGCCAAGTACCGTCAGCTTTGGATGGGTGACATCTTGAAGTTCCGAATTGAGAAACCTGGTGATCGAGTAACCATTAATGTGGTGAAAAATAATCTTCGTTAGTTGGTTTTGTTCCACGGCTGCATGGGCTGTAGTTGGTTTGAGACAGAATTTCCTTAGTTGCAGACCGAAAGAACGCGACCTTTGTCGGTCCATATGTAGGTTTCAAGGGGTTGTAGTTTTTTTGTAATATTAAGGATAATATGTTTTTGCGTGTAAGTTATCTAAGGGCTATAAGAATGTTGTATAGAGCACTGGTAATATCTGGCTCTGTTTATGTTAAGACAAATTTTAATGATCCAATGAGGAGCAGTTAATTATTGTCATCATCTTTTTGATGTTAATCCATTAAAAAATGGTGAAAATATTATGATGGAAACAATTCATCCTTTGAGTATGAACAATAAAAGTGTATAAAGATGGATAGGTGTTAGTAAAAGTAAGGGGTGTGTTTTAGCCAATTATAACCGTAAATCCGCATTATTAACAGACAATGCGGATGCGTTATATATATGATCGCAAGAGCTGAAAGATGTAACAGTAGTTGGAAAATGGTTAATGTATGCTTTAATAAACGAAAAGCATCGTCTGAGCATGCAAGAGTTAAATTTACTTGGTTACAAATGCAGAAGCATGACTGTTATAATTAAGCTGGAATAACTTAATGGTAAAATAAAAACTACAATTGAGGCATAACCCAAGCACAATAACAGCAAAAAGAACAGAAAACATAATAAAATACAACAGATATTTGTGATGGGCAATTCAAAAGTTGAACATAATACTGTCAGAGAATTTGCGGAACTGCCGAACGATAGGTAAATTTACCGACCATGTTACATGCAGCAGGTTTGTTATTAAGAGTCATCACACCAGACTGGATTGCTAACTGTGACTATGAAGGTAGCACCCACAAATCAAGAAATCAACATCTATCTGCATATACAAATGACAATTAGTAAGATATTTATTGTTATCATTATAAAAAACAAAAATAGTGAAAATTAGTTTAAGATTATAAACAAACCAAGGGATTGGAAAACCTCCTTGTATACAACATTTGTAGTGGTAGAAACGGTTCCATTTTCTTTATCATGTATTAAGATTTTAAGACCAGTTTTGGTAGTGACTCTTGAAATTGCAACATACAACTGTCCATGACTAAAAACAGGAGTAGGCAAATACAATCCGACACGATCAAGCGATTGGCCTTGTGATTTATTTATTGTCATTGCGTAAGAGACAATGATCGGAAATTGTCTTCTAATCAATTTAAATGGCCACGGTGATTCAGAAGGTGACACAGACATTCGTGGAATGTAAAAGTTGCTACCGATGTTCTTTCCCGGCATTATTTTTGCCTCAATAACATGATTTCCTAACCTTGTGACAATTAATCTTGTTCCATTGCACAATCCATCACTTTGGTCCAAATTTCTCATTAGCATTATTGGGGTACCAATCTTCAATTTGATGCTATGATTTGGAATACCTGATGTTCTCAGTTTACTAAGAAATTCCGGAGTTAGCACTTCATACGCATCAGAATAACTTGTATCGGTCCTATCAATAGAATCGAAACTTAAATACTCTTTTTCTTCTCCTAAAAAATGAAAAAGACAAAAGCATTAATAAAATACTGAGAAAAAAAAACATAAATTTTTTTTTATTTATGAAAATACTATTAAATTACCTGGTACCATGTTCAACACATAACGATTGATTTTTTCCACAACTTCAATGGTCGAGGCAAGAATAGCCTTTCCTTGTAAGTAATCAACATTTTGATGATTTTCCAACAAATTCGGATATGTGCTTTCGACAATAGCTTTAATAGGATCCTCAAAGTCGGATATTAAAAGTTCTTGAGGTATCTCAATCTCAGCCAATCCATCATTTGGTTCGCACAACTTACCGTCTCCAACATCCAAAATCCACTTTGAGAATTCCTCAAGTTCATTAGAACCTGTATTATCTCTTCCCTGTTGAAGTCTCATGTTTTTTGTTAGTGTTAGAACCTGACAATAGTCCCACACATAGGATGAGCATATGGATGCATGAACAATATCAGAACGTGCCGCTCTTGGAACAACCGGAAGAATCTGTCGGAAGTCGCCGCCAAAAACTACAACTTTTCCACCAAATATAGTTTTTGCAAGACCCTTTTTGCTCATGACATCTTTAAGAGTTTTATCCAATGCTTCAAAACAGTTCTTATGAGACATAGGGGCTTCATCCCAAATTATAACATCAACTGCTTCCAATAACTGTGAATGTTCAGTGTCTTTGTCAATATTGCAAGTAGAATTGTCAAGTGTAGGGACAGGAATTTTGAACTTTGAATGTGCGGTTCTTCCACCCGGCAATAGTAACGATGCTATGCCACTTGAAGCAACGGTAAGAACAATTTTTTTTTGTGAACGAAGTGAACTTGAAATTGTTTTCCACATGAAAGTTTTACCGGTGCCTCCATAACCATGTAAAAAAAACACCCCTCCTTTTTGGTTGTCAACGGCCACCATGATTTTTTCGAATATTGAACGTTGTTCATCTATTCAATATAAAGTTAACAATTGTTAGTCGGTGAATAAGAAAAGAGAAATAAAAGTTATAAAATGTTATATATAAATAAAACAATGACCTGTAAGAGCGCGAAAGAGATTTTCGAAATTTTGTCGTTCGGTGTCGGCATTATAATAAAGTTCATCATAAATCAGTCTATTGCCAACATGTCTTGTGACGTATGAATCTGGATAAGGCATACCCTTAAATTCATGCAAACTTCTTCGGTTCAATTGCATCAAATTTTCAATCTCAATGAGAGTCAAATTTTTCAATTCAGTATCTGTCAACTGCATCTCTGAAAAAATAAATAAATCCATACTTCATCTATATCTGCTAGTATACAATAACATTGGAAATGCAGATTCTAAATGTGAAATGCAATTATCTTATGCTTCATAGTGTTGGCATACCATGTTCAATCACAATGTACAGTCAGATTAATTTGTATTAGTTATACATAAACAGATTCTGTTTTCTTTAACACAGACAATGAAAAAAAATCATTACTACTACACATAGATAAATCAAATACATATAACATGTTTTTCCAAACCCAAATCATGAAAGTGAATATACATTTATATCAAACTGGTGTATTGGTACAAAAGTATTGTATATTCGACCAAATTCTACTACATATTGCTTCACTTTATCTATGATATGATACTTATTCATAATATGATTAGGTTGCTACCATTAATCATTCAGAAATCTAAATTATAACATCAACAATAATTTGACAATAATGAGAATTTAAATTAAGAAAAAAGAATAATTTTGAATGATGATTTGTACCTCTTCTATTTGTTTCTTGTCTTTGTTGATGAAGTATACCGTCACATAATATATGCCAAGTTTTTTCCCAAACGGACCGTGGTCGGTTTATTGTACCGGATAGTAGCATGGTAACAAACAACTTTCTTAAAAAATGTCCGGAACCCCAATCTTTGGCCTCATTTATGGCTGAAACATATTCCTTGTCATCATTAAGAAATCCCATTTTGAAACATGCATCCCTAAAGTTATCCCTTAGTAATCCTCCAACTTTTTTGATATCATCATAGCATGTTGGTCCTTTGACAACTGTGAGCATCATTCTTAGGTAATACAGCTCACCGGTACTTGGAGGAACCCAAATTAGTCTTCCAATGGTATGGCCTCTTTTTCGTGGTCTCCAGCGTCGGCGACTTTTATCATAAACAAACTTCGTAAGAAAGTTAGAGTATGTCAATTCCCTTGCTTCTGGATATATTTTGTTTGCTTCCATCCATGCTGTAAACATTGATTCTTTCACACTCGGTTTATCAAGCACTTCGTCTATCAGTTCATAATCATTATAATAAACCAAATTGTCGCCCTCAAGATGAAAATACAGCCTTTCTACTGCAGGAGATCTTCCATGAATAGGAAATGAAAATATCCTCCAACATGCTTCACTCGGCGAGACATATCTACAATCAAGGTATTGTTTGATTTCATCGACATTTCTAATAAGAGTACTTCCATCAATTTCACTATTGACGACAGCTGCGGTAATTCGATCATACCCCTTGTTAATATACTTGAATAAATACTTTACCGAAGTACTTTGATTACACCATTCCATATTGATGTGAGCCTGAAATTTCTTCAACAAATACGGATTATAAGGGACCGTATATCTGTTATCAAGAACAATATTCTTCTTCAAGACAGTATTTCCGGTATCACGTCTCATGTACACTGGATAGACCTCGTCATCAATCATTGTATTAGGTTGAAATTTCTTTGGAAAATATTTTGAACACTTCCCGTTTTTCATGCAAGGTGAAGACAAATTTGCTAGACCACATGGACCGTGAATCATATGTGTCTTCACCAAATGATACAATTGCCTGTCATCTTCTTCGGGTGGTATCTCAGCTGAAATGATATTGTTAATGTCATCTGGAGTGGGATACTTGCTCGAAGGATGCATGAATAGCAAAATATGAGCATGTGGTAAACCTCTCTTTTGGAACTCAATGGTGTATATGTCTGCAAACGCACAAAATAATAAAAAATTGATTCAAATAAAAAAATGGGAACATGAATCAAATAAAGTTAATATAACTCACATGCAACAACTCTTCCCATGACATGTCGTTTTGTTAGATCACACAACAACTCGTCTAACTTAATTTTAAACACTCTTGAAATGATATCTGGACGATCATGAGGTTTGAGATTCATTGTGTCAAGCAGCTTTTTAACTTCTGGCCAATTTGGATTGCAAGTAAAAGTGATAAAAAGGTCCGGAAATCCAACATGGCTACAGATTTCCATCCCATCAAAATATAATTGTTCCATGTACCTCCGACTTCCAACATAAGTTGAAGGTAAAACAACTCTTTTACCTTTGTTTGCTCCTTGAGTGGACGACTGTTCTGCGGTTCCAGCTAGATTACAGTACTTTGAAACTCTAAGTTTTTTTTGATGCTTGCGAATATAATTCAATCTTTGAGACTCCATCATAGCAAATCCATCAACCAAAAATTGTTGAAACAACCTCCTTGAACTCAAAAGTGTATGTGCTTCGTTAGATCGGGTCTGAATCCTAAAAGTCAGCCATTCTCTTATTGTAAGCTTATTTTTCTTAAACTTTTTCTTTGGATTAGTTTCCTTGTGTAGGACACCAAGTCTAAAACCATCTTCACCAAACGGAAATAAAAGTGGATACTGTAACGCAAGATAACTTGGATGAAACTCACTTATTCTTTTCAGCCGTCCACTCTGTCTCTCAAGGATAATATCCCTTTTCGATCCTGAATCAACATCACCAACAATAAGTGCAGCAACCTCAGCAACAGTCGGTTGGTTGTAAAGTCTTCCATCTTTGGACCGATCAGCGATTAACTTGAGTTTGAGATCAGGAATAGGAAAATCCTTAAGTCGATCCGCTGCCATTCTAAAAGATTTAGCATGTATATTGAACTCATCCAACATATTTTTCAGTGCGGTAACAGTTGCAGGAATTATATTTGGATTGTTACTGCATAGTATAATAAAATATTTAGTATGTTAGTTGAACAACATAGATGTGTATTGTTATACTATCAAGCATAAAATTAAGAGAATAATAATGTCTTAAATATTGAATAAGTTGTAATAATACCCGCTTCCTTCAATCCTGTGTTGTATTTCATTGTCAGTGTCGTAAATATACAGCTGAGCAAATTTTGGTGATTGTCCAGATAAAGGAATCATGCTTCCAATTCTATGGCAAGACTGGCCATGTATTCGTATGTTGGGTGCGCCTCTTCCAACATTGAATCTATTGTCAAACTTCATTCCGGGAGAAGTAAAGGCAAACATCGTATTGTATAATCTGCAATATTGTTGATAGTTTCGACACTCTGTGACATTGTTATCAAACAAAAGATGCTTTAGTAACACTGGTGGTGGTTTCAATAATGGCAACTGGACTTTACCGTTACCGCAACATAATTGAAACTTTGGAACTGCACTGTGTTTTCGTTTGTTGGTTTTCTCTTGATACCACATATTAGCTCCACATTGTGAACAATCAATAATAGGATCACCAATGTCATAGTAACCTATTTAAACCAATAACAATAATCAATAATTTTAGAGTATATTTAATATTCTTAATAAATGCATATAGACAGTTACTCTAACTGCCACATCTAACTGTGTAATGGAATATTATAGTATTGGTGATATATTAAATGGAATGGTCCCAAAATATATTGTAGTAAGTAACATACCAGCATTTGTCAAATTCATGGGGGAAGAATTTTCATCATATTCTTCCTCTTCAGCAAAACTTGAACTTGTGTCATAATCTGGATTTTCATGAATGAATTCGCAAGAACTATCGCTAAACTCTTCATCCATCGAATTGTCATCCAGTGCATCGTTAATCTGAATAATAGGGGTTGTATCAACATTTTCATTGTATGCGGAAGAAGATGCAGGTTCATGATTCATATAAGACTTCGATGTCGGAGTTGTATCAACAGTTTCATTGTATGTGGATGAAGGTGCACCTTCATTATTCATATTTGAAAACGTATTAAATAAATTTGCCGTCATAGACCGAATAGCGCCAACATTCAACTGTTTTTTGTAGGAAAGGAAGGAAATACTTGAATGTGCATAAGAGTTATTGTCATTGTCATTACGCAATGAGGAAGTTAAACGACACAGAGGTGAAGCTGTGTTGTTGCCCCCGGGTGAATTGAAGAACACGGGGTCACTGGTTTTGTTGCAGATATTATCAGGATGTCTGCGTGTTTGGGAGTTCATTTGTTGAAGAATTGTCTTTCTTCTACGCCGTGCTGAGGCAGCAAGATCTTTTGGAGAATTTTCATCAAGTGTAATTGTTGATTTGGAGGATCGTGACACAGACTCTGGTGTTCTTGGTATGCTCTCTTCAAAACTGAGCTTAAATTTTCCGGAAGAATTGCACTGATTAAAACTATTATTTAATCTTAGATTTCTTCCATTATTCACAGCAGAGGTGATATTTGAGAGTGGGACTCTGACATGAGCATTGGATGCAGGAACATAACCATTCACACATCTGCCTATAACCATTACGTTCTCATCAATTCTTTTCCTTTTTGATCTTTTTGCTAAAAGAACTTGCTTTCTTTTGAATCTTGCAATTGCTGCTGAATTTTTCCTTTCACTATCATATGATTCCATTGTTTTATGGATATTCAAATAAATGAAATGGGATTTTAACAAATATAGATTTCACATGAAGTATATGAAAAACGTGTACACTTTCCAGTCACTTCAACAATGTAGCATTTTGTTCCACCTGCATAGGAAAATGAAACGTTTCACAACATTTTGTTGATGAATGATTCCAGTAATGACTACAGTTGATGTTTACTATACCAATGCAGCAGACCCTGGTCTAAAAATCAACTTACATAAGGCGTGATAAAAACAACTTACATACTGCATGAATGCTTTATTACACATATGTGTTATTATGTTTAAACCTTTTGAATATAAACTAATTATTAGCATTGAATAAAGTAACCCCATTAATTCTGACTAAATCAAACCTATTTGGATAGACATTAGCTATTAGTAGTTGAAGAAAGTAGTCACATATAATTTCACTAATATAAGAATTTAAATCAGTACTGGATTTATTTGATTACATCTAAATAATTTTTTTAACTACACACATTGCATAGAAAATCAACCCAAAAAAAATAAATAAATATTTCCAAGTTTTGTTATTTTAATTATGTATTAGTGTATCATAAAAATTAGTTACGTAATTGACCTCACGAAAAAAATTGTTAATATGCGTTACAAAATAATATGATTTAAAAAATAATAACCTTTTAACATAAACATGTTACATAGAAAACTAACCAATAAATTAAGACTAAAAATGTTCAATTATTTTAGATTCTACTATAAAATGTGTATATTGGGTACGATAAAATATTTCCGAAATAAGGTAAAATTTAAGTGCAAATGTTTTATATTGTCTGATATTACGGGATGTTTGAATGTTAAAAGATTTGATATAACGTATAGTAGCTTCTAAGATATTTGATATATATAATTAGACTTTACTGGTTAGCGAGTTGTAATAACATATGTACTCATTATAATTTGATTAAACTTTTGTTGTTAATAGATTATAATAACATAAAGGAACTCTAAAACCTTAATTCGTTGGTCTGTTGAATGTTGATCCCAAATCTAATATTAGTGTTATATTGATTTATTAAAAAAAAGGCTGCTTATGATTCTCATTTCCATCCATTTCATATGTAGTATAAATTTGTATCTTATATAATCTTATATAACAAAATATATAAAAAATCAATATGAAACAAAACATTGATCTTATACTTTGATCAAAATATGTAATTTAACAAACTGAAAGTCATCTGAAATCAAAGGAGCAGTTGCATGCTTAGATAAACCAAAAAAAAAAAAAAAAACAATTTAAGTCATAACAAAGTTCTAATTAAATCTTAAGATATTAAAATGCTACAGACAACTATTTCTCCTTCTTAATATCTATGGTTAACTTGGTTGACGAAAGTTGAACACTATCAATATCATCTGCTGCATCAGACAAAGACCTCTTAGACGGTGTTAGATTTGGAGTTCCAACTGAAGGATCATAATCTGCAGAGACCGATAATGCTTCCTGCAACAATGTTAGTAATGGATAAACATTTAGATGACTTATATTAAAAGATGAGGGAAAAATGATAACATATTACTGTGAATAATTAAAAACTAACAGAAAAGCTTTTCGGATCTTCTTGTGATGAAGGGCAAGATGTTTGGAGTTTTGATGTAGGCTGCAAGATAACATAAAATTAGACAAAACATTAAATTATTTATTTATATAACTCTAAATCCAAGGAATAATACCTCTTCAGTTTTGAAACTCTCCCTAACTTTATTACGGATATCTTCATCTTCTCTAAAGCCAATCACAGATAGTCGCCCATATTTAGGCTGGAAAACAGTCCTAATAGCCAACTCTTTTTTCAGTATTGCATCAAGGGCATAAGGAAATTCTAGAGGGTTATTCTCACCCATCTACATAAAACCCAAAATAATTTATTACATAATTGTCAAACAATTAGACAAATAAAAAAAACAGCAGAAATTGAAGAGCTTTAGATAAGTTACCTCAGTCATTTCAGTTTTCAATTGAAGAGCAGATTTTCCAATCAATCTAGCACAATCGTTATCCCAGAAAGTGAACCTGAACTTGAATTTACCATCAACAGCAGAAATTTCAAGTTTATACCTATTAAACCAAGGAATCCATTATAATTGTGAATAATATAAGCCAAGGTTTGCATTCTGCTTGTGAATAATATAAGAAGGAAAACCAGAACAGTCTTAAACATACAAAATATAACACATTATACCTAGGAACGAGCTTTTCCATCACATGTTTGGCATAACAAACCAGCTGCCCATACTTCAGAGAAACACTTTTTGTGCAATCAACACATCCATCATAGTACCAACCTGTCTGGCCAGCTTCAAATTTTTCTAAAGTGGCAACAGTAACACAGGTTGTCTCCTATATAAGCACAAAATGTATACAATTCAGTTTGTTAAAATATATATATATATATATATATATATATATATATATATATAGTCAAAAGGAATAAAGAATATATTACATATTGCAGACTTAGAATTTCAGCAAGACTTAGAATTTCGGCCTTCCAAACAAACTTATCGAATTCGGAATAATGCGAGATCTGACTTGCATCTACTTGAACATTTGTAGAAGATAATAACGGCAACTCAGACTTCAAACTGATTTAAATAACAAACAAAGAATTAATGTTAGAGATATAAGGGATGTGGCACATTATACCAAAAATACAGCCTCTACCTTTCTTTGAGCTTGCTAACCTCAGCAATGCTAAGGTCATTAATCAATAGCTTTGTCCCGTTCCAAGCGTTTGAGATGCTTAAAGGGAAACCTCCTGGATTTTATCATAGTGTAATGTTATTTAGAAGAAATATGAATATTCTGTTAATCACATTACAATAAAAAATTCTCATATCAGTAACATACCTTGGGCCTCTTTAATCCGGGCATTAATCAACAAAATCACTATATTACCATCTTCTTTATGATTCATATAATAGTCGAAGAGTTGAACGGCAAGGTCACCCCACAAAGTACACTGAACAACAACCTTGCTGGTAATATTTTGCAGGGTAGTGAAACTTATTAGTCACCTAGCTAATTGAATCAGTATTAAAAAAAATATAGAACAGAATAATGTGAACATTAATGGGCATGACACATACCTCGTATCAGTAAGGGAAAAAACAACCTTGTTCTTGTTGTTATTACCATTAACCTGAGACTGATTTATCTCTGTTACACCACCAACAACATCTAAATAACACAATGTTATATCAGAAAAAAACAGATATAAAAACATAGGGGTGAAAACTGTTGAACAGATTATTCTGAAAACAATAATAATATACCAACTAATATATTAGACTGAAATTTTTCATCTACTATGGATTGCAAGCCAATAATATTCAAGAAATTAAGAGGAATGTCGGGGAGATCCACGCGTTTGACTGAAGTAGAACCACAAAATACCAGTTTGTAACCATGGCTTGTGGATTTAAATGAGAAATCATTCTTCGACACTTTAAAATTCTGCATTATATAAGAACATCCAGCTGCAAGGTCTTATTTGTATTTGGAAACCAAAAATGGAGGCACAATGACTTGAATCATGGAAAGCTTCAAAGAAAAAGAAAATACAATGGATTTAAAAGTTACATATCACAGAAAAAGGAAAAATATAAAATACAGATTCTATAGTACCTTTGAATCAACCAATATCATCTCTAAATGTTCTTTATTTGAAGAACTTGTCACAGACCATATATGCTTACACCTAACCGCAATTTTCCACAGGTCCTTTGAGTCATCGATATCTTTGACATATTCAATGGGACGAGCCATAGATCACACTCAGAACCTGCACATTCTCAAAAGACAAATTAACAACATAATAGCAAAAATATAAATGT
This sequence comes from Lathyrus aphaca, assembly GCA_963966055.1. Lineage (NCBI taxonomy): Eukaryota > Viridiplantae > Streptophyta > Magnoliopsida > Fabales > Fabaceae > Lathyrus > Lathyrus aphaca. Next base: position 6,776,722 of record OZ014519.1, read on the forward strand.
AATTGAAAGCAACATGATTGAAAGACAAAGGGGTTAGGTTTTTCGGCGAGTACCTTAGTCCCCTGACGAAAATGCTTAAGATATTCAAAAGTCGAAAATTGTTTGAGGTATAAGGATACATCATATTTATGGTGTGGGTTGAAGGTAATGATTGAAGATGGAAAAGATTTTGGGACTGGTAGAGATGAAACATTGGGCGTGTGAATTTGCAGAATCCCAAGGGTCTGGTTTGGGAGATGAAATATTGTCTTGCAGAAATCGAAGCGTGTAGTTTGTGAGGGGAAATGTGTGGATGGGGTTTAATTAATTATGCAACCAATATTATGTTTATTAAATAATGTATTGCCATTATAACTAAACCTAATTTGTAGGATAAAAACTATAAAAAAATTTAAAATCAGCTGCAATTATGTTAATGTTACAGCTTACAGTTAATGTTAAAAAAATAAAAATAAAACAACTTATTATGTGAGTGTGCCACATCAGCTACATTTATTGCCAAATGAACCAAAACCCTTAAAAAAATTGCATTACCAAATTTAACCCTTATGAATAAGTCAAATTAACCTTATAATCAAAGGGTTTAAGATGTAATTACCAGGTACTTTAGATTTTATATATATATATTAGATATTCTTCAAATGATTTTTCAATTGCTTTCAAAAGATCATCAATAGATTTAGGTGATTCGATATCAAAACCATCTTGTGAAATTGCTATACAAAAATCATCATTATCATTACAATCAATGTGATTTCTTGTATTGTAAATATTAGATGATTTATATCATCTCTTGGTCATTTTTCTTTGATAGTAGGTAAGATTATCAAGCAAAAACATCTTTATAACTTGTTTATTAATTGAAGTTATTGGTTTGGTTTCTAGTATTTCCGCAACTCTATTAACACTAGACCTCTTTGTTGTCTCTTATGTGATAAAAGGAAATGTACCATTTTTTTAAGAAAATAGTTCATTTCCTTGTTAAACAAATCTCGGATGAGCTATTGCAACTAAGACCATTACTTTTTCAATGAAATTTTTACTTCTACAAGTGTGAATTGAATCTTCTTCATCTTATACTAAGTAGTAGTTCTAAGATTTTTTTCATATAAAACCATTTTTCATCGATGTGTATGATGTTATACATCCCCGGAAATATTGGATCATGTGGTAAAATAGCACTTTGAAGCATTAATATACAAAAACGCAATTTACTTCTTTTATTATTTTCATTTAGAAAATATTTTATAGGATTCGAGTGCCTTCGCATGACTCCTGACTTTAGACGCCGATGTGTCTTACTCATGTTCAATGCATAAGAAAGACATCTAATTTTTGTTTTATGAGACAAAGGAATCCCACAAATTTGATCAACATCAAGTTGAATTTTTTTTCGACCACAATTTTTTTTCATTCTATGGGATACATCACCATATGCACCATTTAATTTTCCTTGTTTCCAAATGCGTTGAACAGTACGCATGGTTATTGAAAATTGTGATGCCGCCAATTTAGTCATCCCTTTTTTCAGAAAAAGTTCAATATTTTTTTTGAGACTAATATGGCCCTTCATACATCATTAGACAACTTCTTTTATAGAATAAGTGTGTGTTGATGTTAATGACGATTCTAAATTTGTGACTTCATCTATGATATTTTCATAAGCAAATTCAATAATATTTTTTAATTTTGCAATAAATGTAACTGTTTTGGACTGGACCAACGACTAGGTATGACCGAATCCTTTTCGGTCCAGAAACGACCCAATAACTCATCATCCAGGGGACCCACCTCCAGGGTGCCCGGTCTTTCCTCCTCGCTTATAGTCTCTCCTCGGCTAGGGATGAGACCACCCAGGATCGATCAGGGCAGACCTCGCTTGGGGCTCTGTGCCCGACACAAATGTCTCCCGAGCAGGATGCTCGCCCTCGCTCCTTCCCTGACAGTTACCTATTTTTGAGGGATCCACGATCCAGGCATAAAAATAAGGACCGTTAGCCACACGCTGGAGGCTCTCTATATAAACCCTCTCAATGTGTCCGTTCTTACTTTGACATCGGAGTGCCTTGCCCCCCCCCCCCCCCGTTCTCTTCGTAGCACGAGCAGACTTGAAGATCCAAGTCAGCAGCCATTGGAGTCTTGATCAATAGGTAAGATCAGTAACCATATTAGCAAGTTTATTAAATAAATATTGTTATAAAAAACATAACATTGTCACAAAATGAATTACTTAACTCGTGAGGGTTGACCTAGTGGGAGGGTGCTCGAGTCTCAAGGGTTTGCTCCTCTTGAGGTCCTGAGTTCGAAGGAGTCTATGACCAATTCTCGGTGGCTACGTGAGGCGAAAATTCTTGGATGTATTAGTCGGTACCTAAGGAAGGATACCACTCTATAAATAAAAATAAATTACTTAATAAAGAAATATTAGATGTTGCATGAGTTTGGTTTTGATTAATGTCACCATTTAACTCTAATAAAAAATAAATTGAAATAATGAGTAATATATAAAATTAACAAAATATTATATTTCAAATAAAATAATTTATATATACCAATATTTAAATTTGATTCATGCAATATATCTTCCACATGTATATCATCTTCCACGAACAATTCATCATTTAAGTCGAAAAGGAGTTTGATGGTGTATGTGAGCATCTAAACTTTCATCAACATCACCATCAATATGTGTATATAAATAATCAATAATTAAAAATATATAAATAAAAATATATAAAAAGATGAACATACATGTATTTAAATGAGACTTAAATAATATTTCACCTATTTGTGTATCATCCTCCAATAATACCTCATCATTAGGTATCATTAAGATCAAAGAAAAAAATAATTTGATGAAGAATTTTGACTAAAAAATTAAAGAATTTTGAACCAATGAAATTGAAGAAGTTTGATTTATGTCAAAGTTAATTCATTAGGAATAACATTTAGATCTATATCTCTAAATGTCTTCTCTATTTTGTTTTATAAAAATATATTATGAATACAACCTTAGTATTTAAAAGATTCAATAAGGTGATAAATTCAGTGTCGACCCAACATATCTTGAGATGAAAATTTAATTTAAATATTTTAATATAATAAAAATATTTTTATTTTTTATTTTCTTAGAATTTAAAATTATTATATTATTCTAATCAAATTTATTTAATTTATTTTTCAATTGAAAATAACCACCACAACTAAACACTCTTCTTATTATTTAATAAAATATAATTGAAAAAAAATTACCAAAATTCTTAAATAAAAATTAAATTTCAAGTATTCTTTTATGCAAGAGAACTCAAATATTTATCATTGATAAATATGGCTTTTAATAAACCGTATTTGAGAACATGCAAATCGAACATCTGTTGCTCCGCATATGATCCTAAAAGATTTAGTGTAAAGTCATAGTTAAAATGGGTCTCAAAAATATTGTTTATGGTTAAATAATAACAAAATAGAATTCCTATTTATTTTCTAGGTAAACCATAAAATACCTATAAAAAGTTTCTGAAAACTCAAGAATTTTAAATTAATCAACTTATGATACACATTAAATGGATTGTTATTATTATAAATTCTTAATAAATACTATTGTATAATTGGCATTAAAAAAATCAAAAAATTATTATTTTAAAAAAAATCAATTAATTAAAAGCATATAAATATAATAAAAAAGATGAGATCCTAGGCAGTAGCCTTGGTGGCCTATCCCTAGGGCCGACCCTGGATAAACTTTAAAAAAATAGGAGTTGTTTTAGTAAAATCGGCATGGCGATATTAAAGTTGGCGGGTTAAATTTGCTATTGGCATAACACTAAATGTATTTTAATGTGCTTTTAGGAAGTGCACGAGGCACGTACAATGAATAGATTACAAATGGTAGTCTTAGGAGTATGGGTGAAAATAGACTGAGTCGAACTAGATTTTGTCAAGTTTAAGTTTGTCCTGTCAAAAAAACCGAAGCTTAAGTTTAACCTGTTGCCTGTCATTGACTTATTTTTAGGCATGAGTCTGACATTTTCTAAGGCTTGGTTAGCCTGTTAGCCTATATAAAAGTCTATTATTTTAGACATATGTAAATAAGCACTTAAATGTTTAAATAAATTAACAAACTAAAAAACCAATGAGACTAAAAATTTGTTTGCATTGACTTATTTTAACTTATCTATTAACATGAATTTTGTGAGACTATTTGTTTAAGATAACTTATGAAAATAACTTATAACATTGTTCATAAGGTGTTTTCATCTTATTTTCCTAAGTTCTCCAAGATAACCATTTTTTATTTATGTATTTTATTTTAAAGTACAAAACATAACATATTGATAATAAAAAAGTTATTTATATTACTTGGATATGCCTAACCTTTTTACATGGCCTGAGGCCTAACCTTTTTTTTTTTTTAACTAAATAGACTTATAAAAAAGTTCAGGCTTTTTCTATTTAAGAAAAAAAACTTGACCTAATTTGAACATGTATAGGCCTAGGCCGTAGGCCCTTGTTATCGGTCCGACATATTTCCACCCTTACTTAGGAGTATTATTATTTTCTTTTTTTCAAAGTGGTTTCTACAACTTTATCACGTGAGTTTTCTTTGATTGTCTTTTTAATTATTATTCTTTTGCAATTGAAGGCTCCTGAAAGTTGACATTGATTTTGGTAAAACAAAGATGTTGGACAAAATGTCCTACCAACGGACCACGGTTCATGCTGAAGGCCACGAAGACCTGTCCAAATTCTTTATATATATATATATATATATATATATATATATATATATATATATATATATATATATATATATATATATAACATTAAAATACTGTAACCACTGATCCAAGGTCCTGGCTCCGCCACTGCTTATCAATATTATAATATAGGAATAACCTCTATTTAACATCATTATCACTAAATTTTAAAGGAAAAAAATATCAATTTTCTTTTATTTTTGTAGATAATGAAAAATGACATTGTTTTAAATAAAAAAAGTATTTACACATGACAACGGGATGGGTCGAGAATGTTTTTTATATTCCCAAACCTAAATCTGAATCCCCGTTTCCCGTCCCAAACCCATACGAAGACGGAGAATTAAAATCAAAATTCGTCCGAAACGGGTTTGGGTCTCTCAGCCCCACCACAATCTATTTATTAAATCAAATTTTGTAAATATAAATATTTAATTTTCCAAAATCTAATTACATTATAAATAATAAAATAAACAATTTTCAAGAATTTCTTAAATACATTTCAATTATTTTAAATAATTAATATAAATCAAAATATCAAGATATTGATGACATATTTAACATTCTATATCATCAAAACTAAATATAAAATAAACATATGATAAACAAAACGGCAGCCCCAAACCCTAGTTTAAAAACAACCTAACAAATTAACTTTCCACTGTTTATGTGTTTACGAGACTGAAGAAGAAGAACATGGGAAGAAGAAACGGTGGTGGCGGAGGAGGAGGAGGAGGAAGGTCTCTGCAATTCGCTCTTCGCCGTCGAGTTGAATCCTGCAGATTAAAGTACAAAACTGCCGAAGAAATTGTCGATCATCTTCGCTCAAATTACCCTGATTACCACCGAACTAAGTATCAAACCCTAATTCGATTTGTTGAGGATGCTATTCAGTTTTCCAACAATACTCCCACACGGAACCATAACCAAAACAACCATGGCGGCGAAGATGACGAGGAGGATGAGAATCGAAGTGCTTCTAGAAAGAGACGTAAGGAAACTAACGATGAATCTGAAGATAGATTGCAAAAGATGGAAGCACTTCACATTAAAGCAAGGATGAGTTCGCAGGCTCCATCAACTTCCTCTGATTCTGCTTCGGCTAGCAGTGACGACGATGAAGGTGCAGTTTCGACATCCGAGGACGGGATCTACAGCGAGAAAGTTGAACCTGCTTTTGATTTGATGAAGGATATGCTGCGACATTCATATACAGGAACAACAAAGTCATTACCTGTGGTGGAAGAAAAAGAAAAGAATGTTGAATTGGATATAGGTAATACAAGTAAGGCTACTATTGCTGTCAATGCGGATGGTGGTAAATCAAAATCAACAATGACAACAGGGAAACACTCGAAGGGTTCAGTTTCTAATACCGGTGGTGGTGATGTTGATGTGAAAGGGAAAGAGGGGCCAACGTTTAAGGATTTGGGTGGAATGAAGGCTATTTTAGAGGAGTTGATGATGGATATTGTGTCATTGTGCAATCCTCAATTGCCTAGACATTTAGGGGTGAAACCAGTTACTGGAATTTTGTTGCATGGACCACCTGGTTGTGGAAAGACTAGACTTGCTCATGCTATAGCGAATGAAACTGGTCTTCCTTTTCACCATATTTCGGCTACGGAGGTGGTTTCTGGAGTCTCAGGTATTACTGCAACCTTCCAACTTTAACTTGTGGATAATTCAATCAGGATCGGTTTGGATTAGGTTCTAGGTTATGTCAATTTTGTAACTCTTAAGCTTGATTGGATTAGGTTTTTGTTTGTGAGAGGTTCAATTGTAATAGATCTATGATTCTTTGCTTATGAAAGTCCTCATAAGTCAGTGTTTATAGATAATTTCAATGAGAGTTTTTGAATCAATTAAGTTATACTTTATGTGAGTTATTGTTTAAGAAGCTCAATAGTTATTGCAAGATTCTTTTAATGTTTCTTTTTCTACAAGTAACTGTGAATGAATTTATCCTAATTGGTGCTTAGTCTTACAAGTCGGAGTTTCAATAGGTTAAATGAGAGTTTTTGAATCAATTGAGTTATATTATATGTGAGGTTATTGTTTAAGAAATTCTTAGTTTTTGAGAGATCCTTTAATGTTTCTTTTTCTACAAGTCTGTTTGTTGTAGAAAGGAGTTTCAAATTATTTAGCTGGCAACTGAGAATTCTTTTGCATTTTTTATTGCAAACTAGTGACTTTCATTGCTTCACTTATTCTATCGGATGATTTAGAACTGTTTTCTTGAATAGTTGTGCCTTTCTTAATTAGGTGCATCTGAAGAATATATCAGAGAGCTTTTTGATAAAGCAAAAAGGACTGCTCCATCAATTGTCTTTATTGATGAGATTGATGCAATTGCTTCAAAAAGAGAGAATTTACAGCGTGAGATGGAGAAACGAATTGTGACCCAATTAATGACTTCCATGGATGAACCAGAGAGTTCTGATGAACCTCGTGGCTATGTTCTTGTAATTGGGGCCACAAATAGGCCTGATTCTCTTGACCCTGCTCTTCGACGACCTGGTCGGTTTGATCGTGAGTTTCTTGTTGGCGTTCCCGATGAATCTGCCAGGGTGGAGATCCTTTCCGTGCTTACTCGCAATCTTAAACTTGATGGTTCGTTTGATCTGCACAAAATAGCCAGGTCTACGCCAGGGTTTGTTGGTGCTGATTTGACTGCTCTGGCTAACAAAGCTGGTAATTTGGCAATGAAGAGGATAATTGATGAAAGGAAGCGTGAATTATCTCAAGATATCATGGATGAGGATACTCAAGGCTGGTGGAAAGAACCTTGGTTGCCTGAAGAAATAAATAAGCTTGCTATCAAAATGTCTGATTTTGAGGTGCTTTTATTCACTTGTTATTATTATTATTATTATTATTATTATTATTATTATTATTATTATTATTATTATTATTCCCCTGTATCCTTCTTCTAAATCAGTATTATTCTTATCCTCTATTTTTTATTCTCTTCAATTGATATCTCTCTATATACATAGATAAAAATTCTGTTATAGTCTTGTAATTTTTGTCTTTGATTTTCCTTTGAACATTTATATGCCTGAAAGACATAATCATGTATATCTGGGAATTTATACAGGAAGCAGCCAAAATGGTGCAACCTTCAGCAAGAAGAGAAGGGTTCTCTTCCATTCCTAATGTTAAATGGGAAGATGTTGGCGGGCTTGATATATTAAGGCATGAGTTTGATCGCTATATTGTAAGGCGTATTAAATATCCTGAGCTGTATGAGGTAATTCTTGAATCTACTCGTATGTTATTTCTATTATGTAAAGTCAACTTGTGGATCGAAATGTTTAGAGAAAATAAAATATCATCAAGTCAAATTTACTTTTTTATATCTTTGTGATTGTTTCCATTATATAGTCAAATCATTCAGTTGACTTTTTCTGCATGTTCTATAAATAGATAGATATAGTCGTAAATAAAAAGGTGTTGAATGAATTAAGGGGTGTGCATTGCATGTTTTGGATTTATGTAATTCCAAACCATATGAACGATCCCATATCAACATGGGAATGTTAAATGTGAGAAAGAATTCTGTTGGACCCAAGACTTCTAGAAGAGATACAATTTGTTATTGTGTGGCAGTAGTGCGCATAGGTTTTTGAGGAAATGGGTGAGCTGAGTTTGGGAGTCCGTTTTGTGTTGTCGAGGATTATAGCCGAGGCTTGGGTTGGAAACATTTTTTTCTTTCATCTAGGGGTGGTAGTCCTTTGGATGCCAGACCTTCTGGTCATCTCTGTCTTGATGTAAATTGCAATCACCCAATTTCATCAATAATACTCCTCGACTGAGTTTTGCTTTAAGTTTGTTTTCTATCACTATTTAATTCATTTTTGATTATGTTGTTATAGTGGAATAGCGTTGTGGTGGTAGGGTTCGATGCGGCGCTTTTGGCCTGCGAGCCGCTGTTAACTATAGCGGGGCGCATACTGATTTTTAGTCTTTGCAATTCTGTCTGTCTTGCTATTCATTAAAGCATTTTAGGGGGTAAGTGCTTTGCGCTGCTCTCCAGGATTAACAACATAGATTTTTGGATGTAATTATTCTCAAGTGATTTAGGGAAGGGATTGAGGAACGCACGATCCAATATATTTTATTTATTTGTTTTGTTGTTGTATGTAATATCTTGGGTCTGTAATACAGAACGTTGGAGAATTAGTGGAGGATATAAACCATTGAATTCAAGTTGAGTGGTTGAAATGGAAGAGAGTCTCAGGAGTTTTATGTAACACAAAAGTACCGCTCAAGTTGAGGGAAAATTTTTATGGCACAATGACCTGCAATGTTGTATGGGACAAAATGTTTGGCAATTATGAATCAACTTGAGAATAAAGTAAGCGTAGCAAAAAGGAGGATGTTGTGTTGGATGTGTGGCAATTCTAGACGGGATAAAGATTAGAAATGATTATTAGAGAGATTGTTAGGGTAACACGTATAGGAGAAAAGACGGTGGAAAATAAACTTAGGTAGTTTGGGCATGTAGAGAGAAGACTTGTAGATTCTGTTGTGAGTAGATTAGATGGAGAAGAGTAAAAAAATTAGAGGTAAAGACCTAGAAAAACTATAAATAAAAAACTATGAAAGATCTCGAGATTAATGATTTGGATAGAAACATGGTTTTGGATAAAACAGTATGGTGTAATTTGATCCGTGTAGACGACTCCATTTAGTGGTATAATGTTGGGTTGTTGAACAACTGTACAATCAAGACGATTGCAAATTGCAGCACAATCAATTTTTATATTTTTCTTAACTTAATATTTACCATTCTTTTTTCTCTATTGAACTAGTCAGCCAAAATTATGTTAAAATTCAAATGAAGAAAATCTATCTCAACTTACATTAATTTCCTTTTGTTTATTATTTTTCAAAAATCTCCATCATTAATTTGGTTATGCTCTCCAATTCTCATACGAAACATTATCTTAAAATTAGTCGATTGATTTTGTCTTAACTATTTAATGAAAAATTATGGTAAGTTGTATATCACAACTTCACAAGACGATCACTGATCAGTGTTATTGGATTTAACCATTTCAGGGAATCGGGATGAATCTTGAGTCTGGATTTTTACTATATGGACCTCCAGGATGTGGTAAAACACTTATTGCCAAGGCTGTTGCCAATGAGGCGGGAGCTAATTTCATTCATATTAAGGTGGTCTAAATATTCCATCCTTTTATCATTAACTTTGGTTTACAGAAAATGTTTCTGTTTTGGAAAAGGCTTTTTTTTTGTGTGGATATTTGAACCATTTTCATTGAATTCATAGGGACCTGAGCTTCTAAATAAGTATGTCGGGGAAAGCGAGCTTGCGGTGCGGACATTGTTTAGTCGTGCAAGGACTTGTGCACCATGTGTGCTATTTTTTGATGAGGTCTGTAGTTCTCTTTTCCTAAGAATGTTGTCTATGAAGGCCTGTGGTTTTATCTATGATTTATTTCATTTGTGTATGAATGGCTTTTTTGAATGCCTGTTAAACCTAATTTGCTGTAAAATAGTTTGCAATGTAAACATAAATTTCAATGCATGTGAGATTCAACTTTTGCCATTTTCAGGTTGATGCTCTGACTACCGAACGCGGTAAAGAAGGTGGATGGGTTATTGAAAGACTATTGAACCAGGTAAAACAATTTCTAGTTGTTGGAATGAAAAAATACTATCATACTGACTTCTTATTCTTTATAACAAAATGAATAAAATGCGACAATTATATAAAATTGCAGTTGCTTATTGAATTAGACGGTGCTGAGAATCGGAGAGGTGTATTTGTCATTGGTGCAACAAATAGGTACAATTAGTTTTTCTTCTCGAATCTCTAATTAGTGAGTCATTTGACTTCCACATCATGCTGTATTCACTTAGTTTCATTCTGCAGGCCCGAGGTGATGGACCGCGCTCTCTTGCGGCCTGGTAGGTTTGGTAAACTGCTTTATGTTCCTCTTCCAAGCCCAGATGACCGTGTTTTGGTATTGAAAGCTCTTGCAAGGAATAAACCTATTGATTCTAGTGTGGATTTGAGTGCCATTGGAAAAATGGAATCATGCGAAAATCTTAGTGGTGCCGATCTTGCAGAATTGGTATGCATCTACTCTTTTTCCTTGTACTTTTGGTGTTGTCTTTCGGGACTTGCTGATTTTCTTTTGTATTCAGATGAATGAAGCAGTAATGGCTGCTCTTGACGAGAAGTTGAGCTCAACTGAGACAACCTCATTGACCATTAATACAAGTCATTTTGAGCTAGCACTAAGTAAAGCTTCTCCATCTGTGTCAGTCAAGGTATGGTGCATTCTGCGAAATTTCTTTTACACATTATCTGATATCTTAAGTTGGATAAATTAGTTTTACAAATTTACATCGTTTATTTCCTTCTTTTTCTGGAGCAGCAAAGGCAGTACTATGAGCGTTTGTCAAAGAGCCTAAGAGCAGCATGAGCACGCGTAGTAGCACGGCTCTGTCTTCTTTTGTTATATTACAGTAGATGATTATTTTCCTGAGGCAAAAGTGAAGGAAACCGTTTTTGTTAGAGCGAGTGATGTTAGGTTTGTATTTTCTTATTCATGAAAAGTACATTTTTCTGGTTTTGGTTAGGTTTGTATTTTCTTATTTATGAAAAGTACATTTTTCTGGTTTTGGTTAGGTTTGTATTTTCTTATTTATGAAAAGTACAATTTTCTGGTTTTGGTAAATTGTCGTAATTTATGGTGCACTTATTCTTTCACTGTATGGAATTTGTTGCAAACAATGTGTGTACTAGAATATAAATAAGAGAAATTACAAAAGTTTCCTTGTTTGAATTTGCATTATTTTACATTTACTGTGCTTTTACCATTCAGAAATCACAAATACAAGTGTTGTGGTCTGATGCTTTTCTTGTTTTTTCCTTTTCTTTTTGGCATAATTAGTCTAAGTCCTATAAATTAATTATGAGTTACGATTTAGTCCCTCAATAAAAAATTGTTTCAGTTTGGTGCCATAATATTACTTCCGTTAACCTATTTGATCAATTCCGTTAGTTTAGATGTTAAAATGCTGGTAAATACCAACGTGACTTGCCAATTGTTTAATAACACAAAAGGATAAATAAATGATTATTTTATATAGTGAGGCAGCAATTTTATCAAAGGTAAAAATGAAATCTTATAATCGACCAAATCAGACTATTTACAAATTCGCATCACAATATTTTACAGATTAATTACACGAATCCTAAAATTACCACTTCAAAAGTCGTAGAAACCCAAGACAAATCAGATTCTTCCTTCTTAGCAGTTGTACTTGACATCTCTATGATGTTTTTTTCTTCCTTTTTCTCAGTTAAGTCACTTTGATTAAGCTCATAAAAAATTGAGTTTGAATGGATTCTGATATGTGATCTTGTTTATTTGAGTTTTCGGGTCTTTAAATTATGAAGAATTGCTGTTTATGAGAATAAGGGTTGATTAATTGTGGCGGTAACTCACCACCGTGAAACCTGTTCAATAATCACTCTTCATCTTCTAAAGAATTTCTGCTCACAACTGACGAAACCCTTCATCAAAATCCTTCCCAAACCTCAACCCACTAAACCAACAAACTTCATCAATTCCTTACTCACTAAACCAACAAACTTCATCAATCCCTTACTCACCAATCTGAAACTGTGCAAGAATTAAGAGATGAGATGAAGAGATAGAGGGAGGTTTGCGAAATGCAGCGAGAAAGTCATACCGTGAGAAAAATCGAACCAATAGGAGTAAGAGATTCAAGGGAGGAGAAACTGATTCATACATACCTAAACCCGGATCGGAAATTGTGACGATAACTCCTCAAACCAATTGCCGGATTTGGAGATAAAAAACAGAAAGATCAATTTGAGGGAAGAATAGAATCGGACATGGTGTTAAAAATCGGAAAGAGAGTTGATTTGGGGGTAGATCTGATTTTAGGGTTGAAGCATGATTAGGAAGTGGTGAAGGCGAAGAGTTTTGCTTTTGTCTTTCTAAAATAAAAAGTATTTAATTTTAAATGATACATTAATATTATAATGCCAAATAATTAAATAAAAATGTCACATGTGCACTGCTTAACGGTTATCCACTTAAACTTAACATAATTGATTTAATGGTCTAAGAGAGTATGGTTAAATGACTAAATTGTTACGATTTAAATTTGTGGGATCAAATAGAAACTCTGAAATAAGTTACGGGACTAAAAGATGAATTAAACATTTTTATTTTTATTTTTTATATATCAATATAGGGGAGTACCAATTTAAATTGCAAATTTCTCTTAAAAAAATTCGTTTATTTTTACTGAAAATTTTAACTTGTTCATATGGATGGTTATTTCACACAAACTTTGTGATGATGGCAATTAAAATCACACAAACTTCATGCACGGTTGCATTTCCCAAAATAATGCATTTATTTTGGGAGAAGAAAGGGGGTACTATAAAAAAATCAAGTGTTTTGATTGCAAAAGCAATCAAGGGAAAGACACACTGCATGAGAAAGGGATAGAATAGTTGCATTTGAAAACTTCCTTCTACTTAAAATAAGCTCGTTCTTTATAATTTGAACTAATATATCAAATCCAAACTTCAAATGGTTAAGTTCAAGCTTATGATCATGAAAGCTCTTTTATCCAATTACTTCTCTTTCTTAAACCTATCTGCCACATCCAAAGGTTCAATCTCTGTGATGCAATCCGTTGCAGTGATAGCATTAATTCTCACATTACTTTACATTTATTTCAAATCCACTAGTGTCTACCTTATTGACTATGTTTGTTATTTACCTCCTGATAATTTGAGAGTCCCTCACTCCCATTTCATAGAACACTTTAACTTGTGTAACTTTGAAAAAGAAACCATTGAATTTCATACCAAAGTATTGGAGAAATCCGGTATTGGAGGCGAGACTTGCATGCCAGAATCGGTTCACGAGCTCCCGCCTGATAATTCTATGAAGCATGCACAAGCCGAAACCGAAATGGTTCTTTTCACAATCGTCGACGATCTTCTTTCCAAACACAATGTGCATCCTAAGAGCATTGATATCCTTGTGTCAAATTGTAGCCTTTTCTGTCCCACACCATGCATTACCTCAACCATCATCAACAAGTTTGGATTTCGAAGTAATGTAAAGTGTTTCAGCTTAAGTGGAATGGGTTGCAGTGCTGGGTTGTTGTCAGTAAGCTTGGTGAAAGATCTTCTAAAAGTTCACAAAAACTCACTGGCTTTAATTCTAAGCATGGAAGCTGTAGCTCCAAATGGATATAATGGCAATACGAAATCCAAACTTATCGCGAACGTGCTGTTCCGAATGGGAGGAGCAGCCATTTTACTATCCAACAAAAATCAAGACAAGGGAATAGCCAAGTACAAACTTCAACATCTTGTGAGAACACATTTGGGGTCAAAAGACAAAGCATATCAGTCTGTTTATCAGGAACCTGACGAAAACAATATTGTAGGCGTTTCGCTTTCGCGATCGCTGTTAAGTGTAGCTTCTTCAGCTTTGAGGATCAATATAATAAACTTAGGCCCTCTTGTCTTGCCATATTCCGAGCAACTTCGATACGGGCTGTCAATGATTCACAGAAAAATATGGGCAGCGGAGGATAAAGAAATGTACATACCGAATTTCAAGAAGGCTTTTGAGCATTTCTGTATACATGCAGGCGGTAAGACAGTAATAGATGGCATAGTGGAAAACCTGAAGCTGCAGAGGGAAGATGGAGAAGCTTCAAGGATGGCATTATATAGATTTGGAAATACTTCATCTTCTTCTCTGTGGTATGAACTAAGCTATTTGGAAGCAAAAGGAAGAGTAAAGAAAGGACATAAAGTTTGGCAAATTGGGTTTGGAAGTGGATTCAAGTGTAACAGTGCAGTGTGGAGGTGCCTTTCTGATATTGATCCAAATGAAAAGAGTGCATGGTCTGATAGAATCCATTTGTATCCAATTGAGATACCTGTGTTTGACTGTTGAAGTTATTGTAGGTTCAAGAAGTATTAGCAGGGCCAACAAAGATGAAATTTAGGCACTTTATGATTTATGATTTTTCTTGTTTATACCTTATTGTCTTTCCAGCCTGATCAGTATTTGCTATAAGTTACTTTTTCTGTCACAATAATAAACAGCAGGCATTGCAAAAACATTATACATTAGGTGTAACATTCAAAATCTTAAGGTATTGCACATTTGAATTTCAACACGAGCATTTGAAGTGAGGTTTCATTTCATAAACTAAGACAGAAAAAGAAAAGTAAATGATTTGTTTGACTTTGACATGATACATTTACATCTGTTTATGTACAATCGGCGTTTTGCAACATTAGAATTTAAAAAGGCCAAGGGAAAAAATGAGTGAGGCGATGTATGGTGCATGGTCCTATAGATCTTGGGAACTAAATAGGATCAAATTATCAGTACAAACAAAGATTAGAATTATATAATCAATGACAAAATTTCACATACTTTATCTACTGAGATTCTTTGGCTTTTAACTTAACTCGTTGCTTGGACAATACTTCCGCAATGAGCTCTCGACCAAATAAGCGTGAGTTCTTGAGGATTAGGTTCCTTGTCGATGGGTCAACCATGTAACCTTGACCTGGCATCCATTGTAGTAGGTGCAGAAGCAAGTCTTTCTTTTCGGGCTGACTTAAATAGCGTGATACAGCCATCTTAAATAAATCCTGCAACCAGGGAGGATATAATTAATTTTAGAGGAAACAGTTGAAACAATTAAGTTTAATATTCGGTTTTCGTAACACGATATTTAGTTATAGTTGTTATTGTGGATGTGGTTATTTAAAAAAACAAAATAAAGAAAATTAAACAATGAACTATTTTTCTTACTAATAAAAGTATTCAAATTCCATTAAAGTAAAATAAAAAATAACAGTATTCAAATTGCAATACGAGCAAGATTATTACCGGATCAATCTTGTAGCCACAACTATGGAGTGTCTTCATAACATCATTGATCAAATTGATGTTACCTGACTTCATAAATGCACTTGCAAATTTTTTGGTTGTAGGGCGAGAAATAAATGTTGCATTATCCTGAATACGATAAGATCCATCAGATGAACCTCTCAATGGTACGAGGAAAAAAAGAGTTATATATTCCTAAAACCAACAAGAATACCTTGAATACTACATATGCATCTTTCAAAAGCTTTCCTGCTAGAAGAATATGCAGAATCTTCTCATGAAGTGCCTTGCATATTGTTCTTTTGCTATATTTCAGAATATTGTAAATTGAAAACGCTTCTGAATAAGCTTTTGCTCGACCAAGGTGGAATATTAAAGAAGAACAAAGCTCCTATAAAGAGAAGAACTTTTATTTGGTAACTAAACAAATAATAGATAGAACACAATCACATCAAAATTTATTAAATGAAGATTTCTTGGTTTCTTTCAATTTAGCGTACCTCTATTGGTTGATAGCCTTTAATATTCATGTCCTCCACTGTTCGATAAGCTAATAGATACATGTTTTTACTACAAAAGTATTTGATTAGAATATTGAAGGTATTGTAATCAGGACTGATTGCCAATTCATCCATCTTTCTTAGAGTTTCCATCACACTTTCCATTTCACCTGCTCTGCAGAAAGCACAGAGCATTGAATTCATTATAACTACATCATATTTGTTTAAGGTAGTTTGAAAATCCTTGGCTAATTGCTTTGCCTCTTGAAAAAGCTTGGCTCGGCAAAATGCTGATATCATGATACTGTGAGCATAGCCATCTGCAAGTGGGAATTACATTTGTCAATTACTACTGCGTTAAGGATCCCAATCTTGGAGAGTAACTAGAACTAAAGATTGTATAATAAAGACCCAGCAGCGGTATTATATTCATAATGGAGAAAATAGATGGACTAGTCAATAAATCCCTTAAAAATAACTAAACATTTATGAAGATTTCTTCACACACAGTGCTTTATTTCATTGAAGGAAACTTCAAACATTAACTTACCAGACCTGACTTGTTTTTTCATCATTTCATCAAAAATTACTTTGGCTTCATGTATTTGTCCTGCCTTAGCTAGGCCATCCATCAAAACACAGTACGGCATCTGCATACAGATCCAAACTATTCAGATAAGACACTCAAAAAGAGAAGACATAGAAAGCGTTTAAAGAAGGATGTAGAATTTACGATATGAAATAAACTTTAGGCATTATTATCATAGTGTGGATAATGCTATGAAATGATTTACAAATATTTCAGATGCAGAAAAACCAAAAAAACCTTCTTTTTCAATCGAGAGATTACCTCATCTTCAGCATAGTCCAAAGATTCTAGTTCGACTAGTAATTCTCTTGACTTCTCAAACAAACCTCCTCTAACATATACTTTCAGCAAGGTTGTCAAAATGATCTGCAGTCATATACATATAAAGCCACTTGTATGATAAACTACTTGCCCCAAACTTCCGCCTTCAATTTTATAAAAAGACAAGGAAAACAAACCTTGTTTGGTACTAACCCTTCTGATTTCATATCTTCCATCAGCACATCAGCTTTTTGAAAGTTTCCACATGCCGAATAAGCATTGATCAGAGAGCTATAGTGGTAAACATTTGGAGAACGGCCTTCACTCTTCATCCGGTTAAAATAGCATTCTGCTTCTTCCCATTTGCCATTGGAAGCACACACTGCCAGAACTGCCCCATAAATTACATCATCCATTCGCAGATTACTGCCCTCCAATTCCTGAATTAGCTCTAGTGTCTTAGGATATCCATCTTTTACTTTAACACAGCCTGCAATAAGCTGGCAATGTGAACATAAGTTAGACCACAAGAAAGAATTGAACCTAAATTCAACACAATAAGCTGGCAATGGAGGAAATAATTACATACGGTGCTATAGGTAATAAGATCCGGAACTAGACCATCTTCTTTCATTTGGCGAAAGAGTTTAATAGTGGTATCAAACTTGCCATTCCGGAGTAGACAACGGAGAACAGAATTACAAATATAGACATTGTCTTTGACCGATGCATCTTGAATGTTGTCATACAGTTTTAGTATCGCGGAAGCATCAAGTTTATTGGCCATGAACTTTATATAATGTGAATAAGAATATACATCAATCTTCTTGTTCTCTTGCATCCATAAAAAAAGCTGCAGCAAATACAGTAGTCATGGTAAATAAGTTCGGTATGAATGAATGAATGATTAAAGGCATGTTTGAATTAACTTATTTGACCTTATCTACTAACTATTGATATAAGCTTATGAAACAATTTCTGAAAAGAGCTAAGAGAAATAGCTTATGAAACAACTTCTAAAAAGAGCCAAGAGAAATAGCTTATGAAAAGAGCTAATAGAAATAGCTTATAAGCCTCATAGGCATCTCAAAGTTTTGGAGACCCTATATAGATTAGTCATAGTTTAACCATGACAAGAATTAGAGGCTCTATTTAGCCATAGCTTAAATATGACAAACATTTTATGAGGCCTAATTTAGCCAAGGTTTAATCGTAACTAAATGTAACCCCTATGCGATAGCCCGCACTCCACGCCCTCAAAAGCGGCCCTAATAAGCCTTATATGAAAACAGTTGGACTTTGTTTTGAGTCTGTTTGGATGAACTTATTTGAACTTATCTAAAGACAGAAACACCTATGAGATTTGTTTGAGAGAACTTTTAAAATCGGCTTATGGCTTGTCAATAAGTCGTTTTTCAGTTTATTTTCATAAAGTCTCCAAGATAACACAAATTATTTTATCTTTTGTTATATGAATAACTCATACATAAACGCTTATCATGATAAAATCTTATGCCAAGCTGCAAATTAAGTTGATTATCCAAAGGAGCTTATACATAAACATATTATAAGCACTTAATTTAGCTTAAATGTTTATCCAAACAGGGACTTAGTAACAAACAAATGAAGTAAGCAATTAATTACCTGAGAGATATTGTTAAATTTGTTTGAATTACCGAAATGGTTCAAAGTGGCATTGAGTTCTTTCACTGTCAACGTTTCTCCAACCCTAAATATCAATTATGAAGTGAAGAATAGAAGTTATAAAAGCAGGAAAAGAAGAAGAAGATGAAGAAGAAGAGTACCTCGTAAGTGTAGAAGGCAAATCGGAAGCATGTTGAATTTGGAGTTTGGGAGATTTTCTTGTGGAAAAGGGTTTGGATTTTGCGAATTTGATGGATTTTGAAGGAAACTGTGTTTGAGAAGATGGTTCATTTGTTGACGCAGAAGAAGCAGAAATTGTTGAATGGCGAAACGGTATACCAAATGCAACAGTTGTTATCTCCATTTTTCATTACACTGCTAAAGCTTGATTAAACCACGGACCTTATATATCAAATAATTATTTTTATGATAATTTTTTAATATACTAATAGAAATTATTTTAAATTTATTTATTATTATTGTCAAGACGCGAGATAGTCTATCCGATTTTTTAGTACAAACATGTGAAAATATAAATAATATTTTTTTTTGGCAAAACATCTCTAAGATTAATAACATTTCATCCATAAGAAAATATGACAACCGTCGTACTCCAAATTTATCATACATGCATAATAGTACCTTCATTTGTGTTTCTATTTGTCAACGGACCATTATTAAAAAAAATCCAAAAAAAATAAATAATTGTCGACATTTTTCTTATTGTATAAGTCCAAGTTGTTGTAAGGTTGAATTGAGTTTTAGGCAAGTTTATTAGGACAAGTGTGTGTGCAATAATGATTGTGATTCAAGTGATTTCGACCTAATCTTGGTCAAACAAATTGGAATTGATTCATTTGCAAGTCATTTGTATCATTGATTGTTTTTAGTGCAAGGATGTGATATATGGTCAGTTGATTCATGGTTGAGGATCGTGAAAGACCTAGTTCATTTTCCAGTCAGGGTTTTGTGCAATGCAATTCATGTTTTAAGTCATGCTTCTCTGATTTTTAAGGCATGTTCATCAGATCCATATTATTGTCTAAGAAGGTTCAATGTGAATAATTTGGTTCATTATAATACAAAGGGCTAATTGTTCAAGGTCCATTCATTTTTGGGATTGGTTCAAGATGTTAATTCATTCCAAGTTTGTTCTTAATGAATAATTAAAAAAATGCTGGAAATTGGTTTTGAGTGCGATTGTTTGATTCGATTCAAGTGTGTTAATTTGAAAAATTCAATCAAGATTATCACTTAAGCCAATTGTTAGGTTTCAAGTGTAATTCAAATGAAATATCAGATGGTGCAAATTGTAAAATCCATTTTACAACAAAAAGCTCCATTCAAGTCAAAAACCTAAATTAAAATTCAATTGCCAAAATCCAATTCAAATGTCTATGTTACATTGCAAGAAGTTCCCATGTAAGCCCATTTACATTGCAATTGCAAAAAAAAAAAGGAAACAACAAGTTTGTAATGAAACAAGGCCCAAACGAAATCCCTAAGTTGTACGTGAAGCAAAAGGACATGAGCATGATGACACAAATGACTCAAAACACAACTCCAATAAGCCAAAGTCGTAAGCCACCACACATATGTACAAATTGATACATCCACAACAAAACGACGCGAAGCTGCAACAAAATGACCCAAAACAAATTGCAAATTATGCATATGATGACAACAACCAACAACCAACAACCTGCAAAACCTGCACATGAAAACGACCCATCAAGCAAAACAAGACAAATGATTATGTACGTTAAACTTAGCCACAATTTTGATTCAAATCCAAAATGCCCAATCCACCCTCACAATTCTCCTATAAATGAAGCTCAGTTGTAAGTTGTTGCACACAACTACTCTGGATGAAATATCAGTTGAAAAACATTCAGATAAGTAGAAGTAGTATTCCAATTTTTTGTGATAATACTACTGCTATCATTTTGACAAAATAATATTATTCAACATTCTATAACCAAGCACATAGAAATAAAACATAATTTTATTAGAAATCATGTTCAGAAGGGTGTGATATATATACACTTCATTGATATAAATCATCAATGAACTGATATATTTACCAAGGCTCTTATTATTGAAAGATTTAATTTATCAAAAAGAATTTGAACATGCATTTTGTTAAATATTAGTGCTTGATTCTGAATGGAGGATCAAAGTCCGATGATGATCATAAGCTATTTGGTCAGAAGCTCTAAATAAGCTTCTAATGAATAGTAGAATCTGATGACACTTAGCCTATGATACTCAAAATTTGATTCTTGGCCTTTGATAGCATATAAGTGGGGAAATTTATTTTTGACATCTGTCCACTTGTGTCATATATCTGAAAGGTTTTATGACACTTGCTTGTCACACGTTGGATTATAACTGGTCGTTAATGATGTAACTATTTTTGAATACTTTTTCTAATCCCAATCTATATTTACCATATGCTTTATTACCATCAGATTCCTTGTGTCTCAGATTGGTTGCTACACGTTTATGAGTTATTAGACTTTCAATTAGTCAGTTATCTGAATAAAAAGATTTTCTGGTTCAGAAGGTCCTAAATCAGAATTCTTATGAGAATTATCTTTCGACGGATCTTTGATTTATATGAATAGATCTTACCAATCACGTTTGTTTAAGTAAATGAGTGTGACTTCTATCCTACTTTTTCCTTTTCATAACAACAATATTTATGTTACCTATGGGAATCATTGATTTTGGATAAAATTAAATATTGTTTTGTCTCCCCTTAAATAATTTCTTTTACAGTTGTGTGATTAAAATTTCTTTTAAACTCAATATATTTTTCTTCACACACAACACACAATTGGTTGAAATGGTTGAAAACCTCTATTGGACATAAGTCTTGATGCCTCAAAAATTGGATGCTAATGACAAAAGTATCTTAGCAAAGGCGAATGATATGTTATTATTAAATAAAATATTATTACAAGATACACCACAAAGACTTTCTCTTATAATTCCTCAGGATGAAAAACACGACGTTTGAGATAGTTCATCCAGTCTTCGTCAGGATATGAATCATAATCATAACGGGATCTTGACTTATCTTGAGTTTCTTTAGCTTAGAGACTGATGTTCTCCCCACCAAAGAAGCTCCTACAGATAAACCAACTCGTGACTTTGAACCTTCAACATTATTAAGCTTATCATTCTTGGGCTTTCTTTCCTTCAACATCCTTGACAGCCTTGCCAATCTACTTGGAAGAGCTCTCCTTGGAATTTTTGGAAGACTTACTTATATTACCTGTTATAGGAAGAGACAAATGGAAATGAGTGTGATTTTGATGGTAACGAAAGTCTAGTTTTATAGAGAGTCTGAGATTAAGCGAAACAATGTTGATTATTGTGCACCAATGAACTTTGGAGAGAGTTATATTCTTAGTATTTTAGCACATATCCTAGCCTTAACTATCTTATTCCTATCAAATGCTCAGTTGTTAGAACTTGTTTTGACCATCTTGAAAATTGAAGAGTCGATTCTCAACCATTCTACCCAGATCTGATAAAAACCCAAAAATTGTTTTTTTGAGTAGTACATGCTCAATTTTTGTGTACATATGAATCTTCTTTGGTTAAATGATATTTTTTCCTCAATATCTTTTCTATTTACTTTAAATTATGTTTGTTGATAACAAATTGGGGAGTAGATATAAAAGTATTTAAGCACTTGAAACATGACGGTTATTGTCTTGCTTAAATTCCGAAGAAGTATATATGTGCTTTGAATGTTTAAATTTAGTTAACCTAAATAAAACTTAAAGGAAACTTACAAACGCCACCCTATATACTATTAAACTCAGGGGGAGCTTGCAAAACTCTTACCCTAAAATTAACTAGTTAATTAAATTACCAATGATCATTCTTAAATACTTATGCTTGTCATCATAAAAAAGAGGGATATTGTCAGAACAAAATTGGTTTGTCCCATATCCCTTAGGTTTTGATGATAGCAAATTATTTAAAAAACAATTGGGTATACTAATGGTTATTCAAATATGCAGGATTATATATTAAAATTTCATATAAAATCAAAATATTGGTTCTGACTATAAACATTTAATGAGAAGCTTAAAAACCAAAATCAGATGGATCAAAAGCTGAAGACAAGATTCTGAAGAGTTCAACGTCTTTAGGTCAAAATATAAGAAGTCAATCTCTGAAAACTAAAATCTTGGAAACTTTAACTTTTAGTTTATACTAAAATTGCTACGACTCATTTTATACTTTTAAATTATTTTAAATTGCTTATCTATAATATAAGAACTTCATTATTTCTGGAAAAATTTATTTAAACCTTCACCATTAGGCTGCCATGTCACCAAATTGGGGCATTTTGTGTCTAATTCTAACTATTTACAACTAAATGATGGGTCAATTGTATCTTAAGTACACTAACTGCAATATTTACACCCATTTGTGGGCAAATAGTAACTAAATTTATCCAATTGCAACCAGCCAATCTATAACTTTTCGGTACATCACCTTTTTGCTTTTGGGGGTTCATTTTTCGATGTTCATTTTCCTTAGATTTGACATGGAAACACATTGTTCTTTCCAATATGAAATTCTGTGATCAGGTACGAGATGTCGAATGAGATGTTTAAACACTTGAAGACTTAACTAAAACTTAAAGTGCAGGAAAAATAAACAACACAAGAATTTGTTAACCCAGTTCAGTGTATAACCACACTTACATCTGGAGGCTACCAAGCCAGGAGGAAATCCAATATAAGTAATATTAATTCTAGACTTAAACCACTCAGTTTAATCTTTCACTTAATATCTACCCAATGCAATTTCTACCTAAGACACAACTTAGATATGAGTACCAACTCACTCCCCCTCAATCACACAGTGATATGTTTTACAAGTTTAATAAAATTGAAGTCATACTTCAAACAAAACAGCTTGATCTTACTTCACAGTTTCAATCAAGACACAAATACACTTTTGCTTAAAAGCTCATAAAGTGGTACAATTAAAACAACCTGCTATTAACACAAAACACTCTATTTGGTCTTCTTAATTTCGTACTCTATTCTGAGAGTTTCTGTTGTTTAAATAGGTG
Source organism: Lathyrus aphaca (assembly GCA_963966055.1). Taxonomy (NCBI): domain Eukaryota; kingdom Viridiplantae; phylum Streptophyta; class Magnoliopsida; order Fabales; family Fabaceae; genus Lathyrus; species Lathyrus aphaca. The sequence goes on from OZ014519.1 coordinate 6,800,529, forward strand.
TTTGGATTTTGGGCTTTCTGTAGGTTTATCCAATCCTGATACGCATGCTGTCATCACCTTGAATTAGGGTTTGTTACTTCCTAGATTCTAGGTGATTCAGTTCTTCTGATTATGCTGAAGACACATAACAAAACTCCCTACAGATGCGCCTTATTCTGTTTCATTCATCCATAATTAATTCCAGATAACTTTCCTTAATTTACTCAGTTTTGTTAGTCATTAATTAATTCTGGTAGCAGGTTTGAGATGTCACAACATCTGGTGTGACATCCTGAAAAACTGAACTTACTTCATTTACTAATACAATGTCACAACATCTGATGTGACATCCTGTAAACTGAACTTACTTCATTAACTGATACAATGTCCCAACATCTGGTGTGACATCCTGAATTAAGTTCATTTACTTATACTCTGTTTGATAATGTCACAACATCTGGTGTGACATCCTGAACTAAATTCATAACTTCTTGTTGGTCAAAAATTCTGCCAATTCTAAACATCTACAAACTCCCCCTTTGGCTAATTTTTGGCTAACATTCTTTTCTGATTATCAGAGTGCAGCAGAGTTTCTTTTATCAGAGTACATCAGTTCTTTTCTGTTGAGTCATGTGTGAGTTTACTCCCCCTCAAACATACATGTGTTCAGTCTTGTTGCAACATAAATTTTTCATTAAAATCACAGCTTTAGTTCAGAAGCAAACAAAAGTTTTTCATTAATCAGTAATTAGCATCATACATTGTTGTTGTTGTTGTTCAGTTCTCCCCCTTGTTAGACATAAAATGGGGCCAAAGTTACTAATTCAAAATTACAATGCAGAAGCAGTCATTACATATTCCTCACATACAATTTTCACTCAGACTCCTCATATTCAGTGTCTTCCTCTTCCTCAGTCTCTTCATCAGAAGCAACAGCTTTCTGAGCATTCTCTTCAATCTCCAGCCTTTGGATAATCTCCTCAAGCTTCTGCTTCCTTGCATCCAGTTCTTTGCATGTGTTCTTTAGCTCAGCAATCAAGGCAGCTTTGGAGATTGGGGACTTTGCCTTTGAAGGACCAGCAGATGTCCCAGAGGGAGCTTCAACATCAGTTGCATGATGACTCAAGAACAACTTGTAGTGGAAGGCCAGAGGACTTTCTCTTTTGCAAATGGAGTCTTTCTCAGTGAGGATACCTGGATACTGACTCAATATTATTCCACACAGCAAGGAGGGGAAGGCAATTGGCAGCTTTGTTGCAGATGATCCAACATGCTTCAATGTCTGATCAAAGATATAAGCTCCAAAATCAAGCTTTGTTTGGGTGCCCACAGCATATATAAACCTGCCCAATCCAGTAGCTATTGAGGAGGTGTGGTTGGTAGGAACCCAGTTTGCAGTGCCAATCCTATGCAGCATTGCATACTTCCTTGTCAGCAAGCTAACAGACAGCTTCCCTTTGACTGGCCAAGTCTTGACCTGATTAGCAGTGATAACCTTGCAAACCTGGTTATCAGTCTTCCCTAACTCATTTGGACCATCAAATTCTCTTTCTAGATAGTGGTTGATCACCCTAGGAGAGAATTCCACACATCTCCCTCTTACATATACTTTTCTGAAGTCAGCAGACTTACCATCAACACGATCTTCTTGGAGGTTTACAATGAATTCCTTGACTAGCAGCTCATAGCAAGGAGAGAAGTTGGATACAGTTTTGAATAGGCCAGCAGAAGAGATGAGATCAATTACCTCTGTGCACTCAAGTGCATTACTGCTCAGCTCTCTTTCAAGTGCTACCCTTCTTTGATAGACAAACTTCCATCTGTTCACACTTGAAACATGATGGAAAGAGATGTTGTCCAGAGGAGCTTCTGGAACAGCAGTTGATGACCTTGAGGGTGCTGGTTTCTTCTTTGGTGGGGATGTTGGGACATCCTCTTCAACATCTGAATCTGGAGGGGTGACAGCTTTCCTCTTCTGTGTTTGCACCTTGCTCCATTGTTTTGTGGGACCAAAAGCAACTTTAGCTTTGTCCTTCTTTGGTGTAGCTTGCTTCTTCTCAGGAGTTGCATGTCCTGCATTCTTCTTTTCCTTCCTAGTTCTAAGCCTTTTGGCTATGCTAGGGTTTACAGAAGCAATGATTTCTGTATCAGAATCATGCTCTAAGTTTACCATAGGAGGAGGTTGAGCAGTCTCCTCTTCAGCAGGTGGATCAACAGAGGCTTGATCTTCAGTGGAGGCCTTGTGCTGGTCCTCAGATGTTTCATCATCACTATTAGTGGATGCCTTTTGCTGGTTCTCAGATGTTTCATCATCATCATCAGTGGAGGTCTTTTGTTGCTCCTCAGATGTTTCAACATCTATTGGGACATCCTGTTTAGCAGGAGTGTCCTCTTCAGCCTGATTTTGTTGTTCTTCTTGTGGAGCTGGCATTGTGTTCAGAGGGATAGAGATGCCACTCACAACTCTTTGCTCAGACAAGATCCTGTTCACCAGTTCCTTTATAGAATCATCAACATATTCTGAAGCTTTTGGAGTGGTGTTTGATGATGAAGGCATGCCTTTGGCCTTGCTGAAAACAGGTTCCTTTGCCCTTCTCACAGTAGGAGTTCTTGGCTTTTGAGAAAGAGGAACACTTCCTCTGATTTCGTCCATTGGAGTTGAATCCATGGGTACCACAGAGATGGGGGTTGCATGCACCACATCTTCCTTGTTGAGGATTTCTTCAGGAATGTTAGGGTTTTGGTGTTGAGCCATTTTAGAATAAGGTGAAGAAAGAGATTAAGATTGGTTGAGATTGATGATCTCTGAAAGTTAGCTGTAGCAAGCAGGTTGTTGTGAGATAATGATGAGAAGATGAATAGCTGAAGGTGAGCTGATATTCTTATAAGAGCCGTTACTTGGAGAATTTCTAGGAGTGGAATACACAAAGTGCTTGACCAGACTGGTGTTGCCATCTGGTGATCATGCCACACGATGTCATATGACATGTTGGCACATCTCCATAACTGCTAAATTTCACATAAGCAGATTCCCAATTTACCCCTTAGGTTTTCAAATTGGGTAGCATCTAAAGCCTTAGTAAATATATCAGCTAATTGCAGATTTGTAGTTACATGTTCCAATGAGATTACTTTCTCTTCCACAAGATCTCTGATGAAATGATGCCTGATATCAATATGCTTAGTCCTGCTATGTTGGATAGGATTCTTTGATATGTTAATAGCACTTAAGTTGTCACAGTACAATGTCATGACATCTTGTGGGACATTGTACTCAATGAGCATTTGCTTCATCCAAACCAACCGTGAACAACTGCTTCCAGCTGCAATATATTCAGCTTCAGCAGTAGATACGGATACACAATTTTGTTTCTTACTGAACCAAGAAATCAAATTGTTTCCTAGGAAGAAGCATCCTCCTGAAGTGCTTTTTCTGTCATCAGCACTTCCAGCCCAATCAGCATCACAGAAGCCAGTGAGAATTGGTTTGCATCCATGAAAGTACATTATGCCATAGTCACAAGTACCATTAACATATTTCAGAATTCTCTTGACTTGGTTTAGATGACTAACTTTTGGATCAGCTTGATATCTTGCACATACACCTACTGCAAAGGCTATGTCTGGTCTGCTAGCAGTCAGATATAATAAGCTTCCAATCATACTTCTGTATAGGCTTTGATCTACATTCTCACCCTTGTCATCTTTAGTCAGCTTTAAATGTGTGGGGGCAAGAGTTCTTTTATGAGTAGCATTGTCCATCCCAAATTTCTTGACAATGTTCTTAGCATACTTGCTTTGGGAAATGAACATGGAATCCTCCATTTGCTTTATTTGCAATCCAAGGAAGTAGGTTAGTTCTCCTACTAGGCTCATCTCAAATTCAGATTCCATTTGAGTGACAAAATGTTTAACCATCCTGTCTGACATCCCACCAAAGACAATGTCATCTACATATATTTGAGCAATCATGGCATTACCTTCATCATCCTTCACAAACAAGGTTTTGTCTATTCCACCTTTCCTGTACCCTTGCTTGATAAGAAAAGTAGTCAGCCTTTCATACCATGCTCTTGGGGCTTGCTTCAGTCCATAAAGAGCCTTCCTTAGTTTGTACACATGGTTTGGACAACTTGGATCAACAAATCCCTTAGGCTGTTCTACATACACTTCTTCATTAAGATATCCATTCAGAAAAGCACTTTTCACATCCATTTGAAATAGCTTGAACATCAGGATACAAGCTATTCCTAAAAGTAGTCTGATTGATTCAAGCCTTGCTACTGGTGCAAAGGTTTCATCAAAGTCTACTCCCTCAATTTGTGTGTATCCTTGAGCTACAAGTCTAGCTTTGTTCTTTGTAACAACTCCCTGCTCATTTGACTTGTTCTTATACACCCATTTAGTGCCAATCACATTTATGTCATCAGGTCTAGGAACAAGATCCCACACTTCATTCCTTGTAAATTGACCTAATTCTTCTTGCATTGCACAAATCCAGTACTCATCAGTAAGAGCTTCCTTGATGTTTTTAGGTTCTATTTTTGAGACAAAACAGGAGCCTGAAATCACCTCTCTTGATCTAGTGCTTACACCTCTGTTGGGATCCCCAATTATCAAATCTTTGGGATGATCCTTCTGGATTCTTATGGAGGGAGGTTTGCTGGATTGTTCTGTCCTTGCATCAGTTTGAGTGAAGTCTGAATGATCATTCTTTTCTTTAGCTTCAGTTTGACTGTCAGCAGATGTTCCAACATCTTCTGTAACATCTGCAGGAGCATCATCAATTATCACATTTATGGACTCCATGATAACCTTGGTTCTAGAGTTAAATACTCTATATGCTCTGCTGTTTATAGAGTATCCAAGAAAAATCCCTTCATCACTTTTAGGATCCATTTTTCTTCTTTGCTCCCTATCAGCCAGAATATAACAATTACTTCCAAACACATGGAAGTACTTAACTGTGGGTTTTCTGCCCTTCCAGACTTCATAGATTGTGGACAAGGTTCCTTTCCTTAGAGTGACTCTATTATGGATGTAACAAGCTGTGTTCATAACTTCAGCCCAGAAGTACAAAGGTAACTTTTTAGCATGGATCATAGCTCTTGCTGATTCTTGGATAGTTCTATTCTTCCTCTCAACAATCCCATTCTGTTGAGGAGTGATTGGTGAAGAGTATTCATGATTTATTCCTTTTGAAGAACAAAAATCTAAGAATTTTTGATTCTCAAACTCCTTTCCATGGTCACTTCTTATTCTGATCACACAGCTGGCTTTTTCTCTTTGTATTCTTTGGCATAAGTCTTTGAATACATCAAATACATCAGACTTTTCTTTGATAAAATTTATCCATGTATACCTTGAAAAGTCATCAACCACCATATAGGCATACCTCTTACCACCAAGGCTCTCAACCTGTATAGGTCCCATAAGATCCATATGCAATAATTCCAGAACTTTGGAAGTTGTCAGATGTTGGAGCTTTGGATGGGACATCTTGGTTTGCTTGCCTATTTGACATTCACCACATATTTTTCCATCATCAATCTTCAGTTTAGGAATACCTCTCACAGCTTCCATATATATGATTTTCTTTATGCCTCTAAAATGAAGATGACCCAGTCTTTGGTGCCATAGTTTCATTTCTTCTTCTTTGGCTAAAGAGCAAGTTGAAGTGAGACTGAAATCTTGAGGTTCCCACATATAACCGTTGTCTTTAGATCTGGCTCCTCTCATGACAACCTCCTGTTCTTTATTGGACACTATGCATTCAGTTTTGGTGAAGTTTACACTGTAACCTTGATCACATAATTGACTTATGCTGATCAAGTTAGCAGTCAAACCTTTTACTAGCAGCACATCATCTAGTCTTGGTACATCTGGACAGTCCAAGGTCCCAACTCCCTTGATTTCTCCTTTAGCTCCATCTCCAAAGGTTACATATCTGGATGAATATTGCTTTAAGTCTACTAGCAGATTCTTCAATCCAGTCATGTGTCTTGAACATCCACTGTCAAAGTACCAGTCTTCTTTAGCTGATACTCTTAGAGATGTATGAGCTATATATGCAACACCCTTCTTTGACCATTTGTATTGAGGTTTCTTTTGATGCCTCTGCCATGTGTATTGTCCATTAGAAGAGCTCCCAGGTTGTTTGTTGAACTTGTTCTTGGGCATGTAGCTTTGATCAGCATGAAGACTAGCTTTAGGTACCCATACTTTCTTGATGTCCTCTGTCTTCTGCTTAGAGGGTTGCTGATACATCTGATTTGGATATCCATGCAACTTGTAACAATGAGGTTTGATGTGTCCAAACCTTCCACAATGATGACATCTCCATCTTTGATACTTCTTCTTCATTATGTTCTTTTCATGATGTTGAGACATCTGTTGAAACATTATGTTTGACTTTGTGTTCTTTTCATGATATTGAAGCATCTGTTGGGACATCTTGTTTGACTGTATGGAATTTGAAGTAGTTTTGCTGGTGTTAGCTTCAACCTTATAAACTTTGTTAAGTCCCAGTCCACTTCTATCACCTGAATGCTTATTGTTGTTGAGAATAACATCCAGTGTGCTTGAGCTACTGTTCAGCATTCTAACAGATTTGGACATATGCTCCAACTTGGAGTTGAGAAGATTTACTTCACTTTTCAAGGTGTCAATGATCTCTAGATCACTTGTTTTTTCATCCTTTAGTGCCTCAATCTGCTTCTTTTGCTTTATACTCTCCATGCATATTTCAGTGCTCCTTTTAACCAGTTCTCTGTATGATTGCTCAAGCTCTTCAAAAGTAAGCTCCCCATCACTGGATTCACTTTCAGATTCACATAATCCAGCTAGAGCAGTGATATGCTTAGCTGATTCTTCTTCTGAATCACATCCTGAGTCTTCATCAGACCAGGTTACAGAGAGTCCTTTCTTTTGTCTTTTTAAATAAGTAGGACATTCATTTCTGATGTGTCCATATCCTTCACATCCATGACATTTAATCCCTTTTTCTTGACTGGTCTTTTCATCATAATTTGACCTTCTATTTGCATCATAAGGTCTTTTGTTCTCAGAAGGGTTTGTGTATCTTCCACTTGGTTTGGACTTGTCTTCCATCTTTCTGAGAATCTTTTTGAATTGTCTTCCAAGCATAGCAATGTTTTCTGATAAATTTTCTTCAGGTTCTGATTCATTATCTTCTTCTTCTTTATCAGTATTTGACACCAAAGCTATGCTTTTGTTCTTCTTTACACCTGTGTCATTCATTCCCATCTCAAATGTTTGAAGGGAACCAATGAGCTCTTCAACTTTCATTTTGCATATGTCTTGAGCTTCTTCTATTGTTGTGACCTTCATGTCAAATCTTTTTGGCAAAGATCTGAGAATCTTTCTTACAAGCTTTTCATCAGTCATCTTTTCTCCCAAAGCTCCAGAAGTATTGGCAATTTCTAAGATGTTCATGTAGAACTCATGAATTGTCTCATCTTCCTTCATTCTCAAGTTTTCAAACTTGGTGGTGAGAAGTTGAAGTCTTGACATCTTTACCTTTGATGTTCCTTCATGAGTTGTTTTGAGAGTGTCCCAAACATCTTTGGCCAGCTCACAGTGATGCACAAGTCTAAAGATGTTCCTATCAATGCCATTGAATAAAGCATTTAATGCCTTGGAGTTGCCAAGTGCTGAATCTTCTTCCTCCTTACTCCATTCTTCTTCAGGTTTCAACACTTTTGTTCCATCTTTGGTGTCTTGGACAGGATGCTCCCATCCATTGTTGACTGCTTTCCAGGCCCTATTGTCAAGTGATCTTAAGAATGCTACCATTCTTGGCTTCCAGTAGTCATAATTAGATCCATCCAATATAGGTGGTCTGTTTACAGATCCTACATCTCTGTCCATGTTTCCAGAATTTGCAGTCCCTAGATCTCACCCAGTATAAACAGGCAGGGTGCCTGCTCTGATGCCAATTGAAATTCTGTGATCAGGTACGAGATGTCGAATGAGATGTTTAAACACTTGAAGACTTAACTAAAACTTAAAGTGCAGGAAAAATAAACAACACAAGAATTTGTTAACCCAGTTCAGTGTATAACCACACTTACATCTGGAGGCTACCAAGCCAGGAGGAAATCCAATATAAGTAATATTAATTCTAGACTTAAACCACTCAGTTTAATCTTTCACTTAATATCTACCCAATGCAATTTCTACCTAAGACACAACTTAGATATGAGTACCAACTCACTCCCCCTCAATCACACAGTGATATGTTTTACAAGTTTAATAAAACTGAAGTCATACTTCAAACAAAACAGCTTGATCTTACTTCACAGTTTCAATCAAGACACAAATACACTTTTGCTTAAAAGCTCATAAAGTGGTACAATTAAAACAACCTGCTATTAACACAAAACACTCTATTTGGTCTTCTTAATTTCGTACTCTATTCTGAGAGTTTCTGTTGTTTAAATAGGTGTTTGTATTTTGGGCTTTCTGTAGGTTTATCCAATCCTGATACGCATGCTGTCATCACCTTGAATTAGGGTTTGTTACTTCCTAGATTCTAGGTGATTCAGTTCTTCTGATTATGCTGAAGACACATAACAAAACTCCCTACAGATGCGCCTTATTCTGTTTCATTCATCCATAATTAATTCCAGATAACTTTCCTTAATTTACTCAGTTCTGTTAGTCATTAATTAATTCTGGTAGCAGGTTTGAGATGTCACAACATCTGGTGTGACATCCTGAAAAACTGAACTTACTTCATTTACTGATACAATGTCACAACATCTGATGTGACATCCTGTAAACTGAACTTACTTCATTAACTGATACAATGTCCCAACATCTGGTGTGACATCCTGAATTAAGTTCATTTACTTATACTCTGTTTGATAATGTCACAACATCTGGTGTGACATCCTGAACTAAATTCATAACTTCTTGTTGGTCAAAAATTCTGCCAATTCTAAACATCTACACAATACCACAACACCTTCATACTATCATTGTTCAAATTTCATGCGTCTCACTTCACTGTTGGTGAGAACTTCTTCTTCTTCATGCCATCAAGTTTGCTGTTGAAGCCTTTGTAGAGCCGCACCATCGGTTTTCAGAATCTTCATGTCCAATATCTACAAGATTTCATGTTCAAAATGGTATCAAGGTTATACTTTTATGATTATAGTATTCCAATAATCTGTGTCTTATAGTGAAAATATGTTTCTTATTCATGGATCCGGTCTTATATTCATGGACCGGTATGATATTCATGGATTCAAATGATTTAAGGTTAGTTAATCTATTTTGTGGTTGAATATTCTTTCTAATCTCTACAATGAACATTTGAGACCATTTTTATTCCTCTTCACAAAACTGAATATTTAAACTTTGATAATGTATATGTATGGTGTGGTTAATGTCTATGTATTCTTTCTTATTATTTTATATATCATGATCTGTTTTATAGTCAAGATTGCAAAATTGGTCGAGCTGAAGCCTTGGTGAGGAAAATGGAAGAATAAGGGATATATGCGTTTTGACATATTTCATACCATGATGGATGGTTATACAATGGTTGCCAATGGGTATGCAATGTTTTTTTCACCTGGTAACGTTCAGATTCTGAAAGAATTTCTTAGTCACGCCGAAGCTGAAGTGATGTATTTGGATCAACTTTATGCCAATGTGGTATGGATTTATTTTTTTCATCTTTAGGTCACTTCAGAAGTTTTTTATTATGTTTACGGCTCACAAGTCATGAAACTGTATTTGATCCATTTATAGTATTGATTCTCTTACATTATATTGTTGAAATGTGTATTTGTTGTATGATTTGGTTTATATGTAAAGAAATTGTATATATACCGCAAATGAAAAGATGAAAAGATTCGTGTCAGGTCATATCATCTTTGGTTTCTTTGTTACTGGAAACCTCTCTATTCCAAATCTTTGTTCAAGAAATGTTCTCCATAGTAAGGTATATACATGTCTAACTCTGAAAAGTCAACCCACAAGGCGACATTTGGCCATTTCTTCGTATCTAGATATTTAGACATTTTGCTATCTGGAGATTTCAACATATCGGCATTTCGCCGTATCATCCATTTATGTGTTTAGAGTGGCAAAACTGCATATTATCTGTATCTCACTCCATTTTGCTATGAAATTCTCAAATGGTTTGAAACACCTCTACAAAGAAATCTCCCATATCTGAAAGGTGATCCAAGGGTAATACTGTTGTGTTTGTGAAGTAATTACATCGTTATGAATTTTTGTCCATAATTGTTAAACTTAATTTGAAAGTGTTTTCATTTGCAGGCTCATGTTCAAAGAGATGAAAAAAATATCAAATTCAGTAAGCATTAACACCTCACGGTATAATTTTAAAATGAATTGACTACTTGCTTTTGAATTGTACAGTTGGAAAGCTTTGTAATCAGTGGCGGTGATTTTGAAACTTGACGGTCTATCATTGCGGATGATTTATGGCTGTAATTTTATGGCAATTTTTCGATTTGTATTCTCCGTTTTCAGTTTATCAATTTGTATTTTCCATTTACATGTTAGCCCCGTTATTCTCTTCCTAATGGAGATGCAGGCGAAGCTGTTGCTCGAGAACATCCATATGGAGATCATCATTCTCGAACATTGTTTGTTCTAAATATTAACAATAGCACAGAGGATAATGAGCTACAAACTCTTTTTGAGGTGGGTTTAAATTAGGGTGAGCTTAATCCAAACACTTTCATTTGTTTATTCGGTGATAGCTATTAGTATGTTCAATTAGCGATAATGTGCTTTATGTTTATTAGTCGGTTATTAATTTCTGATTGATAATGTTGTTGTTATTAATGACAGGGTATTACTGGATTCCTGTTTGTGAAGTGTCACACCCCAAATTTTACCCCTAACTGCCCGCATCATACATTCACCGCATTTAACAGGAATTTCCAAGATTTGTTTTTCTGTCACTTTCAACTCATTTTTTGAGTTTCTCAAGATTTATTTATTTTTTATTTCTTTTCACTTCCAAGCTTCCATTTTTAATTTTAATTTATATTTCTCATTTCTAACTTTTATTTCATTTTTGTATTCTTATCTTTTGTTTTCTAGTTCTATTTCTATATTCCATTTTTAATGTCTTATTTTTAGAATTTTTGTTTCTATTTCTATTACTAGTTTTTTTATTCATGTATCTCCATTTTAAATTTAATTTCTATTCATCTTCAAGTTCTCATTTTTAAATTGTTTGTTTTTATTATTTTCTTAAATTTTTATCTCAATTTCTACTTCCAATTTTATTTCATTTTTAAAAAAATTGTTTCTATTTTTATTATAACTTCCAACTTCAATTTAAGTTTAAGTTCAAATTTTGCTTTTAAATTTATTTCTCCAATTCCTCTTCCAATTTCAATTTTTGTCCCAAGTTTAGTTCATATTTTCTATTTCTAGTTTTTTTTCTTTTCCAAATTCATATTCCAAATTTCAAATTTCAAGTTCTCACATCATTTGTAAATTCAAGTTTAAATTCAAGCTTTAATTGCATTTCAAATTCATCATGAACTCAATGTAAAATCTCATTCCAAGATCATTACAAATTCAAAAAAAAAAAGAGAGAGTTTGTTCCAAACACCAAAAATTCCAAACTTCTATTTGTCAATCTCAAGTGCATTCCTAATTTTCAAACTCATAACCAAATTCAATTACAAGCTTTTGTCAAGTACATACAAGTTACAAGCTACAAATTAGCAATTACAAATTCAAAACAAAAGTGTTGCTTGTATAAGATGGTTCAAAGTTTCTCATCATAAGCAAATGCATCCAACTCCATGTTTGTTTTCTTGAATTCTTCATGCTATGCCACATCTCCAACTTCATGCCTTTTCCATCCATCATACACATGAAATTTAAAAAAAACAAGTTAGCATTAACATTTCATCAAACTCATACATAATCATATTCATCATATTTATTCAATCAAATTCATTCAACACATTGCATCATTTAGCACCATTCATCATATTTCAACATCATTCAAGTTTATAATCCAAAAGTATTCATTTTCAAGTATTATCATTCCAACTTCATGTTAATTCAAAACAGCCCCATATATGTTACATAAGCATTCAAGTTCTATTTCATTCAAGCATACCATTATTTAAATTCAGCATTCATGATAATTCATTTTTACATATTGTAAAGTTTCTTTTTCTCATAACAAAGTGTCAAAATTAGTACAAAAATCAGCAAGACCACATGGCTCACTAGTAGACAAAAAAACAACAACAAAAAAAAGCAGGACATCAGTTTAATAGCACACAAAACAGGCTGCTCCACCTCCCCACTACTGCACACAAACTCAGATTTTGTCTCCCTTGTCCCAACCCTTCATCAACAAGCAATAGGGTACAAAATTCAAACCAAAAAACCCTAATTTCTCCCTATAAAACAAGAACTGTTTCATTCATAAAAGGGGGAGATTGACACAAAGAAAACAAAAAATCCAGCAACATCAAAAAATCAAAAACCACTGCCAACCAATAACCACACCAGCAGTAGCAAGAAGTAGGGAGAAGCTACACAAAAGAGGAATAATAGAAGTGAAGCTTACCATTGCGGATTCTTCACCCCGATAACTTTCGGGTCGGTAATGTTCTCCTTTTCCTCCACCTCTTTTCAGCATATTTGTTCATCTAGCTTGATTCCTCTTACGGTTATGTTTCTCTTTACGGTTTGATCTCGATTTCGACTAGCTAGTTTTTTAGTTTCACTTCATCATTCCCCTCACTGCATACACAAAACCAGAAACTTCATATTAGAAACCTCCACAAACAAAAACTTACAAAAACTTCATTCATCACAACACCAACAGTAGAAAACCAACTCCATACACAAAAAACCGGCAGCCACAAACTTCATTCATAAAAAATAACACAACCACATAGAGCTTCAATACGCATACCAAAACTCAGAAGAACATCCGCTAGCATTCGTTCAAAAAAAAACCTAAGCAATAAGCATGGAACAATGGAGCTAGCCGCAAGAAGAAAAAACCAAAAAAGAAACCCTAACAATACCAATACCAGTTCCCATATTCAAACAGGAGAGAGCATGTCACGAATTAGGTACCAACACACACAAAAAATCAGGACACTATAGTATTTTATACAAATCCTAAACACCATCCCTTCTCTCACACAACTCAACCATGAAACCTCACAACTACTAAGCAAAATTGGTCTTACAAACCTTATGATGCAGCAAAACTATAGTACTCGCAGAACCGTCAACAGACCCTTCACCGACCCACCATTTTCCGCCCCCATCCACAAGCCACTCTTCTTCACAAACCCAACAACAACCTTAACAAAAATCACCAGAAGATGAAATTCAAAGACTTTCACAGAAACCAGAAAAAACCAACAAAAAATCTCACAACCTTCTAAAACAAAAAAAAACAAGCTTACCTCTTCGTCAACACCGGCAAACTCGCCGCTCTTCAATCAAACAATCCAATCCACCATAGCCAAGCTCAAAAACCTCAAATATCTTCTCATTGAATATGCCAATGTCTCAGGCCCGATACCCTCTTTCTTGTCCAAACTCAAAAAACTCTAGCTTCTTCATCTTTCCATCTCAATCCAGTCATTGCCACCGTGACCACCACCATCCATATAGAACAAACCAAATCGCAAACAGAGAAGAGAGATTCAGACAAATCTCAAACCTGCCACCGTTTCATCGAACCATACCCATAACCACCTGTGATACCCTTCAATCGAACCGCCGCCGTTAACAACCACGAAACCATCAAACACCCATTACCGAAACCGAACCATTGAAAACGGACCTTTGACCATCGCTTACCTCCACCACCCTCTACATTCCGTTCTAAAAACGCACCGTATTGAGCACCGCCGCAAACAACAACAAACCAAAAACTCACCAACCTTTGAACATCACAAACAACTGACCCTCTCATCAAATCGCCCCTTTTCAAAATCACCGCCAACCTTTTTCCTCAATCAACATTCAATCAAACTCAGATTCGTACGATACCAACCGTGAAACGTTTTCGATTTGAGCCAGAGAAAACCTTCGGAACAACCCGTCGCGGACACCAAATCCAAATCCGAAAAAAAAACACCCAAAAAAAACCATTCCATATCGGCAGAAATTTGAGGAAGAGAGACTAAGTGAGAACCCCACATCCGGACCAAATCGCGAGTGAATACGAGCGAACCGAGTATGAGCGGGGGACCGCCGTTCCATGATTGAGGCTGAGTGAGAATGCATTCAGAGCGAGAGAGAGATTCGCCAAGGTTTTCTCGGTTCGTGAGAAACGACGCGTTTTGGCCGAGGGTTCTGCTTTCCCCCTTTTACAACCGAAGCGGGTCACGGGTTGGACCCGACCCGCTTCTCCCCAGCGCCCATGGGCCTCTTGCTATCCAAACCCCATCTGTTTACTTAAAATCAGCCTTTCTTTTTCTTTTTCTATTTTTCATAAAAAATCTAAAAATATTTTATAATTCAATTAAATCTTTATATTTAATTTTAACTAATTAGGTTAATTTTTATTAAATATTTAGTTAATTTATTATTTTCTCATTTAATATGTATATACAAATAAATAAATAAACATTTTAATTTTAATATTCTCTTTTCTATTATTATTATTATATTTAGTTAGAAATCTATATGTATATACAAATAAATAAATAAACATTTTAATTTTAATATTTTCTTTTCTATTATTATTATTATATTAAGTTAGAAATCTATATACATATAAAATAAATAAAAAAACATTTTAATTTCAAAATTTTCTTTTCTATTTTATTTTTATTATTATATTTAGTTAGATATTTATATATACATATAAAAAAATATACAACAAAATATATTTCGAATTCAATTTCTTCTTTTCTATCTTATTTTTTTAGTACATATTTAATTAGTTATTTATTTATTTTTTATATAAAAATCCAAAAATATTTGTTTAGTTCTTCTTCGTTTAAGATAGAGATTGTTTAGCATAGTTTTAGATCCTATTAGTGTGAGAGGTTTAGATTTAGGTTTATCTCTTAGTGTGAGTTTTAAATTTAAATCTTCCGATGTCTTGGTTGTATGCACACTATGTTTATATTTATTTTATTTTGCATCATGACCATATACCTGTTAAAATAAAACTGAAAGCGCACATTAATTTTCAAGATAATAAATCCTTGGTCCAACGCCAAGTGAACTTTACACACTTCACTCACACACGTAAGTCGATTGTTTTACGATCGCCATCTGCACAATCTTTACACTTCACAGCTTTCCAACTTAAGAAAATTGACGCACCACGCTTGTCTTCCACCCCCGCATTCTCGATCCATATATCGAGCCATAGCCCGATTACTAAACCTTTTATCTTGTATTTCCATTTACTTTATTTAGTTCATTTTTGCAAGTAGCAACCTATGCCTTGGACTTAGGAGCTTGCACCCTCATTTATTTACTTTCGTTTATGCTTTTCAATCCAAGAGGGAAAGAACTCCTGCAATTGACTCAATGTCATAGGAAGTTTAGCCATCCCTAGTTCCTTTTCAACCTTAACCATTAGGACTTTTTATTTTACAACTTTTTGTGACTTTCCTAAAGTCACGTGAGTGTTTGCCATAACACTTACCTTCCCCCGCGAACCTTGAGCGTAACCAAGTGTTCGTTAATCCTTAGGAGAACTACGAGTGCTCTGATTCTATACCCGATACGTAGGCATCGATGCGATGTTGTGCGAGCACCATTAGAAATAAAATCCTTAGGTTCCCTTAGATTTAGCAAGCAATAAGTAACAATAACACAAATATTAACAAGAGGTTCCCGTAGGATACTGCGGATGCTTAGGATGCTAACACCTTCCCTAGGTATAACCAACCCCCGGACCTAGTTTCTCCTCATTTAGGGTTTTTACGATCTTTTTCCCTTTTCCCTTTGGATTAAATTAAAGTCGGTGGTGAACATAAAAGTTTTGCGATTCAAGCTCACTTAATAGCTTGGTATCCGATTCTCACTGCAACAGAAATGGCGACTTCACTGGGGAGTCTATTTTTGAGGGTTAAGCCCACCTTGTATATTTGTATATTTGTTGTTGTATTGCTTGTTATTATTTGGGATTTTTGTTGGGTGTTCCATGTGTGGTGAGATAAGTCCTAACCCGGACTTGAGTGCAAAATAAGATAGGACGGTGGTATATTCAAGAAGGCTTGTAGGGAGTTGAGTCCCGATCAAGTTGACTTGAGACACCACCACTCAGCGGAGGCCTCCTCGGATGTAGTTTTGTTGATCGAGTTCAGATGTGAAAGCATTACTATATTCGACCTGAGAGCCGTTAATGTTGAGGACCGTAGAACATTTACCCCCACTTGGCCTTTTAGGGATGTAGTGCGATGACTATGAGGGTGCAAATCCGAAATAGTTGATACGCGATACTACACCCGGATGAGACTCTCTTGAGAATATTATTGATTACCAAGTTGAGTTGGGAAGTCGGTAATATTCGAAAGATGGGACAATGATTCTGGGAACTTTTTAGAACCCGTTGTACAGGTACAAATAAACTCATAGTACATACCTTTTTGGGAGGGTTGAACCTTCGACCTCATGCAAGCTTTGAACCTAAGCCTTGTGTGTGTTTGTGTATTCATGCATTCATGCATCATGAAGCATCATTTTTACCAATTTATTCAAGGAACTCAGAAACTCTATCTTTGCAAATATCGTAGGTATCATCATGGACTTTGGAAGAAGAAAGACTGTCAAGTACACATTCAAAACTCCCAAACTCGAAGACCTAAGGAAATTAAGAGATTTGGTTATGGATCAAGAAGCCTTCATGGAGAAGCATATGAGACTTTTAGCTTTACTTAAGACTGAGTGGGATGGAAGGTTGCTCTCTGTGATGCTCCAGTTTTATGATCCTCTCTACCATTGTTTTACGTTCCCTGATTACCAATTGGTGCCTACTTTGGAAGAGTATTCATTTCTGGTGGGATCACGTGTTAAGGATGAGTTTCCATTCCCTGTTCTAGAGAAGGACCCTGAAGAAGCGGAGATTGCAAAGGCGACATATTTGAGTGTGCCTGAGGTCAAGGCAAATATGACTTATAAAGGAAAGATTTTTGGATTCCCTACAAAGTTTTTGGTAGAAAAGGCCAAGAATTTTATTGGTGTGAAGGATATGAAAGCTTTTGAGGCGACCTTTATTCTGCTAATATATGGAGTGTTACTTTTCCCAAACTTTGAAGACTTTGTCGACCTGAACGCCATCAAAATCTTTCTAAAGAAGAACCCGGTCCCTACTTTGCTCGGAGACGCTTACCATTCCATCCATCTGAGGAATCACCATAAGGGAGGGATGATTACTTGTTGTGCATCATTGTTGTACGAGTGATTTATTTCGCACTTGCCTAAGTCAGCTTCATTTTGGAACCTTAAGGATGGTTTGTGGTGGTCACAAAGGATCATGTCTCTTACCCACTCTGACATTAGTTGGTACAATCGTGTTTATGATGGAGCATTAATTATTGATAGCTGTGGTGATTTTGCTAATGTACCTCTTCTTGGTACTAAGGGAGGAATCAACTATAATCCAGTTTTGGCTCGCCGCCAACTCGGGTATCCGTTGAAGGACAAACCTAAGAGTGTTGAAGTGGAAGGAATTTTCTTTAAGGATGACGAAGAACCAGAGCTCAAGAAACAGATTATGCAAGCTTGGAAGTACATCCATAGGAAGGGGAAGAGTAGCTTGGGAAAGCCGAATTGTGTTTCTATGGAACCCTATCTCCAATGGGTACGAGATAGGGCAATCAGTCTGAAGATGCCTTACCCTCGCCAGGATCCTATGACCTTCAAGAAACCCATTCTAATCTTTATGGACGATGCAGAGAAGTTGAAGATTGATTTGGAGAAAGAGCTTCGAGAGAAGAATGCATGGAAGAATCGGCATCAGATCATCAGTAGTGAGAATGAAGAACTTAGAAGACAACTGAAGATGAAGGAAGAAGAAGAGCTCTCCAACAAGAAAAGGAAAGCGCAAGAGGATTTATTTTCCTCCAGCACTCAAGGGGACACTTCTTGGAAGTCGATCGTGGATCAACTTATGCTTGAAAAGGCTCAGATGAAGGCACAAATCGAGAAGCTCAACTTGAGGCTTTTAGGAGAATCTCCTTAGGACTTTGTCTTTGTTTTTATTAAACTTTGTTTGGGATTTTTGAAGATGTACTCAAGACTTTGTATCACTTTTTGAATTTAATGAAATCGTATCCTTTTGATTATTATGTTTTCCTTGGTATTTGCAAATTGTTTCTTAAGTTCCTTGAATAAAATTTTATTTTCGCATTGCACTCATACATTTGGCATTTCATTTGCATTTTTTCATGTAAAACTCATTCCCGTCATCTGCTCTCCAGCTTTCACACTGAGGCTCTCACGCAAATACTACACTCGAGCTCAAGCCAGAAAGAGGATGGCTAAAAGAGACTTAGAGATGGACAGAGTTAACGAGGAGCTTACTGATATTCGTGGAAATATGGGCCAGATGATGGAAATGTTGCAGGTCATTCGAGCGAAGATGGATACCCAACATACTGTGGTGTCAGAAATTGTCACTGCAACGACTGAGCCTACGTCATCAGTCACTACCCCTGTGACCTGGCCTCCTTTTGGGCTTCCTCATGGATTCGTCCCACCTCCTCAAGGTTTTGCTTCTCAAAGTTTTATTCCTTCTTCCCAAGGACTTGCTGCTCAGGGTTTTTTCCCTCCTTCTCAAGGCCTTGCTTCTCAAAGTGTTATTCCTTCTTCCCAAGGACTTGCTGCTCAGGGTTTTTTCCCTCCTTCTCAAGGCTTTGCTTCTCAAAGTTTTATTCCTTCTTCCCAAGGACTTACTGCCCAGGGTTTCTTCCCTCTTTCCCAAGGTTTAGCTTCTCAAAGTTTCTCACCTTTTTCTCAGGGTATTGCATTTCCTTCCCAAGGTTTTGTGCCTCCTCCTCAAGGATTTGCTGCTCAACAAACTATTCCTGTGACTAATGAAGAGAACCATGAAGTTGCTAATTTTACACAAGACATTGTGCACACCCGTGCCCAACCATACTTTAATGACCATCAGGCGTATGACGCGCCAGATATGTCTGAAAACGGAGACGAGAAACATGAGAAGATGCAAGAGAATTTTGAAACCCTTGAAAAAAGGTTAAGAGCGATTGAAGGTGACCAGATCTTTGGGGCCGCTGCTAGAGAGATGTGTCTGGTGTCTGGATTGGTAATACCTCCAAAGTTCAAGATACCCACGTTTGATATGTATGAGGGTGCAACTTGTCCTAAGAACCATCTCTTGATGTACTATCGAAGAATGGCTGCGCAGGTGGACAATGATAAATTAATGATCCACTGCTTCCAGGACAGTCTGAAGGGAATCTCCTCCAAATGGTATCTAACGCTAGACCAGTCGAAGATTCGCAGTTTCCAAGACTTGGCAGATGCTTTCATCCAGCAATACAAATACAATATGGACCTTGCTCCCGATAGGAGGCAACTGTTGAGTATGTCACAAAATGATTCTGAATCATTTAAAGAATATGCTCAGAGGTGGAGAGGGACCGCTTCTCAGGTAAAGCCCCCATTGACTGAAAGAGAATTAGCTGACTGGTTTGTTGACACTGTGCGACCAGAATTCTATGAGAGAATGGTGGGGAGCATAACTGCTAGCTTCTCTGACATTGTAGCCGTGGGAATCAAAGTTGAACTTGGATTAAAAAGTGGAAAGATGAGTGGTGCATCTGGAAGTTCCAACACTGGCAGTGGAAATAATGTCAAGAAATTTACCAGTAATTTCCACAAGAAGAAAGAGGGCGAGACGAATGCAATAATAACAAGTCAAAGAAGAAATCCGCTTTGGCAGAGACCTCCACCTATGGCTCAACAGCAGTATGCACATCCACCACAATATGCCCAACATCCTTATGTAGCGGCGGTTCAACCGTCATATAATCCACAAGTCCCGATGTATCGGCCAACTCAAGCAGTACCGATGTATTAGCAAGCGGCTCCAGTGATCCCACCTTATCAGCCAATGCTCAACAATCCAAGCTATCAACCAGCGCCCAATGCTTTAGCCTACCAGCAGAGGACTCCAGCTCCTCATCCGAATCCCAACTTTCAGAATAGAAGACCAGGAGGAAGGCCTCCTAATCCTCGAATCCCTATGACCTATACTGAATTATATCCTTCACTGCTGAAGAAAGGTTTGGTTACTCCAAGGCCTTTGGGTCCTCCGCCAAATCCGCTCCCACCAAATTACAACTCAAATGCCCACTGTTTATTCCATGAAGGTGCCCCAGGGCACGATTTGGAGGGTTGTTATGCTTTAAAGTACATAGTGAAAGATTTGATGGAGAAGAACATCCTGTCATTTGGGAATACTGGTCCGAATGTCAAAGATAATCCTTTACCCAAGCATGGGTCCATAAATGCCATTGTTGACGAGTCTGACGAAGGTTTGATTTTCAACGCCACAGAGATCAAGACCCCGCTTAGAGACTTCCATGCGAAGTTAGTAGAAGTGGGTATGTTGAAGAGCTGTCATAAGAATTGTGAAGCTTTTGCGAATAACCGAAAGGGATGTGAATTGGTCTTGAAAGATGTTCAAGATTTGATTGATGAAGGTGTATTACAAGTGAGCGGTCATATGAAGAGGAATGAAGTGGCAGTGATTGAACCCATTTTCAACTTGCCTGAATCTGATTCCACCTTGGTGCTAGTGTTTAACCTGCCTGAGTCCTCAAGGGTTCAACCCATCTTTAATATGCCAGAGCCTGTGATGCCCATTTTCAATATACCTGAGCCAAGGTTTGAACAAAGGAGTAACCCTTTCCTTTATGAAGATACCAAAGCAGTTCTGTGGAAGTATGATACAGGGAAAGTTCATCAGAAGATTGATAAAGCTAGTCAGAAGGAAGGTTCAAAAGTGGCAAGTGCTGACATAGCAGGTGCGGGTCGTTTAACTCGCAGTGGTCGTGTTTATACTCAGCAAGCCAATACGGCTCCGCCTAAAGAAGTCATTCCAGCTGTTGTCAACCAGGATAAAGGGGTAGTCTTGGGAGAAGAGGATGCAGAATTTCTCAGAATCATTAAGAAGAGTGATTATAAGGTTATTGATCAGCTACATCAAACGCCTTCCAAAATATCTATCCTATCACTTCTTATGCATTCACCGGCCCATCGGAGTGCTCTCCAGAAATTACTAGCCCAAGCCCATGTTACACATGATATAACAGTGAATCAGTTTGATGGAGTCATTGCCAATATCACTGCATGTAACAATCTCAGCTTCAGTATGAAGGATCTTCCAAAAGATGGCTTGGACCATAACCGTGCTCTCCACATATCTGTAAAATGTCAAGAGGATACTTTAGCAAGAGTTCTTGTGGATAAAGGATCTTCATTGAATGTTTTGCCGAAAAGAACGCTTGCCAAGTTATCTTATCAAGGGGCAGAGATGAGGCCCAGTGCACTGATTGTAAAAGCTTTTGATGGGTCAAGGAGGACTGTTATTGGAGAAGTAGACCTACCGATCTTGATTGGGCCACAGGTGTTCAAAATCACTTTCCAGATTATGGACATTAACCCTAATTACAGTTGCTTGCTGGGAAGACCTTGGATTCATGCCGCTGGGGCAATCACTTCTACCCTACATCAGAAGATGAATTTTGTGGTCGATAATAAGTTGGTAACCGTGTCTGGGGAAGAAGATCTCATGGTTAGCAACCTTTCATCCTTTAGCTATATTGAGGCTGATGAAGATGCTTTGGAAACTTCTTTCCAAGCTCTTGAGATAGCCAATGCTGTCCTTTTGGAAGTAGAGGAACCAAAAGAGAAGGGTATCCCATCTTTTGCATCGCTGAAGAGTATCATTTCCACTATTGAAGAAAGAAGCTATGAAGGTTGGGGTGATGTCATTGAAGTCAAGCAGAAGTTAGATCGTTGCGGGTTGGGTTACAAACCAACTCATGTGAAGGAAGGAGCGTCAACCTCCGTTAAAGGACGTCCAAAGACCATTCAAGAAGTGTTTTCCAGTGCTGGTTATCAGGTCAATGCAATTGATGGAGGATCTGAAGATGAAGATGTGAATCATTTGGTGTATCAGTGTGAAGAAGCCTTGGGCAATTGGGAGGCAGTCGAGATCCCAGAGTTTTTTCCATTGTCAAAGTAATTTATTGTTTTTTAAATGTTTTCAAAGTTCCCTAGCTCTGCCCAAGGCTATGGGAGTATTTTGTAGGGCCCCTTCTCATTTTCAAAAGTTATTATCAATGAAGGCATTTTGTTAAACTCTTATTTTGATCATTTACTGTTTCTCTCTCTCTCTCTCTCTCTCTCTCTCTCTCTCTCTCTCTCTCTCTCTCTTTTCACCTTAAAAAAAAAAAGAAAATGGCAATCTTTCAAAACCAATAAAAAGCTTTTTCTCTTGCATTTCTCTATTTTCCACTTTTAATAAAAGCAAGTCATTCTCATATGCAGAATAAGCGAAAACCCTGTTGAATCCAATGACTCTACATTCTCTCCTAACTTTGATTCGCCCATCTACCAAGCGGAAGATGAAAGTGAGGAAGATTGTGACATTCCCGAAGAACTGGCAAGATTAGTTGAGTATGAGCACACAGATCTCCAGCCACATAAGGAGCAGGTAGAGACCATCAATCTTGGCACTGATGAAGACACGAAGGAAGTCAAGATTGGTATAACACTTGGGGCAGACATCAGAGAAAGATTGGTCAAGCTTCTCAGAGAGTATGTAGATGTGTTTGCATGGTCATATCAGGATATGCCCGGTTTAGACACAGACATAGTGGTCCACAAGTTACCTCTTCGACCAGATTGTCCTCCCGTAAAGCAAAAGCTTCGAAGAACAAGACCAGACATGGCTCTGAAGATTCGAGAAAAGGTCAAAAGGCAGTTTGATGCGGGATTCCTCGCAGTTGCAAAATACCCTGAGTGGGTAGCTAATATTGTGCCAGTCCCTAAAAAGGATGGCAAAGTCAGAATGTGTGTGGACTATAGGGATTTGAACAAAGCCAGTCCGAAGGACGATTTCCCTCTTCCGCATATTGATACTTTGGTTGACAACACTGCTAAATTTTCTGTTTTCTCCTTCATGGATGGGTTTTCAGGATACAACCAGATCAAGATGGATCCTGACGATATGGAAAAGACTACATTCATCACACCATGGGGCACTTATTGTTACAAGGTTATGCCATTTGGTCTCAGAAATGCAGGAGCCACTTATCAGAGGGCAATGGTCACCCTTTTCCATGATATGATGCATAAAGAAATAGAAGTTTATGTGGATGATATGATTGCCAAATCACAGAGTGAAGAGGATCATTTGAATCATCTCCTGAAATTATTTGAGCGCCTCAGAAAGTTCCAACTGCGCCTGAATCCAGCTAAATGTACCTTTGGTGTACGATCAGGAAAGTTACTTGGTTTTATTGTTAGTCAACAAGGTATTGAAGTAGATCCGGACAAGGTCAGAGCAATTCAAGAGATGCCAGCTCCCAAAACAGAAAAGCAAGTCAGGGGTTTCCTCGGAATATTGAACTACATCTCCAGATTCATCTCCAATATGACTGCTACATGTGAGCCTTTATTCAAGTTGCTCCGAAAGGATCAAGCAATTGAGTGGAATTCTGATTGTCAACAGGAATTTGAGAAGATTAAGGTTTATCTACAGGAACCTCCTATCTTTATCCCACCTACTCCAGGGAATCCTCTCTTCATGTACCTAACTGTACTTGAGGGTTCTATGGGTTGCGTTTTAGGCCAACGGGACGAAACTGGTCGTAAGGAGCATGCCATTTATTACTTAAGCAAGAAGTTCACAGATTGTGAAAGCAGATATTCACTCTTAGAGAAGACTTGTTGTGCTTTGGCATGGGCTGCTAGACGCCTCAGGCAGTATATGATTTGTCACACTACTTTGTTGATCTCGAAAATGGATCCAATAAAGTACAATTTTGAGAAGCCTGCCTTGACAGGAAGACTCATCCGTTGGCACATGTTGTTATCCGAATATGATATCCAGTATGTAACCCAGAAGTCTATTAAAGGCAGTGTTTTATCTGAATACCTTGCTGATCATCCTGTCGAAGATTATGAACCTTTGAAATTCGATTTCCCGGACGAGGACATTATGTTGATAAAGGACTGTGAAGTTCCAGGTCCAGATGAAGGTCCCGAGCCAGGTTCTCGTTGGAAGATGATGTATGATGGTTCCTCTAACTACATGGGGCATGGTGTAGGAGTTGTTTTGATGAATCCTGATGGTGGTTATACTCCTTTCACAGCCAGATTATGTTTCGAATGTACAAACAACATCGCAGAGTATGAAGCATGTGTTTTGGGTATCGAAGCTGCAATTGATACCAGAATCAAGATCCTTGATGTATATGGAGACTCAACTTTGGTAATATACCAAGTCAAAGGCGAATGGGAGACCCGTGATGAGAAGTTGATCCCATACCGTGCCCACATTGTGGAATTGATCAAATACTTTGATGAAGTCACTTTTCATCACGTTCCAAGGGCAGAGAATCAAATAGCAGACGCCTTGGCCATGTTGGCTTCTATGTTTCAAGTCAAATTTCTTAATGAAGCTCCACTCATTACAATCGAGCGAAGAACTGCACCCGCCTACTGCCTACTGGTCGAAGAAGAAACTGATGAGAAACCGTGGTTCTATGACATTAAGAACTACTTGCAAAATCAGGAGTACCCAGCGGATGCAACAACTCTAGACAAGAAGACTTTAAGAAGATTAGCGTCCAAGTTTTTCCTCAGCAACAATGTGCTCTACAAGAGAAATCATGATATGGTACTGCTTAGATGTGTGGACAAGCGCGAAGCAGACTTATTGATTAGGGAAATCCATGAAGGATCATTTGGATCACATGCCAATGGACATGCCATGTCCAGGAAGATCTTGAGAGCTGGTTACTTCTGGTTGACCATGGAATCAGATTGTTTCAAATATGCCAGGAAGTGTCATAAATGCCAAATTTATGCCGACAAGGTGCACGTACCTCCAACACTGTTGAATGTTCTGTCATCGCCTTGGCCCTTCTCAATGTGGGGCATTGACATGATAGGGGCAATTGAGCCTAAAGCTTCCAATGGTCATCGGTTTATCTTGGTCGCAATCGATTACTTCACCAAATGGGTAGAAGCAACTTCCTACGCCAATGTGACAAAGCAAGTGGTTGCCCGTTTCATCAAGAACCAAATTATCTACCGCTATGGGATCCCAAGCCGAATCATCACAGACAATGGGACCAATTTGAATAACAAAACAATGAAAGAGCTGTGTGAGACATTCAAGATTGAACATCATAACTCTTCTCCGTATCGTCCGAAGATGAATGGAGCTGTTGAAGCTGCAAACAAGAACATCAAAAAGATTCTGCAGAAGATGGTAAAAACTTACAAAGATTGGCACGAGATGTTACCATATGCTTTACACGGATACAAAACATCAGTTCGCACTTCAACAGGGGCAACCCCTTTCTCTCTGGTGTATGGGATGGATGCAGTTCTCCCTATTGAAGTAGAGATACCATCTTTGAGAATCTTGATGGAAACTAAACTGGAGGAAGCTGAGTGGGTCCAGAACAGGTTTGACCAACTGAATCTTATTGACGAGAAGAGAATGACCGCCATGTGCCATGGCCAGATGTACCAGAAGCGCATCTAGAGAGCATTTGACAAGAAAGTCCGTCTCCGAGAATTCAAAGAAGGGGATCTTGTACTCAAGAAAATCTTGCCAGTCCACAAAGACATGCGTGGAAAATGGAGTCCTAACTATGAAGGCCCATATGTTGTGAAGGTGGCATTCTCCGGGGGTTCCTTAATCCTTACAACTATGGATGGTGAACAGCTGAAGCACCCGGTGAATTCTGATGCAGTCAAAAAATATTATGCCTAAATAAAACCCGATAGGTCGAAAACCAGAAATGGCGACCTAGTAAAAAATGGGTATCCCGGTGGATCAAAACCTACGAAGGAGATCCAAGCAAAAGTTAGGGATAAAAAATGAAAAAATAAGAGCTCGCTAAGTTGAAAACCCGAAAGGGCGGCTTAGGCAAAAAAGAGCGTCCCGGTGGATTGAAAACCCGAAAGGGCGGTCCAGGCAAAAGTTAGGGACAAAGGCATTTGACTGTAACAGATGGTGTTTACCATTACTGAAGAATCATAATGGAAGACCAATCCAATTGCTCTTGTCAGAAGCAAGGTGTCGGGCAGTCTTAGTTATTAGGGATTGCAGTGGTCGTTGGATTCAATGTAGACCTTTCCCCATTGCCATTTTCAAATTGTAATTTCCCATGGAGTTTTTGCCATTAGCAAGCTACCATTCTTGAATAAAATACAAACTTTGCCTATGAATTTTGTTATTTAACCTCTTATTTTCTTTTGTTATGCAAAATGCCATCACTTGATTACAATTTAACTCTGGTTTTTTTAGGAAATGTTTTTTGAAAACATACTGAAAAACTTTCAAGTTTCTTTGACTTTGGAAAAATTGGAAAAACCTTTTGTTTCCCCAAGAAGTCCTGGTTTGCAACAACACTTTTATACTATTATTATAGAAATCCCCATAGAGGTTCAAAACTGATAACACTCTTGGATGGATCCTTGGACCAAGCATGATTTCCAAGTTCGAAGACATCTCCCCAGTGTTTTTCATATTGATCATCTAAGTATTGGTGTTGAGAGCCTAATCCTCATTGAGTCTTGTCAACTCTTTGTCTCTTTAGAGTCAACATTTGCATATCATGATCGTTCGTATCATGCTCAATCATGCGCATTTGACATTAGCACTTGTCTTTCCCTAGTTGTCGTCTGTCTAACTCCAAGTCCATATATCATTAGTGCTCAATTTGAGAATTCATTGTTGTTGGTACCCGAAGTTTGGTTTACCAATGTTTTTGTCCCCAGTAATTGCTGGTGTTCCCCGTGGATTTCTAATTGTGGTTGGTATTTGTCTTTATGACCATCATGTCTCCTTGAAGTCCAATTGTCATTGGCAAAAATCTTTTAAGCAGGTCCTGAAACCTTTTGCTTAAGATCCAAGTCCATTTGATTTTTGCACATACTTGTACCTTTCTCCTGATGGTTCCTGAAGGAATTTCCAGAGGTTGGATGTTTTATCTTATTTGAAAACTCCAACATATTTTATTGTTACTTCTTTGCGTTAGCCGGTCGCCTAGAGCCGTTGATCTATCTTTGGGTGATTTTCATTCTATCCCCAATGCTAACTTGGTCGCATAGAGCCACTACTAAATCACTGTGATTTCCTTCCTTATCCTCGGTGTCGGTAGTTACATTTGAACCTGCTAATTTACCATTTTGAATACTTTGACTACTTTGTCTTTATCATTCTTAGTGTCAACCGGTTTTTCTAACCTGTTGCGCATTCACTTTGAGTGTATCCTGGCTTCTATTCTTAGTGTCAATAGGTTTCGAACCTATTGCGCTTCCACTTTGAATATTTTTTGTTGTATTCTTGGTGTCAGTTGGTCGCATCGAGCCGCTGCGCATTCACTTTGAATGTTGTGTCGTTTCTATTCTTAGTGTTAGTTGACCGACAATGGCCGCTGCGCATTCACTTCGAATATTTTGTTGGTGTTATTCTTAGTGTCAGTTGGTCGCATCGAGCCACTGCGCATTCACTTTGAATATTATGTTTATCATTTCCAATGACAGTTGGTCGCATTGAGCCGCTGCACATTCACTTTGAATGTTTATTTTGTTGTATTCTTAGTGTCAGTTGGTCGCATCGAGCCACTGCGCATTCATTTTGAATATTATGTTTATCATTTCCAATGACAGTTGGTCGCATTGAGCCGCTGCACATTCACTTTGAATGTTTATTTTGTTGTCAGTTGGTCGCATCGAGCCGCTGTACATTCACTTTGAATGTTTATTTTTGTTGTATTCTTGGTGTCAGTTGGTCGCATCGAGCCGCTGCGCATTCACTTTGAATATGTTGTTGCTTTTTATTTCTCAAAGTCAATGGGTCGCATAAAGCCATTGGTCTACCACTTCGATTTATTTCCTTGTCTTATTTGTATTCTTGGTGTCAGTTGGTCGCATCGAGCCACTGTGCAGTCACTTTGAATTTTATTTTGTTTTGTCTGTGTTCGTTGATCCAACGCTTTGGATTTCCTTTTGTTCCCATCTTTTGTTATTCTTAGTGTCAACAGTTACACTTGAACCTGTTGATTTATCACTTTGAATACTTTCCGTTTTCGTTTCTTTATCCCCAGTGTATGTCCTCAGTGAGTCTTGGCTTGTGGTCGTCGATATATCTCATTCTAATCATTCATACCATAATCATCATTCATTGCATAAGAGTTACAGAGTTAGATAATTTGTAGTCCAGCATAACATTGCATTTAGGGGCAAAATTTCCGGTTATTTCTATATTTAAATACCTTTCACGCTGATTCCATGAGGATTACCATCACTCACGCCATCTGGTGAAGTTATTTAAATAGGGGCAACTGTCACACCCCAAATTTTACCCCTAACTGCCCGCATCATACATTCATCGCATTTAACAGGAATTTCCAAGATTTGTTTTTCTGTCACTTTCAACTCATTTTTTGAGTTTCTCAAGATTTATTTATTTTTTATTTCTTTTCACTTCCAAGCTTCCATTTTTAATTTTAATTTATATTTCTCATTTCTAACTTTTATTTCATTTTTGTATTTTTATCTTTTGTTTTCTAGTTCTATTTCTATATTCCATTTTTAATGTCTTATTTTTAGAATTTTTGTTTCAATTTCTATTACTAGTTTTTTTATTCATGTATCTCCATTTTAAATTTAATTTCTATTCATCTTCAAGTTCTCATTTTTAAATTGTTTGTTTTTATTATTTTCTTAAATTTTTATCTCAATTTCTACTTCCAATTTTATTTCATTTTTAAAAAAATTGTTTCTATTTTTATTATAACTTCCAACTTCAATTTAAGTTTAAGTTCAAATTTTGCTTTTAAATTTATTTCTCCAATTCCTCTTCCAATTTCAATTTTTGTCCCAAGTTTAGTTCATATTTTCTATTTCTAGTTTTTTTTCTTTTCCAAATTCATATTCCAAATTTCAAATTTCAAGTTCTCACATCATTTGTAAATTCAAGTTTAAATTCAAGCTTTAATTGCATTTCAAATTCATCATGAACTCAATGTCAAATCTCATTCCAAGATCATTACAAATTCAAAAAAAAAAAGAGAGAGTTTGTTCCAAGCACCAAAAATTCCAAACTTCTATTTGTCAATCTCAAGTGCATTCCTAATTTTCAAACTCATAACCAAATTCAATTACAAGCTTTTGTCAAGTACATACAAGTTACAAGCTACAATTTAGCAATTACAAATTCAAAACAAAAGTGTTGCTTGTATAAGATGGTTCAAAGTTTCTCATCATAAGCAAATGCATCCAACTCCATGTTTGTTTTCTTGAATTCTTCATGCTATGCCACATCTCCAACTTCATGCCTTTTCCATCCATCATACACATGAAATTTAAAAAAAAACAAGTTAGCATTAACATTTCATCAAACTCATACATAATCATATTCATCATATTTATTCAATCAAATTCATTCAACACATTGCATCATTTAGCACCATTCATCATATTTCAACATCATTCAAGTTTATAATCCAAAAGTATTCATTTTCAAGTATTATCATTCCAACTTCATGTTAATTCAAAACATCCCCATATATGTTACATAAACATTCAAGTTCTATTTCATTCAAGCATACCATTATTCAAATTCAGCATTCATGATAATTCATTTTTACATATTGTAAAGTTTCTTTTTCTCATAACAAAGTGTCAAAATTAGTACAAAAATCAGCAAGACCACATGGCTCACTAGCAGACAAAAAAACAGCAACAAAAAAAAGCAGGACAGTAGTTTAATAGCACACAAAACAGGCTGCTCCACCTCCCCACTACTGCACACAAACTCAGATTTTGTCTCCCTTGTCCCAACCCTTCATCAACAAGCAATAGGGTACAAAATTCAAACCAAAAAACCCTAATTTCTCCCTATAAAACCAGAACTGTTTCATTCATAAAAGGGGGAGATTGACACAAAGCAAACAAAAAATTCAGCAACATCAAAAAATCAAAAACCACTGCCAACCAATAACCACACCAACAGTAGCAAGAAGTAGGGAGAAGCTACACAAAAGAGGAATAATAGAAGTGAAGCTTACCATTGCGGATTCTTCACCCCGATAACTTTCGGGTCGGTAATGTTCTCCTTTTCCTCCACCTCTTTTCAGCATATTTGTTCATCTAGCTTGATTCCTCTTACGGTTATGTTTCTCTTTACGGTTTGATCTCGATTTCGACTAGCTAGTTTTTTAGTTTCACTTCATCATTCCCCTCACTGCATACACAAAACCAGAAACTTCATATTAGAAACCTCCACAAACAAAAACTTACAAAAACTTCATTCATCACAACACCAACAGTAGAAAACCAACTCCATACACAAAAAACCGGCAGCCACAAACTTCATTCATAAAAAATAACACAACCACATAGAGCTTCAATACGCAACCAAAACTCAGAAGAACATCCGCTAGCATACGTTCAAAAAAAAACCTAAGCAATAAGCATGGAACAATGGAGCTAGCCGCAAGAAGAAAAAACCAAAAAAGAAACCCTAACAATACCAATACCAGTTCCCATATTCAAACAGGAGAGAGCATGTCATGAATTAGGCACCAACACACACAAAAAATCAGGACACTATAGTATTTTATACAAATCCTAAACACCATCCCTTCTCTCACACAACTCAACCATGAAACCTCACAACTACTAAGCAAAATTGGTCTTACAAACCTTATGATGCAGCAAAACTATAGTTCTCGCAGAACCGTCAACAGACCCTTCACCGACCCACCATTTTCCGCCCCCATCCACAAGCCACTCTTCTTCACAAACCCAACAAAAACCTTAACAAAAATCACCAGAAGATGAAATTCAAAGACTTTCACAAAAACCAGAAAAAACCAACAAAAAATCTTACAACCTTCTAAAACAAAAAAAAAACAAGCTTACCTCTTCGTCAACACCGGCAAACTCGCCGCTCTTCAATCAAACAATCCAATCCACCATAGCCAAGCTCAAAAACCTCAAATATCTTCTCATTGAATATGCCAATGTCTCAGGCCCGATACCCTCTTTCTTGTCCAAACTCAAAAAACTCTAGCTTCTTCATCTTTCCATCTCAATCCAGTCATTGCCACCGTGACCACCACCATCCATATAGAACAAACCAAATCGCAAACAGAGAAGAGAGATTCAGACAAATCTCAAACCTGCCACCGTTTCATCGAACCATACCCATAACCACCTGTGATACCCTTCAATCGAACCGCCGCTGTTAACAACCGCGAAACCATCAAACACCCATTACCGAAACCGAACCATTGAAAACAGACCTTTGACCATCGCTTGCCTCCACCACCCTCTACATTCCGTTCTAAAAACGCACCGTATTGAGCACCGCCGCAAACAACAACAAACCAGAAACTCACCAACCTTTGAACATCACAAACAACTGACCCTCTCATCAAATCGCCTCTTTTCAAAATCACCGCCAACCTTTTTCCTCAATCACCATTCAACCAAACTCATATTCGTACGATACCAACCGTGAAACATTTTCGATTTAAGCCAGAGAAAACCTTCGGAACAACCCGTCACGGACACCAAATCCAAATCCGAAAAAAAAACACCCAAAAAAAACCTTTCCATATCGGCAGAAATTTGAGGAAGAGAGACTAAGTGAGAACCCCACATCCGGACCAAATCGCGAGTGAATACGAGCGAACCGAGTATGAACGGGGGACCGCCGTTCCATGATTGAGGCTGAGTGAGAATGCATTCAGAGCGAGATAGAGATTCGCCAAGGTTTTCTCGGTTCGTGAGAAACGGCGTGTTTTGGCCGAGGGTTCTGCTTTCCCCCTTTTACAACCGAAGCGGGTCACGGGTTGGACCCGACCCGCTTATCCCCAGCGCCCATGGGCCTCTTGCTATCCAAACCCCCTCTGTTTACTTAAAATCAGCCTTTCTTTTTCTTTTTCTATTTTTCATAAAAAATCTAAAAATATTTTATAATTCAATTAAATCTTTATATTTAATTTTAACTAATTAGGTTAATTTTTATTAAATATATAGTTAATTTATTATTTTCTCATTTAATATGTATATACAAATAAATAAATAAGCATTTTAATTTTAATATTTTCTTTTCTATTATTATTATTATATTTAGTTAGAAATCTATATGTATATACAAATAAATAAATAAACATTTTAATTTTAATATTTTCTTTTCTATTATTATTATTATATTTAGTTAGAAATCTATATACATATAAAATAAATAAAAAAACATTTTAATTTCAAAATTTTCTTTTCTATTTTCTTTTTATTATTATATTTAGTTAGATATTTATATATACATATAAAAAAATATACAACAAAATATATTTCGAATTCAATTTCTTCTTTTCTATCTTATTTTTTTAGTATATATTTAATTAGTTATTTATTTATTTTTTATATAAAAATCCAAAAATATTTGTTTAGTTCTTCTTCGTTTAAGATAGAGATTGTTTAGCATAGTTTTAGATCCTATTAGTGTGAGAGGTTTAGATTTAGGTTTATCTCTTAGTGTGAGTTTTAAATTTAAATCTTCCGATGTCTTGGTTGTATGCACACTATGTTTATATTTATTTTATTTTGCATCATGACCATATACCTGTTAAAATAAAACTGAAAGCGCACATTAATTTTCAAGATAATAAATCCTTGGTCCAACGCCAAGTGAACTTTACACACTTCACTCACACACGTAAGTCGATTGTTTTACGATCGCCATCTGCACAATCTTTACACTTCACAGCTTTCCAACTTAAGAAAATTGACGCACCACGCTTGTCTTCCACCCCCGCATTCTCGATCCATATATCGAGCCATAGCCCGATTACTAAACCTTTTATCTTGTATTTCCATTTACTTTATTTAGTTCATTTTTGCAAGTAGCAACCTATGCCTTGGACTTAGGAGCTTGCACCCTCATTTATTTACTTTCGTTTATGCTTTTCAATCCAAGAGGGAAAGAACTCCTGCAATTGACTCAATGTCATAGGAAGTTTAGCCATCCCTAGTTCCTTTTCAACCTTAACCATTAGGACTTTTTATTTTACAACTTTTTGTGACTTTCCTAAAGTCACGTGAGTGTTTGCCATAACACTTACCTTCCCCCGCGAACCTTGAGCGTAACCAAGTGTTCGTTAATCCTTAGGAGAACTACGAGTGCTCTGATTCTATACCCGATACGTAGGCATCGATGCGATGTTGTGCGAGCACCATTAGAAATAAAATCCTTAGGTTCCCTTAGATTTAGCAAGCAATAAGTAACAATAACACAAATATTAACAAGAGGTTCCCGTAGGATACTGCGGATGCTAACACCTTCCCTAGGTATAACCAACCCCCGGACCTAGTTTCTCCTCATTTAGGGTTTTTACGATCTTTTTCCCTTTTCCCTTTGGATTAAATTAAAGTCGGTGGTGAACATAAAAGTTTTGCGATTCAAGCTCACTTAATAGCTTGGTATCCGATTCTCACCGCAACATGAAGCATCTGGGATAAACTTAAAATGGTGTTTTTTGGGAATGTAGAATGCCATTAGATTAAAATGTAGAAAGATTTTAAAATTAGAGTCTGAGATTATGATGTTTTCCGCTTAAATCCATTGTTAAGGTACTGGATTAATGGTTCATTGACTATATTCTTTATCATATATCTATTGGATTTTAAACATATTGTGTTTAATGAATCTGTGTCATATATCTGTTGGAATTTAAACATATTGTGTTTTATTTAGATGACATAGGAGCCGGTCTACAGCGAAGTTTAGTAGAGATGGGAAGGATTTGATTTGGGATGATTATGAACCTCATTATGTTAAGGTGCGAAAGGTTTGCACTTTGGAGCTATTTTCGCCAGAGAGAATTGAAGCTTTTGGCTGTTTATGGACCTCATTTTTCTTTTTGGAACAATTTGAATGAACTGAAAACATTTAGAATTCAGGGCTATAGTGGCCAATGGGTTAAATCTAGGATCATCTCTAGCTATGGCAGAGCACATCCCTTGGTTGCGCTCGATGTTCCCATTAGAAGAGGTGGCTTTTGCCAAACGCAGTCCTCGCCGAGACCGACTTACTCGAGCCATCATGGACGAGCATACGCAGGCATGCCAAAAATCCGGCGGTGTTAGGAAACATTTTGTAGATGCCCTTCTCACTTTGTAAGATAAATATGATCTTAGTGAAGACACCATCATTGGTCTCCTTTGGGTATGTTATTAAAAATGGTTAGCTTCTTTATTTCCTATGATACCACAATTTATAAATTAGTATTGTTAGATTAAAATCAAATGACTTCCATTAATCTTCAAATCTAGTTGAACTTTGATCGATGTTTACATACAATTTTTAGTTTTTATGTTTATACTTTTGTCACATTGACCTTTTGCTTTGATTATTTCTTATGCTTGAATTCACTTCCTATATATGGTATGTGTATGTATGTTGTTGTAGGAGTTACGATTGTTCAGATGATTTTTACATCTACTCATTTTGCAATAGCGATGGAGTATGCAGCTGAAGAATTACTCTTGGAGATGATATGTAATTCTTGAAGGTTTACTGAACACCAGGTTCATAACTTTCATTTTAGTTCAGTACCATTGTGTTATCTATGTTTGTTAGGGATTTGGCATTATGTTATTTATGTTATCTCAGAAATTCAATATTTTGTATTAAGGCATTCAACTTTTTAATGTCCATGTATGTGGTTGTATGAGCAAATGTGTATTATGTTTATGATCTGTAATTTTAATGTAGTATCTGACTTGGTTTTCTGTGAAACATTGATGTTATGGTTGTTCTTTCTCTGAAATGAGCATCCTTTTATCACTTTATAACATAAAGAATATGTTACATAGCGAGAAAAGAAAATATTCTGCTATTTGATTATATGGCATACAAGAGATCACAAAATATACTATCACCATAATTGTGATAATGAGTCAGAGCATTTGAATATTTTTAATAAACCACCTTCAACTAATCGTACAATGATTAGGTATGCCATGTGATCTTACCTATTCAGAAGGGACCTCTAGAGGTTGAGCACGAATAGGGTG
The DNA here is from genome assembly GCA_963966055.1 of Lathyrus aphaca. NCBI lineage: Eukaryota > Viridiplantae > Streptophyta > Magnoliopsida > Fabales > Fabaceae > Lathyrus > Lathyrus aphaca. Next base: position 6,835,845 of record OZ014519.1, read on the forward strand.
ATGGTTGACAAGTGAGGAGGGGGTGTACCTGCAAGGCACTCCGATTCTAAAGTGAGTACACGACACATAAAGGGTAATAAAGAGAGTGTTTCAGAATACCTAACCCTTTAGTGAAAAAGGTATTTATAGTGAGCCCCCAGCGCTGGGCCAAGGTTCTTCCTTGGTCTGGATTAGCTAGGCCCAAGGAAGAACTGCCAAGGTACACGTGGGAGCGTGTAAGACCTATCACGTGGTCTTGCCCTTGGTCCAACTGCCCCTATCTTTCAGGAGATAAGGTGGACAGTTGGGTGACGTGGCAGGTGAGGGGGAGACGAGGTCTCCCTATCATAGTTCAATGGATAGGGTGTTTTCCAGACGGGCCAAACACCTGCTCGGGCAGTTGTAAGTCTGTCCGACGATGCAGAAGGCTTGGCTGACTAGATGAGCCTTTTCCCGACATGTTGGGCTATGGGAAAACGGTGTCCTCGAGGCCCAGTCCGGAACAGGAGCCCCCCAAGTCGAGTCTACAAGCTGGAGTGATGAGTTAAGAGAAATAGAGTCGGGCATAACCAACATGTAGATTGCTCGTGCAAAAGCGATTGTCATGTCGAGTTATTCGGTAAATTGAGGAGGATATATGTCGAGTTGTCTGGGGCACGGTGTCTTAAGTAACCGAGGAAGTTTTAGTGGAGTCGGGGAGACCTAAAGATGCTTGACGTCGTTCAGAATTCTCTAAAGTGCCGCGTTCAGTGAATTTAAAGCGTGTCTCTTTGTTTCCTGTGTTAGGGCCGACCTAGGGAGCCTAGGTAATGATTACCTAGGCGCGTCCTCCAACGTGTTTCTCCTATATATAAAGTGGAGAAACCATTTCATTTCACTTTTCGCTCCTACGATTAATCGAACTAGCAGCCAAGAACTTCTCTCAACCGTCGCCGCCGCTTACCACCGCTAGCTCCCCGTGTGCCACCGCTCTCTCCCCGCCATCACCATGTCAGGTAACCCTTCGAATCTTCTTCTTCTGATCATTTTTACGCTCAGTAGGTAGTAATAGTGGTAATTATTCTGCTTAGAGTAAGTAGATTACTATTTTAGGCTAGTTTTTAGGTTTTAGGTATGATCGTCCTAGACGCAATTTGCATGAGCCGGGCGAATTGTGCATATTTACATGAATAAGTCCACCAGAATCATCATACTTTTGATGAAGGTCGCGAGCGTCCTATGCATTCGCCGGGCAAGAATTTCTTAGCTTTCTTAAGAACTTTAGATGTTCCGTGAGCGCTCGAGAGAGATCTTCACATATCCCTTTGTTGATTAGGGCAACGTTAGCGACAACTTGGAGCGTTCAGCTCTTCGCCCTTTCACTTGAAATGCGGTGGAATGGTGGATTTGATGCGATGTCGAATTCACTTTTCCCTTCTGCTTTTCAGGTACGACTGACCAAAGACAACCCGAGGAAGGAAATGTGGTCGCCTCTTCATCCGGCCAGAATGACCTTTCGTGGGTCGCTGACGAGCCATTGGATGGAGAGTCTTATTTTATGGATGAAAGTGTTATCGCGTACCCAGTAGTCGAGGAGCTGGGTCCCGAGGATAAACCCAACTGGCAGTGCTACGCTCCTCGAGAAGAAGACCGGATATGCTTGCGCTTCCCGGGGAAACAATTTGCGATGTATGAGTTCGCCTTCTGGGAGGCGGGGATGAAGCTCCCTTTTAACGACTTTCAGATGAGGGTCTTTAGGTGGCTCAGGCTGGCGCCTTCACAACTACATCCCAACGCCATCTCCTTTATTCGGGCATTCGAGCTGGTCTGCTGGCACCTTGGGATTGGCTGCACATTGCCCCTCTTCTTCCGTGTTTTCCACCTACAGCGGTCGGGCGCAGGAGGGCGTCATAGCTGGGTGTCTTTCAAGAAACTCTCGAGGTTATTCAAGACATATGTTGATTCAGTCCGCCACTTCAAAGGTATATGGTATTCGGTGAAACCGATCACCCAATATGCTCTTTACAGCCTATACTTTCGTAAATGGGATGAAAACAACGTGGAGCAGTTGATGTCGAAGATCCCCTAAAGATGGCAGCCAGATCATTTTGATCTGCCAACCAGTCATTATCGAGTCCGACACGCGAGTCTGGGGACCGAGGACAAGTTGGCTTACCAAAAATTAGTGGATTATGTCCAAAGTTTCAACTTGGCGGTCTGCGTAGACCGAATGGATAACCCTTACATAGGTGACAACGGGTTTCCCGTCTTAGAAACTCGCCTGATTAACACCAAATCCTTTCTCAAGTGTGATAAGGACGAGGAGGCTATTCGGTTATTAGGTAGATTCTTCTGGCCTTTCCTACTCCTCTGCTGTTATATCTGTTTGCTGATTCTTTTAATTTTTTGTTTTGCAGGAAGCATGCCCTCAGCCAAGGAGTGGGTATTGAAGTTGGCCAATCAGGCGGGGCCCCCAAGCAGGGTTCAAACAAAGAAGAAAAAGAAAGTTACAAGTCGCGTCTAGGAGGTGGCAACAGAGCATGGGGTCGGTGGCTCTGGTACTCCCAGATCGACCTCTGACTCCCCCAAGCAGTCATGCAACTAGGTTCCCCGATATCGATATCGATACCAGATAACCCTCCATCATTTGTCAACTCCCCTCGCTCGAAGCGTCAACATATAAATGGGTCTCTTGTCCGGTCAGGAGTCGTGGAAGACATGTAGTCGGGTGAACATGGGAGTTATCTGCTGCCTCCTTGCTATCTGGAGAGGGATTTCTTCAAGTCTGAGGGTTCCGTCGTGGTGGTGGCGCCTAAAGAGAAAGCCAAACTCGACCAAGATGCTACTTCCAGGCGGGCTTATTTGGCCAGGGATATTGCTGCTGTTATCTGGGTCATGGAGACGGCTTTGGTGCTGTCCGACACCACTATCTCCGCTGCTGTTTTGGAGGAAGCACTTCAGATAACAAGGGATGAGAAGGATAAGATCTCCAAGGATCTGTCTGACTACAAGGAGGAGCATAAACTTCAAGAAGGGTTGAGCTCAGAGCTGGATAAGGCCAAGCGTGAGCGGGACACCTTAAAAGAGGAGAACAAGGGCCTGAAGGAGCAGGCAGTCGAGCTCAACAAGGCGGCCGAGGAGAATGTGCATCCACTACAAGAGAACACAATATTAGCGTCAACCAAAACACCTTCGCTAACGCCAATAAACTGACGCTAACGGGGCATAGCGTCAGCTTAACGTCGGTGTCGGGGCGGACTTTCCAAAACTGGAAGTTAATAATATTAGCGTCGGCCTTTTGTGTGACACTCAAGTAGCGTCGGCCAGGGTCCCACACTAAATCATTGCTAATTACTGACCAAATTTATGCATTTAATTACTGAGTTAACGTCAGTTTTAAGCGACGATACTGACTTCCAGGTGTCGTTTTTTAATTGGGTTTACTGTCATCGAAGTTTTTGCCACGTGGCTTTAACCATCATGATATTTGATGGTAGCGTCGGCCACGTGGCCTCCACTAATAATATTAGACAACGTATTTTCAGCTTGTAGCGTCGGCCTCGTGGCTGCCACTAATATTATTACACAGCATATTTTGTGCTTGTAGCGTCGGCCACGCAGCCGCCACTAATAATATTAGACAATGTATTTTTAGCTGGTAGCATCGGTCCCGTGGCCGCCACTAATAATATTAGACAATGTATTTTTCCTTGTAGCGTCGGCCTCGTGACAGACACTACTGGTATTATTGTTGGTTAGGTTTTGTCTAAAATCGTCACGTTCACTATATTAATACATAATTTGAAACTCAAACCACCTGTTCTGATCAAGACCTGTTCTGATCAAGATCTATTTTACAATACCACAATTCAGGTGATCCAAAACAAATTTACTTACAAATACATAATTTGAATACACCAACTTCAATATATTAATGAGTTCCAAAATACATCAACATCAAGATTCATCAATCCACAATTCAGGTGATCCAAAACAAATTTACTTCCAAAAACATCAACATATTACTGAGTTCCAAAATACATCAACATATTAGTGAGTTCCAAAATACTGATAATCTCCTAAATGGTCTACATACTAATCATGATAACCAACATCAACTTCCTCCTCATCATCCTCATAATCCTCATCCTCCTCCTGTAACATCCAAAATAAATAGTCACAAGTCAGACACATAAAAGAAAAAAAAGGTTGTATTAAAGACAATAATAAAATCGGAAATAATTTATTTTTCAACAAATACAATTTTTGTTCGACTGAATAGCTAAATCAATCATTAAAACAATGAACATCTATGAAAATCCTCCTCCTCATGCTGCAGAAATGTGTGAGAAAACACTAATGAATAAGAAAATCAATTGTCATTTATTTATAAATAACTCTGTTTTGGGGTTAAAAGAATTACTTACTAGTCTTTTTACATTGTTAAAAATAAATACATTGCTATTATTTTTCAGCATGCACAACAGTTACAGTTTGATGAGTTTTACAATTTAATGTCTTAGGAACAAAATACAGAATGGGTAAAGGTACCTTGTAGCTTAATGTCACTCCCCCGAAAAGACACCAGGTCAGACAGGGTGCATACGCGAACGGTCGGCGAAAAGGGAAAATGAAATGAAGGGAATAGAATCGCCAACTAGGCATTTTCCCCCCGAAGGAAAGGTAATGCTGCATAAACCTAGAAGAAGATGGATAAGACGGTTGCGAACCAGAGAAACTGAGAAAGGGGGTTGGTTACAACCTGGGAAGGTATTAGCATCCAAATTGTCTGTCGTACTCGACGGGATCCACGCTCAAAAGATTGTGTTTAAAGGGGTAGTGTACGTGCTATCTGTGTGCAAAAGCTGGAAAAGAAATGTACAGGTGTCAGTGCAATAAGAGAAGTATGAATTGCTCAGGAACTGAGGCTTAGAAAAGAATGCTGAGAGAGGGAGATGACAAAGAGACTTTTTGTTCGATAACAATTAAGTTATGCCTACGTATCCTCTCGTGCAATGAGGAAGTCAGAACACCGTAGTTTGACTCAAAGAGACTGAAAGAGATTGACTGTGAACTGCTTGCTTGTCTATGCTCAAGTGTATGACTCGTCTGGCTCGAGTGCTAACTGTCTTGCATCAGACGAAAGAAGCAAGTTCTCATTTATGAATGAGTGTGATGAGAAAAGAATCCCGAAGGAGACGATTATTGTTTGTTTTTGTATTTTCAGTTTTGTTATTGTTTTTGGTGTTTTGCATAAGTTAATGAGCTTAAGCCTAAATCAAGGACTTGCAAACTCATTATATCCTCCCTTTGATTAGGGATAATGAGCCTACTTAAGTATGAGATAAGCATCACAACTTAACTGACATGATGATGTAGGATTAAGATCATTAACCTACTTGTGATTATTTAGATGTTTTTGGGTTTTTGTTTAGTGTTAAGTAATGAGTTTAATATCTAATCACAGATTAGTGGGCTCATTACACCATCATAATAGAAGGATAATAGATGAGAACACTTAAGCTGAGGAAGATACCTCAACTTAATCCATGGTTAAGGACTAAATTCATTATATAACAAAGCCTTTATTAAGTGGAATTTAATTAAGGGTGAGATTAATAAATGAGTTTTATGGTTTGTAAGACAACTTGAGGGTGACTTGTCCATTAAACACTAGGGTTAGTCCTTCTTAACCATAAAGGAAGAATTAGAACCCTAATGTAAGGCCCAAGTTACAAGATGAAGTCTTAGTGATTATTAAGATGATTTGATTAAGAGGTTTAAACAAATTAAAGGTTTAACACTTAGGATTAAAGTTATACACTCTATCCTAATAGAAGGATACATGCATAACCCTAATTCCAAAGTCCTAACACTTTAAGAGTTTAGTCTCTGATTATGAAGATGAGAAGAGAGACTCAAGGAGACTCAAAGGAAAAAACTAAGGGGGACTAATCACAACCCTAATTATTATCATGCTTGGATGTTCCTATGGTTTGTAAGGCCTGAGAAGGATCTTCAAATAAGCCACCAATGGAAGAAGTAGATGAAAGAAGGAAGAAGCAGAAAAAATAAGTTACTTACTTCATTGAAGAAGATAAGTAACTTAAAGAAAGAAAGTGAGAAAGAATGAACACAAGTGAACAAGTTCACTTCAAATAAACCAGCAAGATGCATATGAAAGAGATAAAGAGAAATGAGAAATGAAGGCAAATCCACTTCTCAAATTAACTTACCACCTGAAAATGTTAGCATGAATGCATAAAGTATGAAACATAAAGAAATGAAATGAAATGCAATGAGATGAAATGACCAAAGTCAGAAGTGTTTATGCAATGTTAATGTCATGTGAGATGATGCAAAGGCATACAAAATGCATATGTATGATCATGCAAAGATGAGATGCAAATGGAAGCATGCTTTGATGTTTGGAAACACATGAAAGTTAATGAAATGAAATGAATGAAAATCATGGAAAATGGATGAAGAAATGGTCAAGCATGATTCTAACATGTCCTAAGATGTCTAAGATGACATATGAATGCAAGAAGTGTAATGGAAAGTTCATGTATGGATGCATATGCAAGATGAATGCATATGAACACATAAAATTAGGGTTTTATGGACAAGCAAGATGCAAATGAACAAAACAGAAGCATATGACATGATAAAAATTGAAACCAAGCTCAAACAAACCCTAATCCCATTCTAGGTCACACCCCAAAGGAGAAGGCCAGAAGCCTTACCACTCAAAAGTTATGAATTTCCTAAGTTTCTAGGGTTTTTGGATGGTTCAAAAGGGAAAAATGCAAATTAATTTGAAAATGCAAGATAAATTCATGAGGAAAATGTCCTATAAACTACATGCAATATGTAATACAATGCAAAAAGAATCAACTTCAAACTCTTCTTGGTTAGGCATAAATGATTTTTTCAAGTTAGGGTTCAAAAATATGATTTTAATGACCCTTAATTCAAAGAAAATTCACAAACTATGATCAAACCTAAAAAGAAATTTGTGTGAAGAGTTTGAAAATGTTATTAAATGCAATGGGATGATTCATGATTTTTTGGTGATTTTTAGAAACCTAAATGTATTTTTAATTAATTAAAAGACTTTAATTAATTAAAAATAACATTTAAATATTTTAAAAATAATTTTTAATGCAAAAAATAAAATAAAAATCATTTTCAGGTTGAGAAAATTATTTGAAACAAAAATGCAAAAGGAAATATTTTTTGGATATTTTTGCTATTTTTAATAAATTGTACAAAAGAAATAGAATAAAAATGAAATAAATGAGAAAGTATGAAGATCTGAGGGCTGAGATTCAAACTCAAGGGGGGAGGGTTGACTGGCGCGTGAATGGGTGGCTGAGATTCACTCTGATTAAATTATTTTTATTAAACTTAATTAAACTAATTAATTACAGGATTAATAACTAATGAAGCATCTGGGTCGTCCACACGCGCGGGAAGTATGATCCAATGGCCCAGATTTAAACTAACCTAATTAATCAGAAATTATGCCTTAATGACTTTCTGGTGGCCGGAGAAGACCTCCGGTCATCTTCTCCAGCCAGACTCCCTCCCTGAATCTCTAAAAAACCCATGAAAACTCACCACAAGCTCCAGAAATGATCCTTAACTACCAACAAACTCAAATCCAACAACAAAAACAATTAATTATGCGTGAATGAAGAGAATCGAAGAAGAACAAAAATTAGGTCAAAGTTTCAGAGATTCAGTTTATGCTTATTTCTTGCTCATTTTCAAAACTAAACACATCCCCATGATCAATGCAACATATAGAACAATATTTTAACAAGAAAATAAGATTCTGGAAAAAAAAGTTCTTGAGGTTACCTGAGATTAAGCTTCCTGATTCTGGGCTTTCTAGCCTCCTCCCTTGTGCAAACCAACTTCAATGAACCCCCTGAGGATGATGTGAAGCTTAGAACAAGTTTGTATGGCTTGGTTTGAAGGTTTTTTTTCTGCTGCACCAGAAATCGTGTTTGTGTTTGGCTGTGTTTCAGGCTACGGTGAAGGGTGGGAAATGCTCCTTAGGTCATGAGGAGATGATTGGTGAAAGAAAATTGAAGTTTTAGTGGCTGGTTTTTGAGATTCGAAGACTTGAAGTTTTTGGCAAGCTATGGGAAATCTGAGTGTTCCAATGTTTCAGGATCCAATGTGTTATGGAATGAGGTCCTTAGGGTTTGCATAAGAGATTGTGATTGGTCAGAGAGTGGGTGGTGGCTCAGTTTGATTGGTATGGGAGGAAATGCAAAATTGTCAACTTTGTGTACTTGGGGTATGGGCATGATGCAGGTCTGAGTTTAGGGGTGTCTTGGCCTCAGCTGAGTTCATGGATGGCCCTTGGATCATTTTTATGCAGCTGGATCACTTAGATGAAGAGATACCATATGTTTTGCAAAATTCCCTCTTTGAAGTTTCTTGGATCACAAGCCATGAAATGCCTCTAACCATGGACCAATTCTGATCTTTTAAAGTCACATAGGCATGTTATGAAGTGTTTGTACACATTTGAAGTCATTAGAATGCTTTAACATGACAATTTGCAAAATCCCTCTTTGACATGAAACTTGAAATTTTAGGATTTTTGCTAACTTTGAAAGGCCATATCTTGAGTTCTAGGATAAATCAAGATATGTTCTTGTACTTTTTGAAAAGGGAAAGACCTAATCTTCAACTTTCATGACCAAGAATTTTTCATATGAAGCATTTTTGGTTGAGAAAGAGGAGGTTGAAAAACTTTCCCAAAATGGAAAGTTTCCATTACAAGTCATTTCCATTTTTGGCAAGTTTGCAAATGGCTCAAAATTATTCAATCTTGTGAACTTCTAACCTCTTCTAAGATTAAATAAAGATCATAGAACTTCAATTTGATGAAAATACCCCTTTGGTTCCATTGTTGGGGGCCTCAGATGCCCTGATTTTGACTTAACTTGCTCAAGAAGTTACCCAGTGAACAAATGACTTGCACAATAAATTTCTTCATCAAACATGGTACACATGATCCTTATAACATCTTAAGAACATTAGAAACAAGAATGGCCCAAAAATTTGGAGTTAAGGCCTCTGAAACCAAAACCCTAATTTTGGTCATCTGTGTAGTGAAAAACCCTAGCTCTGCTTCCATGCCTTGCCAGTTCTTGTGATCTCTTGACTTCTATGAACTTTGAGGGATATAATATGATGATAGAACACACATGGACCCTCTTGGAAAGCTTTTAGGCCTTTGGGATGGCTTAGATGGAATCTTTGATTGCTCAGATCACAAACCCTAGATGCAGATGAACTTGAACTATGCAGATGAAACAAATATGCAATATGAGGTGGTATGCTTATGCTTATGCAAAAAATGAAAGATCATAAGCCATGGTGTGATATGAGTGAGGGCAAATTTGGGGTGTTTACACTTAACAAGAGTTGAAAATTTTAAATGTTTGATATTATTAACTTGTCCCTTTTAGGTTTCTTATTTCAGTTTCAGTATGCCAATTTCTCCAGTAACAATTACAAAAACACGGGGAATGTACCTTGAAACTTCAGTTGTCTCTAACCTATAATTTTTATTTATTTTAGTTTGTCTCTAACAAATCTAAGAGGAAACCAGTTAGCTTATGCCAATTCGAACATATCAAGAATTAAAGTCAACTAAATATTCATATCGCGTCACTTTTAAACTATAACCGTTAAAAGATGATTAACAATTCACATTAACTCAAAGAAAAATAGAACGTACCGAGTCGTTATAATCAGGATAACCACTCGCAGGAGCACTAGAAGGACCCGCTTGAAGAGAATGCAACATGTCAAATTTCTTTGACAATTCATCAAATTTCTTTGTCAATTCATCTATCCGCGCATTAGCCCGTGCAACCTCTTCACGTGCAGCAGCAGCTTCGGCTCTGGCAGCCTTAATGGCCTGGTTATCTGCTTCTCTATGTGGGTTTGCAATTGATACTTGTGTCAAGAAGTTCACTCCATATCTTATATTACGCGCCAATTGTCCAGTTCCATAACACCGCCCCCGTGTTTTACCCCCTGCAACTTCTTTCCAAATTTGTATTCTTGTTGATCCTTCCACTTCATCACCAATTTGTGTCAAACTACTGCATAATTTTTCCTATACACAAATATAACACAAACCAATCAATCAGTGAACACACAAAACAAAATTTTACCAAAACAAAATTTGTTACATAAATCAGTCTACATAAATCAGAATTTTACCAAAACAGAATTTTACACAATAATTTGAGTTATTAATATAGTAAGGATATGATATTTGAAATTTGTTGGTAATTATAAAGCATATTTTACCAAAACAGAATTTTACACAAAAATGTCCAAAAGCAGTTCCACAAGTATATCCCATGGATGAGGGAATTATATTGTTTGATATTTTCTTATATAGTTTATTTTCTTATATAGCATACTTTCTAGCATATTTCACAAAAGCAGTTCCACAAAAATGTCTAGCATATTTTCTTATATAGTTTATTTATATTGTTTGATATTTAAATGTAGGAATTATATTGTTTTATATTGTTTGATATTTACTAAATATTGTTTTTAATTTTAATTATGGATTTAAAGTATCACCATGTATGAATCGCTTATTGAAGAAACAGAAGCTAATGTTTTATACGAATTTCGATTATATTACTAATTATATGAATGCAATATATTCGACCATATTCAATCTAAATCCGTTTGTTTTACTTATGTATTCCCATTTTCAGGGTATCATGCTTCTATAATGATGAATTTCTACAACTCGCCACTCTAAACTTTGAGTTTAAGGAATTTCTATACAAAAATGAACTTAGTGAACTTAAGAGGTATACTAAAACCACAATTATAATCACAGTTACTGTTGCTGCAAGTTTAAAGCACTTATTGTTACTTTGTTGTTGCTGCAAGTTACTGTTGCTGCAAGTTTAAAGCACTTATTGTTAGTTTGCTCTTATAATCACAGTTACTGTTGATGCAAGTTTAACTAGAAATCCTCACCGAAGAAGTTCAAAGGTACATAATCAAATTTTTTTCAAAGAATTTATCTAGACCTCATTCATACCCATGATATATGCATCTATGTAAATATTATATTTTGTTACAAGTGTACATTAAAAAGCAGAGACAAAACAGTAACATTTGAACTCAAGTTGGTGCAAGTTCTCTTGTTACTATCATGTCTTCAATGGTTGGTATCTACATGCTATTATATATTAATGACTATATATATAAGTTAATGTTTGCCTCTGTTTGTCTAGCATATTTACAGTCCTTGTCACAAAAATGTCCAAAAGCAGTTCCATAAGTATATCCTATGGATGAGGGAATTATATTGTTTGATATTTTCTTATATAGTTTATTTTCTTATATAGCATATTTTCTAGCATATTCCACAAAAGCAGTTCCACAAAAATGTCTAGCATATATTTGATAGTTGAATTCATCATAGTTTTTATATCTTAGTTAATATTTTTATATCTTAATTTGATGGATATAAATCAGCTGTAAATATTTTTATAGTGAAATTCCACTGTTCATAAATATCTAAAATTTAGTTTGAATACATCATACTTTTTATATCTTATTTATAGTGTATTGTTCATACTTTTTATGTCTAAAATTTAGTTTGAATACATAGCCTAGCAAACAACAAACAACAACAGTAGTAGTAATGTAAAAAAAAAGAATTAACTGATTTTCAAAAAAGTAATCATATGAAGACACTAGTAATCAGAATAAAATAAATAAGTAAAAAGTTATCAAAACAGAGTTTGTATTGCTGTGACTTACATGTGTTGCTGCTGCACGAGCGTCAACCGATTCCCCATTCTTCTTTTTATGGGTGGCAATGAAAATCTCATCAGGATGTGCCGGTCGGTTGAGTTGTTTAGACTATAATTAGAGACAATATATATGGTTACAATGTATATCATATATAATTATATTAACACATTGTAATTATTAAGTATATATATACCAATTCAAGTGCAACATCATGGTGAGCTCTTCGACCTGTTGTATGGACTGCCCCACCTTTCTTGGATGATCGATTAAGATTATTTTGTTGGGATACAATTTTGAATTCATATGACTTCCACTTGTATAGAAGATATGTCCATGTATCTACACCCATCCAACCCGGCTTGCGCCCCTTTTCTCTAGCCTTTCACTGTATATCAGACAATCGTTTTCCACATTTCTGATGAAACAATTCTTCCATTTTTGCATCATCACAATGGTCCCAACATACAAGCCTATGAAAAAAAATATTCAAATAATAAATAAAACTCAACAATATACATCATCATCAAACTACTAAAAAAATGTCTTGTCTTACTTTAAACTCGTTGAACCATTCCTTTCTCACATCGTCTCTTCCTTCTCGTTTAAGCTCACCATAATTAACAAAAGTTCCTCGATAATTCTTTTCAATAACTTTTCAAACCATTGCGGCAACAAGATCAATTGGACTTAACCTACATGAGAAATATGTTACGCCTTTTTCAAGAATAATATCGAAGCATACAAAATATTATTTCATTAAAAAAATCTGATTAAGGAAGAGTACATCATATACATAATACATATCAAAAAATATTTAAAATCAAGTATTGACATTTTCTCACATAAGTATATACATAAATATGGACACTAAAGTTTAGATACATTACATAAATATGGATACTAAAGATTAGATACAAACATATGCTAATGTAATAAGCAAGTTGCTTTTGGTATGATGGTTCTTATTAAATAACCAATAATAACAAAAATAATAAATTATTTCTAGTCCTACTTATAATATCAATATGAACTTTTATAAAAAATAGTTACTTGTAAACACCCAAAATTTGCCCTCACTAATATCACAACCATGGCTTGGTCTTTCATATTGCATTGCATAAGCATTGCACCTTACATTGCATATTTGTTTCATCTGCATTAGTTCAAGTTCATCTGCATCTAGGGTTTGTGATATGAGCAATCCAAGGATCCATCTGAGCCACCCCAAAGGCTTCCAATCATTCCAAAAGGGTCCATGTATGTTCTATCATCATTTTATATCCCTCAAATATCAAGGAAGTCAAGAAATCACAAGAACTTGGAAAGCATGGAAGCAGAGCTAGGGTTTCACTGCACATATGACCTGAAATTAGGGTTTTGTTTTCAGAGGCCATAACTCCAAATTTTTTGGTCATTCTTGTTTCTAATAGTCTCAATATGTTATAAGGATCATGTGTACCAAGTTTGATGAAGAAATTCATTGTGGAAGTCATCTGTTCACTGGGTAACTTCTTGAGCAAGTTAGAGCAAAATCAGGGCATCTAAGGCCCCCAACAATGGAACCAAAGTGGATTTTTCATCAAATTGAAGTCATATGATCTTTATTTGATCATTGAAGTGCTTGGAAGTTCACAAAATTGAAGAAAATTGAGCTAAACCAAAAGTTGCCAAAAATGGAAATGACTTGTAATGGAAACTTTCCATTTTGGGAAAGTTTTTCAACCTCCTCTTTCTCAACCAAAAATGCTTCAAATGAAAAATTGTTGGTCATGAGAGTTGTAGATTTGATCTTTCCCTTTTAAAAAAGTAAAAGAACAAGTCCTAATTCATTATGGAACTCAAGTTATGGCTTGGCAAAGTTGGCAAAAATCACATAATTTCCACTTTCACACCAAAGAGGATTTTTTGCAATTTTACAAACCAAGTCATTTTGTGACCTCTAATCACTATCTAAACATCATACACACATGATACAATGCATTGTGACCAAGATTTCCCAAAGAACCACTTGCTTTCATGCCTTGCACTTCAAGATTTCTCAAAGGGGGAAAATCACATAACACTTGCAAAACCTATGAGATCTTTGCTTCTAAGCCATCCAGTTGCATAATCCCAATCCCATGGCTCTCCTTGATCAATGCTAAGGCCAGACATGCCCTTGAACAACCCCTGCCATAGCCCATACCTCAAGTACAAGTTATGTTGACATTTTGGCAACTTGGCCATACCAATCACCACAGGCCACCACCCACTTTCTGACCTATCAAACATTGTTATGTGGATCAAAAGCAACTCATAACATACATCACACAAGCCTAAAACCTCAGAATCACCAAGTTTCTCAAAATCACCCCAAAAGCTAAAGCTTTCGAAACACTCTGCTCAGCCACAAAAACTCAAAACAAACTTCACCATTCAACTCACCATCATCATTAGAACATAAACCAACCATTAAACAATCCTCAAAGCCAGCCAAACAAAAACAAGATTTCTGGCCAGTTGAGTTGCAAGCCTTCATTCCAGCCATTCCAAGCTCTTTCCAAGCATTGCAACTTCATCAGGAGGTCAAGAGGAGTGGGTTTGCACAAGAGAGGAGGTCCAAAAGCTCCAAACTGAGAAAGCTCAAGCTCAGGTAACCTCAAGAATAATTTTTCCAGAAACTTTATTTTATGTTTTAGAAATGTTCCCCATGCTCCCCTGATCACACTGCACTTGTTGTTTTTAAAAATGGTGAAGAAATGAGCATGAATCAAATCTCTGAAATTTTTGACCTAAAAGAGGTTTTCTTCGATTCATGTTGGTTTATGAAAATAAATGATTTTGAGTGTTGGATTCTTGTTTAGTGTTGTCCATAGATCATTTCTGGAGATTTTGGTGAAGTTTCGTGGCCTGTGGTCGAATTTGGGTTGAAGGATGGCCGGAGAAGATGACCGGAATACTGTTCCGGTCACCTGAAAATGTTTAGGGGTGAGATTAGGGTTAATCCAGTCAGTTTGAATATCAGCCGTAAGATCCTGTTTAGCGCGTGTTTGTAGGGTTCAGATTAATCCACTTAAGCCCTAATTCAGTTTAATTAATTTAATTAGGTTTAATTAATTAATTAACTCAGTTTAAATTTGGACCATTGGATAGCGCGCGTGGTCTTTCCCTCCAAACCCCAGTTTGAATCTGATCCCTTGGATCAGTTGACCAGCCCTTTAATTCATTTTTATTTCATTTTATTGCATTTATTTTGTACATTTTATTTAAAATACTTAGAAAATTCCAAAAATATTTTTCTTCTGCATTTTGACTTCAAATATTTTTCTTCACCCAAATTTTTTTTTATTTTTTATTTTTTGCATTAAAAAATCATTTTAAAAATATTTAAATGTTTATTTTAATTAATTAATTAAAATACCATTTAGGTTTCTAAAAATTCCAAAAAAATTCACATTGCATCTTAGGACATTTAGAAACATTGTCAAACCATTCATACAAATTTATTTTTGGTTTTGATCCAACTTTGACATTTTTCTTGAATTTAGGGTTCATAAAAATTCCTTTTTGGAACCCTAACTTTGAAAATTCTTGTCTGCCTAACCATGAAGGGTTTGACATTGGTTATTTTTGCATTGTTCTTCATATAGCATGTAGTATCTAGCATATGTTTGTCACAAATTTATCTTGCATTTTCCATTTGATTTGCATTTTTCTTCTTAAGGTACCCCAAAACCCTAGTTTACTTAGAAAAATCACAACTTTCTTTAGGTTAAGGTTAGACCTTCTCCTTTGGGGTGTGATATCATATGGGGTTAGGATTCTTTGAGTTCATTTGCAATTTTTTATCATGTGATTTACTTTTTTTTTTCTATATTTTCATCTCATCCTTTCATGTAACCTTAATCTTGCATCCATACTTGCATCTTACATTGCATTGCATGAACATGTGAACTTGTCATGACATTTTAAGCACTTGTATGCCATCTTAGACATCTTAAGACATTTCTTGAACATTTCTTGTTCATTTATTCATACATTTGCCATGCTTTGCATCCATTTCATTTCATAAACATCCATGTGTTTTCATGCTTCCTACATGATTCCTTTGCATTCTTTCTCTTCATATGAACATTCATAACACTTGGTATGCTTTTGCATCATCTCATAGCATCATTTGCATCATGTGTTTGCTTCTGGTTTTGGTTTTTACCTTTGCATATGTTTCATTTTCATTTCATTTCTTTCCTTATGCTAACATTTTCAGGTGGTAAGTAACTTGAGAAATGAATTTGCCTTCACTTCTCATTTCTCTCCTCATTCTTCTTATGCATCATTGCTGCATTTTTCTTTGCTTTAGAGTGAGCTTTCTAATTTATGTTAATCATTCACTTTCTTTCTCCAAGTTACTTATCTTCTTCAATGAAGTAAGTAACTTGTTTCTTCTGCTTCCCATCCTTTCATCTGCTTCTTCCATTGGTGGCTTCTTTGAAGATCTTTCTCAAGCCTTACAAACCATAAGAACATCCAAGCATGACAATAATTAGGGTTTTAATTAGTCCCCCCTTTAGCTTTTACCTTTGTGTCTTCTTTGTGTCTCTCTTCTCACCTCATTATTAGAGACTAAACCTTTAAGGTTTTAAGACTTTGTGATTAGGGTTATACCTGCATCCTTCTCTTAGGATGGAGTGTATAACTTTAATCCTAAGTGTTAAACCCTTAATTTGTTTAAACCTCTTAATCAATCCATCTTAATAATCACTAAGACATTAACTTGTAACTTGGGCCTTGCATTGGGGTTCTAATTCTTCCTTTATTGGTTAAGAAGGACTAACCCTAGTGTTAATGGACAAGTCCCCCTCAAGTTGTCTTACAAATCATAAAACTCACTTCTTAATCTCACCCTTAATTAAAATACATTTAATAAAGGTTTGTTTTGTCATGAGGTTAATCCCTAATCATGGATTAAGTTGAGGTATCTTCCTCAGCTTAAGTGTGCTCATCTATTATCCTTCTATTAGGATGATGTAATGGGTTCACTAATCCTTGATTATGGCTTAAACTCATTACCTAACACTAAACAAAAACTAAAAAACATCTAAAAAATCACAAGTAGGTTAATGATATTAATCCTACACCATCATGGCAATTAAGTTGAGATGTTTATCTCATACTTAAGGTATTCTCATTATCCCTAACCAAAGGGAGGATATGATGAGTTTACTAACCCTTGGTTTAGGCTTAAGCTCATTAACTTATGACAAACACAAAAAAGCAATAAAAGATTGAAAACACAAAAACAAACAATAATCATCTCCTTCAGGATTCTTTTCTCATCATCTTCACTCACAAACGAGAACTTGCTTCTTCTGTCTAATGCAAGACAGTTAGCACTTGAGCCAGACAAGTCATACACTTGAGCATAGACAAGCAAGCAGTTCATCAGTCAATTTATCTTTTAGTCTCTTTGAGTCGAACTACGGTGTTCTGACTTCCTCATTGCACGAGAGGATACGTAGGCATAACTTAACTGTTATCGAACAAAAGTCTCTGTGTCTTCCCCTTCTTTCAGCATTCTTTTTAAGCCTCATTCCTGAGCACCTCACTTCACTTTCTTGCAATGACACTTGTATATTCTTTTCCAGCTTTTGCACACAGATAGCACAAACACTACCCCTTTAAACATAATCTTTTAAGCGTGGATCCCGTCGAGTACAACAGACAATCTGGGTGCTAATACCTTCCCAGGTTGTAACCAACCCCCTTTCTCAGTTTCTCTGGTCCGCAACCATCTTATCCATATCTTCCTAGGTTTATGCAGCATTACCTTTCCTTCGGGATAAAAATGCCTAGCTGGCGACTCATTTCAGTTCACCTTCATTTCTCCTTTCACCGATCGTTCGTGCTTGTACCGGGATGCAAATCTTCGGGAGCGACAACTTGGAGACTCTGCTAGGGACCCTTATATTGCAACCAGGGTTTCTGGTTCGTTTTGTGGGTTCCTCCTAGAGCTTTTTTGATTTGTGTTTACGGGGGTCTTATGTGCTACTTGTGCTTATTTATTTGCTTTATTTATTGCTTTATGTACAACTTTATTTATTGCTTTCTTTTACAATTTTATGCATTTCATACTGTCATTATCATGTGCTTGATCTCTTGTCTGTTTGGTGGATGGGGATCATTGAGTGATTAAGGTCCTATACCTGGGACCTTAGTGACACATAGATGACCGTCCCTCATCTTATCCCCAACAGAGCAGCCGTCCCCTGCTAGGTGATCGTCCTTTACCCCTGATGAATGTACCTCATCATTTATTTCATTTATGTTTTAACCTGATGGCCGTCCCCATCATTACTTTTACCTTTAATCCCCGGAGAGTCTTATTTCTTTTCCTGATGGCCGTCCCCATCATAATCCTTTATTTTCCCCAGCTTGTCGGCCGTCCCCGTCATTGCTTATCCCCAACAGTCATCCTCTGCTCGACGGTCGCCCTCCGTCGCCCGCACTTTATAATCATACTTTATCTTCCTTTCACGATCTATATCCCTTTTCTTCTTCATTCAGTGAGTACAAATTTTGGACTTTCTTTGGTATTCAACCACAAGTTATCTTGTTTGCCTGTTAAGCCCGATGCTTACACCCTGCACAGCTAACTCATGTTTGAATAGGGGCAGCTGTAAACATCCCAAATTTGCCCTCACTAATTTCACACCATGGCTTGTGATCTTTTCATTTGCATAAGTTCAATCATAGCATCTCACATTGTATTTTTGCTTCACTGCATTGGTTCAAAGTCATCTGCATCTAGGGTTTGTGACCTGAGCAATCCATGAGCTATCTGAGCCACCCCAAAGGTTTCAATCATTCCAAGAAGGTCCATGTATGTTCAATCATCATATTATATCCTCAAAAGATCAAGGAAGTAAAAAAATCACAAGAACTGGCAAGGCATGGAAGCAGAGCCAAGTTTAACTACACAGATGACCTAAAATTAGGGTTTTGGTTTCAGAGGCCATAGCTCCAATTTTTTTGGTCATTCTTGTTTCTATTGGTCTCTATATGTTATAAGGATCATACATACCAAGTTTCATGAAGAAATTCAATGGGGAAGGCATCTGATCATTATATGACTTCTTGAGCAAGTCAGTGCAAAATCAGGGCATCTGAGGCCCCCAATCATCCAACCAAAGGGTATTCTCCATCATTTTGGATGTATATGATCTTTATTTGATCTTAGAAGAAGTTAGAAGTTCACAAAATTGAAGAATTTCAAGCCATTTGCAAAGTTGCCATTTTGGGAAAGTGACTTGTAATGAAAAATTGCCATTTTGGGAAACTTTTTCAACCTCCTCTTTTTGATTCAAAAATGCTTCAAATGAAAAATTCTTGGTCGTCAAAGTTGTAGATTGGATCATTCCCTTTTCAAAAAGTACAAGAACTTGATCTAATTCATCATAGAACTCAAGTTATGACCTTGCAAAGTTGGGAAAAATCACAAAAATTCACTTATGTGCCAAAGAGGGAAGTTTGCAAAAACACTTGCCAAAGCCAAATGTGACTTCTAATTGACTTCTAAGCATTACACAAACATCACACATGACCTATAATTTAGAATTGCACAAAGAAATCCCAAGTTTCATGCCTTGAACATCAAGATTTCTTAAAGGGGCCAAAACATCACATAATTGCAAAACACCCCATAACTTTCTTCTCTCTTGCTGAATTGCCTCAAGAATGGATTTGTGGACCTCCAAGAAGTCAGCTGCGCATGGACATGCCCAAGGGCCAGCTGTGTTCTTGCCCATACCTCAAGTACAAGTCATGTTGACATTTTTGCAACTTGCCCATACCAATCAACATAGGCCACCACCCACCCTCTGACCTATCACAGTTTACTATGTGAATCAAAACCAAGCCATTCCATAACATAACACAAGAAAAAACCTCCAAGAACACAACATACACAAAATCCCCCAAATTTGCAAAAGCCTTCGAATTTCACAACTCAGCCATCAAACCTCAAAACAAATTCCATAGAACAACTCCATAATCATCACTAATCATTTCCCACCCTTCATTTTGCCCTAAAACACTCAGAATCAAAAAAACGATTTCAACATTTCATGAACTGAACTTCTGCCAACTTCATTTTGAGGCCATTTAAACTCTAACCAAGCATCACAAGCTCTTGAGGGGAATCATTGGAGTAGATTTGAGGCAAAGAACTGGCCAGAAAGCTCCTGTTTCGAAAGCTCAACTTCAGGTAGCCATGACATTTATTTTTCCAGAACTCTCATTTTATGTTATAGAATGATTCTATGTGTTCCCCTGATTGCCATGATGTGTTTGGTTTCGAAAATAGTTGAGAAATAAGCATTTCATAAGCTTCTGAAATTTTTGCCATATTTTCCGTTTTGCTTCGAATCATGTTCTTGATGTTGAATAAATGAATTTTGATGGCCGATTCTTGTTGGGGTTTGTAAACACCCCAAATTTGCCCTCACCCATTCACACCATGGCTTGTGGTCATTTCATATGCATAAATACAATCATATCATCTCATATCTCATTTTTGATTCACTGCATAGTTTCTAAGTCATCTGCACCTAGGGTTTGTGATCTGAGCAATCCAAGGGCATCTTGAGCCACTCCAAAGGCCATCAATAACTCCAAAGGGATCCATGAGTGTTCTTATATCATATCACATCCTCTCCAAGTCAAGAATGCAAAAGAATCACAAGAACTGGAAATGGTGTGGATGCAGAGCCAGGCTAGACTGCACAGTTGACCTAAAATTAGGGTTTTGGTTTCAGAGGCCATAACTCCAAATTTTTTGGTCATTCCTGTTTCCATTGGTCTCTATATGGTATAGGAAGTATGCATATCAATTTTTATGAAGAAATTCCATGGGGAAGTCATCTGATCAAGAGTTGACTTTCTGGACAAGTCAGTGTAAAATCAGGGCATCTGAGGCCCCCAATGACCCAACCAATGGGTGATCTTCATCATTTTGAGTGTATATGATCTTTATTTGATCATGGAAGAAGGTTGAAGTTCATGAAAATCAAGAATTTGGAGTTTTTGCAAATGTTGACTTTTTGGGCATAGTTGACTTTTCAAGAATATGGCATTTTAGGTCATTTTTCAAGCCTTGATTTTTGATCCAAAAATGCTCCAAATGGAAAAACTTTGGTCATGAAAGTTGTAGAATGCATTTTTCCCTTTTTACAAAGTACAAGAACATGATCTAATTCCTCTTGGATCAAAAGTTATGGTGTGACAAAGTTGGCTAAAATCATTGATTTTCAAGACATGCTTCAAATGGAAATTTTGCAAAATCATGAACCAAAGCAAATTGTAACTTCTAGATGGCATCAAACCATTACACAAACATTCTATGAGCCTTAAAAATCAGAATTGGACCAAGGTTTCACATGGTTATGGTTTGTGTAACAAGACTTTTCCATGAAGTTTCAAAAGTGTGCCAACTTGCAAAACCATCATTATGCTTCTCACCACTTGCTGCCTTGGCCTTTGAACCAGCCATAGTCTCTCACCACACCATGCTGCGCCAGCCCTAGCCCTTGTACCAAGCTAGAACCAAGCCCATGCCTCTCTTACAAACAAGTTGACATTTTGCAAAAGTGGACATCCCAATCACAGCAGGCCAGGTCACATCACCTGACCAATGGGAGTTCTTTATGCAAGGAAAATGCTGGCCATAACACTCAAGAAGCAAGGCTGAAACAGAACACAAGATCACATACACAAGAACACACCATTTTTGCAAATTGTTTTCGAATCTCTCTGCCCAGCCATAAAACATTCAAACCATTTTCACCAATCAACTCATCATGCTTCATTGAGCTCAAAGCAACCAAGAACCAGGCTTGAAACAAGCCATAACTCCATTTCACCATTTTCACCCCAACTTGCAGTTTCTTTCGAAACTCTCTCCACAGCTCACAAACATCAAAACAAACTCCATAGACCTTCTCCACTCATCATCTGGACCTCAAACAACTCTTCACCATTGCCAGAAGCAGCCTGAATCTCCATTGCCATTTTTAACTGAGCTTGAGCAGAAGCTGCTCAAACTCTTCATCCAGCCAACATAAATTTCTCTTGAGCATTCAAGCATCACCAGAGGGTCAAGTGGAGTGGATTTCACCAAGAGAGGAGGCCTGAAAGTTGCTGGAGTGAAAGCTTCGAATCTCAGGTAGCTCAAGAACTTTTCTTCCAGAAATGGATTTTTAAGTTCTAAACTTGTTCTATGTGTCTTCCTGATCATGAATATGCCTTTGGTTTTGCAAATGGTGGAGAGATGAGAGTTTACCATGCTTCTGAAACTTTTTGCCCTAGAAATAGATTGCTTCGATTCAGCCATTGTAGGAATGATAAATTTGTTTTGAGTTGGGGTTTTGATTCGTGAGTGAGTGGGGATCATTCCTGTGTTCTTAGATTTCGTTTTAGATACGTGTGGAGTGAGTTAGGGATTTTGGGTGAACGGAGAAGATGACCGGAACACTGTTCCGGTCATCTGAATGTGTTTAACGGCGGGATTAGGGCATAAGCATTGATTAGTGAATTTTGAATTCTGGCCGTGAGATGTGGCGCGCAGTCAACTCCCGCGCGTGTGACTTTGAATCCAGACCCTAGGATGTGTTGACTTTCATTTAAATCAGATTAAATTCATTTTAATTTCTTTCCTTTTCATTTTATTTGCATAATTTATTAAAAATAGCAAAACTTGTTTAAAAATTATGAAACTTTTTCCCAAGAGTTTCATTAATTTTTATGACACAAAAATATTTTTATTTCCATTTTTGCATTTTTAAAAGTATTTTAAAATATTTAAAAGATTATTTTTAATAGATTAATGAGAATTTATTTATTAAAAATACTTTTAGGTATTTAAAAATCACCAAAAAATTCATGAAATGTTCTAAGACATTTAGAAACATTGTCCAACCTTCACACCAAATTTCTTTTTTGATCTTGATGCATTTTGAGAATTTTTCATTGAATTAAAATCATTTTTGTGCATTAATTTGATCCAAAGTTCAAAAAATCATTTCTGCCTATCTATGAGGAGTTGGACATTGATTCTTCTTGCATTGCATTTTGTTTAGCATGTAGTTTTTGAGATAAAATGGCCATGATTTGATTCCTCATTTTCATTTTGTTTGGCATTTCTTTTGTTTAGGAACCCTAAAAACCCTAAAATCTTGTAAAATTCATATCTTGAGTTAGGTTAAGAGTTGAGACCTCTCCCTTGGGAATTGGTTTAGTATAAGATTAGGGGTCCTTTGTGGGGCATTTTCCATTTTTTTATCTTAGGGTTTGCTTCTGTTTTTGGTTTTTGTTTGATGTTTGGTTCATAAACCCTAATTTGGGTTTCCATATGCATCCATCTTGCATTCTCTTGCATAACATGACTTGCCATGACATTCCATGCTTCCATTTGATTCATTTGACATCATAAGACATATAGAAAGCATGTTTGATCATTGCATCATGTATTTGCCATGTTGTATGTCATGTGCACTTCATAACTTTTCATGTATGTTCATGTGTTCTAACTTGCCCCATTTGCATTCATGAACTTGTATGATCATTTCCATGTGTTGCCTCATGTTTGTAACATCCCATAGCATCATTATCATCATGCAAATGCTTCTGGTTTTGTTTCTCATCATGTCATCTCATCCCATTTTGCATTGCACTGCATTTCTTTTCTAACATTTCAGGTGGTAAGTGAATTTGAGAAGTGAATTTGCCTTCACTTCTCATGACTTTTCTTTTCATCTCTCTTGCATCCATGGCTGCATTTTTGTTTGTATTTGAGTTTGAGCTTGCTCATTCTTCTCCTTCTTACTTTCTTTCTTCAAGTGACTTGACTTCTTGAATGAAGCAAGTTACTTTGCTTCTCTTGATCCTGTTCATCTGCTTCCTGGTGGTTCCATTGAAGACTTCTCTTGCAAACTTCACAAACCTTAGGAACAACCAAGCATGACAATGATTAGGGTTTTGATTAGTCCCCCACTTAGTTTTACCTTTGTGTCTCATTGAGTCTTCTCTTCTCATCTCATAATCAGGGACTAAACCCTAAAGGCTTTAAGGCTTTGTGGTTAAGCTTATGCCTGCATCCTTCTATTAGGATGGAGTGTATAACTTTAATCCTAAGTGTTAAACCCTTGATGTGTTTAAATCCTTTAATTAATCCA
Organism: Lathyrus aphaca; assembly: GCA_963966055.1. Classification (NCBI taxonomy): domain Eukaryota; kingdom Viridiplantae; phylum Streptophyta; class Magnoliopsida; order Fabales; family Fabaceae; genus Lathyrus; species Lathyrus aphaca. The sequence continues at coordinate 6,859,835 of OZ014519.1, forward strand.
CTTAATAACCATCAAGACATCAAGCTTGTAACTTGGGCCTTGCATTAGGGTTCTAATTCTTCCTTAATTGGTTAAGAAGGACTAACCCTAGTGCTAATGGACAAGTCCCCCTCAAGTTGCCTTACAAATCATAAAAATCACTTCTTCATCATCATACCATTAAATAAAATCCACTTAATCAAAGGCTTGTTTTGTCATGAGTTTAATCCCTAATCATGGATTAAGTTGAGGAGCTTTCCTCAGCTTAAGCACTCTCATCTATTATCCTTCTATTAGGATGGTGTAATGAGTCTGTTTAATCCTTGATTATGGCTTAACCTCATTACTCAACACTAAACAAAAACCACAAAAACATCTAAATAATCACAAGTAGGTTAATGATCTTAATCCTGCATCATGGTGATTAAGTGTGAGAATCTGACTTCACACTTAAGGTATTCTCATTACCCCTAATCAGAGGGAAGACGTGATGAGTTTACTAAATCCATTGGTTTAGGCTTAAGCTCATTAACTTATGACAAACTTTCAAAAGCAATAAAAGACTGAAAACTCAAAAACAAACAATAATCGTCTCCTCCGGGATTCTTTTCTCATCTCATTCACTCACAACCGAGAACTCGCTTCTTCCGTCTAATGCAAGACAGTTTGCACCTGAGCCAGACAGGTCATACACTTGAGCATAGACAAGCAGGCAGTTCACAAGTCAATTCACCTTTCAGTCTCTTTGGGTCGAACTACGGTGTTCTGACTTCCTCATTGCACGAGAGGATACGTAGGCATAACTTAACAGTTATCGAACAAAAGTCTCTGTATATTCCCCCTCCTTCTAGCTTTATTCTTTAGCCTCATAATCTTGAGCAATTCATTCTCATCCTTACACTGACACATCATTATACACTTCGCTTCTTACACTGACACCTGTACATCTTTTTCCAGCTATTTTATACACAGAATGCACTGACACTACCCCTTTAAAGCACAAATCTTTTAAGCGTGGATCCTGTCGAGTACGGCGGACAATCTGGGTGCTAATACCTTCCCAGGTTGTAACCAACCCCCTTTCTCAGTCTCTCTGGTTCGCAAACCGTCTTATCCATCTCTTCCTAGGTCTATGCAGCATTGCCTTTCCTCCGGGATAAAAATGCCTAGCTGGCGACTCTATTCAGTTCATCTTCATGTTCTCTCTTTCGCCGACCGTTCGCGTCTGTACCCCTTTTGACCCGGTGTCATTTGGCGGGAGCGACAGCTTGGCGACTCTGCTGGGGAACCTTATGCTGTAACCAGGGCTTCTGGTTCTTTTTGTGGGTTCCTCCTAGCGCTTGATTGATTTGTGTTTACTGGGGTGTTATGTGCTTATTTGTGCTTGTATATTCATTTTGTTTATTGCTTTATGTACAGTTACTTTCCTGCTTTCCTTATTGCTTTTCATATATCATACTGTCATGCTGTCTGGCTGGATCTGGTTTGTTTGCTTTGGTGGGTGGGGTTCTATTAAGAGTTAAGGTCCTATACCTGGGACCTGAGTGACACCTAGGCTAGAGTGAATCATATTCTTTCCCATTCCATCTCGGTCTGGTGCGGGAATATGAAACACGGTTCAGATATGGGTTTCTTCTTGAGAACTCTGTGTTGCAGATTTCCTGCAATGCTAGGGCTATCTGGGAAGCCTGCTAAGTCTGGATGACCTTTTAGTATTGGCCTTCAGAAACTGAGGTGAATTAGAGGAGGAACTTTTATGGTTATTGTAAACACTGTACCTCCGGGTTAGAAGTGTTTACACTTCTCATAACTGATCCAAGTCTGAGGATCCTTGTTTTAGAACACCACCTGTGAGGGGGTTGGGCTGTTTACAGGTTTGCAGGTACCTTGACCTCAGAATACCCAGTTACTTTGATTTGATTAAGAATACTCCATGTTGGGACAGTTCTTGTGATTCTAAAAACCCTGGACATGTGGCTCTTTATTTGAGTCCCCCACCTTGGTTACTGGATTTATAGACCTCCATCTGGAATTCTTGAACACACTTGGACCTATATCAGAGCCTTTGATCAGATCCAGCTCAGTCACAAACCCTTGCATATCATTTGCATACATACCCATTGCATCATATTGACATTTGCTTATTTGTGTTTCAGGGTATCCATCTTCATTTGGTTCTAGTTTTGACCCCATCTTCAGTATTGACCCATCTTCATCAGCATCTGCTTCAGTCATCAGCCTCTGCTTCAGCTATCACCTGCACCAGCCAATCAGTGGCCATTTCTTCAGTGTTATCATCAGCACCTGTCTCTATTCAGTCTTCAGCATCATGACTCCTAAAAAGAGCAACATCACCTATCACTTTTTCCAGCCAGAGCTATCTGACATCAGGAGGATTCAGACCCTGATCACTCCAGATCACGTACCACTGTTCAGGGAACACCATGGAGATATACTTGATATGGTTATGGATCTGGACCCCTCACAGAGAAGTCTGATCCACACTTGCCTCCAGTTTTATGATCCCCCACTGAGGTGTTTCACTTTTCAGGACTTTCAGTTGGGCCCATTATTGGAAGAATACTCATCATTAGTTGGTATACCTATCAGGAGAGAAATCCCTTTCAACCCTGAGATGGTCTTTCCTGGTAATGGAGAAATAGCCAGGGCTTTGCATCTGGAACCTTTCCTGATTGAGCAGCATATGACTTCTAAAGCTGGAATCCCTGGCTTCCATCTGGATTTCTTGATATCTCAAGCTACCCTGAAAGCTTCTTTAGGAGAGTGGAAAGCTGTCTGTGCCTTGTTGGCTTTGAGTATATATGGAATTGTATTGTTTGCAGATGAGCCTCGATTCATTAGCAAGAATGCAATCCACCTTTTCATCCTGAAGAACCCAACACCCACTTTATTGGGGGACCTCTATTATTCAGTGCATCAGAGGAATGAAAAGCAGAGGGGAAGATTAGTGAGGTGTTGTGCTCCATTGTTCCACACTTGGCTTCTCAGGCATCTACCCAGGACAGATGCATTTTTGAACCCTCATCAGCAGAAAAACTGGGCTAAGAGACTCACTGCTCTAACTTCAGCTGATATCAGATGGTGCACTCAGAGCACCAAAGGCAGGGATATCATCACCAGCTGTGGGCATTTTCCCAATGTGCCCCTAATAGGAGTTAAGGGTAGCATTAATTACAATCCTCTGCTGTTCAGAAGACAACTGGGTTATGCACTGGTCCATACTCCTAAAGCACAGGACTTGTTTGAGACTCTCTATTGTGAGAACAAGCTTAATTTGACTATTGTTAGGCAGGCTGCTTGGGCCTGGGATAATGTTCAAACCAAGGGAATGACTACTTTGGGGAAGTGCAACAATGTGGCATCAGCACAATATTATGAATGGTCCCGTGCCAGGGCTCAATTCTCTGGAATGCCCTTTACCATAGAAGATATGCCTGAATCATCTTCAGCACCACCTGCCACTGTCAGTTTGGAGGAGTTTGAGAGTTTGAAAGAAATAAATGAGAAGTTAACCCAGGCTTTGCAGAAGACCCTCCGGGAGAGGAGTGATGGTATGAGGGAGATTGAGAGGTTGGAGAAGTTGAGAGTGGAGCATTTGGCTAAGATTGAAAAGTCGGGGGATTATATCAAAAAGTCTAAAGCTGGAGAACAAATTCTGAAGAATGCTTGCAAGGAAGCCCAGTTCCAGAAAGCAAGGACAGACTTGTATTTAAAGGAGAGTCAAGCTCGGTGGGTCAGGATCACCGAGGCTCGTACTATGGAGGACAAGAGAGTTCAAGACAAGATGGAGCAACTGGAAGCTAGTGCAAGAGAACAGCATGAAGCCCTGGCAGCAGCCCAGAGGGAGATATCAGAGCTGAAGATCAAAGCTGGGGTGAAGAGGTCAAAGGACCAAAGTCAGCACAAGAAGCTAACAGCAGCTGTTACGACCCGGAATCTCCTCATCAGGAATCTCACGGAGCGTCCAGCTGATCCTGTGACCGAAGCACTTCTCAAGGAAGTTCGTGAGGATGAGTTTGGTCTTGGTGTTTGACCATTTGTTTGTTGTTGCTTTCATTCCATGTACTTTTGTTTTCTTTGTAATATGTTTTGACCCCTCAGAGGGCTTGTATTTGTAAACAAACTATGTACCATTCTGCTTTTGTAATATATGTATTAGTTTGTTCCACCCGAGTTTCACTTCAAAAGCAACATCAACAGCATCTTCAAGGGTCTGGAAGGGTCAAAACTGAAGGCCAAACCGGATACCTTGATATCAAATAAGCATAACTGCATTGCATGCTAACCCTTTTGTTTGTTTTGTAGGTTTTTGATTTATTGCCACTAACTCTGTTGTGATGTTCAGGAACTATTGCTAGGCGCCGAGTATTTCCCCTCAACCGTCCGCACCGTTATCCGACCCGTAGCAACCTTCCGGGCATTCAAATGGATCAGGTACAGCAGGACCTTGCAGAGGTCAGGACTCAAATGGCAAACGAAAGATTGGAAATGAGAACACAGATAGCTCAGTTTATGGAAGTGATGAACAACATGGCTCAGAGCCAGGAAAGATTGAGGGCCATGGTGGAAAGGCAGAATCAAGAAGACCCACATATAGGGACTGCCGGCACCAGCAACAATGAAAGGGTCCAACCTCATGTTAACCCCCCTGTATTTGGACCACACCTCCATCCAGAGGTCAATATTCCTGCAAATGTTCAAGGGACTGCCACTGCAGCCAGGGTACTTCAAGAAGACCCCCAAGAGGACCAGTTTACAGTAATGGGTGCTGGGGAAGAAGCTTATGATAGAAGGTTGGATGAGATAGCTGAGAAATTGAGGTCCTTAGAGTCTCAAAACTCTCTGGGTTTCGACGTCATGGACTTGGGCTTGGTAGACGGGGTCAGGATTCCCCATAAGTTTAAGCCTCCATGTTTTGAAAAATACAACGGGACTTCATGCCCCCGGACTCACTTACAGTCATTTCTGGGAAGGCTGAAGGCCTATACAATGGATGAGAAGCTTTGGATGTTCTATTTCGAGGATAGCTTAACTGGAGCGTCAAGAGAATGGTACTCTCACTTGACAAGGGCAACTATCAGATGCTGGAAGGACCTGGCAGAGGCCTTTATCAGACAGTATCAATACAACTTAGACATGGCACCCAACAGGACCCTCCTAATGGGAATGTCACAGTCGTCAAGAGAAAGTTTCCGAGAATATGCCCAGAGATGGAGGCAATTGGCTGCTGCTGTTCAGCCACCTATGTCTGAAAGGGAAATGGCAGACATGTTTATGAACACCCTTCAGGGGACATATATTGACAGGCTGGCCGCCTTCTCATCCACCAGCTTTGCAGATATGGTCATAGCAGGAGAGAGAATTGAAAGCCTGTTGAAAATGGGTAAGATATCTGACAACGGTGCAAGCTCGTCCGGTAGTACAAGAAAGCCTTTTGCAGGCCCAAGAAGAACTGGCGAGACCAATGCCATCCACACCAACAGGGGCAGACCCCAGTACGTTCACAGATCAGTGGCAGCAGTCACCATCCCTGCTCCAGCTCATCCACAACCCGCTTATCAACCTCCTCAGCAAAACTATCAGCAACAACCTCAGTACCATCAACAATCTCAGTATCCTCCGAGAAATTACAACAACAGCAACACCAACAACAATAACCAGCAAAGGCCATTCCAGCAGAGGCCTTCTCAAGCTAACAGGGTAATCGATCCGATCCCTATGCCATATGCTACATTGCTGCCACAACTCCTGAAACTCAACCTAGTTGAGCTAAGGACGTTGGCACCTCCAGATCCCAACAGTTTACCCAGGAATTATGACTCCAACGCCAGATGTGCCTTCCATTCAAACGCACCTGGCCACAGTACAGAAAAGTGCAGAGCTCTGCATATGAAGGTACAAGACCTGGTAGACTCAAAAGCTATGAATTTTGCACCACCACCCAATGTCAACAAAAATCCGATGCCAAACCACGGTGGTCCCAGAATTAACGCTATTGAAGAAGACAAGCCGTCTTATTTAATAACCAGTGTGGGTCAGATCCGGACACCGTTGGTAGAAATTAAGGCTCAACTCCTCGAATGTCAAATGTTCCCGGGGTGTGAGTTGGGGTGTGCTTACTGCAATATTTCAGTCAATGGGTGCGATAATCTGAGGAATGGCATAGACGGTCTCCTTCAGAGTGGCCAACTTCAGATCACCACATCATTCCCACCAAATCCAGCAATTTCATCAGCAACAACTCCAGAACCTCCTACAACTGCAACAACCATTGTTCCTGACAATTCTTCGGCTTCATCAACAAGTACTCCATCTATCGTCTCAACTGATCAGTTATCAACAAATTTTTCTTCTACAACTCCAGCACCACTCCATTTTGAAACTCCTACAACAACAACATCCATTCTTCCAACAATGTCTCCTACAACGCCAACAACAAATCATGAAGATGTCTCAACTGTCACCATATTTTATGATCCTGAAAGCAACTCTGCCTACAACTCAGAAGGTGCTGCTCCCGTCAGAGCGCCAGTCACAATTTATTACGATCCACAGACTATCACAATTCCTTCCGCAGCTGCAGTCAGTCCAGTCACTGTCACGGTGCCTGGACCAGTACCTTATGAAAGCAGTAATGCTATCCCCTGGCATTACGGCTCTGACCTGTACTGTGAAGGACAAAGAATCACTTTTGAATCATCAACCCCTGCACCACAAATTGACAATGTGGGAGGAGGCGGAGGCTTCACTCGAAGCAGACGTCTTTTCGCTCCACAAATTCAGAGACCCACTGCCGAAGCAGAAGCTGCTGCTAAAGCAAAAGGAAAAAGCCCGGTGCAGGAAGATCAAGCTGCTAAAGAAGCTTTGAAGACACCCTTCGATCAAGAGGTTGATGAGTTCATGCGAATCATCAAGAAGAGTGATTATAAAATAGTGGATCAGCTTCATCAGACGCCTTCCAAGATCTCAATCCTATCATTGCTTATGTGCTCCGAAGCCCATCGGAATGCACTACTCAAAGTCTTGCACGCAGCTTACGTGCCTGAAGAGATCACCGTCAATCAGCTGGAAGCTGTAGTTGGAAATGTTAATGCTAGTCACGGACTAGGGTTCACCAATACTGATTTGACAACGGAAGGCCGCAACCATAACAAAGCCTTGCACATAACCATGGAATGTAAAGGTGCTGTCCTTTCCCATGTGCTGGTAGACACGGGGTCATCCCTCAATGTCTTACCTAAGAAGGCCCTGGTGAAGCTAGAATACGATGGATTGGCATTGAGACCCAGCAACCTGGTGGTGAGAGCCTTTGATGGTTCAAAGAGATCGGTTCTGGGAGAGATTGAGTTGCCCATAACGATTGGCCCGCAGACTTTCACAACTACCTTCTACGTGATGGATATACAGCCTGCCTACAGCTGTTTATTGGGTAGGCCATGGATTCACGCCGCTGGCGCCGTGACCTCTACCCTTCACCAGAAGTTAAAATATGAGTGGGAGGGTCAAATCGTTACAATCTGTGGAGAGGAGGACATTTTTGTCAGCCACCTGGCTACTTATAAGTACATTGAAATGGATGGGGAGATCCATGAAACAATGAGCCAGGGGTTTGAAGCCTTGAATGTGAATGAAACATCTGCTGTACCTGGTACTTCAATATCGTCATACCAACAAGCCCAGAAGGTTGTTGAGGAAGGAACTGCCCAAGGCTGGGGCAAACTGCTATTGGTAGAGAAGAAAGAGGACAGATTTGGGTTGGGTTACAAACCAACTCAACAAGATCAAGTAGAGGCTGCGAAGGAGCCCAACTTTGTGAGTGGGGGGATGCTCACCCCTGATGCTGTCAACTGTCTGGAAGACGAGCTGGAAGAGGAGCGCAACCTGGAAAGCTGGATTCGTCCAAAGATCCCGGGGAGCAGTATCTCAAACTGGTCTTCCCAGGAAATTATAAGAGTTACTCATGCAGAGTAATTATTATTTCCTGTGTTTTAGCATGCATCAAAGTCTTGCATCTTGCCCAAGATGACAAGACTCATTTTGTAATCGGGCCATCTGTACTTTTTGTGCAACAAGATTAATCAATGAAATATCAGACATCTTTTTGCAAATGAGTCTTTTTCTTTTCGTTCACTGTTTTTCCATTTTTCTTTTTGTACAAAAAATAAATGGCAGTGTTTTCAAAATGACAACTTTATTTCACTTTTCTAAAACAAGATTAAAATCAAATCACTAAAATGGACAAACTGAACCCTTGCAGAGAATGCCTTCCTGACAGCACCGACAACAGCACGACTATGACTTCGTATGACTTTGACAATCCGATCAATCAAGCTGATGAAGGGGTTGAAGAAGAATATGGGCTTCCTGAAGAGCTAGCCAGGTTGTTAAGACAAGAGGAAAAGGTTATTACCCCTCACCAGGAGGAGGTTGAAGTGATCAATCTTGGTACAGATGAAGACGTGAAAGAAGTCAAAATCGGGGCTTGCCTGCAAGACTCAGTGAAGAGACAACTGATTGATCTGCTTCAAGAATATGTGGACGTGTTTGCTTGGTCTTACCAAGACATGCCAGGGTTGGATACCGATATTGTTGTGCACAAGCTGCCTTTGAGAGAAGAATGCCCGCCAGTTAAACAGAAATTACGCCGTACTCGTCCAGACATGGCAATGAAAATCAAGGAAGAGGTACAAAAGCAATGGGACGCCGGGTTCCTTGCTGTAACTAGCTATCCACCGTGGGTCGCTAACATAGTACCTGTGCCTAAGAAAGATGGCAAAGTAAGGATGTGTGTTGACTACCGGGATCTGAACAGAGCTAGCCCGAAAGATGACTTCCCATTACCTCACATTGATGTATTGGTGGATAACACGGCTCAGTTCTCGGTATTCTCCTTCATGGACGGATTTTCAGGATACAATCAGATCAAAATGTCACCTGAAGACATGGAGAAGACAACCTTCATCACACCCTGGGGCACATTCTGCTACAAAGTAATGCCATTTGGGCTCAAGAATGCCGGTGCGACGTATCAACGGGCTATGGTAACATTATTCCATGATATGATTCATAAAGAGATAGAGTGTTATGTGGATGACATGATTGCCAAGTCCCTTACTGAAGAAGACCACCTGGTAAATCTGCTGAAGTTATTCAAGCGTCTGAGGAAGTACCAATTGAAGTTGAACCCCAACAAATGTACATTCGGGGTGAGATCTGGTAAGCTGTTGGGCTTTATTGTAAGTGAGAAAGGGATTGAAGTTGACCCTGATAAAGTTAAAGCCATCCAAGAGATGCCTGCACCGAAAACAGAGAAAGAAGTTCGAGGGTTCTTAGGACGATTGAACTACATTTCACGGTTCATATCTCACCTTACAGCAACCTGTGAACCCTTGTTCAAATTGTTGAGAAAGGAACAGACGGTCAGGTGGAACGAAGACTGTCAGAAGGCTTTTGACAAGATCAAAGAGTACTTACAAGAACCTCCAATCCTCATGCCTCCAGTTGAAGGAAGACCTCTGATAATGTACTTGACAGTATTAGAAGAGTCAATGGGGTGTGTGCTGGGCCAACATGACGAGTCTGGTCGAAAATAGTATGCAATATACTACCTAAGCAAAAAGTTTACCGACTGTGAACAACGTTATTCACTGCTCGAGAAAACTTGCTGTGCTTTAGCGTGGGCTGCTCGCCGACTGAGACAGTATATGCTGACCCACACTACTTTGTTGATCTCAAAGATGGACCCAGTTAAGTACATATTTGAGAAACCAGCTCTTACCGGACGGGTTGCAAGATGGCAAATGATTCTTACAGAATATGACATCCAATACACATCTCAGAAAGCCATCAAGGGCAGTGTATTGTCTGAATATCTTGCTGAGCAACCCATTGATGACTACCAGCCTATGAGATTTGACTTCCCTGATGAAGACATCATGTTCATTAAAGCAAAAGATCATGAAGAGCCTGTTCACACTGAAGGGCCTGACCCAGAAGAAGAATGGACTATGATGTTTGATGGGGCTGTTAATATGAATGGTCGTGGTGTTGGTGCAGTACTCATTACACCTAAAGGAGTTCACATGCCTTTCTCGGCAAAGCTCACCTTCAAATGCACTAACAATGAAGCCGAATACGAAGCTTGCATTATGGGTCTTGAGGAAGCCATTGACCTCAGGATCAAGACATTGACCGTATTCGGAGATTCAGCTCTGGTAATCAATCAAACCAACGGCAAATGGTACACACACCAGGATCATCTGATACCTTACAGGGATTATACAAGGAGGTTATTGACTTTCTTCACAACAGTCAAGCTTGAGTATATCCCTCGGGACGAGAATCAGTTCGCAGATGCTCTGGCTACCATTTCGTCCATGATCAAAGTTCAAGCTGTTAACTTTGTACCTCAGATCTCAGTGTCCAGACTTGACAGGCCAGCATATGTGTTTGCAGCAGATGTTGTCAAAGATGATAAGCCTTGGTTCCATGACATTAAGCGCTTCCTAGAGGATCAAACATACCCACCTGGGGCATCTTCCAATGATAAGAAGACTTTGAGAAGGCTTGCTGGTAGTTTCTTCTTGAACACTGATGGGTCTTTATACAAAAGGAACTTTGATATGGTACTCCTCAGGTGTGTTGACAAGACGGAAGCAGATTTATTGATGCATGAAGTGCACGAAGGCTCCTTTGGTACCCATGCCGGAGGACATGCCATGGCTAAAAAGTTGCTAAGATCAGGTTATTACTGGATCACAATGGATGCCGACTGTTGTGCCTATGCCAGAAAATGCCATAAATGCCAGATTTATGCAGATAAGGTGCATGTGCCTCCCAACCCTTTGAACATCATGTCTTCACCATGGCCCTTTGCCATGTGGGGCATTGATATGATTGGCAAGATCGAGCCAACCGCTTCAAACGGCCATAGATTCATCCTGGTCGCTATTGATTACTTCACCAAGTGGGTCGAAGCAGCCTCATATGCAAACGTTACAAGACAAGTGGTAGCCAGATTTCTGAAAAGAGATATCATCTGTCGATATGGAGTTCCCGAGCGAATCATTACTGATAATGGTTCCAATCTAAACAACAAAATGATGGCAGAACTGTGCCGGGACTTCAAGATTCAACATCACAATTCTTCTCCTTACAGGCCAAAGATGAACGGCGCTGTTGAGGCAGCTAATAAGAATATCAAGAAGATTGTGCAGAAGATGGTAGTCACCTACAAAGACTGGCATGAAATGCTACCATTTGCCTTGCATGGGTACCGCACGTCAATCAGAACGTCCACTGGGGCAACACCGTATCAACTTGTATATGGTATGGAAGCAGTCCTACCGGTTGAAGTTGAATTACCCTCCCTACGGGTACTGATGGATGTTAAACTGAGTGAAGCAGAGTGGGTTCGGGCCCGATACGAGCAACTGAGTTTGATCGAAGAGAAGAGATTGGCTGCAATCTGTCATGGGCAGTTATATCAGAAAAGAATGAAGAAGGTCTTCGATCAGAAAGTCAGGCGCCGAGAGTACCAAGTGGGAGATCTTGTGTTGAAAAGGATCCTCCCTCCGCATACAGACCACAGGGGCAAGTGGACTCCGAATTATGAAGGACCATTTGTTGTAAAGAAAGTTTTCTCTGGTGGAGCACTCATGCTCAGCACTATGGATGGTGAAGATTTCCCGTCCCCGGTGAATTCAGATGCAGTTAAAAAATACTTCGCATAAAAATGACCCGCTGGACACAAAAACAGAATGTAAGTCCAGGCAAAAATAGGGCATCCCGGCGAGTCAAAAACAAAATAAAAGACTCGAGACAAAATAAGGGAAAATAAATAAAAAAAATGTACACCCGCTGAGTTGAAAAGCCGCATTGGACAGCTCAGGCAAAAATGGGTATCCCGATGGATTGAAAACCCGAAAGGGCGATCCATGCAAAATAAGGGAATAAGCGAACAACTGCATTCTGAATTCGTCTGTATCGTTCACAACTTGGCAAGCTTCGAAAGGATCAAGCTTCAATCAGAATCAACATTCTTCAGAAAGCAAGATGAGAAGAGCGTCAAAAGTCATACGGGTCATAGTGGAGAGGAAGCTCCTTAAAGCGTCATCAACACTGCCAACATTTTGTTTCTCAATTTGTAACAACCTCCTCATTTCAGGGGATTTGTTTCTTTGACTGTATCTTGCCAATTCAGGGCACATGAATTAATAAAATCAGATTTTCAGTCATGTCTCGTTTTGTACAGTTTATTTGCAAAAAAATGTCTGATGTCTTAAAAGAAGAAACTGATTGCATAAGAATACAGGTGTTTATCTTCAAATAAAAACATGCTTGCAGGAAATATGCTTACTCTCAGAAGTATCTAAACTCCTATGACGGAATCCAGTAAAGGGTACCTCGGGATTATCTTGTGCGTTTCTCTATCTTTTTTCAGGATTGCAGGTATCCAGAACGCAACTCGGGGCATGTAAACTTCATCCCAGCAAGCTGGCAAATCAACACTCAATTTTAGCACCCGAAGTGCCCCCTCCCCAGCCGAGTCGCCCCTCATGACTCCCCCAGCTAAGTTGCCACGTATTACTTATCCCCATCAGAATGGGCAGGTATCACAGGAGATGCCCATATCCCCGGCTGATTCAAGGATCCTCTTCAACAGAATCCCTAGGGAGGTCTCTCAATGATCTCTCTTTCTCCCCAGTCGAGTTTCCTTTTTATCCTCAGCCGGAGCACTAAAGTCAGGGAACCATCTCCCCACAGAGTTCCAGCCTCTATCCAGAAGAGCAGCGCATAGAAGATCACAACAGAGTGAAGAAAGCTTCTACAAATCCCAGCTGGGTCTCTCATTTATAAGGATATGTCTATCAATGACCCGTATCCTCAAGCAGATATCATATCATCAGATCTGCTAAAGGTCTCACCCCCAGCTGGGATGTCCATTTCAATAGATCGATCGAAGATCTTCGCAGCAGTGGGACCCGGATCCCGGTTTGGTATCTTTGCACAATCATAGCATTTGCATCATATTCACCCACAAAGCGTAGCATTCCGTCTAGTACGGAGCATTACGGCAAAAATCCAACACATAGCATAATCATAAGCCATGTTTTGAATCAGCACTTGTGACTAGTAACCGTTCATCAGAATGAAGAATACTTTCCCCGGAGTCCCCACCAGAGTCCCAGCAAAAGCAGCTGCCTCACAAATCGCAAACACCAGTACATACTCATTGTGACACCCGTCCGTGCCACCTTTCCCCAGTAAGTCGCCTGAACACTCTTTACAAACAAGATCACTCGTATTACAGACACGTCCTGACACCCGTCCGTGTCATACCCCAGCAGAAAGCCAAAGACATCCTCTTTGCACTCACATATACCTATATACACCTTCTTGGCACCCGTCCGTGTCATATCCCCAGCACAGTCACCTGCACTTGGTATATCAGATATTTGTTCATATTATACTTTTCTTTCTCGACACTCGTCCGTGTCACCTTCCCCAGCAGATAAACACTCATCTATACACTCACACAGATGCTCGTCCGTATCTTGTATATGCTTTCATATCCCCACAGATTCAACATTGGTCCTTGTTCTTTGTTAACCAGATGGTACTCGTCCGTATCGTCATCTCAGAGCATGCGTCAAGAGTTTGTTTCTACATGATACTCGTCCGTATCATAAGGATGCTCGTCCGCATCTTTAATCCATACACTGTGTCAAATACTTTTGTCTTCTTGAATATAGATACTCGCCTGTGTCTACTATTCACCAGAGGAGTCCTCTCAGATTCAACACTCGTCCGTATTCTTTGTTAACCAGTTGATACTCGTCCGTATCATCATCTCTGAACACGTGTCAGTATTTGTTTCTACCCGATACTCGTCCGTATCGTAGTCTTAGGGATGCTCGTCCGCATCTTTAATCTATACACAACATCTAAACACTTATACCTTTTGTTTCTTGGATATAAACACTCGTCCGTGTTTACTATTCCCCAGTAGATTTCCAACAAAGCAAATTTTCCTTCTTATCTGACACTCGTCCTGTGTCATGGTAAACCTTGAGAGCAGCCGTACCCTGCTAGGTGGTCGTCCTCCACTTCTTGATGGTCGTCCTCCATCATGCTCATCCGATGGCCGTCCCCATCGTTGATTTTAGCAGCCGTCCCCTGCTAGGTGGTCGTCCTCCACCTCTTGATGATCGTCCTTCATCATTTTATCCAATGGCCGTCCCCATTGTTGATTTTTGGTTATCTAACATTCGTCCTATGTTATGACAAACCCTGAGAGCAGCCGACCCCTGCTAGGTGGTCGTCCTCCACCTCTTGATGGTCGTCCTCCATCATGCTCGTCCGATGGCCGTCCCCATCGTTGACCTTTTATCCGATGGCCGTCCCCATCGTTGATATTTTCGGCAGCCGTACCCTGCCAGGTGGTCGTCCTCCACCTTTGATGGCCGTCCCCATCATATTTCTTTTATTCCCAACAGAGCAGCCGTCCCCTGCTAGGTGATCGTCCTTCACTTGTGATGGTCGTACCCCATCATCTGTTTATTTCATTTATTCTTTAACCCGATGGCCGTCCCCGTCGTGGTCCCTTTTCCTTTTTAGCCCGATGGCCGTCCCCGTCGTGGTTTACCCTGCTTTATGGACTTGATGGCCGTCCCCGTCATGTTTCATTAATCCCCAGAGAATCTTACTTTATCTTGATGGTCGTCCCCATCATATTTCTTACTTTTCCCAGCTAGTCGGCCGTCCCCGTCTTGGCTTTACCTTTTTTATCCCCAGCATGTCGGCCGTCCCCGTCATTGCCCTTTACCCAGCAGTCGTCCTCTGCTCGACGGTCGTCCTCCGTCGCTCACACTTTACAATATACTGTATTTTCCTTTTACAATCTATATCCCTTTTCTTCTTCATTCTGTGAGTGCAAATTTTGGACTGTCTTTGGTATTCAACCACAAGTTATCTTGTTTGCCTGTTAAGCCGTTGTTTACAACCTGCACAGCTAACTCATGTTTGAATAGGGGCAGCTGTAAACACCCCAAATTTACCCTCACCCATTCACACCATGGCTTGTGGTCATTTCATATGCATAAATACAATCATATCATCTCATATCTCATTTTTGATTCACTGCATAGTTTCTAAGTCATCTGCACCTAGGGTTTGTGATCTGAGCAATCCAAGGGCATCTTGAGCCACTCTAAAGGCCATCAATAACTCCAAAGGGATCCATGAGTGTTCTTATATCATATCACATCCTCTCCAAGTCAAGAATGCAAAAGAATCACAAGAACTGGAAATGGTGTGGATGCAGAGCCAGGCTAGACTGCACAGTTGACCTAAAATTAGGGTTTTGGTTTCAGAGGCCATAACTCCAAATTTTTTGGTCATTCTTGTTTCCATTGGTCTCTATATGGTATAGGAAGTATGCATATCAATTTTTATGAAGAAATTCCATGGGGAAGTCATCTGATCAAGAGTTGACTTTCTGGACAAGTCAGTGTAAAATCAGGGCATCTGAGGCCCCCAATGACCCAACCAATGGGTGATCTTCATCATTTTGAGTGTATATGATCTTTATTTGATCATGGAAGAAGGTTGAAGTTCATGAAAATCAAGAATTTGGAGTTTTTGCAAATGTTGACTTTTTGGGCATAGTTGACTTTTCAAGAATATGGCATTTTAGGTCATTTTTCAAGCCTTGATTTTTGATCCAAAAATGCTCCAAATGGAAAAACTTTGGTCATGAAAGTTGTAGAATGCATTTTTCCCTTTTTACAAAGTACAAGAACATGATCTAATTCCTCTTGGATCAAAAGTTATGGTGTGACAAAGTTGGCTAAAATCATTGATTTTCAAGACATGCTTCAAATGGAAATTTTGCAAAATCATGAACCAAAGCAAATTGTAACTTCTAGATGGCATCAAACCATTACACAAACATTCTATGAGCCTTAAAAATCAGAATTGGACCAAGGTTTCACATGGTTATGGTTTGTGTAACAAGACTTTTCCATGAAGTTTCAAAAGTGTGCCAACTTGCAAAACCATCATTATGCTTCTCACCACTTGCTGCCTTGGCCTTTGAACCAGCCATAGTCTCTCACCACACCATGCTGCGCCAGCCCTAGCCCTTGTACCAAGCTAGAACCAAGCCCATGCCTCTCTTACAAACAAGTTGACATTTTGCAAAAGTGGACATCCCAATCACAGCAGGCCAGGTCACATCACCTGACCAATGGGAGTTCTTTATGCAAGGAAAATGCTGGCCATAACACTCAAGAAGCAAGGCTGAAACAGAACACAAGATCACATACACAAGAACACACCATTTTTGCAAATTGTTTTCGAATCTCTCTGCCCAGCCATAAAACATTCAAACCATTTTCACCAATCAACTCATCATGCTTCATTGAGCTCAAAGCAACCAAGAACCAGGCTTGAAACAAGCCATAACTCCATTTCACCATTTTCACCCCAACTTGCAGTTTCTTTCGAAACTCTCTCCACAGCTCACAAACATCAAAACAAACTCCATAGACCTTCTCCACTCATCATCTGGACCTCAAACAACTCTTCACCATTGCCAGAAGCAGCCTGAATCTCCATTGCCATTTTTAACTGAGCTTGAGCAGAAGCTGCTCAAACTCTTCATCCAGCCAACATAAATTTCTCTTGAGCATTCAAGCATCACCAGAGGGTCAAGTGGAGTGGATTTCACCAAGAGAGGAGGCCTGAAAGTTGCTGGAGTGAAAGCTTCGAATCTCAGGTAGCTCAAGAACTTTTCTTCCAGAAATGGATTTTTAAGTTCTAAACTTGTTCTATGTGTCTTCCTGATCATGAATATGCCTTTGGTTTTGCAAATGGTGGAGAGATGAGAGTTTACCATGCTTCTGAAACTTTTTGCCCTAGAAATAGATTGCTTCGATTCAGCCATTGTAGGAATGATAAATTTGTTTTGAGTTGGGGTTTTGATTCGTGAGTGAGTGGGGATCATTCCTGTGTTCTTAGATTTCGTTTTAGATACGTGTGGAGTGAGTTAGGGATTTTGGGTGAACGGAGAAGATGACCGGAACACTGTTCCGGTCATCTGAATGTGTTTAACGGCGGGATTAGGGCATAAGCATTGATTAGTGAATTTTGAATTCTGGCCGTGAGATGTGGCGCGCAGTCAACTCCCGCGCGTGTGACTTTGAATCCAGACCCTAGGATGTGTTGACTTTCATTTAAATCAGATTAAATTCATTTTAATTTCTTTCCTTTTCATTTTATTTGCATAATTTATTAAAAATAGCAAAACTTGTTTAAAAATTATGAAACTTTTTCCCAAGAGTTTCATTAATTTTTATGACACAAAAATATTTTTATTTCCATTTTTGCATTTTTAAAAGTATTTTAAAATATTTAAAAGATTATTTTTAATAGATTAATGAGAATTTATTTATTAAAAATACTTTTAGGTATTTAAAAATCACCAAAAAATTCATGAAATGTTCTAAGACATTTAGAAACATTGTCCAACCTTCACACCAAATTTCTTTTTTGATCTTGATGCATTTTGAGAATTTTTCATTGAATTAAAATCATTTTTGTGCATTAATTTGATCCAAAGTTCAAAAAATCATTTCTGCCTATCTATGAGGAGTTGGACATTGATTCTTCTTGCATTGCATTTTGTTTAGCATGTAGTTTTTGAGATAAAATGGCCATGATTTGATTCCTCATTTTCATTTTGTTTGGCATTTCTTTTGTTTAGGAACCCTAAAAACCCTAAAATCTTGTAAAATTCATATCTTGAGTTAGGTTAAGAGTTGAGACCTCTCCCTTGGGCATTGGTTTAGTATAAGATTAGGGGTCCTTTGTGGGGCATTTTCCATTTTTTTTATCTTAGGGTTTGCTTCTGTTTTTGGTTTTTGTTTGATGTTTGGTTCATAAACCCTAATTTGGGTTTCCATATGCATCCATCTTGCATTCTCTTGCATAACATGACTTGCCATGACATTCCATGCTTCCATTTGATTCATTTGACATCATAAGACATATAGAAAGCATGTTTGATCATTGCATCATGTATTTTCCATGTTGTATGTCATGTGCACTTCATAACTTTTCATGTATGTTCATGTGTTCTAACTTGCCCCATTTGCATTCATGAACTTGTATGATCATTTCCATGTGTTGCCTCATGTTTGTAACATCCCATAGCATCATTATCATCATGCAAATGCTTCTGGTTTTGTTTCTCATCATGTCATCTCATCCCATTTTGCATTGCATTGCATTTCTTTTCTAACATTTCAGGTGGTAAGTGAATTTGAGAAGTGAATTTGCCTTCACTTCTCATGACTTTTCTTTTCATCTCTCTTGCATCCATGGCTGCATTTTTGTTTGTGTTTGAGTTTGAGCTTGCTCATTCTTCTCCTTCTTACTTTCTTTCTTCAAGTGACTTGACTTCTTGAATGAAGCAAGTTACTTTGCTTCTCTTGATCCTGTTCATCTGCTTCCTGGTGGTTCCATTGAAGACTTCTCTTGCAAACTTCACAAACCTTAGGAACAACCAAGCATGACAATGATTAGGGTTTTGATTAGTCCCCCACTTAGTTTTACCTTTGTGTCTCATTGAGTCTTCTCTTCTCATCTCATAATCAGGGACTAAACCCTAAAGGCTTTAAGGCTTTGTGGTTAAGCTTATGCCTGCATCCTTCTATTAGGATGGAGTGTATAACTTTAATCCTAAGTGTTAAACCCTTGATGTGTTTAAATCCTTTAATTAATCCACTTAATAACCATCAAGACATCAAGCTTGTAACTTGGGCCTTGCATTAGGGTTCTAATTCTTCCTTAATTGGTTAAGAAGGACTAACCCTAGTGCTAATGGACAAGTCCCCCTCAAGTTGCCTTACAAATCATAAAAATCACTTCTTCATCATCATACCATTAAATAAAATCCACTTAATCAAAGGCTTGTTTTGTCATGAGTTTAATCCCTAATCATGGATTAAGTTGAGGAGCTTTCCTCAGCTTAAGCACTCTCATCTATTATCCTTCTATTAGGATGGTGTAATGAGTCTGTTTAATCCTTGATTATGGCTTAACCTCATTACTCAACACTAAACAAAAACCACAAAAACATCTAAATAATCACAAGTAGGTTAATGATCTTAATCCTGCATCATGGTGATTAAGTGTGAGAATCTGACTTCACACTTAAGGTATTCTCATTACCCCTAATCAGAGGGAAGATGTGATGAGTTTACTAAATCCATTGGTTTAGGCTTAAGCTCATTAACTTATGACAAACTTTCAAAAGCAATAAAAGACTGAAAACTCAAAAACAAACAATAATCGTCTCCTCCGGGATTCTTTTCTCATCTCATTCACTCACAACCGAGAACTCGCTTCTTCCGTCTAATGCAAGACAGTTTGCACCTGAGCCAGACAGGTCATACACTTGAGCATAGACAAGCAGGCAGTTCACAAGTCAATTCACCTTTCAGTCTCTTTGGGTCGAACTACGGTGTTCTGACTTCCTCATTGCACGAGAGGATACGTAGGCATAACTTAACAGTTATCGAACAAAAGTCTTTGTATATTCCCCCTCCTTCTAGCTTTATTCTTTAGCCTCATAATCTTGAGCAATTCATTCTCATCCTTACACTGACACATCATTATACACTTCGCTTCTTACACTGACACCTGTACATCTTTTTCCAGCTATTTTATACACAGAATGCACTGACACTACCCCTTTAAAGCACAAATCTTTTAAGCGTGGATCCCGTCGAGTACGGCGGACAATCTGGGTGCTAATACCTTCCCAGGTTGTAACCAACCCCCTTTCTCAGTCTCTCTGGTTCGCAAACCGTCTTATCCATCTCTTCCTAGGTCTATGCAGCATTGCCTTTCCTCCGGGATAAAAATGCCTAGCTGGCGACTCTATTCAGTTCATCTTCATGTTCTCTCTTTCGCCGACCGTTCGCGTCTGTACCCCTTTTGACCCGGTGTCATTTGGCGGGAGCGACAGGGTTGATGTGAGGATCATTTATTGAGCTTTAGGGGTCTTGGGGTTGCATATTGAGTGAGATAGCTTGAGAGGCTAGCCGGAGAAGATGACCGGAACACTGTTCCGGTCACCTGAGAGTGTTTAGGGTTCAGATTAGGGCTTAATGACATAATTAGTGAGTTTGAATGTGAGCCGTCCATTAGCGCGCGCTGGTCAATTCCTGTGTCCCAACTTTAAACCAGGGCCCTAGGATCTGTTGACTTTGCATTTAAATTAGTTTTATTTTCATTTTAATTGCATTTCTTTGCTCATTTTATTAAAAATAGCAAAACACTTCTAAAAAATTTCATTTTTTGCATCATGACTTAAAATATTTTTCTCATTTTGAAAACAATTTTTATTTTATTTTTTTCATAATTTTCGTATTTTTAAAATATTTAAATGTATATTTTAATTAATTAATGAGAATTAATTAATTAAAATACCATTTAAGTTTCTAAAAATCACCAAAAAAATCATATTGCATTTTGATACATTTAGAAACATTATCAAACCCTTCAAACAAATTTCTTTTTGGTTCTTGACCTATTTTAACATTTTTCTTTGGATTTAGGGTTCTTAAAAGTCAATATTTTTGCCCTAATTTAGAAAAATCCCTTCTGCCTAACCATGAAGAGTTTGATGTTGGTTCTTTTTGCATTGCATTCCTCATGTCATGTAGTTACTAAGATAAAATTGGTTTGAGTTCATCTTTCATTTTCAATTTGTTTTGCATTTTTCATTGTGAGATATCCTAAAACCCTAACCAAGTTGAGAAAATCATAACTTCCATTAGGTTAAGATTTAGGTCTCCTCCTTTGGGCAGTGAACTTATATAGGGTTAGGGTACTTTTGATCCCATTTTCATTTTTTTATCTTGTCATTTGCTTCTGATTTTGAATTTTGCTTTGTATCTTGTACATAAACCCTAATTTGCATATTCATTTGCATTCATTCTTCATATGCTTGCATACATGAACTTTCTATGACATTTTATGCATCCACTTGACTCATAAGACATCTTAGGACACTTTATAATCATGTTTGATCATTACATCATTCATTTGCCATGTTATGCTTTCATTTCATTTCATGTGCATACATGAACTTTCATGCTTCTTACATGCTTCATTTGCATCTTCATCACTTGTATGATCATTTGTATCTCATGACATACATTTGCATCATCTCTTAGCATCATTAACATCATGAACATGCTTCTAGTTTTGGTTTTCATCTTTACATCTCATTTCATTTTCATTTCATTTCATTTTCCTTTGCTAACTTTTCAGGTGGTAAGTTACTTTGAGAAGTGAATTTGCCTTCACTTCTCACATTTTCTTCTCATATCTCTTATGCATCTATGTTGCATTTTGTATGTGTATTAGAGTGAGCCTACTAATTCATGCTCCCTCCCCTTTTTCTTTCTTCAAGCAACTTATCTTCTTAAGTGAAGTAAGTTGACTTGTTTCTTCTGTTTCATCCTCCTTTCATCTGCTTCTTCCTTGGTGGCTTTTCTCTTGAAGATCTTTTGCAAGCCTCATAAACCCTAGGAACACCCAAGCATGATCACAATTAGGGTTTGATTATTCCCCCATTTAGTTTTACCTTTGTGTCATCTTTGTGTCTTCTCTTCTCATCTTATAATCAAGGACTAAACCTTAAAGGTTTTAAGGCTTTGTGATTAGGGTTATGATCTGTATCCTTCTATTAAGATGGAGTGTATAACTTTAATCCTAAGTGTTAAACCCTTAATGTGTTTAACTTCTTTAATCAATCCACTTTAATAATCACTAAGACATCAAGCTTGTAACTTGGGCCTTGCATTAGGGTTCTAATTCTTCTTTAATTGGTTAAGAAGGACTAACCCTAGTGTTAATGGACAAGTCCTCCTCAAGTTGTCTTACAAACCATAAAATCCATTTCTTAATCTTATCATTAACTAAAATCCACTTAATAAAGGCTTTGTTTGGTCATGAGGTTAATCCCTAATCATGGATTAAGTTGAGGAGCCTTCCTCAGCTTAAATGTTCTCATCTATTATCCTTCTATTAGGATGGTGTAACGGGTCCATTAAATCCTTGATTATGGCTTAAACTCATTACTTAACATTAAACAAAAACACCAAAAAACATCTAAATAATTACAAGTAGGTTAATGATCTTAATCCTACATCATGGTGATTAAGTGTGAGGTGTTTACTTCATACTTAAGATATTCTCATTACCCCTAATCAGAGGGAGGATGTGATGAGTTTATTGACCCTTGGTTTAGGCTTAAGCTCATTTTCTTATGACAAACTCCAAAAAGCAATAAAAGATTAAAAACTCAAAAACAAACAATAATCGTCTCCTCCGGGATTCTTTTCTCATCATCTTCACTCACAAACGAGAACTCGCTTCTTCCGTCTAATGCAAGACAGTTAGCACCTGAGCCAGACAGGTCATACACTTGAGCATAGACAAGTAAGCAGTTCATCAGTCAATTTATCTTTCAGTCTCTTTGGGTCGAACTACAGTGTTCTGACTTCCTCATTGCACGAGAGGATATGTAGGCATAACTTAACAGTTATCGAACAAAAGTCTCTGTATATTCCCCCTCCTCCAGCATTATTCTTTTAGCCTCATTATCTTGAGCTTTGCATTCCTATTCTTACACTAACACTTCACATATTTCACTTCACATTTCTTTTGCACTGACACTTGCATTCTTTCCAGCATTGATACACAGATTGCACTGACACTACCCCTTTAAAACACAAATCTTTTAAGCGTGGATCCCGTCGAGTACGGCAGAAAATCTGGGTGCTAATACCTTCCCAGGTTGTAACCAACCCCCTTTCTCAGTTTCTATGGTTCGCGACCGTCTTATCCATATCTTTTCAGGTTTATGCAGCATTACCTTTCCTTCGGGATAAAAATGCCTAGCTGGCGACTCTATTCATTTCATCCTCATTCTCTCCTTTCGCCGACCGGTCGCGTCTGTACCCCCTTCTGACCAGGTGTCATTTGGTGGGAGCGACAATCACAAACCCTTTGCATATCATTTTACATACATCATTTCTGCATCATTTAACATTTTCTTATTTGTTTTACAGGGTATCCATCTTATCATCTTTGGTTTGGTTTTGACCCCTTCTGCTGCTTAGACTCCTTCAGTTTCCTCTCCAGCACTTTCATCAGTTTGTCAGTGATTCTTTTCCAGTTATCTTCATTAGAGACTCACCTCCAGCATCTCATTCAGTGACCTTCATTAGCAGTTACTTTCAGCTTCTTCATCAGCATCCATCATCAGCATGGACACCACCAGGAAGAGCAACATCACATACCACTTCTTTGAGCCCACCCTGACTGGCATCAGGAAGATCCAGTCCCTCATTACCCCTGATCATGTCCCACTATTCAGAGGGCATTGCATTTGGAGCCTGCCCTCATTGATCAGAACATGACAACCAAGGCCGGGGTTCCAGTCCTTCACCTAGACTTCTTAATCTCCCAGGCTACCCTGCATGCTACAATAGGAGAATGGAATGCTGTCTGTGCACTTCTAGCCCTCAGTATATATGGGGTTATCTTGTTTGCAGATGAGCCAAAGTTTGTGAGCAAGAATTCCATTCACCTGTTCTTATTGAGGAACCCAGTTCCTACCTTGCTGGGAGACTTCTACTACTCAGTACATCAGAGGAATGAGAAGCAAAGAGGAATACTGGTCAGATGCTGTGCTCCTCTCTATTATTCTTGGCTGCTAAGACACTTGCCAAAATCAGACACCTTCCTGAACCCCCATCAGCAAAAGAACTGGGCTAAGAGATTTATTGCCTTGACATCAGAAGACATCAGATGGTGCACTCAGAGCACCAAGGGCAAGGACATCATTACTAGCTGTGGGAAATATCCTAATGTGCCTTTGATAGGAGTGAAAGGTTGCATCAACTAGAACCCTTTACTATTTAAGAGATAATTAGGATATGCTTTGGTTCATCCTCCAAAAGGGCAAGATTTGGCCGAGACCCTCTATTGTGAAATTCAACCCAACTCTGCTATTGTCAGGCAAGCTGCCTGGGCTTGGGACAACATCCAGACTAAAGGGACAACCATCCTTGGCAAGTGCAACAACATTTCTTCAGCACAGTATTCTGGTTGGCCTCGTACTAGAGCTCAGGTCACATGGATGCCATTTACTTTAGAAGATGTACCTGGACCTTCTACAGTACAACCTGCAGCTACTGTCAGTTTGGAAGAGTTTGAGAATCTGAAAGAGAGAAATACTCAGCTATCTGAAGCCTTAAAGAAGACTCTCTGGGAGAGAAATGACAACCGTCTAGATAATGAGGGGTTAGAGAAGCTCAGGATTGAGCACTTGACCAAGATTGAGAAGACGGATGACTACATCAAGAAGGCAAGAGCAGGGGAGTTGGTACTGAAGAATGCTTGCAAGGAGGCAAAGACTCAGAAGGCTAGGGCAGAGCATTATCTAGAGGAGAGCCAGGCTAGGTGGATCAGGATCACTAAAGCCCGTGCACAGGAAGATCAAAGGACTCAGGCTAAGATAGAGCAGTTGGTGGCTGGTGAGAAGAAGCATCAGGAGGCATTATTAGCAGCTCAGAGGGAGATATCTGAATTGAAACTCCGGGCGGGGTCAAAGAGGTCAAAGGATCAGGACAAGCATAAGAAGTTAACCAGTGCCATTGCTACCAGGAACCTCCTCATCAGGACTATCACAGAGCACCCAGTGGGTCCAGTGACTGAGGCCCTCCTAAAGGAAGTTAGAGAGGATGACTTTGGATTAGATGTTTGACTCTTTTGCTTGTACTTTTTCTTTTGTTGTACTTTTCTTTTGTTGTATTTTGACCCACCATGGGGATGTTATTGTAATCAAACTATGTATTTTCACTCATTGTAATATATCGGTTTGTATTATTTTTGTGGGCTTTATCTATCTCTACAACATCATCAACATTTCCTCGAGGTCTGGAAAGGTCAAAACCAAAGAACCAAATCGGACACCCTTGGAAGACAAATAGGCATATTGCATTGCATACTAACATTTTATTTGTTTTGTAGGTTTTTGTTTGTTGTTTTTTCTCACTTTGTTGTGGTTTCAGGAAACATTGCTCGCAGAAGAGTGTTCCCTATCAACAGAACACACCGGTACCCGACAAAAAACAACCTTCCGGGACTCTAGATAGATCAAGTTCAGCAAGACTTGAATGAAGTAAGGGCCCAGATGGCCAATGAAAGGGTTGAGATGAGGAATCAGATGACCCAATTCATGACTGTAATGATTGGTTTAGCTCAAAGCCAGGAAAGACTAAGGGAGTTGGTTGAAAGGCAGACTCCTGAAGAACACCATCCAGGTACATGAGGTACCAATAATAACAATCACGTGCAACCTCGCACTGATCCACCAGAGTTTGGGCCTCATCTAAACCCAGAAATCAATGTCATAAGGAATACTCAGGGTAACACTGCTGGAGGAAGGGTCTTGCAAGAGGATCCTCAAGAAGAGCAGTTTACAGTTGTTGGGGCTGGGGACGAAGTTTACGACAGTAGGCTGGATGAAATTGCAGAGAAGCTGAGGTCTCTTGAATCCCAGAATTCCATAGGCTTTGATGTAATGGACATGGGACTGATGGAAGGGGTGAGAATTCCTCACAAGTTCAAACCCCCGTGTTTTGTAAGGTATAATCGCACATCCTGCCCGCGCACCCACCTTCAATCATTCTTGGGAAGATTAAAAGCATACACCATGGACGAGAAGCTGTGGATGTTTTACTTCGAGAATAGTCTAACAGGGGCATTCCGAGAATGGTATTCCCACTTGACCAGAGCCACAGTAAGGAACTGGAAAGACTTGGCTGAAGCTTTTATCCAACAATATCAATATAACCTGGACATGGCTCCAAACAGGACCCTTCTAATGGGAATGTCTCAATCTTCCCGTGAAAGCTTCAGGGAATACGCCCAAAGGTGGAGACAACTTGTTGCTGCAGTTCAACCCCCTATGTCTGAAAGGGAGATGGCAAACATGTTCATGAATACTCTCCAAGGAACCTACATTGACAGATTGGCTGCATTTTCTTCTACCAGCTTTGCAGATGTGGTGATAGCTGGGGAAAGAATAGAGAGCCTATTGAATATGGGAAAGATCTCCGATAACAGTGCCAGTTCAAGAAGTACAAGAAAACCATTTGCTAGGCCCCGTAGATCTGGTGAGACAAACTCTGTACACATGGGAAGAGGGAGACCCCAATACTTGCCCAGAACAGTTGCTGCTGTCACTATCCCTGCTCCACCTCCTCAGTATGCTCAACAACCACAACAGTTTCCGCAACAACAACAGTTTCTGCAACAGAGATCATACAACAATAACAACAACAATCAACAACAACTCTCGTTTCAACAGCGGCCATCTCAGGTCAACCGGGTAATTGACCCCATTCCAATGCAATATGCTACACTACTGCCACAACTCCTAAAGCTCAGTCTGGTTGAGTTGAGGACATTGGCTCCACCTGATCCTCAAAAACTTCCTGTAAACTATGATGTCAATGCTAGGTGTGCTTTTCACTCTAACGCACCTGGTCATTCTACGGAAAAATGCAGAGCTCTGCATATGAAGGTTCAGGATCTGGTAGATTCAAAAGCCCTGAACTTTGCAACTCCTCCCAATGTAATGAAGAATCCTATGCCAAGCCACAATGGGCCAAGGATTAACGTTGTAGAGGATGGTTCACCCAGGAGTTTAATAAAAGACATTGCATGTATTCAAACACCTCTGGTAGAGGTTAAAGCCCAGCTTTTAAAGTGCCAAGTGTTCCTAGGTTGTGAGGCCTGTTGTGAATTATGCAAACTTTCCGAGAATGGGTGTGCTAGCTTAAGGAGTGGAATTAATGACTTAATTAACGAAGGAATTCTGCAAATTACAACCACAACTTCTACAACACCAGCAACCCTTTTTCAACAACAAGTGAATCTTCTACAAATGCAACAACCATCTTTTCTGTTGATTCCTCTACAACTACAACAACCATTGTTCCAACTGATTCAGCTACAACTACAACAATCATTCCATCTGTCACTTCAACACACAACAATTCATCCGCACCGACTACTACAACTTCAACAACCAACAATGATGTTTCCACTGCCACAATTTATTATGACCCGACAACGGTCCCGAATTCCAACAACTTTCAACAACCTCAACAACAGTCTCAACAAAGCTTCAATTCACCTCCACCAACATCCACCAGAGGTCCTGTTACTATTATTTATGATCCACAGACTATTACAGTCCCAACATCTGTTGCAGTGAGCCCAGTCACTATCACGGTGCCCGGGCCAATCCCATATGAAAAAGACAGTGCTATACCATGGCATTATGGTGATGATCTGTACTGCAACAGAGAGAAAGTCTTTCTTGATTCTCCAGTTCTCACTCCCCAAGTGGACAATGTTGGGGGAGGTGGAGGCTTCACCCGAAGCGGACGAATCTTCGCATCACAAGTCCCTAGGACCAACACTGAGGCAGAGGTTGTTGCTAGAGCCAACGGGAAGAGTGTGATACCGGAAGAATCTGCGCCGAAAGAAACTCACAAATCATCCTTCGATCAAGATGTGGATGAGTTTATGAGGATTATTAAAAGAAGTGACTATAAAGTTGTGGACCAGCTCCATCAGACTCCTTCAAAGATCTCAATCCTATCACTGTTGCTGTGTTCCAAAGCCCATCGAGATGCACTACTCAAAGTTCTGCATGCTGCCTACGTGCCAGAAGAGATCACTGTAAATCAGCTAGAAACAGTGGTATCAAATGTCAATACTAGCCATGGGCTAGGTTTCACTGATGCTTATTTAACAACAGAAGGACGTCTCCACAACAAAGCCTTGCATATAACCTTGGAGTGCAAGGGAGCTGTACTATCTCATGTCCTCGTAGACACTGGGTCCTCACTCAATGTCTTACCCAAGAAAGCCCTTGTCAAGCTAGAATATGATGGGATAGCTCTCCGGCCAAGTAACCTTATGGTCAGGGCTTTTAATGGCTCCAAAAGATCTGTTCTTGGAGAGGTGGAGCTTCCAGTGATAATCGGTCCACAAGTCTTTAAGACACTTTTTTATGTGATGGACATACAGCTAGCATACAGCTGTTTGCTAGGTCGACCCTGGATTCACGCCGCAGGCACAATAACGTCAACCCTTCACCAGAAACTGAAATATGAATGGGAAGGATAGATTATCACCACCTGTGGTGAGGAGAACATATTTGTTAGCCATCTGGCTACATACAAGTATATAGAGATGGATGGTGAAATCCATGAGACAATGAGCCAAGGGTTCGAGGCCTTTAATGTCAATGAGGCTACTGAAGTATTTGCTGCATCCCAGGATGACAGGGTGGGTACTTCAATTATCTCTTATCAGCAAGCCCGAAAGGTTGCTGAAGACGGTAACGCTCAAGGCTGGGGCAAGCTGCTGCCAGTGGAAAAGAAGGAAGATAGATTCGGTTTGGGTTACAGACCATTCCGACAAGATCAATCAGAGGCTGCCAAGGAGCCCAAATTCATCAGTGGGGGGATGCTCACCCCAGATGCTGTTAACAATTTGGAAGACGAAACGGAAAGCGACCGCAACCTTGAGAGCTGGATACGTCCAAGGATCCCGGGGAACCAAGTCCTTAACTGGTCTTCCCAGGAAATTATAAGGGTTACTCCTGCAGAGTAATTATTATTTCCTATCCTTTTTATCATGCATCAAGTCCTGCATCTTGCCCAAGGTGTCAGGACTCATTTTGTAATAGGGCCATATTGTAATTTTGTGCAAATGATTAATCAATGAATATCAGACATCTTTTGCAAACGAGTCTCTTTTTCGCTCACTGTCTTTTCATTTTTCACTTTTGTACAAAACAATAAAATGACAATGTTTTCAAAATAATAACTTCATTTTTCACTTTTTCTAAACAAGATTAAAATTGGTCACTAAAACGAACCAATCTCAACCCTTGCAGAGATTATCCTCCAGATCGCACCGACAACAGCACTGCTATGACCTTGTATGACTTCGACAATCCAATTAATCATGCTGATGAAGGGGTTGAAGAAGACTATGAGTTACCTGAAGAGTTAGCCAGGTTATTGAGGCAAGAAGAGAAAGTGATTACTCCTCATCAGGAGGAAGTTGAAACAGTTAATCTTGGTACCGAAGAGGACTTGAAAGAAGTGAAGATCGGGGCTAGTCTGCAAGATTCAGTGAAGGAACAACTTATTGACATGCTTCGAGAATACGTCAATGTCTTTGCTTGGTCCCATCAAGACATGCCAGGTCTAGATACGGACATTGTTATGCATAAGCTTCCTTTGAAAGAATATTGTCCTCCAGTGAAACAGAAGCTAAGCCGTACTCGTCCAGATATGGCCATGAAGATTAAGGAAGAAGTACAAAAACAATGGGATGTCGGTTTCCTTGTTGTAACTAGTTACCCGCCGTGGGTCACTAATATTGTACCTGTGCCTAAGAAGGATGGAAAAGTAAGGATGTGTGTGGATTATCAGGATCTGAACAGAGCTAGCCCGAAGGATGATTTCCCATTACCTCACATTGATGCATTGGTCGACAACACAGCTTAGTTCTCGATGTTTTCCTTCATGGATGGGTTTTCAGGGTATAATCAGATCAGAATGTCACCCGAAGACATGGAAAAAACTACCTTCATCACACCCTGGGGCACATTTTGTTATAAGGTAATGCCTTTTGGACTGAAGAACGCCAGTGCTACTTATCAACGGGCTATGGTAACATTATTCCACGACACGATCCACAAAGAAATTGAATGCTACGTGGATGACCTGATTGCCAAGTCCCTCACTGAAGAAGACCATCTGGTAAATCTGCTGAAGTTGTTCAAGCGTCTGAGAAAGTATCAGTTGAAGCTAAACCCCAACAAATGCACATTCGGGGTACGTTCCAGTAAACTGCTGGGATTCATTGTAAGTGAAAAAGGAATTGAAGTTGATCCTGACAAAGTCAAAGCCTTCAGGAGATGCCTGCACCTAAGACTGAAAAGGAAGTTCAGGGTTTCTTAGGTAGATTGAACTACATATCGAGGTTCATATCTCATCTTACAGCAACTTATGAGCCCCTGTTTAAGTTGTTAAGAAAAGAACAAACGGTTAGGTGGAACGAAGATTGTTAGAAGGCTTTTGACAAAATCAAGGAGTACCTACAAGAACCTCCAATCCTTATGCCTCCAGTTAAAGGAAGACCTCTAATAATGTACCTGACAATATTAGAAGGATCAATGGGGTGTGTGTTGGGCCAGCATGACAAGTCTGGTCGAAAAGAGTATGCAATATACTACCTAAGCAAAACGTTTACCGACTATGAACAACGTTATTCACTGCTCGAGAAAACTTGCTGTGCTTTAGCGTGGGCTGCTCGCCGACTAAGACAGTATATGCTGACTCACATTACTTTATTGATCTCAAAGTTGGATCCAGTCAAGTACATATTCGAGAAGCCATCACTTATCGGAAGGGTTGCAAGATGGCAAATGATTCTAACAGAGTATGACATTCAGTACACATCTCAAAAGGCCATCAAAGGCAGTGTACTGTCTGACTATCTAGCTGAGCAACCCATTGATGATTACCAGCCCATGAGATTTGACTTCCCTGATGAAGACATCATGTTCCTAAAAGCAAAAGATCATGAAGAGCCTGTTCACACTAAAGGGCCTGACCCAGAAGAAGAATGGACAATGATGTTTGATGGGGCTGTCAACATGAATGGTCGAGGAGTTGGTGCAGTGCTCATTACACCTAAAGGAGTTCATATTCCTTTTTCGGCAAAGCTCACCTTTGCATGCACTAACAACGAAGCTGAATACGAAGCCTGTATCATGGGTCTTGAGGAAGCCATTGACCTCAGGATCAAGACATTAACTGTATTCGGAGATTCAGCTTTGGTAATCAATCAGACCAACAAAAAATAGTACACCCACCAAGAGCATCTGATTCCATACCGTGACTATACGAGGAGATTATTGACTTTCTTTACAACAATCAAACTTGAGTACATCCCTTGAGACAAAAATCAGTTCGCAGATGCTTTAGCTACCATTTCCTCCATGATCAAGGTTCAAACCGCCAATTATGTGCCTCATATTTCGGTATCCAGATTAGACCGACCAACATACGTATTCTCTGTGGACATTGCTAAAGATGACAAGCATTGGTTCCACGACATCAAGAGCTTCTTAGAGGATCAGACATACCCACCCGGGGCATCATCCAATGATAAGAAGACATTAAGAAGGCTGGCTAGTAGTTTTTTCCTTAATGCTGATGGTTCCTTGTACAAGCGAAACTTTGATATGGTTCTTCTCAGATGTGTTGATAAGAAAGAGGCAGACTTGCTGATGCACGAGGTGCATGAAGGATCTTTCGGTACCCATGCTGGAGGACATGCAATGTCAAAGAAATTTTTAAGATCAGGTTACTACTGGATCACAATGGATGCAGACTGTTGTGCCTATGCCAGAAAGTGCCACAAATGCCAAATTTATGCAGATAAGGTGCATGTGCCTCCAAATCCTTTGAACATGATGTCTTCACCTTGGCCCTTTGCCATGTGGGGCATTGACATGATTGGAAAGATCGAACCGACTGCTTCAAACGGCCACAGATTCATCCTGGTAGCCATTGATTACTTCACCAAATGGGTTGAAGCAGCTTCATATGCAAACGTTACCAGACAAGTAGTAGCCAGATTTTTGAAAAGAGACATCATCTGTCGATATGGAGTACCCGAGCGAGTCATTACTGATAATGGTTCCAATTTGAACAACAAAATGATGGCAGAACTGTGTCGGGACTTCAAAATCCAACATCACAACTCTTCTCCTTACAGGCCAAAGATGAATGGCGCTGTGGAGGCGGCTAACAAAAACATCAAGAAGATTGTGCAGAAGATGGTTGTTACTTAAAAAGACTGGCATGAGATGCTACCATTTTCCCTGCATGGGTATCGTACCTTAATCAGAACGTCTACTGGGGCAACACCTTATCAGCTTGTGTATGGTATGGAGGCAGTCCTACCTGTCGAAGTTGAATTACCCTCCTTACGGGTACTGATGGATGTAAAGTTGAATGAAGCAGAATGGGTCTGTTCTCGACACAATCAACTGAATCTGATCGAAGAAAAGAGATTAGCTGCAATTTGTCATGGGCAGTTATATCAAAAAAGAATGAAGAAAGCCTTTGATCAGAAAGTCAGGCTTCGGGAATACCAAGGAGGAGATCTTGTGCTGAAAAGACTCCTTACTCCTTGTCGCTCCCACCAAATGAGGCTAGGTCAAATGGGGTACAGACGCGAACGGTCGGCGAAAGGAGAGAGAACACACAAGGGTGAACTCAGAAGACAAGAGTCGCCAGCTAGACATTTTTATCCCGAAGGAAAGGTAATGCTGCGTAGACCTAAAAAGATATGGATAAGACGGTTGCGAACCGGAGAAACTGAGAAAGGGGGTTGGTTACAACCTGGGAAGGTATTAGCACCCAGATTGTCCACCGTACTCGATGGGATCCACGCTTAAAAGATTTGTGTTTTAAAGGGGTAGTGTCAGTGCAATCTGTGTATCAAAGCTGGAAAGAATGCAAGTGTCAGTGCTAAAAGAATTGTGAAGTGTATAAGAGAAGTGTCAGTGTAAGAACAAGGATGAAATGCCCAAGATAATGAGGCTTAAATAATAAAGCTGGAAGGAGGGGGGAATATACAGAGACTTTTGTTCGATAACTGTTAAGTTATGCCTACGTATCCTCTCGTGCAATGAGGAAGTCATAACACCGTAGTTCGACTCAAGGAGACTGAAAGATAAATTGACTTGTGAACTGCTTACTTGTCTATGCTCAAGTGTATGACCTGTCTGGCTCAGGTGCTAACTGTCTTGCATTAGACGAAAGAAGCGAGTTCTCGTTTATGAGTGAAGATGATGAGAAAAGAATCCCTGAGGAGACGATTATTGTTTGTTTTCATGTTTTCAGTCTTTTATTGCTTTTGAAAGTTTGTCATAAGAAAATGAGCTTAAGCCTAAACCAAGGGTTAGTAAACTCATCACATCCTCCCTCTGATTAGGGGTAATGAGAATACCTTAAGTATGAAGTAAACACCTCACACTTAACCACCATGATGCAGGATCAAGATCATTAACCCACTTGTGATTATTTAGGAGTTTTTGTTGTTTTTGTTTAGTGTTAAGTAATGAGATTAAGCCATAATAAGGGATTTAATGGACTCATTACACCATCCTAATAGAAGGATAATAGATGAGAACATTTAAGCTGAGGAAGGCTCCTCAACTTAATCCATGATTAGGGATTAACCTCATGACAAAACAAAGCCTTTATTAAGTGGATTTTAGTTAATGATAAGATGAAGAAGTGGTTTTTTATGGTTTGTAAGACAACTTGAGGGGGACTTGTCCATTAACACTAGGGTTAGTCCTTCTTAACCAATTAAGGAAGAATTAGAACCCTAATGCAAGGCCCAAGTTACAAGCTTGATGTCTTAGTGATTATTAAGTGAATTGATTAAAGAGTTTAAACACATTAAGGGTTTAACACTTAGGATTAAAGGTATACACTCCATCCTAATAGAAGGATGCAGGCATAAGCTTAATCACAAAGCCTTAAAAACCTTTAGGGTTTAGCCCTTGACTATGAGGTGAGAAGAGAAGACTCAAAGAAAAAACCCAAAGGAAAAAGTCTAAGGGGGACTAATCAAACCCTAATTGTTATCATACTTGGTTGTTCCTAGGGTTAATGAGGCTTGCAAGAAGATCTTCAGAGAAACCACCAGGAAAGAAACAGATGAAAGGAGGAAGAAGCAGAGAGAAGCAAGACAAGTTGCTTGAAGGTAGAAAGGGAGCAAGAGCATGAATGAGCAAGCTCACTCTAAAACACAAGATAAAATGCAGTAATGATGCAAAAGAGAGATGAAAAGAGATTGTGAGAAGTGAAGGCAAATTCACTTCTCAAAACAACTTACCACCTGAAAAGTTAGCAAAGGAAATGGAATGCAATGCAAATGAGATGGAATGTCATGATGCAAACCAAAGTCAGAGGCATAAACATGATTCCAAGGATGCTAAAAGATGATGCAAACACATGTCAAGAGTTGTGGATGATCATGCAAGGATGAGGATGCAAATGAAGCATGCTTTGGACCATGAAAGTTCATGAAAGCTTATGAAATGATATGAATGCATAACATGGAAAATGAAAGATGAAATGATCAAACATGATTCTAATATGTCCTAAGATGTCTTATATGTCATATGGATGCACAAAATGTCATGGCAAGTCATTAAATGCAAGCATATGAGAGATGGATGCAAAGGAAGACAAGAATTAGGGTTTATGCACAACATGTAACAACAAATTCAAAATCAGAAGCAAATGACATGACAAAAAATTGAAAATGGGATCAAAGGAACCCTAACCCTACACAAGTTCACTGCCCAAAGGAGGAGACCTAAATCTAAACCTAATGGAAGTTATGATTTTTCTAAGTCAACTAGGGTTTCAAGGTACCTTATAAAGAAAAATGCACATTAAATTGAAAATGGAAGATAAATTCAAACCAATTTTACCCTAGAAACTAAATGCTATGAAGGATGCAATGCAAGAAGAACCATTATCAAACTCTTCATGGTTAGGCAGAATGAATTTTTTCAAATTAGGATCAAAATATTGCCTTTAAACAAATTTAATTCCAATGAAAATTGCCAAAATAGGTCAAGAACCAAAAAGTAATTTGTTTTGAGAGTTTGATAATGTTTCTAAATGTTTTAAAATGCAATGTGAATTTTTTGGTGATTTTTAAATACCTAAATGCATTTTTAATTAATTAATTTTCATTAACTAATTAAAAATAAACATTTAAATGATTTAAAAATGATTTTTAATGCAAAAAATAAAAATAAAAATATTTTTGGGTTCTGAAAATTAATGAAATGTTTGACAAAATTTTTCAGAATTTTTAAATGTTTTTTACTATTTTAAATAATTCGTAGAAGTCAAATATAAAATAAATGAAATAAAAATGAAATTATGGAGAAGTCAACAGATCCTGAGGCTCACATTCAAATGGATTTGGAGGGAGTTGACCCGCGCCAGATCCTAGGGCTATTATTCAAACTGACTGGATTTAAGTTAAACCTAATTAATTAAATCTAATTATAGGATTAGGGTTTTAATGAGGGATCTGGGCCACTCATTCGCGCGCGGGTCAACCCAGGTCAACAGGATCTATGGCTCACATTCAAACTGAGCCCTAACCACAATTAATGCACTAATGACTTTCAGGTGGCCGGAAATGACCTCCGGTCATCTTCTCCGGCCACACCTCCCCTGAGATTTTGCTATCTCTCTCCCCAAGCTTCTAAAACCCAATCTCTCTGCCCAGAATCCAACCCCATACATCACTCAACAAGAATCACTCACTAAAACAAATTTATTTCACATATTCAAGATGAATCGAAGCAAATTAGTTCTAGGTCAAAAAAATTTCAGAGAGCTCATACATGCTTAATACTTGACTATTTTCAAAACCAAACACATCAACATTATCAGTGAATCATGGAGAATCAATTAGTAACTTAAAAACACGTTTATGGAAAAATTGTTCTTGAGCTCACCTAAACTGGAGCTTTGATCTTTGGAGCTTTCTGTCTGCTTCTTTGGTCCAAGATGCCTTTAATGAACCCCCTGAGAAGTTTGCAATGCTTGTTTGGAATTTCTTATGGCTGGTTTAAGAGATTGTTGAAGTTCTGTTCAGAAGGGGTGGAAAATCGTGTTTCTGCTTGGGGTGGTTTTAGGGTCAAATGAGGATTGGGAAATGATCAGAGGATCATGGTGAGTGGTTTTGTGAAGTTTGTTTTGATGTTTGAGACTTGAGTGCTGAGTTTCGAATGAAAATGCAAGGGGAGAGTTTTTTGGGAACTATGGCAATGCTGTGGTTTCAGGCTCCAAGATTGTATGAAAATGACCCATGAGGCATGTATGTGAAGCTGTGATTGGTCAGAGAGTTGTTGCTGGCCTAGCTTGATTGGTATGGCTCAACTTGCATAAAGTCAACTTTTGTGTAAGAGGAGGTATGGGCTGGTTCAGTCATGGTACAAGGGCATGGCTTGGATCAGCATGCTTCAAGGAGGTCCATGGAAGTCACTTTTGGCAGCTGGCACAAGTGGATGAGAAGCTTTGATCCATTTTGCAATTTTGAGGAAGTTTGGCCCCTTTTGAATTTTGTGAAGTTCATGGCATGAAACTTGAGAAATTCTTGTGCAATTCTGAGTTTTAGGTCATGACTTATGTTTGTATAATGCTTAGAAGTCCATTTGAAGTCACATTTTCCCTTGGCATGAGGTTTTGCAACTTTCTCTCTTTGGTTCAAAAGTGAAAATTAAGTGATTTTGCCCAACTTTGACATGCCATAACTTTTGATCCAAAATGAATTAGAATGAGTTCTTGTACTTTTTGAAAATGGGAGGATCCATTCTACAACTTTCATGACCAAAGTTCTTTCATTTGAAGCATTTTTGAATCAAAAAGAGGAGGTTGAAAAACTTTCCCAAAATGGCAAGTTTTCATTACAAGTCACTTTCCCAAAATGGCAACTTTGCAAATGGCTTGAAATTCTTCAATTTTGTGAACTTCTACCATCTTCTATGATCAAATAAAGATCATACACATTCAAAATGATGGAGAACACTCTTTGGTTGGGTCATTGGGGGCCTCAGATGCCCTGATTTTGCACTGACTTGCTCAAGAAGTCAACTCTTGATTAGATGCCTTCCCCATGGAATTTCTTCATGAAAATTGATATGCATGATCCTTATAACATATGGAGACCAATAGAAACAAGAATGACAAAAAAATTTGGAGTTATGGCCTCTGAAACCAAAACCCTAATTCTAGGTCATCTGTGCAGTTAAGCCTGGCTCTGCTTCCATGCCTTTCTCAGTTCTTGTGATTCTTTGAATCCCTTGACCTTGTGAGGATATAATATGCTGCTTGAACATACATGGACCCCTTTGAAGTGATTGATGACCTTTGAAGTGGCTCAAATGGCTCAGGAATGGCTCAGATCACAAACCCAAGATGCAGATGACTTAGAATCAATGCAGTGAAGCAAAAATGCAATCATGAGATGATATGATTGAACTTATGCAAATGAAAAGATCACAAGACATGGTGAAATGAGTGAGGGCAAATTTGGGGTGTTTACAGCTGCCCCTATTCAAACATGAGTTAGCTGTGCAGGATGTAAGCGATGGCTTAACAGGCAAACAAGATAACTTGTGGTTGAATACCAAAGACAGTCCAAAATTTGCACTCACTGAATGAAGAAGAAAAGGGATATAGATTGTAAAAGGAAGTATCATATGATTTACAAAATGCGGGCGACGGAGGACGACCGTCGAGCAGAGGACGATTGTTGGGGATAAAGCAACGACGGGGACAGCCGACAGGCTGGGGGTAATAAAGGGATCATGATGGGGACGACCATCAAGAAAAGAAATAAGACTCTCTGGGGATTTAAAGAATAAAGGCGATGATGGGGACGACCATCAGGTTTAGAGAAATAACGAAGTAATAATGAGGGACGGTCATCAAAGGTGAAGGACGATCACCTAGCAGGGGACGACTGCTCTGTTGGGGATAAGGATGAGGGACGGTCATCCAAGGTGAAGGACGATCACCTGGCAGGGTACGGCTGCCGAAAATATCGCGACATAGGACAAATGCCGGATAGAAAAGGTCGACAATGGGGACGACCATCGGATAAGCATGATGAAGGACGATCATCAAGAGGTGAAGGACGATCACCTAGCAGGGTACGGCTGCTCCCGGGGTTTGTCATGACATAGGACGAATGTCAGATAATAGGATCAACGATGGGGACAGCCATCGGATAAGATGATGAAGGACGATCATCAGAAAGGTGAAGGACGATCACCTGGCAGGGCACGGCTGCCGAAAGTATCACGACATAGGACGAATGTCGGATAGGAAGGGGTTCTAATGAAATAGAGACTCCGCTGGGGATGATGAAGGACGATCATCAAAAGGTGAAGGAAGATCACCTAGCAGGGTACGGCTGCCGGAAGGCATCATGACATAGGACGAATGCCAGATAAAAAGGAAATAGTTTATTCGGGATTTGCCGGGACTCTTCTGGGGAAGGGTAGACACAGACGAGTGTCTAAATTGAGGAAGACATAAGTGTTTGACACGGTGTATAGACTAAAGATGCGGACACATCCTTAAGACTATGATACAGACGAGTATCAGTAGAAATAAACGCTCGACGCATGTTCAGAGATGATGATACGGACGAGTATCAACTGGTTAACAAAGAAGACAGACAAGTGTTGAATCCGAGGGGATGTAAGTGGTATATACAAGATACGGACGAGTATCTGTATGAGTAAAAGGTATGAGTGAGACACAGACGAGTGCTCAACTTGCTGTGGAGAGCACGACACGGACGAGTGTCGAAAAAAGTATACTATAAACAAGTATATGGTTCTCAAATGCTTAGGTAACTATGTTGGGGAAGGTGACACGGACGGGTGTCAAGGAATTGTATATATGTATCTGTGTTAGTGAGTGCAAAGGGGACGCTTTGGCTTTCCGCTGGGGATATGGTACAAATGAGTGTCAAGAAGTATCTGTAATGTGTAAGTATCTGTTTGGGTGATTTTACTGAGGAATGATGACACGGGCGAGTGCCGAAAGGAGCGTGTATATATGTATCTGTACTTGTGAGGGTAAGGAAAATACTTTGGCTCTCTGGTGAGGAATTGGGAAATATTATGTATATTGTTGATGGATTGTCAATATTTACAAGTGTTTGATTCAGAACATGGCTTATGATTATGCAATATGTTTGATTTTTGCCGTAATGCCCCGTATTAGACGGAATGCTACGCTCTGTGGGGGGAAATATGATGTGAATGCTATGATTATGCAAAGATACCGATCCGGGATTCGGATCCCGTGGCTGCGGAGATCTCTGGCTGATCTGCCTGAAATAGATGTCCTAGCTGGGGACGAGATCATTGGTAGATCCTACATATCCGACTCCGCATGGGAAAATAGATCACTGATAGACCTATCTCAGTGGTGAGGGACCCAGCTGGGGTTTGTAGAAGCTTTCGTCACCCTGTTGTGAGATCTTCAGGCATTGCTTTTCTGGATAGGGGCTGAAACTCTGTGGGGAGAGGGTCCCCTGTCTAGCACTCGGCTGGGGAAGAAAAAATCACTGGAAGATCTTTCTAGAGACTTCGGTGGGGACCCTGCTAAGGATGATACTTGACAACTCAGCTGGGGATATGAACACCTTCGGGTGCTACTCTTTTGAAGGAAATGTTGGTGAAGTGATGCCTGGCAACTCTGACGGGGAGAAAGCA
Organism: Lathyrus aphaca; assembly: GCA_963966055.1. NCBI lineage: Eukaryota > Viridiplantae > Streptophyta > Magnoliopsida > Fabales > Fabaceae > Lathyrus > Lathyrus aphaca. The sequence goes on from OZ014519.1 coordinate 6,899,364, forward strand.
TCTCTAGTGCCGCTTAGAAGGTGTGCTGAGGAAACAATGATTTGGCAGCCTATTGGGGAGAAGCTTTCATGCCCCAGGTTGTGCTCTGAACACCTGCAATCCTGTAAAGACAAAGAAACGTACAAGTATCCCGAGGTATCCCTTACTGGATTCCGTCATAGGAGTTTAGACACTCCCAGGAGTAAATATATTTCCTGTAAGCACGTACTTTTAGAAGGGACGCATCTGTATTTATGCAATCAATATATTAATGACATCAGACATTTCGCAAATAAAATGGACGAGACAAAACATGACTGAAAATCTGATTTTATTAATTCGCGCCCTGAATTGGCAAGATACAGTCAAAGAAACGGATCCCCTGAAATGAGGAAATCGTTACAAATTGAGAAACAAAAAGATGCTGGCAATGCTGGCGACGCTTCCAGGAGCTTCCCTTTTGCTATGACTCGTATGACTTTTGTCGTTCTTCTCATCTTGCTTTTAAAGGAGGCTGATTCTGACCAGTGCTCGAACCTTTCGGAGCTTACCATGTTGCAAGTGATACAGATGAATTCAGAATGCAGTTGTTCGCTCATTCCCTTATTTTGCGTGGATCTCCCTTTCGGGTTTTCAATCCACCGGGATACCCATTTTTGCCTGAGTTGTCCAATGCGGCTTTTCAACTCAGCGGGTGCACATTTTTTTATTTATTTTCCCTTATTTTTGCCCGAGTCTTTTATTCTGTTTTTGACTCGTCGGGATGCCCTATTTTTGCCTGGACTTCCATTCTGTTTTTATGTCCAGCAGGTCGTTTTATGCGAAGTATTTTTTAACTGCATCTGAATTCACAGGGGACAGGAAGTCTTCACCATCCATAGTACTGAGCATCAGTGCTCCACCAGAGAAAAATTTCTTTACTATGAACGGACCATCGTAATTCGGAGTCCACTTGCCCCTGTGGTCTGTATGAGGAGGGAGGAGTCTTTTCAGCACAAGATCTCCTACTTGGTACTCTCAGAGCCTGACTTTCTGATCGAAGGCTTTCTTCATTCTTTTCTGGTACAGCTGCCCATGACAAATTGCAGCCAATCTCTTTTTCTTCAATCAGACTTAGTTGTTCGTATCGGGATCGGACCTATTCTGCTTCATTCAGCTTAACATCCATCAATACCCGTAGAGAGGGTAGTTCAACTTCAACAGGTATGACTGCTTCCATGCCATACACAAGTTGATACGGTGTTGCCCCAGTGGATGTTCTGATTGACGTACGGTACCCATGCAAGGCAAATGGTAGCATTTCATGCCAGTCTTTGTAGGTAACTACCATCTTCTGTACAATCTTCTTGATATTCTTGTTAGCTGCCTCAACAACGCCATTCATCTTTGGCCTGTAAGGAGAAGAATTGTGGTGTTGGATTTTGAAGTCCCGACATAGTTCTGCCATCATTTTGTTGTTTAAGTTGGAACCATTATCAGTAATGATTCTCTCGGGCACGCCATACCGACAAATGATATCTCTCTTCAGAAATCGGGCTACCACTTGTCTTGTAACATTTGCATAAGAAGCTGCTTCAACCCACTTGGTAAAATAGTCAATAGCAACCAGGATGAATCTGTGGCCGTTTGAAGCAGTCGGTTCAATCTTGCCAATCATATCAATGCCTCACATGGCAAAGGGCCAAGGTGAAGACATCACATTCAGAGGATTCAGAGGCACATGCACTTTATCCGCATAAATCTGGCATTTATGGCATTTTCTGGCATAGGCATAACAATCTGCATCCATTGTGATCCAGTAGTAGCCTGATCTTAGCAACTTTTTAGCCATAGCATGCCCTCCAGCATGGGTACCAAAGGATCCTTCGTGCACTTCATGCATCAACAAGTCTGCTTCTTCCTTATCAACACATCTGAGGAGTACCATATCAAAGTTTCTCTTGTACAGGGAACCATCAGTGTTCAGGAAAAAACTACCAGCTAGCCTTCTTAATGTCTTCTTGTCATTGGAAGATGCCCTAGGTGGGTATGTTTGATCCTCCAAGAAGCATTTGATATCATGGAACCAAGGTTTATCATCTTTAACGACATCTGGTGAGAATACATATGCTGGTCTGTCAAGTCTGGACACTGAAATCCGAGGCACAAAGTTGGCAGCTTGAACTTTGATCATGGATGAAATGGTAGCCAGAGCATCTGCAAACTGATTTTCGTCTCGAGGGATATACTAAAGCTTGACCGTTGTGAAGAAAGTCAACAATCTCCTTGTATAGTCCCGATAAGGTATCAGATGGTCTTGGTGCGTGTACCATTTGTCGTTGGTTTGATTAATTACCAGAGCTGAATCTCCGAACACTGTCAAAGTCTTGATCCTGAGGTCAATGGCTTCCTCAAGACCCATAATACAAGCTTCGTATTCAGCTTCGTTGTTAGTGCAGTTGAAGGTGAGCTTTGCCGAGAAAGGCATGTGAACTCCCTTAGGTGTAATGAGTACTGCTCCAACACCACGACCATTCATATTAACAGCCCCGTCAAACATCATAGTCCATTCTTCTTCCGGGTCAGGCCCTTCAGTGTGAACAGGCTCTTCATGATCTTTTGCTTTTATGAACATGATGTCTTCATCGGGGAAGTCAAACCTCATAGGCTGGTAATCATCAATGGGTTGCTCAGCAAGATAATCAGACAATACACTGCCCTTGATGGCTTTCTGAGATGTGTACTGAATGTCATATTCTGTGAGGATCATTTTCCATCTTGCAACCCGTCCGGTAAGTGTTGGCTTCTCAAAAATGTACTTAACTGGATCCATCTTTGAGATCAATAAAGTAGTGTGGGTCAACATATACTGCCTTAGTCGGCGAGCAGCCCACGCTAAAGCACATCAAGTTTTCTCGAGCAGTGAATAACGTTGTTCACAGTCGGTAAACTTTTTGCTTAGGTAGTATATTGCATACTCTTTTCGACCAGACTCGTCATGCTGGCCCAGCACACACCCCATTGACTCTTCTAACACTGTCAAGTACATGATTAGAGGTCTTCCTTCAACTGGAGGCATGAGGATTGGAGATTCTTGTAAGTATTCCTTGATTTTATCAAAATCTCTTGGCAGTCTTCATTCCACCTGACTGTTTGTTCTTTTCTTAACAGCTTGAACAAAGGCTCACAGGTTGCTGTAAGGTGAGATATGAACCTTGAAATGTAGTTCAATCTACCTAGAAACCCCCGAACTTCTTTTTCTGTCTTTGGTGCAGGCATTTCTTGAATGGCTTTGACTTTATCAAGGTCAACTTAAATACCTTTTTCACTTACAATAAATCCCATGAGCTTACCAGATCGCACCCCGAATGTGCACTTGTTGGGGTTTAACTTCAATTGGTACTTCCTCAGACGCTTGAATAACTTCAACAGATTCACCAGGTGGTCTTCTTATGTGAGGGACTTGGCAATCATGTCATCCACATAACATTCAATTTCTTTATGGATCATGTCATGGAATAATGTTACCATAGCCCGTTGATAAGTGGCACCCGCATTCTTCAGTCCGAATGGCATCACCTTATAACAGAACGTGCCCCAGGGTGTGATGAAAGTTGTCTTCTCCATGTCTTCAGGTGACATCTTGATCTGATTGTATCCTGAAAATCCATCCATGAAGGAGAACACCGAGAACTGAGTCGTATTATCAACCAATACATCAATGTGAGGTAAAGGGAAATCATCCTTCGGGCTGGCTCTGTTCAGATCCCGGTAATCCACACACATCCTTACCTTGCCGTCTTTCTTAGGTACAGGTACAATATTAGCAACCCACGGCGGATAGCTGGTCACAGCAAGGAACCCGGCGTCCCACTATTTTTGTACCTCTTCTTTAATCTTCATTGCCATATTTGGGCGAGTACGGCGCAGTTTCTGTTTTACTGGTGGGCAATCTTCTTTCAAAGGCAGCTTGTGCATGACAATATCGGTGTCCAACCCTGGCATATCCTGATAAGACCAAGCAAAGACATCCACATATTCCCGAAGCATGTCAATCAGTTGCTCCTTTACTGAATCTTGCAGGCAGGCCCCGATCTTAACCTCTTTTACTTCTTCTTCCGTCCCAAGATTAACCGTTTCAATCTCCTCCTGATGAGGAGTGATAACCTTCTCCTCTTGCCTTAACAACCTAGCTAACTCTCCAGGTAGCTCATAATCTTCTTCAACCCTTTCATCGGCTTGATTGATTGGATCGTCAAAGTCATACGAAGTCATAGCTGTGTTGTTGTCGGTGCAGTCTGAAAGGCACTCTCTGCAAGGGTTTAGATTGTTTATTTTAGTGATCAATTTTAATCTTGTTTAGGAAAAGAAAGGGGGTACAGACGCGAACGGTCGGCGAAAGAGGGAAGAGAACACACAAGGGTGAACCCAAGAGAAAAGAAAAGAGTCGCCAGCTAGGCATTTTTATCCCGGAGGAAAGGTAATGCTGCATAAACCTAGGAAAAGATATGGATAAGACGGTTGCGAACCAGAGAGACTGGGAAAGGGGGTTGGTTACAACCTGGGAAGGTATTAGCACCCAGATTGTCCGTCGTACTCGACGGGATCCACGCTTAAAACATTTGTGTTTTAAAGGGGTAGTGTCAGTGCAATCTGTGTATCAAAGCTGGAAAAGAAGGCAAGTGTCAGTGTAAAAGGAATGTGAAGTGTATAAGAGAAGTGTCAGTGTGAGAACCAGAATGAAATGCTCAAGATTATGAGGCTTAAAAGAATGATGCTGGAAAAGGGGGAATGTACAGATACTTTTGTTCGATAACGGTTAAGTTATGCCTATGTATCCTCTCATGCAATGAGGAAGTCAGAACACCGTAGTTCGACTCAAAGAGACTGAAAGAAGAATTGACTTGTGAACTGCTTGCTTGTCTATGCTCAAGTGTATGACCTGTCTGGCTCAGGTGCAAACTGTCTTGCATTAGACAGAAGAAGCGAGTTATCGTTTGTGAATGAATGAGATGAGAAAAGAATCCCGGAGGAGACGATTATTGTTTGTTTTTGTATTTTCAGTCTTTTATTGCTTTTGAAAGTTTGTCATAAGTTAATGAGCTTAAGCCTAAACCAATGGGTTAGTAAACTCATCACATCCTCCCCCTGATTAGGGTTAATGAGAATACCTTAAGTGTGAAGTCAGCATCTCACACTTAATCACCCTGATGTAGGATTAAGATCATTAACCTACTTGTGATTATTTAGATGTTTTTGTTGTTTTTGTTTAGTGTTAAGTAATGAGTTTAAGCCATAATCAAGGATTAAACAGACTCATTACACCATCCTAATAGAAGGATAATAGATGAGAATGTTTAAGCTGAGGAAGACTCCTCAACTTAATCTATGATTAGGGATTAACCTCATTACAAAACAAAGCCTTTATTAGATGGATTTTAGCTAATGATAAGAATGAAGAAGTGAGTTTTATGGTTTGTAAGACAACTTGAGGGGGACTTGTCCATTAACACTAGGGTTAGTCCTTCTTAACCAATTAAGGAAGAATTAGAACCCTAATGCAAGGCCCAAGTCACAAGCTTGATGTCTTGATGATTATTAAGTGGATTGATTAAAGGAGTTAAACACATTAAGGGTTTAACACTTAGGATTAAAGTTATACACTCCATTCTAATAGAAGGATGCAGGCATAAGCTTAATCACAAAGCCTTAAAGCCTTTAGGGTTTAGTCCCTGATTAAGAGATGAGAAGAGAAGACTCAAAGATGACACAAAGGTAAAACTAATGGGGGACTAATCAAACCCTAATTATTGTCATGCTTGGTTGTTCCTAGGGTTTGTGGGGTTTAAGAAGGAAAAATCTTCAAAGAGCCACCAAGGAGAGAAACAAATGAAAGGAGCAAAGAGAAGCAAAACAACTTGCTTCACTTAAGAAGTCAAGTTGCTTGAAGAAAGAAAGTAAGATGAACAAGAATGAGCAAGCTCAATCCAAAGCACAAGATAAAATGCAGCAATGATGCATAAGAGAGATGAAAAGAGATTGTGAGAAGTGAAGGCAAATCCACTTCTCAAAACAACTTACCACCTGAAAAGTTAGCAAAAGGAAATGAAATGTAATGCAAATGAGATGAAATGTGATGATGCAAGACAAATTCAGAAGCAAGCACATGATGTTAATGATGCTAAGAGATGATGCAAACATGAGGCAAGGCATTAGAATGATCATACAAACATGTGGATGCAAGAGAAGCATGCTTTGAACCATGGATGTTCATGAAAAATTATGGAATGCAAATGACATACAACATGGCAAATGAAAGATGAAATGATCACACATGATTCTAATATGTCCTAAGATGTGTTATGAATCAAATGGATGCAAAAATGTCATGGCAAGTCATGGTATGCAAGCAAATGGAAGATAGATGCAAAGGAAGGCATGAATTAGGGTTATATGCAACATACAAAGCAAAAATCAAAAACCAGAAGCAAACATCATGATAAATATTTGAAAATGCAATCAAAGGAACCCTAAACCTACACAAACTCACTGCCCAAAGGAGGGGATCCAATTCTTAACCTAGTGAGAGCTATGAATTTCCTAATATTGCTAGGGTTTTAAGGTACCTTGTCAAGAAAAATGCAAAACAAAATGAAAATGCAAGATCAATTCATGCCAATTTTATCCTATAAACTACATGTTATGCAAGATGCAATGCAAAAAGAATCATTGTCCAACTCTCAATGGTTAGGCAGAAATGAATTTTTGAAGTTTGTCACAAAATATTGCCTAATAATGAATTTAATTCCATTGAAAATGATCAAAAGGCATCGAGAACAAAAAAGAAATTTGGTTTGAGAGTTGGACAATGTTTCTAAATGTTTTTAAATGTTACATGAATTTTTTTGTGATTTTTAAATACCTAAAAGTATTTTTAATTAATTAATTTTCATTAACTAATTAAAAATAATCTTTTAAATGATTTAAAAATAATTTTTAATGCAAAAAATAAAAATAAAAATATTTTTGTGTTCTGAAAAATAATGAAAATCTTGACAAAAATTTTCATAATTTTTAAACATTTTTTGCTATTTTTAATAATTCGTACAAATTAAATACAAAACAAATGAATTTAAAATGATTTTAATGAGGAAATAGGAAAGTCAAATCATCCAAGGGTCTAGATTCAAAGTCAGGAGGGCGGGAATTGACTTGGCGCGCGAATGGACGACCAGAATTCAAATCTCACTAATTACGCTTAAACCCTAATCCTGTGCCCTAATTACTTTCAGATGACCGGAACAGTGTTCCGGTCATCTTCTCCGGCAAGGTCCTCACTCAATCTCTCTTAATACGCCATGAAACTTCACAAATCTCTCCAGAATCAATGATTAGACCACTCTAAACAAGAATCCAGCAATCAAAATCATTTATTTTCACTCAAACCCAAGAATCAAAACAAAAAGCATTTCACGGGCAAAGTTTCAGAACAAGCATACAACCTCAAAACTCAATCATTTTCAAAAATAAAAGGTTCAGTGAACTCAGGGAAGCATATAGATCATTTTAGAAACAAGAAATAAGAGTTCTGGAAAAATGAATTTCCATGGCTACCTGAATCGAAGCTTTCAACCCAAGAGCTTTCTGCTTGCCTCTTTGCCTCAAAATGATCCCAATGGTCCTCTTGATGAAGTTATGAAGCTTGGTTGGAGTTTATAATGGTTGGTTTGTGAGTTTGCAGAAGTTCTGTTCAGTGAGGGGTGAGGATCGTGTTTCTGATTGAGGAGGTTTCAGGGATGGATGAGGGTATGGAAATGATCAGGGGAGTGTGCTGAGTGATTCTATGGAGTTTGTTTCTATGTTTGATGCTTGTATGGTGAGTTTCGAAGGAAGTTGCATAAGAGGTGGAAAATGAGAATGCTGGCTTGGAGAGTGTTTCAGCATGAGTTGTTATGGGTTATGGCTTGCCTTTGGCCCACTTATCACTCATGGATAGGTCTGTGGAGTTGGTGTGCCCTATTGTGATTGGTATGGGTCTTTTGCAAAAAAGTCAAGCTTTGTGTAAGAGAGGTATGGGCTCATAGCTAGCCAAGGACAAGAGGGGTGTCCTGCGCAGCAAGAAGTGTGGAGAGCCCTAGGATCAGTTTTGAAGTCAGCCAGCACATGGATTAGGGTTTGAGTGAGGTTTTGCAACTTTGTTCATCTTTGGCCCTTTTGAAGTTTCTTGATCCACAAGTCATAAAAATGAGCAAACTCTTGATACAAACTGACTTTTAGACATTGGTTCATGTTTGTGTGAAGTTTAGAAGTCACTTTGAGGTCTCAATTTGCCTTGGCAAGTGGTTTTGCAACTTTGCCTCTTTGGTAGAAAACTTGAAATTATGTGATTTTTCCCAACTTTGACAAGCCATAACTTTTGATCCAAAATGAATTAGAATGAGTTCTTGTACTTTTTGAAAAGGGAATGATCCATTCTACAACTTTCATGACCAAAGTTTTTTAATTTGAAGCATTTTTGAATCAAAAAGCAAGGGTTGAAAAAGTTTCCCAAAATGGCAAGTTTCCATTACAAGTCATTTTCCCAAAAAGTCAACTTTGCAAATGGCTTGAAATTCTTCAATTTTGTGAACTTCCAACATCTTCTATGATCAAATAAAGATCATACACAATCAAAATGATGAAGAATACCCTTTGGTTGGGTCATTGGGGGCCTTAGATGCCCTGATTTTGCACTGACTTGCTCAAAAAGTCAACTCTTGATCAGATGCCTTCCCCATTGAATTTCTTCATGAAAATTGATATGCATGATCCCTATACCATATAGAGACCAATAGGAACAAGAATGACCAAAAAATTTGGAGTTATGGCCTTTGAAACCAAAACCCTAATTCTAGGTCATCTGTGCAGTTAAACCTGGCTCTGCTTCCATGCCAATCCCAGTTCTTGTGATTCTCTGATTTTCTTGACTTTGTGGGGATACAATATGATGCTTGAACATACATGGACTCCTTGGAAGTGATTGATGACCTTTGGAGTGGCTCAAATGGCTCTTGGATAGCTCAGATCACAAACCCTAGATGCAGATGACTTATAGACAATGCAGTGAATCAAAAATGCAATATGAGATGCTATGATTGAACTTATGCATATGAAAAGACCACAAGCCATGGTGTGAATGGGTGAGGGCAAATTTGGGGTGTTTACAGCTGCCCCTATTCAAACATGAGTTAGTTGTGCAGGATGTAAGCGACGGCTTAACAGGCGAACAAGATAACTTGTGGTTGAATACCAAAGACAGTCCAAAATTTGCACTCACAGAATGAAGAAGAAAAGGGATATAGATTGTAAAAGAAAATAAAGTATATTATAAAGTGCGGGCGACGGAGGACGACCGTCGAGTAGAGGACGACTGCTGGGGAAAGAGCAATGACGGGGACGACCGACATGCTGGGGAAAGAGCAATGACGGGGACGACCGACATGCTGGGGAAGATGCGGGGAATGAAGCTATGATGGGGACGACCGATAAGCTGGGGATATAAGAGATTATGATGGGGACGACCATCAGGTAAAGCTGTAAGACTTTCTGGGGATTATAGGTAAATGAAATAAATGATGAGGTACGGTCATCAAAGGTGAAGGACGATCACCTAGTAGGGGATGGCTGCTCTGATGGGGATAAGATGAGGGACGGTCATCTAAGGTGAAGGACGATCACCGGGCAAGGTACGGTTGCCAAAAGTATCGCGACATAGGACGAATGCCAGATAAAAGGGTCGACGATGGGGACGGCCATCGGATAAGCATGATGAAGGACGATCATCAAGAGGTGAATGATGATCACCTAGCAGGGTACGGCTTCTCTCGGGGCTTATCATGACATAGGACGAATGTCAGATAACAAGATCAACGATGGGGACGGCCATCGGATAAAATGATGAAGGACGATCATCAGGAGGTGAAGAACGATCACTTAGCAGGGGACGACTGCTAAAAATATCACGACATAGGACGAATGTCGGATAGAAAAGGGGTTCTAATAAATAGAGACTCCGCTGGGGATAGGATGAGGGACGGTCATCCAAAGGTGAAGGACGATCACCTGGCAGGGTACGGCTGCCGAAAAGGTATCATGACATAGGACGAATGTCAGATAGAAAAGAAGTTTTGCTGGGGACTTCGCTGGGGAAAAGTAAACACGGACGAGTGTTTACATCCAAGAAATGAAAAGTATAAGTATTCGGGCACTGTGTATAGATTAAAGATGCGGACGAGCATCCTTAAAACCATGATACGGACGAGTATCAGGTAGAAACAAACACCGACACATGTTCCAAGATGATGATACGGACGAGTATCAACTGGTTAATAAAGAACACAGACGAGTATTGATTCTGCGGGGACTCTTCTGGGGAATAGTAGACACAGACGAGTGTCTACATTCAAGAAGACATAAGTGTTTGACACGGTGTATAGATTAAAGATGCGGACGAGCATCCTTAAGACTACGATACGGACGAGTATCGGGTAGAAACAAACGCTTGACGCATGTTCTGAGATGATGATACGGACGAGTACCAACTGGTTAACAAAGAACACGGACGAGTGTCGAGTCTGAGGGGGTATAAGTGGTGTATACAAGATACGGACGAGTACCTGTATGAGTGAAATAGGAGTAATAAGTATGAGTGGTGTACAGATGAGTGTTTAACTTGCTGGGGAGGGTGACACGGACGAGTGTCAAAAGGAGAAAAGTGTAATATAAACAAGTGTATGTATACCAAGGAAGTCGTGTATAAGTATTTGTGAGTGCAAAGGGGATGCTTCGGCTTTCTGCTGGGGGTATGACACAGACGGGTGTCAGGAAGTATCTGTAATATAAGTGGCTTGTTTTTAAAGAATGCTCGGGCGACTTTACTGGGGAATGATGACACGGACAGGTGCCAAAAGGAGTGTGCATTTGTATTTGTGGGTAAAAGGCAAATGCTTTAGCTTTAGCTTTTTGCTGGGGACATGACACGGACGGGTGCCAGGGAGTATCTGTATCTTAGGGAAAGTGCCTTGGCTCTCTGCCGGGGAATCTGGGGAGTTTTCTGTATATCCTCGATGAATTGTCGAAATTTACAAGTGTTTGATTCAGACACATGGCTTATGATTATGCGATATGTTTGATTTTTTCCGTAATGCTCCGTATTAGACGGAATGCTACGCTCTGTGGGGAAAATATGATGCGAATGCTATGATTATGCAAAGATACTGATCCGGGATTCGGATCCCGTTGCTGTGAAGATCTCTGGTCGATCTGCTTGAAGTGGACATCCCAGCTGGGGGTGAGATCATTGGTAGATCTAGCATATATGACTCTGCTTGGGGAAATAGGGCACTGATAGACCTATCTTGGTAATAAGGGACCCAACTGGGGTTTGTAGAAGCTTTCTTCACTCTGTTGTGATTTCTTCAGGTATTGCTTTGCTGGATAGAGGTCGAGACTCTGTGGGAAGGTGGTTCCCTGGCTTTTGTACTCGGCTGAGGAGGAAATAACAAATGGCAACTCAGCTGGGGGAGAAAGCACTTCCAGTGCCAATACTGAGTAGACAATGATTTTCCAGCTTGCTGGGACAAAGCTTTTATGCCTCATATTGTGCTTTGAAATACCTGCAATTCTGAAAAGACATAGAAACGCACAAGTAGTCCCAAGGTATCCCTTACCGGATTCCATCATAGGAGTTTAGACACACCTGGGAGTAAGTATATTTCCCGCAAGCACGTATTTTTTAGAGAAGCATCTGTATTTATGCAATCAATATCTTAAGGACATCGGACATTTTTGCAAACAAACACAGAATGTATAAGACGAAACATGACTGAAAATATGATTTTATTAATTCATGTGCCCTGAATTGGCAAGATACAGTCAAAGAAACAAATCCCCTAAAATGAGGAGATTGTTATAAATTGAGAAATAAAAGGTATTGGCAATGTTGATGACGCTTTAAGAAGCTTCCCTTTTGCTATGACTCGTATGACTTTTGACATTCTTCTCGTCTTGCTTTCTGAAGAAGACTGATTCTGAACGAAGCTTGATCCTTTTGAAGCTTACCAAGTTGTAAGTGATACAGACGAATTCAGAATGCAGTTGTTTGCTTATTCCCTTGTTTTGCATGGATCGCCCTTTCGGGTTTTCAATCCATCGGGATACCCATTTTTGCCTGAGTTGTCCAATGCGGCTTTTCAACTCAGCGGGTGTACATTTTTTGTTTATTTTCCCTTATTTTTGCCCGAGTCTTTTATTCTGTTTTTGACTCGCCGGGATGCCCTATTTTTGCCTGGACTTACATTCTGTTTTTATGTCCAGCGGGTCATTTTCATGCGAAGTATTTTTTAATTGCATCTGAATTCACAGGGGACGGGAAGTCTTCACCATCCATGGTGCTGAGCATTAGTGTTCCACCGGAGAAAAATTTCTTTACTACGAATGGCCCTTCATAATTTGGAGTCCACTTGCCCCTGTGGTCTGTATGAGGAGGGAGGAGTCTTTTCAGCACAAGATCTCCTACTTGGTACTCTCGGAGCCTGACTTTCTGATCGAAGGCTTTCTTCATTCTTTTCTGATACAGCTGCCCATGACAGATTGCAGCTAATCTCTTTTCTTCGATCAGATTCAGTTGTTCGTATCGGGATCGGACCCATTCTGCTTCGTTCAGCTTAACATCCATCAGTACCCGTAGGGAGGGTAATTCAACTTCAATAGGTAGGACTGCCTCCATACCATACACAAGTTGATACGGTGTTGCCCCAGTGGACGTTCTGATTGACGTACGGTACCCATGCAAGGCAAATGGTAGCATTTCATGCCAGTCTTTGTAGGTGACTACCATCTTTTGCACAATCTTCTTGATATTCTTGTTAGCTGCCTCTACAGCGCCGTTCATCTTTGGCCTGTAAGGAGAAGAATTGTGGTGTTGGATCTTGAAGTCCCGGCATAGCTCTGCCATCATTTTGTTGTTTAAATTGGAACCATTATCAGTAATGATCCGCTCGGGAACTCCGTACCGACAGATGATATCTCTCTTCAGAAATCGGGCTACCACTTGCCTTGTAACATTTGCATAGGAAGCTGCTTCAACCCACTTGGTAAAATAGTCAATGGCAACCAGGATGAATCTCTGGCCATTTGAAGCAGTCGGTTCAATCTTGCCAATCATATCAATGCCCCACATGGCAAAGGGCCAGGGCGAAGACATCACATTCAGAGGATTTGGAGGCACATGTATTTTATCCGCATAAATCTGGCATTTATGGCATTTCCTGGCATAGGCACAACAGTCGGCATCCATTGTGATCCAGTAATAGCCTGATCTTAGCAACTTCTTAGCCATTGAATGCCCTCCGGCATGGGTACCAAAGGATCCTTCATGCACCTCGTGCATCAACAAGTCTGCTTCTGTTCTATCAACGCATCTGAGCAGTACCATATCAAAGTTTCTCTTGTATAGGGAACCATCAGTATTCAGGAAGAAACTACCAGCTAGCCTTCTTAATGTCTTCTTATCATTGGAAGATGCCCCAAATGGGTATGTCTGATCCTCCAAGAAGCACTTAATGTCATGGAACCAAGGCTTGTCATCTTTGACAATATCTGCTGAGAACACATACGCTGGTCTGTCAAGTCTGGACACTGAAATCTGAGGTACAAAGTTGGCAGCTTGAACTTTGATCATGGATGAAATGGTAGCCAGAGCATCTGCAAACTGATTCTCGTCCCGAGGGATATACTCAAGCTTGACCGTTGTGAAGAAAGTCAATAACCTTCTTGTATAGTCCCTGTAAGGTATCAGATGATCCTGGTGTGTGTACCATTTGCCGTTGGTTTGATTAACTACCAAAGCTGAATCTCCGAACACAGTTAAAGTCTTGATCCTGAGGTCAATGGCTTCCTCAAGACCCATAATGCAAGCTTCGTATTCAGCTTCGTTGTTGGTGCAGTTGAAAGTGAGCTTTGCCGAGAAAGGCATGTAAACTCCTTTAGGTTTAATGAGTACTGCACCAACACCACGACCATTCATATTAACAGCCCCGTCAAACATCATAGTCCATTCTTCCTCCGGGTCAGGCCCTTCAGTGTGAACGGGCTCTTCATGATCTTTTGGTTTGATGAACATGATGTCCTTATCAGGGAAGTCAAATCTCATAGGCTGGTAATCATCAATGGGTTGCTCAGCAAGATAATCAGACAATACACTGCCCTTGATGGCCTTTTGAGATGTGTACTGGATGTCGTATTCTGTGAGGATCATTTGCCATCTTGCAACCCGTCCGGTAAGTGCTGGCTTCTCAAATATGTACTTAACTGGGTCCATCTTTGAGATCAATAAAGTGGTGTGGGTCAACATATACTGCCTTAGTCGGCGAGCAGCCCACGCTAAAGCACATCAAGTTTTCTCGAGCAGTGAATAACGTTGTTCACAGTCGGTAAACTTTTTGCTTAGGTAGTATATTGCATACTCTTTTCGACCAGACTCGTCATGCTGGCCCAACACACACCCCATTGACTCTTCTAATACTTTCAAGTACATTATCAGAGGTCTTCCTTCAACTGGTGGCATAAGGATTGGAGGCTCTTGTAAGTATTCCTTGATTTTGTCAAAAGCCCTCTGGAAGTCTTTGTTCCACCTGACCGTTTGTTCTTTTCTTAATAGCTTGAACAAAGGCTCACAGGTTGCTGTAAGGTGAGATATGAACCATGAAATATAGTTCAATCTTCCTAAGAACCCCAGAACTTCTTTCTCAGTTTTCGGTGCAGGCATTTCTTGAATGGCTTTGACTTTATCAGGGTCAACTTCAATCCCCTTTTCACATTCAATAAATCCCAGCAACTTACCGGATCGCACCCCGAATGTGCATTTGTTGGGGTTCAACTTCAGTTGGTACTTCCTCAGACGCTTGAATAGCTTCAGCAGATTTACCAGGTGGTCTTCTTCTGTGAGGGACTTGGCAATCATGTCATCCACATAACATTCGATTTCTTTATGGATCATGTCGTGGAATAATGTCACCATAGCCCGTTGATATGTTGCACCAGCATTCTTCAGTCCGAATGGCATCACCTTATAACAGAACGTGCCCCAGGGTGTGATAAAAGTTGTCTTCTCCATGTCTTCAGGTGACATTTTAATCTGATTGTATCCTGAAAATCCGTCCATGAAGGCGAACACCGAGAACTGAGCCGTATTATCAACCAATACATCAATGTGAGGTAAAGGGAAGTCATCTTTCGGGCTGGCTCTGTTCAGATCCCAGTAGTCCACACACATTCTCACCTTGCCATCTTTTTTAGGCACAGGTACAATATTAGCAACCCACGGTGGATAGCTAGTCACAGCAAGGAAACCGACGTCCCACTGCTTTTGTACCTCTTCTTTTATCTTCATTGCCATATCTGGGCGAGTACGACGCAACTTCTGCTTAACCGGCGGGCAGTCTTCTTTCAAAGGTAGCTTGTGCATGACCATATCGGTGTCCAACCCTGGCATATCCTGATAAGACCAAACAAACACATCTACATACTCCCAAAGCATATCAATCAGTTGCTCTTTCACTGAGTCTTGTAAGCAGGCCCCGATCTTAACTTCTTTCACATCTTTTTCCGTGCCAAGATTAATTGTTTCAACCTCCTCCTGATGAGGAGTGATAACCTTCTCCTCTTGCCTTAACAACCTGGCTAGCTCTTCAGGAAGCTCATAATCTTCTTCAACCCCTTCATCAGCTTGATTGATTGGATTGTCAAAGTCATATGAAGCCATAGCAGTGCTGTTGTCGGTGCAGTCTGAAAGGCACTCTCTGCAAGGGTTTAGATTGTTCATTTTAGTGATCGATTTTAGTCTTGTTTAGAAAAAAGTGAAATGAAGTTGTCATTTTGAAAACATTGCCATTTTATTTTTTGTACAAAAAGAAAAAATGAAAAACAGTGAGCGGAAAAGGAAAAGACTCATTTGCAAAAGATGTCCGATATTCATTGATTGATCTGTTTGCACAAAATTACAAGATGGCCCGATTACAAAATGAGTCTTGTCATCTTGGGCAAGATGCAAGACTTGATGCATGCTTAAAATATACAGGAAATAATAATTACTCTGCAGGAGTAACCCTTATAATTTCCTGGGAAGACCAGTTAAGGACTTGGCTCCCCGGGATCCTTGGACGTATCCAGCTCTCCAGGTTGCGGTCGCGTTCATCCTCGTCTTCCAAGTTGTTCACTGCATCCGGAGTAAGCATTCCCCCGCTGACAAAACTGGGCTTCTTGGCAGCCTCTGATTGATCTTGTTGAGTTGGTTTGTAACCCAACCCAAATCTGTCCTCCTTCTTGTCCACGGGCAGCAACTTGCCCCAGCCTTGGGCAGTCCCCTCTTCAACAACCTTCCTGGCTTGCTGGTAAGATGTCATGGAGGTTCCAAGTACAGCAGATGCTTCATTTATGTTCAGGGCCTCAAACCCTTGGCTCATGGTTTCATGGATTTCTCCATCCATCTCAATGTACTTGTACGTAGCCAGATGGCTAACAAAGATGTCCTCTTCACCACAGATGGTGATGATCTGGCCTTCCCATTCGAATTTCAGCTTCTGGTGAAGGGTAGACGTAACAGCGCCAGCGGCATGGATCCAAGGTCTACCCAACAAACAGTTGTAGGCTGGCTGAATGCCTATCACATAGAAGGTAATTTTGAAGGTTTGCGGGCCAATCATCACAGGCAGATCGATCTCCCCAAGCACTGATCTCTTAGAGCCATCAAATGCTCTTACCACCAAATTACTCGGATGTAATGCTAAGCCATCATACTCCAGCTTCACCAAGGCTTTCTTTGGTAGAACATTGAGCGATGACCCAGTATCCACCAGTACATGAGATAGAACAGCCCCCTTGCATTCTAGAGTGATGTGTAAAGCCTTGTTGTGGTTACGCCCCTCAGTTGTTAAGTCAGCATTGGTGAAGCCCAGTCCATGACTGGTGTTGACATTTGCCACCACAGTTTCCAGCTGATTAACAGTGATCTCCTATGGCACGTATGCTGCGTGCAGGACTTTCAGTAATGCATTCCTGTGAGCCTCAGAACACATCAGCATGGATAATATGGAGATCTTTGAGGGAGTTTGGTGAAGCTGATCTACCACCTTGTAATCACTTCTCTTTATAATCCTCATAAACTCGTCTACATCTTGCTCAAAAGATTTCTTCTGAGTTTCTTTGAGAATTGGTTCTTCAGATACCACACTCTTTCCCTTTGCTTTTGCAGCAGCTTCTGCTTCGGCATTAGGTCTTTGCATTTGTGAGGCAAAAAGGCGTCCGCTTCTGGTGAAGCCTCCGCCTCCCCCAACATTATCAATCTGTGGAGAAGAAGTTGAAGAATCCAAAGTGATTTTCTCCCCGTTGCAGTAGAGGTCAGAGCCATAATGCCAAGGGATGGCATTACTGCTTTCATATGGAACTGGTCCAGGTCCCGTGATGGTAACTGGACTGACTGCTGCAGAGGAGGGTACTGAGATAGTGTGCGGATCATAGTAAATGGTGACCGGTGACCTGGCAGGAGATGCCACTGTTTGTTGTTGAAAGTTGTTGTTTGGAGGAACATTTGATGGATCATAATAAATGGTGACTGCTGAGATATCTGTTGGCGTTGTAGAAGATTCTGTTGAATAAATGGGTGCTGATGTTGTAGAAGAAATGGTTGCTGACATTTGATTTGTTGAAGTGATGGATGAAGTCATTGTTGATGATATTGATGAATTGGTCGGAATGATTGTTGTCGCAGTTGTAGGAGAGTCAGGAATTGTTGTCAAAGGGATTGCTGGATTTGTAGGCGCTGATGTTGTGATCTGAAGTAAACCACTTTTGATAAGACCATCTATGCCGCTTCTCAAGTTATCACAACCGTTGACCGAAATATTGCAATAACCACAACCGAGCTCACACCCGGGGAACATCTGGCATTCTAGAAGCTGAACTTTAATTTCTACCAGAGGTGTCCGAATCTGCCCAACACCGGTGATTAAGAAAGATGGCTTGTCTTCCTCAATGGCATTAATTCTTGGTCCTCCATGATTGGGCATGGGATTCTTGGTGACACTTGGAGGGGGTGCAAAGTTGAGGGCTTTAGAATCCACCAGATCTTGCACTTTCATTTGCAAAGCCCTGCACTTCTCCGTATTGTGGCCAGGTGCGTTGGAATGGAAAGCACATCTGGCGTTGACATCATAATTTCTTGGAAGATTGGAGGGATCTGGTGGTGCCAATGTCCTTAATTCAACCAAGTTGAGTTTCAAGAGTTGTGGCAATAAAGCGGCATAAGGCATGGGGATAGGGTCAATCACCCTATTTGCCTGTGATGGTCTTTGCTGAAAAGGTCTTTGCTGTTGATTGCTGTTGTTGTTGTTGTAGGTCCTTTGTGGTGGGTACTGAACTTGCTGCTGATAGTGTGGTTGTTGTTGTGGTTGATATGTTGGTTGCTGAGGAATCGGAGCTGGAATAGTGACAGCTGCCACTGACCTATGAACATACTGAGGTCTGCCCCTGTTGGCATGAATAGCATTTGTCTCACCGGATCTTTTAGGTCCCACAAAAGGCTTCCTGGGACTACTCGACGAACTTGCACCGTTATCAGAAATCTTACCCATCTTCAGAAGGCTTTCAATTCTTTCTCCAGCTATGACTACGTCAGCGAAGCTGGTGGAAGAAAAGGCAGCTAGCCTATCAATATATGTTCCTTGCAGAGTGTTCATAAACATGTCGGCCATCTCTCTTTCCGACATGGGTGGCTGGACAGCAGCAGCAAGTTGTCTCCACCTCTGGGCATACTCCCTGAAGCTTTCTCTGGAGGATTGAGACATTCCCATCAGAAGGGTTCTGTTAGGAGCCATATCCAGGTTGTATTGGTACTGTCTGATGAAAGCCTCAGCTAGGTCCTTCTAGCACCTGATAGTAGCTCTGGTCAAGTGAGAGTACCACTCCCTTGAAGCTCCAGTCAAGCTATCTTCAAAGTAAAACATCCACAATTTTTCATCCATGGTGTATGCCTTGAGTCTTCCCAGAAAAGACTGTAAGTGAGTTCGTGGACAGGAAGTTCCATTGTACTTCTCGAAGCACAGGGGTTTAAACTTGTGGGGAATTCTTACCCCGTCCACTAACCCCATATCCATGACATCAAAACCCATGGAATTTTGAGACTCCAGAGATCTCAACTTCTCGGCAATTTCATCAAGCCTCCTATCATATACTTCATCCCCAGCTCCCATCACAGTAAACTGCTCTTCCTGGGGGTCTTCCTGTAAGATCCTGCCTGCAGTAGTATTTCCTTGCACATTACCTGGGATGTTAACTTCCGGATGTAGATGAGGCCCATATACTGGTGGATTAACATGGGGCTGACCCCTTTCATTGTTACTTGTTCCTCCAGTTCCCAAATGGGGCTCTTCCGGGGTTTGTCTTTCTACCAATGTCCTCAACCTTTCTTGACTTTGAGCCAAGCCATTCATTACTTCCATGAACTGGGTCATTTGGTTTCTCATCTCCAGCCTTTCATTAGCCATCTGGGTTCTGACCTCTGTCAGATCTTGCTGTACTTGGTCCATCTGGATACCAGGAAGGTTGTTGCGAGTAGGATATCTGTGCGGACGGTTGAGAGGGAACACTCGACGGCGAGCAATAATTCCTGAACCAAAACAAAGTTAGTAACAAACAAAACAAAATCCTACAAAACAAAACAAAAGTTAGTATGCAATGCAATATGCTTATTTATTTTCCAAGGTATCCGGCTTGGCTCTTGGTTTCGACCTTTCCAGACCCGGAGGAAGATTCTTTGACGCGGCTTGAGAGAGAGAGACTTAATGAAACAAAATGACAAATACATTACAAATGGTGGATCATACATAGTTTGTTTTTACAACATATGCCCCTGAAGGGTCAAAATACAACATAAAAGAAAAGTACATCAGATGGAAACAACAACAAGCAAAATAGTCAAACATCTAAGCCAAACTCATCCTTCTTAACCTCCTTCAAAAGTGCTTCAGTTACAGGACTAGCCGGATGCTCTGTAATGTTCCTGATAAGAAGGTTTCTGGTGGCAATAACAGTGGTCAGCTTCTTGTTCCTGTCTTGGTCCTTTGACCTCTTCACACCAGCCCTAAGCTTCAACTCTGAAATTTCCTTCTAGGCTGCTAGCAGAGCCTCCTGTTGTTTCTTCTCAGTGGCCTCTAACTGCTCAATCCTGTCTTGAGTTCTCTTATCCTCCTGAGTACGAGCTTCAGTGATCCTGACCCACCTAGCTTGACTTTCTTTCAGATAGAGATCAGTCCTGGCCTTCTGAAACTGGGCCTCTTTACAAGCATTCTTCAAAATCTGCTCTCCTGCTCTTGATTTCTTGATGTAGTCCTCTGCTTTCTCAATCCTGGCTAGATGCTCCACCTTAAGCTTTTCCAACCTCTCAATGTCTAGACGACCATCACTCCTCTCCCAGAGGGTCTTCTTTAGAGATTGAGACAAATTCTCATTTCTTTCCTTCAGCTTCTCAAATTCTTCCAGGCTGACAGTGGCTGGAGGTGGTGTTGTGGATGGTCCAGGTGCATCCTCAATGGTGAAAGGCATCCCAGAAAGCTGAGCCCTTGCATGAGACCATTCATAATACTGAGCTGAAGCCACATTATTGCATCTCCCCAGAATGGCCATCCCTTTGGTTTGGATGTTGTCCCAAGCCCAGGATGCTTGTCTGACAACAACTAGATTAGGTTTTATCTCACAATAAAGGGTTTCAGCCAAGTCCTGCACTCTAGGAGGGTGAACCAAAGCATAGCCTAACTGTCTCTTAAACAGCAAAGGATTGTAGTTGATGCAACCCTTCACTCCTACCAGAGGTACATTGGGGTACTGCCCACAGCTAGTGATTATGTCCCTGCCTTTGGTGCTCTGGGTGCACCATCTGATGTCATCTGAAGTCAAAGCAATAAGTCTCTTAGCCCAATTCTTCTGTTGGTGAGGATTCAGGAAGGCATCAGTCTTGGGTAAGTGTTTGAGCAGCCAAGTATGAAATAGAGGAGCACAGCATCTCACCAACCTCCCTCTCTGCTTCTCATTTCTTTGGTGAACAGAATAATAGAAATCCCCCAGCAAGGTGGGTACTAGGTTCCTCAAAAGGAAAAGATGAATAGCATTCTTGCTGATAAACTTGGGCTCATCTGCAAAAAGTATAACCCCATATATACTGAGGGCTAACAATGCACAAACTGCCTTCCATTCTCCCAAGGAGGCCTTCAGGATGGCCTGAGAAGTTAGAAAGTCCAAGTGTAGACCAGGGATGCTAGCTTTTGTTGTCATGTTCTGCTCAATCAAAATAGGTTCCAGGTATAGTGCTTTTGCCACTTCTTCATTGCTGGGAGAAGTCATTTCAGGGTTGAAAGGGATACCACCCCTGACAGGTACTCCAATCAAAGATGAGAACTCCTCCAGCAAAGGTCCTAGCTGAAAGTTCTGGAAAGTGAAGCATCTCAAAGGAGGGTCATAAAACTGTAGGCAAGTGTGAATCAAACTCCTCTGAGAAGGGTCCAAGTCCATAACCATGTCAAGGATGCCTCCATAATGCTCTCTGAATAATGGGATATGGTCTGGAGTAATGAGTGCCTGGACCTGCCTGATGCCAGCCAGTACAGGCTCAAAGAAGTGGTAAGAAATGTTGCTCTTCTTGGGTGCCATGACTGCTGATGAAGAGCTGAAACAAATGCTGATGATGAAGACTGATACTGGAGATGAACCACTGATAGGATGGTGATGAGGATGGAGGTAGCTGAAGTAAGCAACTGATGAAGATAGCTGAAGCAGATAACTGGTGAACAGAGGTCTATGCAAGTGAAGGGGGCAAAACCAAGCCAAATGAAATGTGGATACCCTGAAAAACAAATAAGCAAATGTTAAATGATGCAATGATGATGTATGCAAATGATATGCAAGGGTTTGTGATCAAGCTGGATCTGATTAACTGTCTTGATATGAGTCCATGTATGTCTAAGAAGTCCAGATGGGGGTTCAAAAGTCCAGTAACCAAGGTGGGGGACTCAAATAAAGAGTCACATGTCCAGGGTCAAATCACAAGAACTGTCCCAAAATGGAGTACTCTTAATCAAGACAAAGTATCAGGGTATGATGTGGTCAAGGGTACCTGCAAACCTGCAAACAGCCCAACCCCCTCACAGGTGGTGTTCTAAAACAAGGATCCTCAGACTTGGATCAGTTATGAGAAGTGTAAACACTTCTAACCCTGAGGTACAGTGTTTACAATAACCATAAAAGATCCTCCTCTAATTCACCTCAGTTTCTGAAGGTCATAGTAAAGGTCATCCAGACTTAGCAGGCTTCCCAGATAGCCCTAGCACTACAGGAGATCTGTAGCACAAAGTTCTCAAGAAGAAACCCATATCTGAACCGTGTTTCATATTCCCGCACCAGACCGAAATGGGATGGGAAAAAACATGAACCACTCTAGCCTAGGTGTCACTCAGGTCCCAGGTATAGGACCTTAAACTCTCAGTAGGACCCCACCCACCAAAACAAAACCAGATCCAGCCAGATGACAATATGACAGTATGATGTATAAAACTGTAAAGAAAGCAGTAAATAAAGTTGTACATAAAGCAATAAATAAAGCAACTATATAACACAAATAACACATATCACCCCAGTAAACACAAATCAAACAAGCGCTAGGAGGAACCCACAAAAAGAACCAGAAGCCCTGGTTACAGTATAAGGGTCCCCAGCAGAGTCGCCAAGCTGTCGCTCCCACCAAAATGACACCCGAGGTCAGAAGGGGGTACAGACGCGAACGGTCGGCGAAAGAGGGATGAGAACACACAGGGGTGAACTTAAGAGAAAAGAAAAGAGTCGCCAGCTAGGCATTTTTATCCCAGAGAAAAGGTAATGCTGCATAAACCTAGGAAAAGATATGGATAAGACGGTTGCGAACCAGAGAGACTGAGAAAGGGGGTTGGTTACAACCTGGGAAGGTATTAGCACCCAGATTTTCCGTCGTACTCGACGGGATCCACTCTTAAAAGATTTGTGTTTTAAAGGGGTAGTGTCAGTGCAATCTGTGTATCAAAGCTGGAAAAGAATGCAAGTGTCAGTGTAAAAGGAATGTGAAGTGTATAAGAGAAGTGTCAGTGTGAGAACCAGAATGAAATGCTCAAGATTATGTGGCTTAAAAGAATGATGCTGGAAAAGGGGGAATGTGCAGAGACTTTTGTTCGATAACGGTTAAGTTATGCCTACGTATCCTCTCATGCAATGAGGAAGTCAGAACACCGTAGTTCGACTCAAAGAGACTGAAAGAAGAATTGACTTGTGAACTGCTTGCTTGTCTATGCTCAAGTGTATGACCTGTCTGGCTCAGGTGCAAACTGTCTTGCATTAGACAGAAGAAGCGAGTTCTCGTTTGTGAATGAATGAGATGAGAAAAGAATCCCGGAGGAGACGATTATTGTTTGTTTTTGTATTTTCAGTCTTTTATTGCTTTTGAAAGTTTGTCATAAGTTAATGAGCTTAAGCCTAAACCAATGGGTTAGTAAACTCATCACATCCTCCCCCTGATTAGGGGTAATGAGAATACCTTAAGTGTGAAGTCAGCATCTCACACTTAATCACCCTGATGTAGGATTAAGATCATTAACCTACTTGTGATTATTTAGATATTTTTGTTGTTTTTGTTTAGTGTTAAGTAATGAGTTTAAGCCATAATCAAGGATTAAACAGACTCATTACACCATCCTAATAGAAGGATAATAGATGAGAATGTTTAAGCTGAGGAAGACTCCTCAACTTAATCCATGATTAGGGATTAACCTCATGACAAAACAAAGCCTTTATTAGATGGATTTTAGCTAATGATAAGAATGAAGAAGTGAGTTTTATGGTTTGTAAGACAACTTGAGGGGGACTTGTCCATTAACACTAGGGTTAGTCCTTCTTAACCAATTAAGGAAGAATTAGAACCCTAATGCAAGGCCCAAGTTACAAGCTTGATGTCTTGATGATTATTAAGTGGATTGATTAAAGGAGTTAAACACATTAAGGGTTTAACACTTAGGATTAAAGTTATACACTTCATTCTAATAGAAGGATGCAGGCATAAGCTTAATCACAAAGCCTTAAAGCCTTTAGGGTTTAGTCCCTGATTAAGAGATGAGAAGAGAAGACTCAAAGATGACACAAAGGTAAAACTAATGGGGGACTAATCAAACCCTAATTATTGTCATGCTTGGTTGTTCCTAGGGTTTGTGGGGTTTAAGAAGGAAAAATCTTCAAAGAGCCACCAAGGAGAGAAACAAATGAAAGGAGCAAAGAGAAGCAAAACAACTTGCTTCACTTAAGAAGTCAAGTTGCTTGAAGAAAGAAAGTAAGATGAACAAGAATGAGCAAGCTCAATCCAAAGCACAAGATAAAATGCAGCAATGATGCATAAGAGAGATGAAAAGAGATTGTGAGAAGTGAAGGCAAATCCACTTCTCAAAACAACTTACCACCTGAAAAGTTAGCAAAAGGAAATGAAATGTAATGCAAATGAGATGAAATGTGATGATGCAAGACAAATTCAGAAGCAAGCACATGATGTTAATGATGCTAAGAGATGATGCAAACATGAGGCAAGGCATTAGAATGATCATACAAACATGTGGATGCAAGAGAAGCATGCTTTGAACCATGGATGTTCATGAAAAGTTATGGAATGCAAATGACATACAACATGGAAAATGAAATATGCAATGATCACACATGATTCTAAATGTCCTAAGATGTGTTATGAATCAAATGGATGCATAAAATGTCATGGCAAGTCATGGTATGCAAGCAAATGGAAGATAGATGCAAAGGAAGGCATGAATTAGGGTTAAATGCAACATACAAAGCAAAAATCCAAAACCAGAAGCAAACATCATGATAAAAATTTGAAAATGCAATCAAAGGAACCCTAAACCTACACAAACTCACTGCCCAAAGGAGGGGATCCAATTCTTAACCTAGTGAGAGCTATGAATTTCCTAAGATTGCTAGGGTTTTAAGGTACCTTGTCAAGAAAAATGCAAAACAAAATGAAAATGCAAGATCAATTCATGCCAATTTTATCCTATAAACTACATGTTATGCAAGATGCAATGCAAAAAGAATCATTGTCCAACTCTCAATGGTTAGGCAGAAATGAATTTTTGAAGTTTGTCACAAAATATTGCCTAATAATGAATTTAATTCCATTGAAAATGATCAAAAGGCATCAAGAACAAAAAAGAAATTTGGTTTGAGAGTTGGACAATGTTTCTAAATGTTTTTAAATGTTACATGAATTTTTTTTGTGATTTTTAAATACCTAAAAGTATTTTTAATTAATTAATTTTCATTAACTAATTAAAAATAATCTTTTTAATGATTTAAAAATAATTTTTAATGCAAAAAATAAAAATAAAAATATTTTTGTGTTCTGAAAAATAATGAAAATCTTGACAAAAATTTTCATAATTTTTAAACATTTTTTGCTATTTTTAATAATTCGTACAAATTAAATACAAAACAAATGAATTTAAAATGATTTTAATGAGGAAATAGGAAAGTCAAATCATCCAAGGGTCTAGATTCAAAGTCAGGAGGGCGGGAATTGACTTGGCGCGCGAATGGACGGCCAGAATTCAAATCTCACTAATTACGCTTAAACCCTAATCCTGTGCCCTAATTACTTTCAGATGACCGGAACAGTGTTCCGGTCATCTTCTCCGGCAAGGTCCTCACTCAATCTCTCTTAATACGCCATGAAACTTCACAAATCTCTCCAGAATCAATCATTAGACCACTCTAAACAAGAATCCAGCAATCAAAATCATTTATTTTCACTCAAACCCAAGAATCAAAACAAAAAGCATTTCACGGGCAAAGTTTCAGAACAAGCATACAACCTCAAAACTCAATCATTTTCAAAAATAAAAGGTTCAGTGAACTCAGGGAAGCATGTAGATCATTTTAGAAACAAGAAATAAGAGTTCTGGAAAAATGAATTTCCATGGCTACCTGAATCGAAGCTTTCAACCCAAGAGCTTTCTGCTTGCCTCTTTGCCTCAAAATGATCCCAATGGTCCTCTTGATGAAGTTATGAAGCTTGGTTGGAGTTTATAATGGTTGGTTTGTGAGTTTGCAGAAGTTCTGTTCAGTGAGGGGTGAGGATCGTGTTTCTGATTGAGGAGGTTTCAGGGATGGATGAGGGTATGGAAATGATCAGGGGAGTGTGCTGAGTGATTCTATGGAGTTTGTTTCTATGTTTGATGCTTGTATGGTGAGTTTCGAAGGAAGTTGCATAAGAGGTGGAAAATGAGATCATTGGGGGCCTTAGATGCCCTGATTTTGCACTGACTTGCTCAAAAAGTCAACTCTTGATCAGATGCCTTCCCCATTGAATTTCTTCATGAAAATTGATATGCATGATCCCTATACCATATAGAGACCAATAGGAACAAGAATGACCAAAAAATTTGGAGTTATGGCCTTTGAAACCAAAACCCTAATTCTAGGTCATCTGTGCATTTAAACCTGGCTCTGCTTCCATGCCAATCCTAGTTCTTGTGATTCTCTGATTTTCTTGACTTTGTGGGGATACAATATGATGCTTGAACATACATGGACCCCTTGGAAGTGATTGATGACCTTTGGAGTGGCTCAAATGGCTCTTGGATAGCTCAGATCACAAACCCTAGATGCAGATGACTTAGAGACAATGCAGTGAATCAAAAATGCAATATGAGATGCTATGATTGAACTTATGCATATGAAAAGACCACAAGCCATGGTGTGAATGGGTGAGGGCAAATTTGGGGTGTTTACACTTGCCCCACCCTTGGGCAGTACCCTCTTCAACAACCTTCCGGGCTTGCTGATAAGACGTCATGGAAGTTCCCAGTACAGCAGATGCTTCATTAATGTTCAGGGCCTCAAACCCTTGGCTCATGGTTTCATGGATTTCTCCATCCATCTCTATGTACTTATACGTAGCCAGGTGGCTAACAAAGATGTCTTCTTCCCCACAGATAGTGATGATCTGGCCTTCCCACTCGAATTTCAGCTTCTGGTGAAGGGTAGACGTAACAGCGCCAGCGGCGTGGATCCAGGGTCTACCCAACAAACAGCTGTAGGCCGGCTGAATGTCCATCACATAGAAGGTAGTTTTGAAGGTCTGCGGGCCAATCATCACAGGCAGATCAATCTCCCCAAGCACTGATCTTTTAGAGCCATCAAATGCTCTTACCACCAAATTGCTCGGACGTAATGCCAAGCCATCATACTCCAGCTTCATTAAGGCTTTCTTTTACAGGACATTTAGTGATGACCCAGTATCCACCAGTACGTGAGACAGAACAACACCCTTGCATTCCAAGGTGATATGTAAAGCCCTGTTGTGGTTACGTCCCTCAGTTGTTAAGTCAGCATTGGTAAAGCCCAGTCCATGACTGGTATTGACATTTGCCACCACAGTTTCTAGCTGATTAACGGTAATCTCCTCTGGCACGTATGCTGCGTGCAGGACTTTCAACAATGCGTTCCTGTGAGCTTCGGAACACATCAACAGTGATAATATGGAGATTTTTGAGGGAGTTTGGTGAAGCTGATCCACCACTTTGTAATCACTTCTTTTTATGATTCTCATGAACTCGTCTACATCTTGCTCAAAAGATGTCTTCTGAGTTTCTCTGGCAATTGGCTCTTCAGGTACCACACTCTTTCCTTTTGCTTTGGCAGCAGCTTCTGCTTCGGCATTAGGTCTTTGGACTTGTGAGGCAAAAAGGCGTCCGCTTCTGGTGAAGCCTCCGCCTCCCCCAACATTATCAATTTGTGGAGAAGAGGTTGATGAATCCAGAGTGATTTTCTCCCCGTTGCAGTAATGATCAGAGCCGTAATGCCAAGGTATGACATTATTGCTTTCATAAGGAACGGGTCCAGGCACCGTAATAGTAACTGGACTGACTGCTGCAGAGGATGGTACTGTAATGGTGTGCGGATCGTAGTAAATTGTGACTGGTGACCTGGCAGGAGGTGCCACTGTTTGTTGTTGGAAATTATTGCTGGGAGGAACATTTGATGGATCATAGTAGATGGTGACTGCTGAGACACCCTCATTAATTTCTGTTGGCGTTGTAGAAGATTCTGCCGATAAGGTGGATGCTGATGTTGTAGAAGAAATGGTTGTTGAATTTAGACTTGTTGAAGTGATGGACGGAGCCATTGCTGATGATATTGATGAATCGGTAGGAATAATTGTTGCTGTTGTTGTAGAAGAATCAGGAATTGTTGTTAAAGGAATTGCTGGATTTGTAGGCGTCGTTGTTGAGATTTGAAGGATTCCATCCTTGATAAGATCATTTATGCCGCTTCTCAAATTTTCACATCCGTTGACTGCAATGTTGCAATACCCACAACCGAGCTCACACCCGGGGAACACCTGGCACTCTAGAAGCTGAGCTTTAATTTCGACCAGAGGTGTTCGAATTTGTGCAACACTGGTGACCAAAGTAGATGGTCTATCTTCCTCGATGGCATTAATCCTTGGCCCACCATGATTAGGCATAGGATTTTTGTTGACATTTGGGGGAGGTGCAAAGTTGAGGGCTTTAGAATCCACCAAATCTTGGACTTTCATTTGCAAGGCCCTGCATTTCTCAGTATTGTGGCCAGGTGCATTGGAGTGGAAAGCACACCTGGCGTTGACATCATAATTCCTTGGGAGATTGGAGGGATCTGGTGGTGCCAATGTCCTTAACTCAACCAAGTTGAGCTTCAGGAGTTGTGGCAATAAGGCAGCATAAGGCATAGGGATAGGGTCAATCACCCTGTTTGCCTGTGATGGTCTTTGTTGAAAGGGTCGTTGTTGTTGATTGCTGTTGCTATTGTTGTAGGTTCTCTGTGGCAGATACTGGACTTGCTGTTAGTAATGTGGTTGTTGTTGTTGTTGATATGTTGATTGCTGAGGAATCGGAGCTGGAATTGTGACAGCTGCTACTGATCTATGAATATACTGAGGTCTGCCCCTGCTGGCATGAATGGCATTTGTCTCTCCGGTCCTTCGGGGTCCCACAAAAGGCTTCCTGGGATTACTAGATGAACTTGCACCGTTATCAGAAATTTTGCCCATTTTTAGCAGGCTTTCAATCCTTTCTCCAGCTATAACTACGTCAGCAAAACTGGTGGAAGTAAAGGCAGCCAATCTATCAATATATGTTCCTTGCAAAGTATTCATGAACATGTCGGCCATTTCTCTTTCCGACATGGGTGGTTGGACAACAGCAGCAAGCTGTCTCCACCTCTGGGCATATTCTCTGAATCTTTCTCTGGAAGACTGAGACATCCCCATCAGAAGGGTTCTGTTAGGAGCCATGTCCAGATTGTATTGATACTGCCTGATGAAAGCTTCAGCTAGGTCCTTCCAGCATCTGATAGTAGCTCTGGTCAAGTGTGAATACCACTCTCTTGAAGCCCCAGTCAAACTATCTTCAAAATAGAACATCCACAGCTTTTCATCCATGGTGTATGCTTTAAGTCTCCCCAGGAAAGACTGCAGGTGAGTTCGTGGACAAGAGGTTCCATTGTATTTCTCAAAGTACGGGGGTTTGAATTTGTGGGGAATTCTCACCCCATCCACTAGCCCCATATCCATTACATCGAAGCCTAAGGAATTTTGAGACTCCAAAGACCTCAACTTCTCAGCAATTTCATCTAATCTCCGGTCATAGACTTCATCTCCTGCTCCCATAACAGTGAATTGCTCTTCTTGGGGATCTTCCTGTAAAATTCTTCCCCCAGTAGTATTTCCTTGCACATTTCCCGGGATGTGGACTTCCGGATCTAGATGAGGTCCAAATATTGGTGGATTAACATGAGGCTGGCCCCTCTCATTATTACTTGTTCCTCCAGTTCCAGGATGAGGTTCCTCGGGAGTTTGTCTTTCTACCAATGCCCTTAGCCTCTCTTGACTCTGGGCCAAGCCAGTCATTACATTCATGAATTGGGTCATTTGGTTCCTCATCTCCATTCTTTCATTAGCCATCTGGGTTCTGACCTCAGCCAGGTCTTGCTGTACTTGCTCCATTAGAATACCCGGAAGGTTGTTGCGAGTAGGATACCGGTGTGCACGGTTGATAGGGAACACTCTTCTGCGAGCAATATTTCCTGAACCACAACAGAGTTAGAAACAAACAAAATAATAACAAAACCTACAAAACAAAACAAAAGTTAGTATGCAATGCAGTATGCTTATTTGTTTTCCAAGGTATCCAGCTTGGTTCTTGGTTTTGACCTTTCCAGACCTCGAGGAAGATGCTTTGATGTTGTTGAGAAAAAGAAACCCCACAATGGAAACAAACTAAAATATATTACAAATGGTGAATCATACATAGTTTGTTTTACAACATATGCCCCTGGAGGGTCAAAATACAAAAAAAGAAAAGTACATCAAATGGAAATGAACAACAAGCAAAGAAGTCAAACATCCAATCCAAACTCATCCTCTTTAACCTCCTTCAAAAGTGCCTCAGTCACTGGACCAGCTGGATGCTCTGTAATAGTCCTGATGAGGAGGTTTCTGGTGGCAATGGCAGTGGTCAGCTTCTTGTGCCTGTCCTGATCCTTTGATCTCTTCAATCCAGCCCTAAGCTTCAACTCTGAAATCTCCTTCTGGGCTGCCAGCAAAGCTTCCTGTTGCTTCTTTTCATTGGCCTCTAACTGCTCAATCTTGGCTTGAATTCTCTGGTCTTCTTGTGTCCGGGCTTCAGTGATCCTGACCCACCTAGCCTGACTTTCTTGAAGATAGAGCTCAGTCCTAGCCTTCTGGATCTTGGCCTCCTTACAGGCATTCTTCAATATTTTCTCCCCAGCTCTTGCTTTCTTGATGTAGTCCTCTGTTTTCTCAATCTTGGCCAGATGCTCCACCCTAAGTTTCTCCAACCTTTCATTGTCCAGACGACCATCACTCCTTTCCCAAAGAGTCTTCTTCAGAGCTTGAGACAGATTCTCATTCCTTTCCTTCAGTTTCTCAAATTCTTCCAGGCTGACAGTGGCTACTGGCTGTACTGTAGATGGTCCTGGTGTATCCTCAATGGTGACGGGCATTCCAGTAATCTGAGCTCTATCATGAGACCAGTCATAGTACTGAGCTGAAGCAACATTATTGCACCTTCCAAGAATAGCCATCCCTTTTGTTTGGATGTTGTCCCAAGCCCAGGATGCTTGTCTGACAGCAGCTGGGTTAGGCTTTATTTCACAATACAGGGTCTCAGCTAAATCTTGCATCCTAGGAGGGTGAACCAAAGCATAGCCCAGTTGTCTCTTAAACAGCAAAGGATTGTAGTTGATGCAACCCTTTACTCCTATCAGAGGTACATTTGGGTACTGCCCACAGCTAGTGATAATGTCCTTGCCTTTGGTGCTCTGGGTGCACCATCTGATGTCATCTGAAGTCAAAGCAATGAGCCTCTTGGCCCAATTCTTCTGTTGGTGGGGATTCAGGAATGCATCTGACTTAGGCAGGTGTTTGAGCAGCCAGGTGTGAAACAGAGGAGCACAGCATCTCACCAACTTTCCTCTTTGTTTCTCATTCCTCTGATGAATGGAGTAATAGAAATCTCCCAGAAATGTGGGTACTGGGTTCCTCAGAAGGAAAAGATGAATGACATTCTTGCTGATAAATTTGGGCTCATCTGCAAACAGTATAACCCCATATATGCTAAGGGCTAACAATGCACAAACTGCCCTCCATTCTCCCAAGGAGGCCTTCAGGATGGCCTGAGAAATCAAGAAATCCAAGTGCAAACCAGGGATCCCAGCCTTTGATGTCATGCTTTCCTCAATCAAGGCAGGCTCCAGGTACAGTGCTTTTGACACTTCTCCATTGCTGGGAGAAGTCATTTCTTAGGTTGAAGGGGATTCCACCCCTGACAGGTACTCCAATCAATGATGAAAACTCCTCCAACAGAGGTCCTAGCTAAAAGTCTGAAAATGTGAAGCATCTCAAAGGAGGGTCATAAAACTGCAAGCATGTGTGGATCATGCTCCTCTGAGAAGGGTCCAGGTCCATAACCATGTCAAGGATACCTCCATAATGCTCTCTGAATAATGGGATGTGGTCAGGGGTGATAAGTGATTGGACCTGCCTGATACCAGTCAACACAGGCTCAAAGAAATGGTAAGATATGTTACTCTTCCTGGGAGTAGTCATGAGTACTGATGAAGAGCTGAAGACAAGTGCTGATGAGGATCAAGACTGATACTGGAGATGAGCCACTGATAGGCTGATGCTGGTGATAATGAAGATAGCTGAAGCAGACAACTGATGAAGATAGCTGAAGTTGAGGTCTATGTGAAAGAAAGGGTCAAAACCAAGCCAGATATAGTGTGGATACCCTGAAAAACAAATAAACAAATGTTAAATGATGCAATGATGATGTATGCAAATGATATGCAAGGGTTTGTGATCAAGCTGGATCTGATTATCTGTCTTGATATAAAGCCCATGTAGGTTCAAGAAGTCCAGATGGAGGTTCAGAAATCCAGCAACCAGGGTGGGTGGCTCAAATAAAGAGTCACATATCCAGGGTTAAATCACAAGAACTTTCCAAAATGAGGTACTCTTAAACCAAATAGTAACAGGGTATGATGTGGCCAAGGGTACCTGCAAACCTGTAAACAGCCCAACCCCATCACAGGTGGTGTTCTAAAACAAGGATCCTCAGACTTGGATCAGTTATGAGAAGTGTAAACACTTCTAACCCGGAGGTACAGTGTTTACAATAACCATAAAAGATCCTCCTATAATTCACCTCAGTTTCTGAAGGTCATAATAAAGGTCATCCAGACTTAGCAGGCTTCCCAGATAGCCCTAGCACTATAGGAAATCTGTAGCACAGAGTTCTCAAGAAGAAACCCACATCTGAACCGTGTTTCATATTCCCGCACCAGACCGAAATGGAATGGGAAAGAACATGAACCACTCTAGCCTAGGTGTCACTCAGGTCCCAGGTATAGGACCTTAACTCTCAATAGAACCCCACCCACCAAGATAGAAAACCAGATCCAGCAATGATAATGACAGTATGAAATATGTAAAACTGTAAAGCAATAAATAAAGCTGTACAAAAAGCAATAAAGCAAATATATACACAACTAGCACATAACACCCCAGTAAACACAAATCAAACAAGCGCTAGGAGGAACCCACAAAAAGAACTAGAAGCCCTGATTACAGTATAAGGGTCCCCAGCAGAGTCGACAAGCTGTCGCTCCCACCAAATGAGGCTAGGTCAAATGGGGTACAGACGCGAACGGTCGGCGAAAGGAGAGAGAACACACAAGGGTGAACTCAGAAGACAAGAGTCGCCAGCTAGGCATTTTTATCCCGAATGAAAGGTAATGCTGCGTAGACCTAAAAAGATAGGGATAAGACGGTTGCGAACCGGAGAAACTGAGAAAGGGGGTTGGTTACAACCTGGGAAGGTATTAACATACAGATTATCCGCCGTACTCGACGGGATCCACGCTTAAAAGATTTGTGTTTTAAAGGGGTAGTGTCAGTGCAATCTGTGTATCAAAGCTAGAAAGAATGCAAGTGTCAGTGCTAAAAGAAATGTGAAGTGTATAAGAGAAGTGTTAGTGTAAGAACAAGGATGAAATGCCCAAAATAATGAGTCTTAAATAATAAAGCTGGAAGGAGGGGGGAATATACAGAGACTTTTGTTCGATAACTGTTAAGTTATGCCTACGTATCCTCTCGTGCAATGAGGAAGTCAGAACACCGTAGTTCGACTCAAAGAGACTGAAAGATAAATTGACTTGTGAACTGCTTACTTGTCTATGCTCAAGTGTATGACCTGTCTGGCTCAGATGCTAACTGTCTTGCATTAGACGAAAGAAGCGAGTTCTCGTTTATGAGTGAAGATGATGAGAAAAGAATCCCTGAGGAGACGATTATTGTTTGTTTTTGTGTTTTCAGTCTTTTATTGCTTTTGAAAGTTTGTCATAAGAAAATGAGTTTAAGCCTAAACCAAGGGTTAGTAAACTCATCACATCCTCCCTCTGATTAGGGGTAATGAGAATACCTTAAGTATGAAGTAAACACCTCACACTTAACCACCATGATGCAGGATCAAGATCATTAACCCACTTGTGATTATTTAGGAGTTTTTGTTGTTTTTGTTTAGTGTTAAGTAATGAGATTAAGCCATAATCAGGGATTTAATGGACTCATTACACCATCCTAATAGAAGGATAATAGATGAGAACATTTAAGCTGAGGAAGGCTCCTAAACTTAATCCATGATTAGGGATTAACCTCATGACAAAACAAAGTCTTTATTAAGTGGATTTTAGTTAATGATAAGATGAAGAAGTGGTTTTTTATGGTTTGTAAGACAACTTGAGGGGGACTTGTCCATTAACACTAGGGTTAGTCATTCTTAACCAATTAAGGAAGAATTAGAACCCTAATGCAAGGCCCAAGTTACAAGCTTGATGTCTTAGTGATTATTAAGTGAATTGATTAAAGGGTTTAAACACATTAAGGGTTTAACACTTAGGATTAAAGGTATACACTCCATCCTAATAGAAGGATGCAGACATAAGCTTAATCACAAAGCCTTAAAAACCTTTAGGGTTTAACCCTTGATTATGAGGTGAGAAGAGAAGACTCAAAGAAAAAACCCAAAGGAAAAAGTCTAAGGGGGACTAATCAAACCCTAATTGTTATCATACTTGGTTGTTCCTAGGGTTAATGAGGCTTGGAAGAAGATCTTCAGAGAAACCACCAGGAAAGAAACAGATGAAAGGAGGAAGAAGCAGAGAGAAGCAAGACAAGTTGCTTGAAGGTTGAAAGGGAGCAAAAGCATGAATGAGCAAACTCACTCTAAAAAACAAGATAAAATGCAGTAATGATGCAAAAGATAGATGAAAAGAGATTGTGAGAAGTGAAGGCAAATTCACTTCTCAAAACAACTTACCACCTAAAAAGTTAGCAAAGGAAATGGAATGCAATGCAAATGAGATGGAATGTCATGATGCAAACCAAAGTCAGAGGCATAAACATGATTCCAAGGATGCTAAAAGATGATGCAAACACATGTCAAGAGTTGTGGATGATCATGCAAGGATGAGGATGCAAATGAAGCATGCTTTGGACCATGAAAGTTCATGAAAGCTTATGAAATGATATGAATGCATAACATGGCAAATGAAAGATGCAATGATCAAACATGATTCTAATATGTCCTAATATGTCTTATATGTCATATGGATGCACAAAATGTCATGGCAAGTCATTAAATGCAAGCATATGAGAGATGGATGCAAAGGAAGACAAGAATTAGGGTTTATGCACAACATGTAACAACAAATTCAAAATCAGAAGCAAATGACATGACAAAAAATTGAAAATGGGATCAAAGGAACCCTAACCCTACACAAGTTCACTTCCCAAAGGAGGAGACCTAAATATAAACCTAATGGAAGTTATGATTTTTCTAAGTCAATTAGGGTTTCAAGGTACCTTAAAAAGAAAAATGCACATTAAATTGAAAATGGAAGATAAATTCAAACCAATTTTACCCTAGAAACTACATGCTATGAAGGATGCAATGCAAGAAGAACCATTATCAAACTCTTCATGGTTAGGCAGAATGAATTTTTTCAAATTAGGATCAAAATATTGCCTTTAAACAAATTTAATTCCAATGAAAATTGCCAAAATAGGTCAAGAACCAAAATGAAATTTGTTTTGAGAGTTTGATAATGTTTCTAAATGTTTTAAAATGCAATGTGAATTTTTTGGTGATTTTTAAACACATAAATGCATTTTTAATTAATTAATTTTCATTAACTAATTAAAAATAAACATTTAAATGATTTAAAAATGATTTTTAATGCAAAAAATAAAAATAAAAATATTTTTGGGTTCTGAAAATTAATGAAATGTTTGACAAAAATTTTCAGAATTTTTAAATGTTTTTTACTATTTTAAATAATTCGTAGAAGTTAAATATAAAATAAATGAAATAAAAATGAAAGTATGGAGAAGTCAACAGATCTTGAGGCTCACATTCAAATGGATTTGGAGGGAGTTGACCCGCGCCAGATCCTAGGGCTATTATTCAAACTGACTGGATTTAAGTTAAACCTAATTAATTAAATCTAATTATAAGATTAGGGTTTTAATGAGGGATCTGTGCCACTCATTCGCGCGCGGGTCAACCCAGGTCAATAGGATCTATGGCTCACATTCAAACTGAGAAATTCTTGTGAAATTCTGAGTTTTAGGTCATGACTTATGTTTGTATAATGCTTAGAAGTCCATTTGAAGTCACATTTTCCCTTGGCATGAGGTTTTGCAACTTTCTCTCTTTGGTTCAAAAGTGAAAATTAAGTGATTTTGCCCAACTTTGACATGCCATAACTTTTGATCCAAAATGAATTAGAATGAGTTCTTGTACTTTTTGAAAATGGGAGGATCCATTCTACAACTTTCATGACCAAAGTTCTTTCATTTGAAGCATTTTTGAATCAAAAAGAGGAGGTTGAAAAACTTTCCCAAAATGGCAAGTTTTCATTACAAGTCACTTTCCCAAAATGGCAACTTTGCAAATGGCTTGAAATTCTTCAATTTTTTGAACTTCTACCATCTTCTATGATCAAATAAAGATCATACATATTCAAAATGATGGAGAACACTCTTTGGTTGGGTCATTGGGGGCCTCAGATGCCCTGATTTTGCACTGACTTGCTCAAGAAGTCAACTCTTGATTAGATGCCTTCCCCATAGAATTTCTTCATGAAAATTGATATGCATGATCCTTATAACATATGGAGACCAATAGAAATAAGAATGAGCAAAAAATTTGGAGTTATGGCCTCTGAAACCAAAACCCTAATTCTAGGTCATCTGTGCAGTTAAGCCTGGCTCTGCTTCCATGCCTTTCTCAGTTCTTGTGATTCTTTGACTCCCTTGACCTTGTGAGGATATAATATGCTGCTTGAACATACATGGACCCCTTTGAAGTGATTGATGACTTTTGAAGTGGCTCAAATGGCTCAGGGATGGCTCAGATCACAAACCCTAGATGCAGATGACTTAGAATCAATGCAGTGAAGCAAAAATGCAATCATGAGATGATATGATTGAACTTATGCAAATGAAAAGATCACAAGCCATGGTGAAATGAGTGAGGGCAAATTTGGGGTGTTTACACTCCTGATACAGAGCACAGGGGCAAGTGGACTCCGAATTACGACGGTTCATTCATAGTAAAGAAGGTTTTCTAGGTTGGAGCACTGATGCTCACTACTATGGATGGTGAAGATTTCTTATCCCTTGTGAATTCAGATGCAGTTAAAAAATATTTCGCATAAAATGACCCGCTGGACATAAAAACAGAATGTAAGTCCAGGCAGAAATAGGGCATCCCGGCGAGTCAAAAACAAAATAAAAGACTCGGGCAAAAATAAGGGAAAATTGGGAAAAAAAAATGTGTGCACCCGCTGAGTTTAAAAGCCGCATTGGACAGCTCAGGCAAAAATGGGTATCCCGGTGGATTGAAAACCCGAAAGGGCGATCCACGCAAAATAAGGGAATAAGCGAACAACTACATTCTGAATTCGTCTGTATCACTTACAACACAACAAGCTTCAAAGAGATAAAGCATTGATCAGAATCAACTTTCTTCAGAAAGAAAGAAGAGAAGAACGTCAAGGTCATACGGGTCATAGCAAAGGAAGCTCACCGAAGCGTCATCAACATTGCCAACACCTTTATCTTTTTCAATTTGTAACATTCTCCTCATTCCAGGGGATTTGTTTCTTTGACTGTATTAGCCAATTCAGGGCACCCCGATTAATAAAATCAGAGTTTTCAGTCACACCTCGTTTCGTACATTTTTGTTTCGTTTGCAAAATGTCCAATATCCATGATATAATATTTGCATAAAACAAATGAGCCATTCTTATTAAATGTTTGCAGGAAATGTATTTACTCTCAAGAATATCTAACTCCTATGACGGAATCCGGTAAGGGATACCTCAGAATGCTTGTGCATTTCTTTGTCTTAATAGGATTGTAGGTATTCGAATACGCAGCATGGGGCATACCCAACATCATTTCCCCAGCACATCTTCTCCAAGCAGCATCTGAAATGCTTTTTCCCCAGCAAAGTTGTCAAAGCCTCCTCATCCTCATCCGGGATCCCCACAGAAATCTGTAGGAAGATTGTTCAGTGATCTTTCCTCCCCCAAACAGAGTACCAGGTCTCTCAAAGATAAAAGAACCGTCTCCCCGCAGAGTCCCAGCCTCTACCCAGAAGAGCAATGACTAAAACTCTTACACAACAAAGTGACGGAAGTCTCCTCACCCCAACTAGGTTTCTCTTTACAGGATAGGCCTATCAATGATCTAGTTCCCCAAGCAAATTCATACATCTTATTAGATCTACCAATGATCTCATCCCCAGCTGGGATATCCTTCCAAGCAGATCAGCCAGAGATCTTCCCAAACAGCGGGATCCGAGTCCATAATCGATTTCTTTTGCATAATCATAGCATTCGCATCATTTCTCCCCACAAAGCGTAGCATTCCGTCTAATACGGAGCATTATGGCAAAAATCAAACATTTGCATGATAGCAAGTCAGGTTCAAACCAATCACATGCATTCCACCAGCAATGTATACAAAAACTTGCTCCCCTTGCAAGTAAGAAAAGCCAAAGCGTCCCCTTTGCACTCTCCAACAGATACATGTTCATATACATATCTTGCGACACCCGTCCGTGTCAAATCATTCCCCCGCAGATATAAGCCAAAACATCTACACAAATACATATACCTACATTCTCTTTTGACACCCGTCTGTGTCACCCTTCCCCAGCACGGTTGCCAAATCACTTGTTAAAAACCAAGTACTTGTTTATAATACACTCTTGTTGACACTCGTCCGTGTCATCCTATCCCTACAGGTCTCCGAAACACTTGTTGCATTCTCATACACAAATGTTTGTTCATAACTTATACACTTTTTGACACTTGTCTGTGTCACACTGTTCCCCAGCAAGTTGAACACTCGTCAGTGTCTTGCTCATACTCCACAATACTTCACTCATACTTATACAGATACTCGTCTGTATCTTATATACATATATTCATCTCCCCACAGATTCGACACTCGTCCGTGTTATTTGTTAACCAGTTGATACTCGTTCCTACCATCATCTCTGAACATACGTCAGTGTTTGTTTCTACCGATACTCGTCCGTATCATGGTCTTAAGGATGCTCGTCCGCATATTTAAACTATACACAGCGTCAAACACTTATAACTTTTTATTCTTGAGCGTAAGCACTCGTCCGTGTTTACCATTCCCCAGCAAAGTAACTTTTCTTCTATCCGACATTCGTCCTATGTTGTGATACTTTCGGCAGCCGTACTCTGCCAGGTGATCGTCCTTCACCTTCGGATGACCGTCCCTCATCCCTTTCCCCAGCGGAGTCTCCATTATTGGAACCCTTTTCTATCTGACATTCGTCCTATGTCGAGATATCAACAGCCGTATCCTGCTAGGTGATCGTCCTTCACCTCCTGATGATCGTCCTTCATCACTTTTATCCGATGGCCGTCCCCATCGTTGATCTTGTTATCTGACATTCGTCCTATGTCATGATAAACCCCGAGAGCAGCCGTACCCTGCTAGGTGATCATCCTTCACCTCTTGTTGATCGTCCTTTATCATGCTTATCCGATGGCTGTCCCCATCGTCGACCTTTTTCTATCCGACATTCGTCCTATGTCGTGATAAAGAGCAGCCGTCCCCTGCTAGGTGATCTTCCTTCACCTTTGATGACCATCCCTCATCATTATTTCTTTTATTCTTTAAGCGGATGGCCGTCCCCATCGTTGTTTACTTTACTTTCCAAGCCTGATGGCCGTCCCCATCATTGCCTTTGTTTTAATCCCCAGAGAGTCTCGCTTCTTTACCTGATGGCCATCCTCGTCATGATCTCTTTATTTCCCCAGCATGTCGGTCGTCCCCGTCATTGCTTTATCCCTAGCAGTCGTCCTCTGCTCGATGGTCGTACTCCGCATTTAATAATCATGCTATACTACCTTTTACAATTTATATCCCTTTTCTTCTTCTCCCCACTGAGTGCAAATTTTGGACTGTCTTTGGTATTCAACCACAAGTTATCTTGTTTGCCTGTTAAGCCCGTCGCTTACATCCTGCACAGCTAACTCATGTTTGAATAGGGGAAGCTGTAAACACCCCAAATTATCCCTCACTAATATCACAACCATGTCTTGGTATTTCATATTTCATTGCATAAGCATTGCACCTTACATTGCATATTTGTTTCATCTGCATTAGTTCAAGTTCATCTGCATCTAGGGTTTGTGATCTGAGCAATCTAAGGATCCATCTGAGCCACCCCAAAGGCTTCCAATCATTCCAAGAGGTTCCATGTATGTTCTATCATCATTTTATATCCCTCAAAGATCAAGGAAGTCAAGAAATCACAAGAACTTGGAAAGCATGGAAGCAGAGCTAGGGTTTCACTGCACAGATGACCTGAAATTAGGGTTTTGGTTTCAGAGGTCATAACTCCAAATTTTTTGGTTATTCTTGTTTCTAATAGTCTCAATATGTTATAAGGATAATGTGTACCAAGTTTGATGAAGAAATTCATTGTGGAAGTCATCTGTTCACTGGGTAACTTCTTGAGCAAGTTAGAGCAAAATCAGGGCATCTGAGGCCCCCAACAATGGAACCAAAGTGGATTTTTCATCAAATTGAAGTCATATGATCTTTATTTGATCATTGAAGTGTTTGTAAGTTCACAAAATTGAAGAAAATTGAGTTAAACCAAAAGTTGCCAAAAATGGAAATGACTTGTAATGGAAACTTTCCATTTTGGGAAAGTTTTTCAACCTCCTCTTTCTCAACCAAAAATGCTTCAAATGAAAAATTGTTGGTCATGAGAGTTGTAGATTGGATCATTCCCTTTTCAAAAAGTACAAGAACAAGTCCTAATTCATTATGGAACTCAAGTTATGGCTTGGCAAAGTTGGCAAAAATCACATAATTTCCACTTTCACACCAAAGAGGATTTTTTGCAATTTTACAAACCAAGTCATTTTGTGACCTCTAATCACTCTCTAAACATCATACACACATAATACAATGCATTGTGACCAAGATTGCCCAAAGAACCACTTGCTTTCATGCCTTGCACTTCAAGATTTCTCAAAGGGGGAAAATCACATAACACTTGCAAAACCTATGAGATCTTTGCTTCTAAGCAATCCAGCTGCATAATCCCAATCCCATGGCTCTCCTTGATCAATGTTGAGGCCAGACATGCCCTTGAACAACCCCTTCCATAGCCCATACCTCAATTACAAGTTATGTTGACATTTTGGCAACTTGCCCATACCAATCACCACAGGCCACCACCCACTTTCTGACCTATCAAACATTGTTATGTGGATCAAAAGCAACTCATAACATACATCACACAAGCCTAAAACCTCAGAATCACCAAGTTTCTCAAAATCACCCCAAAAGAAAAAGCTTTCGAAACACTCTGCTCAGCCACAAAAACTCAAAACAAACTTCACCATTCAACTCACCATCATCATTAGAACATAAACCAACCATTAAATAAGCCTCAAAGCCAGCCAAACAAAAACACGATTTTTGGCCAGTTGAGTTGCAAGCCTTCATTCCAGCCATTCCAAGCTCTTTCCAAGCATTGCAACTTCATCAGAAGGTCAAGATGAGTGGGTTTGCACAAGAGAGGAGGTCCAAAAGCTCCAAACTGAGAAAGCTCAAGCTCAGGTAACCTCAAGAACAATTTTTCCAGAAACTTTATTTTATGTTATAGAAATGTTCTCCATGCTCCCCTGATCACACTGCACTTGTTGTTTTTAAAAATGGTGAAGAAATGAGCATGGATCGAATCTCTGAAATTTTTGACCTAAAAGAGGTTTGCTTCGATTCATGTTGGTTTCTGAAAATAAATGATTTTGAGTGTTGGATTCTTGTTTAGTGTTGTCCATAAATCATTTATGGAGATTTTTGTGAAGTTTCGTGGCCTGTGGTGGAAGTTGGGTTGAAGTATGGCCGGGGAAGATGACCGGAACACTGTTCCGGTTACCTGAAAATGTTTAGGGGTGAGATTAGGGTTAATCCAGTCAGTTTGAATATCAGCCGTAGGATCCTGTTTAGCGCGTGTTAGTAGGGTTCAGATTAATCCACTTAAGCCCTAATTCAGTTTAATTAATTTAATTAGGTTTAATTAATTAATTAACTCAGTTTAAATTTGGACCATTGGATAGCGTGCGTGGTCTTTCCCTCCAAACCCCAGTTTGAATCTGATCCCTTGGATCAGTTGACCAACCCTTTAATTCATTTTTATTTCATTTTATTGCATTTATTTTGTACATTTTATTTAAAATACTTAGAAAATTCCAAAAATATTTTTATTTTGCATTTTGACTTCAAATATTTTTCTTCACCCAAAAACATTTTTATTTTTTATTTTTTGCATTAAAAAATCATTTTAAAAATATTTAAATGTTTATTTTAATTAATTAATGGAAATTAATTAATTAAAATACCATTTAGGTTTCTAAAAATTCCAAAAAAATTCACATTGCATATTAGGACATTTAGAAACATTGTCAAACCATTCATACAAATTTATTTTTGGTTTTGATCCAACTTTGACATTTTTCTTGAATTTAGGGTTCATAAAAATTCCTTTTTGGAACCCTAACTTTGAAAATTCTTGTCTTCCTAACCATGAAGGGTTTGACATTGGTTCTTTTTGCATTGTTATTCATATAGCATGTAGTATCTAGCATATTTTTGTCACAAATGTATCTTGCATTTTCCATTTGATTTTCATTTTTCTTCTTAAGGTACCCAAAAACCCTAGTTTACTTAGAAAAATCACAACTTTCTTTAGGTTAAGAGTTAGACCTTCTCCTTAGGGGTGTGATATCATATGGGGTTAGGGTTCCTTTGAGTTCATTTGCAATTTTTTATCATGTGATTTGCTTCTGTTTTTGATATTTGCATCTCATCCTTTCATGTAACATTAATCTTGCATCCATACTTGCATCTTACATTGCATTGCATGAACATGTGAACTTGTCATGACATTTTAAGCACTTGTATGCCATCTTAGACATCTTAAGACATTGCTTGAACATTTCTTGTTCATTTATTCATACATTTGCCATGCTTTGCATCCAGTTCATT
Organism: Lathyrus aphaca; assembly: GCA_963966055.1. NCBI lineage: Eukaryota > Viridiplantae > Streptophyta > Magnoliopsida > Fabales > Fabaceae > Lathyrus > Lathyrus aphaca. The sequence goes on from OZ014519.1 coordinate 6,942,670, forward strand.
TCATAAACATCCATGTGTTTTCATGCTTCCTTTGCATTCTTTCTCTTCATATGAACATTCATAACACTTGGTATGCTTTTGCATCATCTCATAGAATCATTTGCATCATGTGTTTGCTTCTGGTTTTGGTTTTTACCTTTGCATATGTTTCATTTTCATTTCATTTCTTTCCTTATGCTAACATTTTCAGGTGGTAAGTAACTTGAGAAGTGAATTTGCCTTCACTTCTCATTTCTCTTCTCATTCTTCTTATGCATCATTGCTGTATTTTTCTTTGCTTTAGAGTGAACTTTCTAATTCATGTTCATCATTCACTTTCTTTCTCCAAGTTACTTATCTTCTTCAATGAAGTAAGTAACTTGTTTCTTCTGCTTCCCATCCTTTCATCTGCTTCTTCCATTGGTGGCTTCTTTGAAGATCTTTCTCAAGCCTTACAAACCATAAGAACATCCAAGCATGACAATAATTAGGGTTTTAATTAGTCCCCCCTTTAGCTTTTACCTTTGTGTCTTCTTTGTGTCTCTCTTCTCACCTCATTATTAGAGACTAAACCTTTAAGGTTTTAAGACTTTGTGATTAGGGTTATGCCTGCATCCTTCTCTTAGGATGGAGTGTATAACTTTAATCCTAAGTTTTAAACCCTTAATTTGTTTAAACCTCTTAATAAATCCATCTTAATAATCACTAAGACATTAACTTGTAACTTGGGCCTTGCATTGGGATTCTAATTCTTCCTTTATTGGTTAAGAAGGACTAACCCTAGTGTTAATGGACAAGTCCCCCTCAAGTTGTCTTACAAATCATAAAACTCACTTCTTAATCTCACCCTTAATTAAAATCCATTTAATAAAGGTTTGTTTTGTCATGAGGTTAATCCCTAATCATGGATTAAGTTGAGGTATCTTCCTCAGCTTAAGTGTGCTCATCTATTATCCTTCTATTAGGATGGTGTAATGGGTTCACTAATCCTTGATTATGGCTTAAACTCATTACCTAACACTAAAAAAAACTCAAAAACATCTAAAAAATCACAAGTAGGTTAATGATCTTAATCCTACACCATCATGGCAATTAAGTTGAGATGTTTATGTCATACTTAAGGTATTCTCATTATCCCTAACCAAAGGGAGGATATGATGAGTTTACTAACCCTTGGTTTAGGCTTAAGCTCATTAACTTATGACAAACACAAAAAAGCAATAAAAGATTGAAAACACAAAAACAAACAATAATCGTCTCCTTCGGGATTCTTTTCTCATCATCTTCACTCACAAACGAGAACTTGCTTCTTCCGTCTAATGCAAGACAATTAGCACTTGAGCCAGACAAGTCATACACTTGAGCATAGACAAGCAAGCAGTTCATTAGTCAATTTATCTTTTAGTCTCTTTGAGTCGAACTACGGTGTTCTGACTTCCTCATTGCACGAGAGGATACATAGGCATAACTTAACTGTTATCGAACAAAAGTCTTTGTGTCTTCCCCCTCTTTCAGCATTCTTTTTAAGCCTCATTCCTGAGCACCTCACTTCACTTTCTTGCACTGACACTTGTATATTCTTTTCCAGCTTTTGCACACAGATAGCACAAACACTACCCCTTTAAACACAATCTTTTAAGCGTGGATCCCGTCGAGTACGACGGACAATCTGGGTGCTAATACCTTCCCAGGTTGTAACCAACCCCCTTTCTCAGTTTCTCTGGTCCGCATCTGTCTTATCCATATCTTCCTAGGTTTATGCAGCATTACCTTTCCTTTGGGATAAAAATGCCTAGCTGGTGACTCTTTTCAGTTCACCTTCATTTCTCCTTTCGCCGACCGTTCGCGCTTGTACCGGGATGCAAATCTTCGGGAGCGACATTACTTACGCATTAGTTGTTTCCACAATATGGATCTTTGGCTTTTGTCCACCTTCATGTTGTTGTTCCTCATTAGAAAGTGTTTGGTACCTCTGCACTTCCTCGTTTGTGGTGTGATGGGGAGTGTCGCTCCCCGGATTTCCATCCTGGTACAAACGCGAAAGTGGCGCGGAAAAGAATAGAGTCGCCAGCCAGGCATTTTTATCCCGAAGAGAGGGATTGGTAATGCTGCACAAACCAGAAGAAAGAAGAGGAAGGACACAGGTCCTGCGAACCAAAGAGACTGAGCTCGGGAGTCGGTTACGACCTGGGAAGGTATTAGCACCCAGATCGTCCGCCGTACCCGACGGGATCCACGCTTGCAAAGAAAATGTTTCAAAGGGTGAGAGTATGAAAGCTGCAGCAAAAGAAAAGAAATGAACTGGAAAAGAAACTGAGAAAAGAACTGAATAAGAAAACAAAGAGAAAAAATGTAGGGAAAATAAAGATTGTGCTCGAACGGGCCCTACCCCGCTGCCTACGTACCTCATCAGAATAATGAGGATCAGAGACGCCGTAGTTCCCCTAACTAGGGGTAACAAGGAAAAATTGCTTGTGAATTAAGGCTTGAACTGCCTATGCCATTGCTCAGGTGTTGCAGACTCGGACGACGAGTGCGTAACCATCTTGCAAAGTGACAAGTAGGAGCAAGTTCGCGTACGGAGCGAAGGAGATGAGAAAAGAATTTCCGAAGGAAAGACGCTTATTATTTGCTTGTGTTTTTTATGAGGCTTTTAGGAGTGTGTCACAAGGAAATGAACTCAAGCTCTTTTCCATGGAATGTGCACTTGTCACTACATTCCAAGATGGAATAATAGAACAAGCACACTCAAGTAAGGAGAAGATCCCCAAATATTGAACCCAAAGATTAGGGCCTAAGCTCACTAACTTGTTAACTTATTAAGTGGTTTTGGTATTTACAATGAAGAAGTATTTTTTATGCTTTTCTTTATGAAGAAGATACCTTGATCAGACTTGTGCATCACAAGGTAAACTTGTACTATCCCAAGATGGGAAAACTACAAGCACACCTCATGGGATAAGGCTATTTGTTCAAGGCATCACTTCAAACTTTATTAAGGTGTTTTTTATGGTTATGAGGTGAGAAGAGAAGAAGAACCAAAGGATAACAAAGGCAAAATTCTAAAGGGGGACTAAAGAATCCTAAGTGTTAACATGCACGGATACCCTAAGGTTAGTGAGGTTTCTATCCTAATGAAGAAGGAAAGAAGAAGAAAAGAAGAAGATAGAAGAAGAGATGAGAAAGGCCTAAGCCCAACAAGAAAATGGTTAGCACAATAAAGAAATAAGAAGAAGAAGATGAGACTTGGAGATGTGGAACTCAACTTCCACACCTCACACTTACCATAGCCCCTGCAAGGTTAGAAAAGTGAACACAAATGAAATGAAATGAACAAAATAACATGCCATCATCATACAAACAGAAGTGAAATGATATGAACAAATTCACAATGCAAATGCAACTCAAAAGAATGAGAGATGAAGCTTACAAGTCAACATGATGCAATATGAAACACATATGAAAACAAATGCACACTTAAGAAAGATGCAAGGCAAAGATGCACAAACATGGACTCAATGCACAAGACCAGAACCAAAACAAGTCAAAGAAAGGCTTAAGAAGCCAACAAGATGAAGAGAATGGAGGTACAAGACCAAACAATCACAAAATGGGAGTGAAGAAGTAAGGAAATCAAGTGAATACACTTAAGGAAGAAAGACTTCAAAAGATAAGCAAACACAAAAGTTTCTAAGACACAAACCCTAATCTAGGACCAGGAAGGTTCCCATACCCCAAGAGGACCCCAAATGAGAAGGAGAAGTTGGCACAAGTGCCCTTCTAAGCTTATAAGAGAGCTAATGAAACAAAAGAAGCAAAATGGGACAAGGTGAGAACAAAAATCCACATCAAATCAACCAAGCATCTAAAATATTCCACAACTTAAACCAAATGATCTTCAAACATAGTATAACAATGGGCCAAAAGGATTGGGAAAGATTCATAAGCAAACTAGGTCAAATGGAGGCAATAACACAAACTAGGGTTAATAACTTCCAACAAAAGTCAAAGGACCAAGACCCAAGGAATAAATTTCTAAAAATCAGGGGAAAAACATATAAGAACTACATCATCTTAGGAATCCATAGCAAAAAGAATGAGCAAAAAACTCAAAATAATGAAGTCTATAGAAAATGGACAAGGCAGTGCACTCAAGAAAGGATTAAAAAGAGGTTAATTGAAATAAGGAATTAATTATGACACGTGGAAATTAAAAAAATGGAAAATAAAAATATGAAAAAATAAAAGACACTTAAAGGAAGACTCAAGAAATTTTTGGAATTTTTTTGATATTCAGAAGTATTTTAAATAAATTAGAAACTAAAAAGGATTAAAAGAAAATTAAAGAGAAAGAAATTGAAATGGAAAAGATGAGGGAGGTGGAAATAGCAAGGGTTTATACTGAAAATGAGATGGGCTTAGAAGCTGGGGGGTGCGCATAGTCACTCTGGGCCCAAAGGTGCGCAGGAGTATTGGATTTATGGTGGGATTATGAAATAATAAACTGGAAAATATGTGAGCCTTGGGATTGATCAAACGCATACCATGAACCATTCATTAAATGACATGGCATCAGGCTGGACTCTGATTGGAGATGCATGGTTACTAGTGTGTGCTATGTAACACCAAGAATTAAAATGAAAATATAAAGTCACGTGGCTGGGATGAGGGTTTTAGGGCTATGTGGCAGCATCTGGACGGATGGAAAGCTGGATCCAATGGCTATGGACTTATCTTCAACCTTGCGCAAACCCTAGCTTCAGAATGCAGTTTCCGGTGACCGGAGCTAGGGCTCCGGCACCGGAATTCATCACAGATGCATAAACAACCATATAAATGAACCAAATACTCCAGATCAACTAAACAACATGCTCTGAATTCAAAAATGAGATCAAAAACTTCTAAAACTCAATGAATCAACGGGATCGAAGGAAAACATATTTGACCATGAAACTTTGAATCCCAATAACTCTCACTACAATGCATCATTTTCAAAACTATAAAGTGCAGAATGATCAGTGTACTTCAAACATCACAAAACACCTAATCAATTTCATTTCCAGATCACAAGATTCAGAACCATACCTGAGTTGCAGATCTTGGTTCAATGAGATAGAAGACCAAATGATGCGTGAAAATCACTCTACACTCACTCTAGATGCAAAATAAATGCATCTAAAGCTTTGAAAATAGCTGGATCTGAAGCTATGCTCACACCTTCCCTGAAATGGCAATGTTGATAAACTTGAGAGAGAGAGCTTGCAAGAGTAGGTGATTAATGATCCTTAGCTTGCCTAGAACAAGGATCCACAATTTGTTTTGAGATTGAGCACTTGTATGAAGAGAAATGGGAGAAAATGCAATTGATGCAAGAACTTGGAAATGAGAGAATGAGAGAGAGGTTGAGCTTTCTGAAACCCTAGCTGCTTTTATGTGAGGTCACAATGCAATGCTGAAAAAATGCACAAGTTTGCACGTGTGGATCATGAGATATTTGTGAATTTGAAAAATTTGCAAATTTTGAGGGAAGCATTCACTCCTCATGCTTTGCTTGGCCTCTCAGCACATGGGCAATCCTTTTTCAACCCTTGATCAAAATGCAACAAGTCCTGGCCCTTAGATCAAGTTATCACACTTTTCTCATGATTTTGCCAATTTTGCACCTTTGGAATGAAATACTTGCTTGGCACGAAAATGAGAGTTTATTTGGAGCAAAGCAAGCCAAATGCAATGTATTTTATCAATTGAAACAAATTTGAACCATACCAAGTCTTGAAAACAAGTTTGGAACACTTTTGCTTTTGGTCATGCATGAAACTTTTTGAATTTGCCCTAATTTCATGAAATTTTCGAAGAGGCCCTAGGACAAACCATAAATCCCATGAAAATGTACTTGTACTTTTTGAAAATGGGAGCCCTTAATCTCCAACTTTCATGTTTTACTTTGGTCCATTTGAAGAATTTTTGATCATGTTAAGGTCATTTGAAAATTAGGGCAAAAGTTGCCAAATCTTGAAATTTCTCAAAACCAACTTTGTACCATTTTTGAATAACCCTTCAAATCTCCATGATTCTTGAACTTTAAGCATCCCAAACCTCTTATAACATTGTAAGGACCCCTCTTGGCCAAAAAAGTTGGGTTAGACCCCTTGAAATCACACAGTTGACGTTTTATGGGCACAGTTGACCAATTACTTCATCTGCAAGCAACTGAAGAATTCTCTGACTTCCACATGGAATTTTCTCATGAAAGTTGACAACTAGGTTCCTCTTGACATATAGAAGACTTTGTCCAAATGAAATGGCCAAAGTTGTGAGATTTTGGTGCTTGAATCTCAAACCCTAGTTTAGGTGCCTTGTATAGGAGCTTTGCTTTATCCTGGCTTCTCTGATGATCATGCAATCTTCTGAGATTTTGCAAATGGACTTGAACTTGTAAATGGAGTGTATAATCACCATATGACTTGTACAAACTCATTGGGACCCTTGACATGGCTTGAAATGCTTCAAGGACCTCCACAGATGACCATATGCTTGATGCTAGGACATGAAGAATGTTATGCTTCATCTTTCCATGGCTTAAAATGAAGAGGGAAAATTTGGGGTGTTACAGGGAGGACTTTGCGGCTGAGGCTGAGTATATCCTGGAGTAGGAATGAATATGAACTCCTCAGAAAGTGGTGGTGTTGGATTTGTCAGAATCGGTGCTGGAGGATGAGTTGGTGGCGAAGGCTGAGAAGGTGGTGGAGGTTGAGTAACTGATGGAGGCTGAATAGTAGGAGTAAGCTGAGAAGGTGGTGGAGGTTGAGTAGCTGGTGGAGGCTGAATAGTAGGATAAGAAGGTGGTGGAAGTTGAGTTGCTGGTGGAGGCTGAGAAGGTGGTGGAAGTTGAGTAGCTGGTGGAGGCTGAGAAGGTGGTGGTGGACTTCTCTTAGGTAGTGGATTTCTCTTACGAGAGTTGTTAATAGCAAGTGTCCCAAGTGGAATCTGTCGTTGACGGCATAACCTGTCAACAACTCTTTTTTACAAAGAAACCATCAAACAATAATTCTAAATTCAAACATTATTAATTGATTTGGACGAAAAAGCCAAATAGGAGAAAAGATTTAGTCATCGTACTTAGATGTGCTCGATGGTGCTTTTCTCTTTCCGTTTTGTCTAGTCATTTCAATAAAATCTGTATCAAAGCAGCCAAATGAATTATGAAAATTACAAGATAAGAAGTTGCAACACATCATAAAGATTTGGAGACAATACATCATAATAACTAGATAAGAAGTTGCAACACATCATAAATTTTGAAAGATGAAACAATTAGTAACAACAAGATAAGAAGTTGCAACACATCATAAATTTCTTAAGAGTCGAATGAAACATGAAAATTACAAGTAACTAATGGAACAAAATTACAAGTAACTAATGAAACATGACACATGAAACAATTAATAACAAGATAAGAAGTTGCAACACATCATAAATTTCTGAAGAGTCAAATGAAACATGAAAATTACAAATAACTAATGGAACAAAATTACAAGTAACTAATTAGTAACTAATGAAACATGAAAATTACAAGTAACTAATGGAACATTTATTAAGATAAAATGTTCTCTCAATCTTGAGTCTTTGGGTCAGTTGTCATTGTTATTGGCTCGACCTCGTCAATTAACCCTCCATCAGCTAAACCATGTATTTCTTCAACTTCTGTAATAGGCACAACTGGTGACATTTCATCAAATTGATAAGGAATTGTATCCCCGATGTTGTCTATCTCGACATAAACCCTTGGTTTTGTGGTGATTGCTGCATACCATCCACGCATATTCCTACACATTTCTGGATATGGGACATAATACACTTGTTTCGCTTCTTGTGCAAGAATGAATGGGTCATACTGACGATATCGCTTATTTATCTTAATGTCGACAATGTTGTACTCAATATTAACTTTTGTGCCAGTATTATTTGTAGGATTAAACCAATCACAGTAAAATAGGGAAATCTTGTCGCTTAAGCCATGGTATTCCAATTGAAGGATACGTTGGATGATGCCATAAAAATCGTTTTCTCCTCCATTTGTAACACCTTTACCATACAATTAGTAGTCTTTTTACCACGACACCATTCTTGAGTGTGGAACTTGTACCCATTGACAAAGTATATGTTCCATGATGTTGCCTTTGGATTAGGGCCGAGAGCTAAGGCCTTCAGATATAGACTAGTCGTTCCATTTCTCTCATCATTCACCTAAATATACATATCTAACCTTAGAGATAGTTTATTGTCAAACACATCATATAAAATGTGAGAAATATACTAACATAGTTCTTTAGCCATGAAGGAAACTGCTCGTGTATAAGACAGGAAGCATCTTCCTCATTGATAGAATGATATTGCATGAACAATCTGACATCGATCATTAAATTGATGAGTGTATTTATAAAAATTGTTTGAGAACAATGCAGTTGTCTTACAAAAATGTACTTACTCGAGATACAGTTTAACCTCGTCACAATTGATTAGGACGTGCACGTGAGCAGACTTCCATTCCTTATCAATCACCCAATTGACTCTAGCCTTTCCACTAGGACGACCGAATTTACTAAAAACTGAAAGTGTTGGTTGGGAATTCTCATGATCTGATCGAGGATCGTTCCTTAAACTTGTACTTGGAAACAAACTAAAGGTCTTGAAATAGTGAGAGAAAAATGAGTAGTTTCACTGTGCAAGTAGGCAGTGCATATTGAACCTTCTACCTTGGCTTTATTTTTCATCGAACGTTTGTAGTCTCCCATCAATCTACACATGAAAAAGTTAAAAAATATTTTTTCATTTAATTAATCTACAAAAACTGAACAACAATTACCTTTCAAATGGATACATCCAACGATAATGTACAGGACCACAAAGGATTGCTTCAACAGGTAGGTGAATCGGGAGATGTTCCATCGAGTCAAAGAAACCTGGTGGAAAAATTCTTTCTAGCTTGCATATGATGATGGGAATGTTTTGTTCCAACCTACCCTTGGTAGCATCAATACACCTAGAAAGATTCGAGGAATAACCATCCGACATTTTTAGTTCCTTAATCCATCTACAGACTAACTTTGCCTCTTCTGGTGTCAATGAAAATTTTGCCTTTGGCTTAGCCATCTTTCCATTAGGTAGAGGGAACATCTCTAAATCCCCACGTAAACAATTAAGAGGTAAATCCAATCTTGCCTTCTCATTGTCCTTTGTTTTTGCAGGATCATTCATGACAGTGTAAAACACATTATCAAATACATTCTTCTCTATGTGCATCACATCAAGGTTGTGCCTTAACAAGTTGTCCTTCCAGAATGGAAGATCCCAAAATATACTTCTTTTATTCCAATTATGTTATTTCCCATACCCTGGAAATTTGGTGGCCCAGACACTGTCTGTGGCTTTTGGAAAATCACGAATAGCTTCCCAAACATCATGTCCGGTAAACATTGGTGGTGGTCTTTTTTTCACAATCTTGTTTTTTGTAAATCTCTTTTTACTTTTTCTGAAAGGATGATCCATGGTAAAAACCTACGATGACAATCAAACCAACAACTTTTTCCACCAAATCCTAAGGTGAAAGAATCTGTATTGTCCATGCAATAAGGACATGCTAATTTACCTTGTGTCCCCCATCCAGACAACATACCATATGCTGGAAAATCATTGATTGTCCACATTAAATGCGCTCTCATAAAAAAAATTCTGCTGCATAGAGATATCATATGTCACAATGCCATCTTTCCACAAGCGCTGCAAATCATCAATCAAAGGTTGCAAGTAGACATCTATTTTAACTTTCGGGTTGTACGGTCCAGGTACAAGACAAGTCAAAAACATGTATGGTTTGGTCATGCACATTTCGGGAGGGAGATTGTATGGTGTGACTATTATTGGCCAACACGAATATGGAGAACTAGAGGCTTGAATGTAATGGGTAAACCCATCACTACATAAACCCAATCTTACATTTCTTGGGTCACTAGCATAATTGGGATAAACTTCATCGAAGTGTTTCCAAGATTTTCCATTAGATGGGTGACGCAAAACATTTGGATTGTTGGTGTTCTCACGATGCCATCTCATCTGAGCTGCAGATTCCTTTGAAGCATAAAGTCGTTGTAACCTAGGAATGATTGGAAAATAGAACATTCTCTTCACTGCCACATCTTTATATTTTCCCATTCCACACTTTCAAGGAACATACCTAGCAGCTCCACAAACTCTGCACTGAGTTAAGGTCTTATCTTCTTTAAAATATAATAAGCATCCATTCACATAACAACCAATTTTCTCAACTTCCAATCCTAACTTAGACACCAACTTCTTAACTTGGTAATAGTTTCCAAGTAAGCATTCTTTAGTTGGACAAACATCAACGAGCATTTGAGAGAAAAAATCCATGGCCTTTTGAGGAACATACCAACTAGACATGGCAGCCAACAACTTAACTGAAATAGATAGTCTGGATTCAGAAGCTCCCTCATAAATGGGTTGGTTTGCAGAGATTAATTCATCATAAAATCGTTGGGCTTTTTCATTTGGTACCTCACCCTCACTAATCGTTTCATTTTCCATATTAGCATTCACATTTGAGACATTAACAAATGGCCTGAAAACATCAGAGACCATTTCATTCATTGCCTCGAATTGTTCTTCGTTACCTAGATTATCCCCACCAACATTCTCGCCACTACTAGAATGATCATCAAGATCCACATTCCGATTCTCTTCTCCATGATCAGTTCATGTATAATAGTTTGACAAAAAACCATCTTTGTATAAGTGGTGTTTGACCTCATTAGGCGTTTTCAATAGAATGCAGACACAATTTACACAAGGACACCTTATCCCTCCTCCGTTTAAAAACTGAAGTCGATTCATCGCTTTATTGACAAACTCTTCAACTCCACTAATAAATTCATCTTTCAAACCATACCTATCAGAGTTTACTCTATCATACATCCAACTTCGATCCATTCTCTACATAAAAAACAAATATAAGTTTTTAAGCATGTTTCCTAATTATCAAAAAGGGTATTTGGTAGTGTAATTTTTTCCAGAAAAAAAGGTACTTTAGGGGTTGCCTAAGCATGTTTTATTCTTTGTGGGATAGTTGATACACAATTGAATTTTGAGGTAAACATCTCAATTCAATTGCTCTCTAATAATATATGTAAATGGTTAGTTCACAAGTAATTGTTATAGATCATTTTCATGATCAAAATATTCTAGAAAGATTGTTGAAGAATATTATAACTTTGTTTTCAAGATACATTTTAATACATAGAGATTTGGCAGTTTTATTCATTAATGATTCTAACACATGTTTATGCACTACATGAACGATTTAACATTCTTCATTATAATATTAAGGTACAAATGAAAAGTATTTCCATAAGTTTGCTTTCCCAAAAAAAATCAATGTTCCCACCTCCAAAAAAAATCAATGGCAAACAAAAAGCTGAAAAGATCAGGTAGTATTTAAAGCTTCTCACAAGAGGATTTTGATGTATACCTCACACAACCTATTATCATGATATGATCAACTCACTCAATTTATAGCCTATATATAAAACTTTTTTTTTCCATATCTTCTTTTTCATTAGTGGTTGGGTTTTGTTTTTTAGTTTTTTCTTTATTTTTTATTTTTTCTCTATAGATCGCTTGAGACAGTGATCACTTCTACATACACCCACACCCTTCATTCACTTCTACATCACTAGTCCTCTTTCAATTCCAATCAAACTAAATGGGTGAAGAAATTTTTAGTAAAATATATATAGTATATTTATAGATTATATAATATATCTTGATTAATATAAAAATAAGAGAATCAATTGATATTTAGTAAAATATATATAGTATATTTATACATTATATAATATATCTTGATTAATATAAAAATAAGAGAATCAATTGATATTAAATTTTCTTCTTTTATATATCAGGTAGCTGAAGTAGGCAATGAGACAATCAAAATGATAAGAGGTTGCATAAAAACGGTTACATGCGAGAAGAAGATGATAAGACAAACAAAAAACACAAAGAGCTCTGAGTCAAATTCCAATCATGTCCCTGTGTTTACGAAACTCACTTACGTGTTAGGCCTTCGAGTTTCTCCGAATCACAGAAGAACGGGGATAGGGTTAAAACTGGTACAAAAAATGGAAGAATGGTTCAGAGAGAATGGTGCTGAGTATTCATACATGGCAACGGAAAACGGCAACGTTGCATTAGTTAAACTTTTCATCGACGTGTTTTCAATTCATTCATTTTAACTTAACTATGACAGAAGTGCATACCTTGCTTGTTGCGGGAAGAAGCTCCCAAGAGAAGAAGAAACAACAACAACTGTTACTTTGATCCTGATCAAATTCATCAAAATTCAATTAGAACTTCAGTTCTAATAACATTCAAATTCATCAAAATTTAGTTCTAATGAACTTTAGTTCAGTTCTAATTCATCAAAATTCAGTTCTAATGAACTTTAGTTCAGTTCTAATAACATTCAAATGTCAATTCAGTTCAACAATCAACAATTATCTATTGTCCTGAAAACAAACATATCTATTGTCCTGAAATATAATGTTTGACCTTGTGATCATTTGTAGTATTGTTTTTTAACAATCAACCATTATGTTAGAAAAATGTGCTAAAAGAGCATGGCTGCATATACAAACTATGATCATCATTGTTTTCTTTCTAGTTTTTGATAGCTTAATATTTTTTATTCTTTTAGAAACCACAAACACCTTCAACTCTCTATAAATCTCAAAGTTTTGAGATACTCTAAATTTAAAATCAATAATGAGAACCTACTGAGTAGTCTATCAAAATCAATAACCAGAATATCAAAATAAACACTAATGTAGACAAACCATATTGATTATTTACGAATACTGCCACGTACAATACTTTGATTATTTACAAATACTGCCAAACCATTAAAAAAAGGACTAAACCGACTGAATCTTGCACTTTAAAGGACTACAATGAAAATTTATTCCATAAACACAAGCTAAAATTATAAAACAACTCACTGGTAGGAAGCACAGGGTGATGATATGTCATATATTCAATGCCTGAACACGTGAGATTACTTCGTCCTTGCCGGTTGCTATAAACAGTTTCAGAACCTTTTTAGTCAGTTTTTCTGCTTTCAATATTATCTGCACATAAAAAATCAAGAAATCTTTACTCTAAAATCTTTTGTGTTGCAATAGTAAGATTTTCTTTACATCAGTTTTTCTGCTTTTAATATTTTGGAAGAATGCATGTTATAACATTTGTGTTGAAGAACACATGTTTGAAACTTATAAAAGAAATTGAAAGTCCAAAGAAAAATAATGTTTATACATCAATCATCAACTAAAGATCATAATATAATAAAAAACTATAGAAATCCATCAGTCATAATGTATATACATCAAACATCAACTAAAGATCATAGCATAATAAACAACACATGAATCAAGAGAACAATGTAAAAGAAGAAGTATTTACAATTCAACATAAAATCATTAATCAACTACTAGTATGTATTAAAAGCCTTAAGAACAATAATACAATACAAGGAACAAGGGCAGCTGGGAGGTTACAAAGATTTATTAGCAGATAGGAATTCATTTTCAAAAACCACCCACCACCCCAAAGTAAACAAGCAGTATATATGTACTAAGAAAAACAAGGATATCAACTATTCAGCTGCTCTGAAATTAGTGAGTAGAGACAAGAAAAGGTATGCGGCGACATGTTTGAGCATCAATTGAAAGCATATATGCTGAATCACACACAAAAACAAACTCAATCACACACAAAAATCAGTAAAACAGACTCAATCACACACAAAAATCTGTATTGGAGCTCCATTAAGATATGGGCTCAACTACAATTCAACAAAGTCCTCTACACTATATTTATATCCCTACCTTTCTCAACTTACCGCAAATTTGTGGTTTGCGAAGAACCCTTCGAAAAAGCATCTACCGCAGTCCAACTGTAAACACACATAGGCAACTGTTGTCTTTGTAGGATTCTTCTCCCAATGTGTCCAGCTCAGCAATTGCTTCCTCAAATGCCTATCAAAAAAGGAAAAGAAAATTGATAGATTTTAGAATCAATAAGCTAGTATGTTCCTACTGCAGTACTTAGTATATTACAAGACAAACATAAATAGAAAATAAAAGACACATAAGGAACAACATATGTCAATATTATTCATGAGCAAATTTTACAACAACCATGCTCACCATTACTCAATTGATTATCAACCATCAACAACATTTAATATCTCTTCACTATAATAAATTTGACAGCAACCAACAAAATTGAAAGAATACCTTCTAACTACAACTGATATACAGAAAGAACTCCTAAAACTGGACATAGATGAATAAACAATAGTGATACTTCTAACTACAACAAAGATTGCTCAACAAAATTGAGAGAAGAAGAACACAACAACAAGCAACCGAGCAAGACAGTAACAACACAACAACAAGCAACACAGTAATCGGTTTCGACGATAACAACACAGTAACAACACAACAACAAGCAACACAACAATAATAAGCAAAACGTAGCAGTGATGAGAATACCTTCAAAACAAAATCTTCCTTCAAAACAAAATCTTCCTTCAAATCTGTAGCAAAACCAAAAACAAAATTTAGGTTTTCCTCTTCAAATTTTTGGCAAAACAAAACAAAATCACTAATTGAAGAATGAACGAGACGAAGACGGAAGAAGAATGAAAAACCACATTACCGGACGAAGACGGACGAACGAAGAATGGACGAAGACGGACGATGAACGAAGACGAACAAAGTGTGTTTGTGAAATCAATTGAAGGACGATTACTGAGTTTGCGTTTACACGGAAGAGTGTGTTTGTGAAATCAATTTAGGTATTCATTTTCTTTCTTTTTCATTTTCATTTTTTTTTTCATTTAATTTTATTGTTTTAGTTAAGTTATATTTTTATTTAATTTTATTGTATTATTTTATTATTCTAATTAAGTTATAATTTTAATATTTTAATTTATTTTATTATTTTATTATTTTAACGAAGAAAAAGCTTTTATTTTTATTGTTTTAATTAAGTTATAATTTTTTTAATTTATATTTAATTCTATTTTATTTTATCATTTTATTATACTATAAATTAAAAAAATAGTATTCATTTTCATTATTAATTTCATTATTATATTATTATTTAGTTCTATTATTTTATTTTATTATTTTATATATAGTATTAATTTTCATTTAATATAAATTTTAGCTTATTAATTTATAATTTATATTTTATTTTATTTTATTAATTTAATTAATTTATATAATCTATATCTCATGTTTTCTATATTTTTATTTAATTTTATTGTATTATTTTATTATTCTAATTAAGTTATAATTACGTTATAATTTTAATGTTTTAATTTATTTTATTATTTTATTATTTTAATGAAGAAACAAGCTTTTATTTTTATATTTTTAATTATGTTATAATTTTCTTAATTAAATTTAGTTCTATTTTATTTTATCATTTTATTATACTATTAATAAAAAAAAATAGTATTCATTTTCATTATTATACTATTATTTAGTTCTATTATTTTATTTTATTATTTTATATATAGTATTTATTTTTATTTAATATAAATTTTAATTTATTAATTTATAATTTATACTTTATTAAATTAAATTAATTTAATTAAGTTATATAATTTATATCTCATATTTTCTATATTTTTTAAATATATTTTTAAATATCATTTATATATTATAATTGAATTAAAAAAATAATAAAAACGAAATTTGGTGGGGAATTGGAAATTTTCGCACCAAAATATAGCGTCGGTCATAACCGACGCTAACAGCAAAAAAATGA
This sequence comes from Lathyrus aphaca, assembly GCA_963966055.1. Lineage (NCBI taxonomy): Eukaryota > Viridiplantae > Streptophyta > Magnoliopsida > Fabales > Fabaceae > Lathyrus > Lathyrus aphaca. The sequence goes on from OZ014519.1 coordinate 6,958,561, forward strand.
TTTTCTATATCAATAAAAAACGGAGGCAAACAAAATTTATGGGGGAACATTCAATTTTCGCACCAATATAAGCGTCCGCCTAGACCGACGCTACAAAGATATTAGTACTCTGTTTAACTTTTAAATAAAAATCAAATGAATTACTTAAAATAGAATAAAATAAATTCAGAAGTAGCGTCGGTTTGGCCAACGCTATATTTAAAAAACAAATAAAAATTGTTTTTCAATGTTAGCGTCGGTTTAAAAAGACACAAATGTGACACTATTAGCGTCGGTGTCGTGGCCGCCGCTAATTTATTGATGCTAAAAAGTGTTTTTCTTGTAGTGATCTCCGGACACGACTTGTGTTGCTAGAAGGTGTGATCCGTCATCTTAAGGATGAGAATGAAGAAGAGTTGGCCCTTCGTACCCCCGGTGAGTTGGTCGACATGATCCGCGAGCTCTGCAAAGATCTGGTGGTCATCTTCAAAGAAGGATTTGATAACGCTACCGAGCAATTCAAGGTCGTGAATCCGGCGCTCGTAACCGAGGGGACGACTCATAACTACTGCCTGACTGATGGGGAGATTGTATGCCCCTTTGTCCCTGAGGAAGAGCTAGAAGAGGAGGAGGACGACAACAATGAAGAGGCTTAGGTTTGGGCAGCGACCTTTAGTTTACTTTGAATTTCTGGCCTGTGTGCCTGTTTGGATTTTGTTGTAATGGCCTACGCGCCCCTTTTGTATGTACTTGAATGGCCGAATTTTGGTCGGATTTAAAGATGATATTCTGTTCGGCATTTTATTATGTGTTTCCTTTGTTTGAATTAATGTTTGTTTGAACTGCTATTTGCTTTGAACTTTTGTACTTGACTATTTAGACTCGTCGGTTTAGGGAACCAGCGAGATGGCGGGTTTTACGTCCGCCTTGGATCGGGACTAGGGTCGCAATTGGATACCTTGATCCCGGGGCTTGGGCTTCCCATTGCGAGCTAGGTGCCCTGCCGACATAGTACTGCGATGTTTGGAACTCGTTCGAGATGTCCAACATCGGGGAGGGTTGTGCTCGCCTTATGTGGGCGTTATCCTCCTTTTCGATTTGTGACTGAGGTTTGTGGTCGTACCTCCCATGCCCTCCTTAGCTGTTTTAGCTATAGTACTACTTAAGTTTTTATGCATTCCATGGTCGAGCAAGTTCTTTACCTTGTAGGTTTTCAAGGTAATAGGCCCTACTGCCCATCTTATCTGGGACATGGTACGAGCCTTCCCAGTTAGCGGCTAACTTGCCTTCCCGTGGGTTTTTCTGTTTCCGTCTGAGGACCAAGCTGCCCACTTGGAATTCTATTTTTATGACTTTCGCGTCGTGCTGTAAAGCTATTTTATGTTTAAGGGAAACTTCTCGTAGGGCTGCTTCAGAGCGGATTTCCTCAACAAGGTCTAGCTTGACTCGCAACGCTTCGTTGTTCAACTCCTCGTTAAAGGGTGCTTCTATGCGTCACCTCGGTACCGTATGCTACCCTATTGGATGCCTCAGCTTGGCCGTTAGTTTGGGGGTGCTCGACGGACATGAAGTACTGCTTTGTGCATAAACCAACAACAAAGTCTTGGAATCTCCCGTTCGTGAATTGTGTCCCGTTGTCGGTGATAAGGACTTGGGATATGCCAAAGCGTGCGAGAATATTTCTTTTAAAGAACTGGAGAATGTTCTGTGATGTTATTTTGGCCAGGGCTTCTGCTTCGATCCACTTCGTAAAGTAGTTCACCCGTACAATGAGGTATTTGTTTTGGTATGAACCGGTCACAAAAGGCCCGAGGATGTCCATTCCCCACCATGTGAAGGGCCACAGAGAGGAGAGTGTCTTCAGCTCATTGGGGGTGCGAGGTGCATGCAGGTATGTCTTTGGCACTTATCACATTTTTTTACATGTTCCTTGGAGTCCTGTTGCATAGTCGGCCAGTAATAGCCTGCTCGCAAGGCTTTGCGCGCCAATGATTTCCCCCGAGATGCTGAGCATTGATCCTGTAGAAGCATACTTCAAGCTCATTGTTTTTGATGACGTCAACATTATCCAAGCTCATTCCAGATTGCAAAAAGTCGAGATGACAACAAACGATCAAGATCATGGCTATGCATCATCAATGGAATGCTTCCGATCGATTCAAACTTTTGTGCAACACTTTCAAGACTTGTCTCAAGGCTTAGGTATATCAATAATTACTTCTTAAATATGATATACAAGTGTTCAACATATTCATCATAATTTTTAATGCATGTGCATATTTTTAGAAAAGAAATTGGAACTGGTTTAACACTTTAAACAGAAATATTTTTCTGCATTTTAACAGTGTTAACCGGTTAACCATATGGGTTAACTGGTTAACGGTAGCAATTTTTCAATTCTGTGGTAACGTTTCTAGGCGTTAACCGATTAACCCATTTGGTTAACCGGTTAACACTGTAGAAAGTTTGAAAAATTGTTTCTCTTCAAATTCAAATAATTTCTAAGTGTTATACCTTTTCATGATTTTATTTCATAAGTTTTTTATACCTTTTCAAAGAAATTCTTTTTAAATTTTCATACCTTTTTGAATAGGTGTTTCAACTATTATAAATTCTAAAAATTTCAAATTCATAAAAACCTCCTAGATTTTAAAAATATTTTCATACAATCAAATTCACTAAATTCAAATATTTTTCATCTTTCAAAAGTGTTCATAAGTTCATCATTTTCATATTTGTCTTGAACACTTGTGTTGAATATTAAGTAGTGAATTCTTGATTATAGAAGAAGATCGATTTTTATTGATACCTTTCATTGTACTCTCACTCAAAACAATATTATAGAAAGTGTTTTCTATTGGTGACTTGTGTTCCAAGGATTGTTTGGACATAAGGGTAAGTGTGGCAAGAGGATTGTTCTTGCACACTTGTTTGTATAGTTTGCTAGAAAGTAGGCCTCACCATTGAAGGTGTGATAGGTTGTACTGTTCTAAAGAAACTAGTGGAAATCTCTTTCGTGTTGAAAGGGGACTAGATGTACCTTCGGATTATGAAGGGAACCAGGGTAAACCTCCGTGTCTTCTTTATTTTTCTACTTTACATTTTTGTTACTTAAACCGTAAAAGCAAAATCCATCCATCGAAGAAAAAGAATCGAGAAAATTTTGATAACACCTAATTCACCCCCCTCTTAGGCGCATTCTGATCTTACAATTGGCATCAGAGCAGGTTTAGGTAACCTGTTCCTACAAGATCCTATGGCTTCCGCAAACTCGAATCCTGTTTTCAAAGATGGTGGAAGTAGCAACAAGCCTCTGCTCTTCTCCGGCGAATACTTCGATTTCTGGAAAATCAGAATGAGGGCACATCTTGAAGCCCAAGGAGAAGGCATATGGGAAGCAATCGAAGAAGGTCCGCATAATCCTGTTAATGTGATCAACGGCGTTGGAACCGCAAAGTTGAAGAATATGTATGATGAAGATGATAAAAAGAAGATCCTAAATGAGAAGAAGGCAATCAACATACTTCAAAGCGCTCTTAGTATGGATGAATTTTTTCGTGTATCACAATGCAAATCGGCAAAGGAGATTTGGGATACTTTGGTAGAAACACATGAAGGAACAACAGAAGTTAAAAGATCAAGGCTTAACACGTTGAGTCAAGAATATGAAATGTTCCGCATGCAGCCCGGAGAATCTATTGTGGCTTTACAAAAAATATTTGTTCATCTAACGAACCACTTGATTGCACTCGGAAAGACCTTCACCAACGACGATCTCAATTTGAAAGTTCTAAGGTCTTTGACAAGGGAATGGCAACCGAAGGTGATCGCGATTTCGGAGAAGAAGAGTCTCTCAACAATGACATCCGCATCTCTATTCGGCAAACTTCAAGAGCACGAATTGGAACTTGGAAGGCTCGAGAAGCACGAAAGTCAAGAGAAAAAGTCCAAAGGAATTGCTTTGAAGATTGACACGAAGGATGACAAAGATGACGAGATCTCCGAAGATGAGAACTTCATGCTTCTTGTTAAGAAGCTTGGTAAGTTTTTTAACAAAAATAATAATTCTTCTTTTCCTAAAAATAATACATTTCAGGAAGAAGGATATATCCACATCGAATCAAGAAGTTACATGCTATGAATGTGGAAAGCAAGGTCACATAAAACCGGATTCTCCAAGACTTGCGAAGAAAGGAGGATTCAAAGGCAAGAAGGACTTCAAAAATAAAAAGGCTTATGTCGCGTGGGATGACAATGAAGTTAGTTCCTCATCGGAATTGGAAAGCGATGAATGTGCAAATATGGCGTTAATGGCGTCACATCACTCCGATGAAGAAAATGACGAGGTTAGTAGAAACTTTTCAATTTATGAAAATGATGCACAAGAAGTCATATATGAACTTCTAAAAGAGTGCAAGACTTTGTACAAAAATATTTCATCCCAAAAGAAAAAAAATATTATCTTTAGAAGAACAAAATGCATCTTTTGAAAAGTACATTGAAAATGAAAAACAAAAGATAATGGATGAAAAACAAAGCCTTGCATGTAAAAATTGTGAGTCATTGTCTTTTCAAATTGTTCAACTCAAAAGAGTTTTAGAAAGATATGAAAAAGGTAAAATTGGCTTGGAGGAAATTCTTAGGCACCAAAGATATCCAAATGATAAAAGTGGCTTAGGATATTCTAAGTTTTCCAAACCAAGCACAAGTGAAACCGTTTTTGTAAAAGCTAGTGAACAAATTGTTAAGGAAAAGACTAACAATTCTAAAACTATGCATCAAAGTCATAAAAAGAAAAGGATCATTAAGAAAAAAAAATATGTTCCTAGATTTAAAAGTCAATTTCAACCTACTTATTTTTATTGTGGAATCAAAGGCCATATACCTAATGCTTGCTATGTACGCAACATTGGTGTTGCTAAAGGGCATTATGTGTGGGTTGAAAAGGGTACTAACTACCAAGGACCCAAAGCAATTTGGGTACCTAACAATACTTGACTTTGTTTTGTAGGTATGCTTGAAAACAACTTCTACGCAATGGTATCTCGATAGCGGTTGTTCAAAGCATATGACGGGCGATATCAACAAATTTTCAAGTCTAACACTTAAGGCCAAAGGATACGTTACTTACGGTGATGATAATAAAGGAAGAATTCTTGGAGTTGGAACCATTGGTGCATCTCCTCATACAATCATCGAAGACGTCCTTTATGTGGAAGGCCTTAAATACAACCTTCTTAGCATAAGTCAATTGTGTGACAAAGGGTTCCGAATCAACTTCACAAAGGAGGAATGCTTGATAGAACACGAAGTCACTCATGAACTATTGCTAAAAGGTAAATAATTTAATAACATTTTTATGATTTCTTTTGATGACTCTCTCTTGAAGGTGAAGTGCTTAATGGTAAACAACAACGAGACATGGCTTTGGCATAAGAGGATTGCTCACATTCACATGGAGCATTTGAACAAATTACTAAAGCATGATCTAGTTGTTGGTCTTCCGAAGATGAAGTTTATCAAGGATAAGCTTTGTGACGCATGTCAAAAGGGGAAGCAAACCAAAACATCTTTCAAGACGAAGAAAGTGATATCTACTTCAAGACCACTACAATTGTTACATATGGATCTTTTCGGTCCATCAAGAACAAAAAGCTTCGGAGGTGTCGTAGAAAGGAAGAATAGGGCATTAGTGGAACTTGCAAGGACAATGCTTAGCGACTCAAATCTCCCTAAATATTTTTGGGCGGATGCGGTTAGCACGGCTTGCTTTGTAAGTAACCGTGTCAATATTCGACCTATTCTCAAGAAGACCCCATATGAGTTGTTCAAGGGAAGGAAACCCAACATATCTTTCTTCCACATTTTCGGATGCAAATGCTTCGTTCTCAACAACGACAAGGACAACCTTGGTAAGTTTGATGAGAAATCCGATGAAGGTATATTTCTTGGCTATTCTCTATCAAGTAAAGCTTTTAGAATTTTCAATAAACGTACTCTTACTATTGAAGAATCTATACATGTTTCGTTTGATGAGACTAACCCCTCGAAAGAGGATAATATTATTGTGGATGATGATGATGATGTAGTAGATCTATCACAACAACAAAAGGAGATATCAAAAGAACAAGCAATATCACAAGAAGATGACTCACCAACCATTGAAGAACATCAAGATCTTCCAAAAGAATGGAGAACTAATAGAGATCACCCGATAGATAAAGTGATTGGTGATATTAGCCAAGGCGTTGCAACTCGACTTAATCTCAAGGATGCTTGCCTCAACATGGCGTTCGTGTCTCAAATTGAACCAACAAAAATCGATGAAGCCTTAGGCGACGATCAATGGATTATAACTATGCAAGAAGAACTTAACCAATTCGAAAGGAACCAAGTTTGGAATCTTGTACCAAGACCGGACAACAAACATATCATAGGCACAAGATGGGTGTTCAAGAATAAACTTGACGAGAATGGGATCATAGTTCGTAACAAGGCAAGATTGGTCGCACAAGGCTACAACCAAGAAGAAGGAATCGACTTTGATGAAACATTCGCTCCGGTAGCAAGGTTAGAAGCAATTAGATTATTACTTGCTTACGCTTGTTCCATGAATTTTCAGTTGTACCAGATGGATGTCAAAAGCGCTTTCCTAAACGGTTACATCAATGAAGAAGTCTACGTCAAACAACCTCCGGGTTTTGAAGACTTCAAGAATCCCTCTCATGTCTACAAGTTGAAGAAGGCTCTTTATGGCTTAAAGCAAGCATCAAGGGCTTGGTATGATCGCCTTAGAACCTTTTTATGTGAGAAAGGGTTTAAAAAAGGAAAGGTTGACAAGACTTTGTTCATCAAGAATCTCAAGGGCAACACCTTACTTGTTCAAGTCTATGTCGACGACATCATCTTCGGTTCAACAAACAAAGATCTTTGCGAAGAATTCTCTCTTATGATGCAAGGAGAATTCGAGATGTCCATGATGGGAAAGATGAACTACTTCCTTGGTTTACAAATCAAACAAACAAAGGATGGCATCTTCATCAACCAATCCAAGTATTGCAAGGAATTATTGAAAAGATTTGATATGGATAATTGTAAAGAAATGTCTACTCCAATGGGATCCGGAACGTATGTTGATCAAGATCTTTCCGGCACTTCAATAGATATTACAAAGTATCGAGGTATGATCGGTTCACTTTTATATTTGATGGCAAGCCATCCTGACATTATGTTTAGTGTTTGTTTGTGTGCCCGCTTTCAAGCTAATCCAAAGGAATCACATCTCACTGCCGTAAAGAGGATCATGAAGTATCTCAAAGGAACGACGCACGTCAGATTATGGTATCCTAAAGGTAGTACTTGTTCTTTAATTGGTTATTCTGACGCTGATTATGCAGGATGTAAGATCGATAGAAAAAGTACAAGTGGTACTTGTCACATTCTCGGGAATGCACTAGTGTCATGGGCATGTAAGAAGCAAGCATGCGTTGCACTTAGCATGGCCGAAGCGGAGTACATCGCAGCAGGGAGTTGTTGTGCTCAAATCTTGTGGCTTAAACAACAACTTCTCGATTTCGGTATAGATCTCGGTTGTATCCCTCTCCGGTGTGACAACACAAGTGCCATCAATATCACGAAAACCCCGGTCATGCATTCAAGAATAAAGCACATTGATATCCGGCACCACTTCCTTCGAGATCATGTTCTAAATGGAGATTTCGATGTTACATTCGTGGATACACACAATCAACTCGCCGATATATTCACTAAACCGTTGGCTAAAGAGCAATTTTACAAGATTCGACGAGAACTTGATATTCTCAACGAAGGTGACATCTAACCCTTACTTTAAAATTGCTTATTATATGTTTTTATTACATTTTATGTATGTTTGTTCACTTTTTAGTCATAAAATGCTAGCACTCTCATTTCGCCATTTTTCGTTTTTCTCACTTTCGTATACCCGAAAATAATCGGTTTCAAAAACTTTTTTGATCGAAAGTTGCGTTTTGATGAGTGCTAACACTTTATAAATTTTTTTTTATGAAAAAGTGTTTTTTTAGTCTAAAACATGCTGCTGGATTTTTCAAAAAATTCACATTTTTTAACCGTTAATCGGTTAACCTATTACGTTAACCGGTTAACACATCCAAAACTTGGATTTCCAGCGCAGGTTTCAGATTCTGTATGTTTTTATTTTTTTTGTTTTCTTTGTTTTACTATGTTTTAATATATGCTACAAGTACATGTATTGCATGTTTGGTTCATTCTCTTCCACATGTTTTAAACTTTTCAACTCTTTGACTACCATAAACACTATTTATCATCCTCTTCCAACTTCCAACCTTCAACAACTTAAACCCCCATTAAAACCCACTATATTTTCATCTTTATAACACTCCTCAAACTAAATTCAACTCACCAAATATCAAATCCGAAAATATCATCTCCTCCATAAACCCTTACTCCATCATTGTTCATGGCAACCCAAAGGAAAGGAAAGGAACCAGCCTCTGTGTCAGAAGAAGCTCTAGCTGTAGAAACAATGGAATCTACCAAGAAGAGGAGGCTGGATTTCAAAGTTAGAGTCAGACCACTGCTTAAGGGTAAATATGTTCTTCTAAAATCCTTCAAACCTCCAACCTTTAAATTTCCTGCATTGCTAGAATTTCAAGGGATGCTTGATTTTGTTGCTGACAACGGGAGAGTTTACCCGGATTTGGTCCAATCCTTTATGCATAACTTTTCTCTCAACATGGATAGGCATGGTAAACATAAGTTGCATACTCTTGTTAGAAACTGTGAAATTAAGGAGGATTTAGGTGCTTTGGCTGCATCCTTGAACATTCCATTTTCCGGTGTGTTTCTCCGCAAAGGCGTGAATCACATTGATGATATTTGGTCCGGCTACAACAAAATGGAGTATTATTACTCAATATGCCGTTTTCCAAAGGATGTTGTGACATCGGGACAGCGCACTTCAAGAACTCTATGCTATACGAAGAATTTAACCGTCGATGATCGGTTGTTACACTATATCATCTGCTATGTGTTGCTGCCCGAGGATTCAAACCACTCTCAAATCAACGACTTGGAGATGCAAGTGCTTTTTGCTATCAAGAAAAGGGTAAAGATTAATTGGATGCTCACTATGATGTATCACTTGAAGCAACAACTCTCTTTAAAGACAAAACTTCCATATGCTAGGCTCATTTCTCGGATCATTGAGCAAACCGACTTGGTTATTGGTAGGGAACCTTTTATCGCCATGAAGGCTACGAAGAATGAAATAAATGAGATTACAATTGTGAAGAATACCGGAATTGTGTTACGCAACAATGACTCTTATGAATATGCCGATGGTTCCTCCGCTCTATCCTTTCCTATTCTCGAAGGTGGCATAACAAATGACTTCCTTTACACCACCATCATGACACATCACCGAGAAGCTCAACAAAACCACCATGAAACCCAACGCACTCTCAAAAGTCTTCGGAAATTGATTATCGATTCTCACAACCAAACCGAAGAGGAAGATGAAAGTGAAGCCGGTAGTGAAGATGGTGAAGATGGTGAAGATGAAAGTGATGATATGTCGGAAGAGGAATGAACATGCATGTCTTGTTGTTTTTATTATTTTAGTTTAAAAATTCTTTTATAAGTCCTAAGTTTGTTAGGCAATTTTGATTTCGTTTCAATTATGTTTTCGTACTCTTATCCGTTTTTAATCCAATTATGTTTTTGTTATAATTGTGTTTTCTTGTATGCTTTCATACTAAGTTGCATCATGCTGAATTTTATGCTGTATTTTTCATATTTATGCTTGATCCTCTCTTCCTTTTTGCTAATGCCAAAGGGGGAGAAGAGCTTTGGTTTCTAATATCTCTCTGTGCAGAATTTTGCCTCTGTTTAGATAGGGGGAGTTGTTGGACATAGGGAGAGAAGCAAGCCTAGAACATCATTGATCGATCAAAGCTTGTACGTAAAATTCGCTCGATTGTCATCATCAAAAAGGGGGAGAATGTAGAAGCATACTTCAAGCTCACTGTTTTTGATGACGTCAACATTATCCAAGCTCATTCCAGATTGCAAAAAGTTGAGATGACAACAAACAATCAAGATCATGGCTATGCATCATCAATGGAATGCTTCCGATCGATTCAAGCTTTTGTGCAACACTTTCAAGACTTGTCTCAAGGCTTAGGTATATCAATAATTACTTCTTAAATATGATATACAAGTGTTCAACATATTCATCATAATTTTTAATGCATGTGCATATTTTTAGAAAAGAAATTGGAACTAGTTTAACACTTTAAACAGAAATATTTTTCTGCATTTTAACAGTGTTAACCGGTTAACCATATGGGTTAACCGGTTAACGGTAGCAATTTTTCAATTCTGTGGTAACGTTTCTATGCGTTAACCGATTAACCCATTTGGTTAACCGGTTAACACTGTAGAAATTTTGAAAAATTGTTTCTCTTCAAATTCAAATAATTTCTAAGTGTTATACCTTTTCATGATTTTATTTCATAAGTTTTTTATACCTTTTCAAAGAAATTCTTTTTAAATTTTCATACCTTTTTGAATAGGTGTTTCAACTATTATAAATTCTAAAAATTTCAAATTCATAAATACCTCCTAGATTCTTAAAATATTTTCATACAATCAAATTCACTAAATTCAAATATTTTTCATCTTTCAAAAGTGTTCATAAGTTCATCATTTTCATATTTGTCTTGAATACTTGTGTTGAATATTAAGTAGTGAATTCTTGATTATAGGAGAAGATCAATTTTTATTGATACCTTTCATTGTACTCTCACTCAAAACAATATTATAGAAAGTGTTTTCTATTTGTGACTTGTGTTCCAAGGATTGTTTGGACATAAGGGTAAGTGTGGCAAGAGGATTGTTCTTACACACTTGTTTGTATAGTTTGCTAGAAAGTAGGCCTCACCATTGAAGGTGTGATAGGTTGTACTGTTCTAAAGAAACTAGTGGAAATCTCTTTCGTGTTGAAAGGGGACTGGATGTACCTTCGGATTGTGAAGGGAACCAGGATAAACCTCTGTGTCTTCTTTATTTTTCTGCTTTACATTTTTGTTACTTAAACCGTAAAAGCAAAATCCATCCATCGAAGAAAAATAATCGAGAAAATTTTGATAACACCTAATTCACCCCCCTCTTAGGCGCATTCTGATCTTACAGATCCCCCCGGTGGATCTCTCCCAGTATGTCGGGGATTCTTTCCTCTTTGATGCACTTGAGTAATGGAATGGAGAATCCCCTTCGATAGAGTTTGCCCTTGAGGAGAACGTATGAGCACGTCCTTCTTTTGGTCGCGGCTGCCTTTTTGGGGTCCGTAGGGAGTTCGTATTTCGTGATGTAGTTGTGAATGAGCGTCATCCAGCAATAGCCGTCGCCAATTGCGTTTACTTCGAGCGGGGGAGGTGACCGATCGATGCTTGGTAGGAGAAGGATTTCCTGGATCACGGACTTATTTTCGCCCTTCTTCCTCGTACTCGCCAGTTTAGACAGGAAATCCGCTCGCGTGTTGTGCTTGCGGGGGACGTGTTGGACCTCCCATGCATCAAATTTTTCGAGCTTATCTTTTACTAAGGCTAAGTATTCAATGAGATTGTCATTCTTGGCCTGATATTCTCCTTGTACCTGTGATGCCACGAGTTGAGAGTCAATTGATATCTTCACTTCTTTCGCTCCTATATCCCTGGCTAATCTTAAACCTGCGAGGAATGCTTCATACTCGGCCTGGTTATTAGAGGTCGGGAAGGCCAATGCCAGGGATACCTTGATCAAAATACCATCTCCATTTTCGAGGATGATACCTGCGCCGCTGCCTGTCGATCTGGAAGCCCCGTCGACAAAGATTGTCCACTTGTGGGTGCTACTAGTTGAGACCGGGATATGCGTCATCTCTACAACGAAATCAGCCAGGACCTGAGCTTTTAGGGCTTTCCTGCTTTCGTATTGGATGTCGAACTCTGATAGCTCCAGCGACCATTTCAGCATTCGACCGGCCATGTCTGGTCGGTCGAGGAGTTGCTTGATGGGTTGGTCGTTTTGGACTTTAATCGTGTGGGCAAGGAAGTAATGCCATAGTTTCCTTGCGGCATTTATTAAGGCTAAGGCAAATTTCTCGATCTGTTGATACCTGAGCTTGGGACCTTGGAGGGTTTTGCTCGTGAAATAAATAGGTTTTTGCCCATCAATGGTTTCTCGGATGAGGACGACACTGACAACCTCAGTTACTACGGACATATATAGATACAAAGTCTCTTTTTCTAGTGGTCGGGATAGGACCGGTGGTTCGGAGAGTGCCCTTTTCAGATGGAGCAATGCCTATTCGCACTCTTTGGTCCACTCGAAGGTGGCCTCTTTTTGTAATAGTTTGAAGAAAGGCAAAGCGTGTTGGGCGGACTTGGCGACGAAGCGGGATAAGGAGGCAAGCATACCATTGAGGGATTGAATGGATTTCTTCGAGTTTGGGGTTGGGAACTCCGAAAACGCCCGATATTTGTCGTGGTTGACCTTAATCCCACGCTCGGTGAGATAGAAGCCGAGGAATTTCCCTGCCCGGACACCGAAGGTGCATTTTTCAGGATTAAACCTCATTTTTCATTGCCTCGCCTGCCTAAAAACCTTTTGGAGGTGTTTTGCATGTTCGACTTCCTCGTGCGACTTCATGATCATGTCGTCCATGTATACTTCGAGCATGTCCCCAATCTCTCCTCGGAAGACCTTGTTCATCATTCGTTGATATGTGGCCCCGACGTTTTTCAGCCCGAAGGGCATTACATTGTAGTAGTAATTGCCCGTCGGGGTCATGAAGGCCGTGTGCCTCTTGTCTATGTCCGACATAGGGATTTGGTTGTATCCACTATATGCATCCATAAAAGACAAGAGTTTGAAACCTGCAGAGTTGTCGACCAGTTTATCTATGTTAGGAAGAGGAAAACATCTTTGGGATAAGCCCTATTGAGATCAATATAGTCAACACACATACGCCATTTTCCATTATTTTTCTTAACGAGGACTACATTAGAGATCCAGGTTGTGTACTGGGCTTCAGAAATAAAATTTGCCTCTAATAGGTGTTTTACAACTCGCTCAGCAGCCTCCACTTTCTCGGGAGACTGTTTGCGCCTACGCTGTGCTACAGGCTTAATGGCCTGGTCTAAAGCTAACTGATGACAGGTGACCTTAGGGTCGAGCTTGGGCATCTCTACAGTATTCCATGCGAAGAGGTATGCGTTCTCCTTGAGGCAGATTGTGAGTTGCTCCCTTGTCTCTGCGGGCAGTCCAGTACCTATTTTCACAGCTCTGTCGGGGTTGTCACCCAAGGGAATAAGCTCGAACTCTCCATTGGGGACCGAACGGAATGCGTGAGTCAGGGATTTCCTGTGGATGGGGTTCTGTGTTTCAGTGTCGTCCTCGCCAATGCGGATGTCGAGGTCGATGGCGTTGATTACCTGGGGGGGACTGCTCTTCGACTCGAGGATTTTTGTTATTCTTGGTGTTGATTATGGCTTATCCTTTTACTGCAGCGTCATAGCATCTTCGAGCGGCCTCGATGTCACCGTGGATTGTGACTACGCGACCTAGTTTGGTGGAGTACTTCATTTTTCAGATGGACGGTGGAGGGGACCGCTGTCAAATCAGCCAGAGTTGGGCTGCTGAGGATGCAGTTGTAGAGGGTGGGGCACTCGATCACTAGGAATTGGACTTTGATTTCCCTAGCTGTCTCTTGCTCTCTGAATGTGACGAGGAGTTCGACATACCCCATGGTTTTGTGGTGGCTCCGTTAAATCCTTGAAGGTCGAATCCGACGTACATAGATAGGTTAGTTATGTCCAGCTTGAGAGTCTTGAATAGGTGGACATACATGATGTCCACTGAACTTCCTTGGTCGACCAGGATGCGTCGAACATCAAAACGTGCCATTTTGGCCCTTATCAGTAAGGGGATACTTTAATTAGGAGAGCCGTCCGGAAGCTCTTCGAGGAAGAAAGATATCGGGTTGGATTTCCCCCGATATTTTGTCAGTGTCACCAATTGTTTGGGCAAGGTCAGTAGGAGTTCATCGAATTTGCGTTTCATCGAAATAGCAGTGTTCTCGTTGTTCATCCCTCCTCCTGATATAACAATAGCTTTTGGGAAGTCTTCCCAGGGGCTGAGGGCAACAAGTCGTTCCCCTGGACCTGAGTCGGGGAGATGGAAGTCCTCCGGATGGAAGACACACAATGCCACTTGATATGAGGAATCGCCGGGTGGTGTGTCTCCACGAGCTATCTTGGCCTCTTTCTCCTCGTGCCAGGGAGTATCGTTTCTCTTAGTGTACTGTTTAAGATGACCTTCCTGAATCAGGATCTCAATTGTGTCCTTCAGATGGACACAATCTTCGGTCACATGTCCGTGACTTCTATGAAAATGGAAGTACTTAGACTTGTCGGTATGAGGCTTAGGTGCAAAAGGTTTGGGGAACCTCAGCCTACCCTGCTTAAACTCGGAATTGATGCATTCGGAGAGGATGTGTTCGCGGGGATCCATCAACAACGTGTACTCGTTGTAACATCCTGCGGGTCCTCTTCCTTCACTGGTCTTGCGGGGTATCTCCTCCTTTCGCTTATCCCTATTGCGGTGGAGAGCATTGGGGTCCTCGCATTTGGGGTGGCCGGTGTCATCGGTACTGCGATTATTCCGAGAATTATGGGCAACCTGTTTCTCTTTGTACCTGATGTAAGCTTGGGCTTTGTGTAGGAGCTCGTCCAGAGTACGGGGAAGCTCTACCCCGATCTCTCTTCTGAGTTTGCTTCCGGGTTGGAGCCCCCTCTCAAGGAGGTATTTCTTCATATGCTCCGTTTTAACTACCTCGACAGCTTCTTGGTTGAACCGCTCGATGTACGAGCATAATGTCTCATTTTTCCTCTTCACTATAGCTTCAAGGGTTGCCTCAGTCTTGGGGTGATGTCGGGAGGCCGTGAAGAGCCACGTGAACACGGACTTCATGACTCTCTAGGACGTGATAGACTCCGGGGCCAGGATTTTGTACCAGGCCATGACTCCTTTTCTAAGGGTTGTTGAAAACAGTCTGCATTTGAGATGTCCGATGATGTCGTTGCGGTAGTCAAGCATAGCATTGATGTTGTCGACATGGTCATCTAGATCAGTTGTCCCGTCGTAAATGGCCAATTGCGGGGGTTTCTCCATGCCTTTGGGGAGCGGTGCTTCCATAATGGCTCATGAGAGCGGGTAATGGGGATCTTCCTCATCACTTCTACACGGGGAAAAGTCATAGTTTCCAGGACTCTGCTCGATCGACCGGTCTCATGGTGTATCCTGGATCTGTTCTTCTTGGGTTCGGGGGAGCGTCTTCCTCGCCGTGGAGGAGAACGTCCTCGTTTCTTGGAAGCTTCTAGACGTTGCTTCTCGTGTAGCGCCCTTCATCCCTGTTGGGGGCGATCTCCCCGTCGGTCAGTCTCTAGGGCCATGATCCTCTCGTGCTGTTGGTAGAGCATGGAGTTGGCCTGGTTGAAGGTGTTAACCATAGATATCATGGTGACGTCTCCTTCGACGGGCACTGGGATAGGCTGAAATGGGGAAACCTGTGGAATTTTATATTGAGGTTGTGGAACCCCATTATCTTCGGGTTTAGGCGACGAGGTGACAGGTTGCCTGTCTCTGAGATCAGCTTCATTGTAGTTTAGGTTGTCCTCCTTTGTGTAGTCGACGAGGGGAATGTCATGGTTGTCGTTGTCCTCTCCGGCCATACTGGAAGGATGGAGTATGGATTGGAGCTTTGACCTTCTGTTGTAGAAGAAGGGGATATCTAGTTTCCCACATACGGCGCCACTGATCTTACCTGATCAGAAGGGCCCTCCAGAGGTCGAGCACGAACAGGGTGATAGTTGACAAGCGAGGAGGGGGTGTACCTGTAAGGCACCCCGATGCCAAAGTGAGTATATGATACATAAATGGTAAGAGAGAGAGAGAGAGTGTTTCAGAATACCTGACCCTTTAGTGAAAAAGGGTATTTATAGTGAGCCCCCAGCACTGAGCCAAGGTTCTTCCTTGGGCTGGATTAGCTAAGCCCAAGGAAGAACTACCAAGGTACGCGTGGGAGCGTGTAAAACCTAGCATGTGGTCTTGCCCTTGGTCCAACTGCCCCTATCTTTCAGGAGATAAGGTGGACAGTTGGGTTACGTGGCAGGTGAGGGGGAGACGAGGTCTCCCCATCATAGTTCAATGGATAAGGTATTTTCCCGATGCGCTAAGCACCTGCTCGGGCAGTTGTAAGTCTGTCCGACGATGCAGAAGGCTTGGCTGACTGGACGGGCCTCTGCCCGACATGTTGGGCTATAGGCCAACGGTGTCCTCGAAGCCCAGTCCGGAACACCATGAAACCTAAATGAGAACTTGACAGAGTTAAGGTGCATGTTGTATTATTTGATAGAGCATAATATATGTCTTCCAAGATATTCACAATGATTTTTATCGTCTTATTTTTCACTACCATGTCGTCTATATATATTTGTAATTTCGTCCCAAATTGATTTGCAAATATTGTGTCAATTATTATTTTATAACTGACATCAAATTTCGTAAGGTCAAACGACATAACCTTGCAGTAGTAGTTACAAATAATTGTTCGTCAAGAATGTTGTCATAGGCAAGTGATTGGTCGCTTCCAAGCAATTATAGATCTAACTGCAAGTGCATAGCCTATTGTGTAATTTTAAAATATATCGATCTTACAGAGACTAATATCAAATTCTATAGTTCCTAGTTGTTATGGTGTTTATCAAAGGATAATAAAAATATTAAGTAGACATGAAAATACATAAGTAAATTTGGTAAAGCAGAAGAATAAAAATATTGAGATGTAATTCACATCAATCAACAATGCATCTTAACACTGATAGCTTCAGTTAGAGATTTCTGCAGCTTCCCATCAGACTTTCAAACTGTTCGAGACGCTGCATACCTTCATTTTATTTACAGGAAATTCTAACGGTCTTTGAGAGTGTTGTTTATGAGAGTAGACAAATAATTTTGTTGCTCTAGTTCAGTGTTAACCAGTTAACACTTTGGTTAACCGGTTAACACAGTGTAATTTTGTGTAAATATGCAGGTTTTGAATCCGTTAATCGGTTAACACTTTGGGTAACCGGTTAACACTAAAATAGATTGGGTTTTTATGTGCATTTTCATGGTTGTTTGCATACCATTCCATCCTTAATCATCATGGATAATTGTGATATCATTTTAGGTAATTGTTAGGAGCTATTTGCATGCATGTTGGTGCATGTTCACATTCATTCGACGCGTGAGTTTGTGCATTCCCGATACTTGGCATAATCATTTGTTTACGTCTATGAATCATTGTACATGATGATTACATGTTTGCATCATAATAATTATTCAATATGCTGGAGTGCAATATCTATGCACTTGTTTCATGTTTTCATATTCATACACATAAACTTGAAACGTGCATGAAGGTTGATGTTTGCTCAAAGGTGATACATGATTCAATGTTGTTGATGTGCATTCTTGTTATTGCCATGTGTTGAGATGTTTGCATTAGCATATGTTCTTGGTTGCATGTTGACCATAAATGTATTTGGCTTTGCATGTTCATTTCTTGATTATGTGATGCATTTAAGATTCTTAGATGCATATTCATGCTTGTTTGTTGATGGTTATACATGCTCATTAATACATGATCATGATGCATCCTTGACATGTCATTGCTGCATAATGCATAAGGTTGCACATTTAATCTTGATGTTTTCATTTGTGCATCCAAATTTTCCTTGCATTCTATTGTTGTCTTGCTGCATAAGTGCTGTAGAAAGTGTGTAGTTTTGTGTTCTGTTTTGACTTCTAACACCTGTCTTGGTGCTGAATGTGGGCTGCTATATGTTGTTTGTGTTTATTTGCTTATTTCATGCTTATACAAGTGCTTGAGCGATGTGATAAGTGCTTCTTGATTTTATTTTCTCATTTTTCTAACTTTTCAGGGGCTATGGTAAGTTATAAGAGTGTGGATGTGCATCCACATTCTAAATTCTTCCCTCATCTTTTAGACTTTCAATTTGTGATTGATTAAGCATTTAAGATGCTTTGCTTGTACAATCTTCTTTTATCCCTCTTATGAACAACTTAACTTCCATCTTGGAAGTAAGTTGCTTTCTTCTTTTCTCTTTTCTTCTTCTTCTTCTTCTTCTTCTTCTTCTTCTTTCTTTTTTCTTCTCCTATCCTTATCCTTTCTTTTAGGATATAGATCTCATACCTCACTAACCCCAGGATATCCAAGCATGATAACTCTTAGGATTGTTAGTCTCCCTTTAGACTTTTACCTTTTGAGTCTCTTTTGAGTCTTTCTCTTTCTCATCTCAAAACAAAAACTAAAAAACACCTAATAAAGGTTGAAATGACTTCTTGTGCCATATCCTTATTCCATGGGGCACTTACATCTATCCCATCTTGGGGTAATGTGAGCTTGTCTAGCATGGTGCACAAGTCTTCAACATGAAGTTGTTTCACAAAGAAAACTAAAAAACATTTCTTCATTTAAAAAAATAACAAAAACACTTAATAAATAAAATAGGCTAGTGTGCTTGAGCCTGAATCTTTGGAACTAGGTTAGGGGATCTCCTCCATACTTAGGCGCTCTTCTTCATTCCATCTTGGAGTAATGTAAGAAGTACACATTCCATTGAATGAGACTTTAATACACTCTCCAATGTAAACTCTCAAATAAAAAGCTTCTAAAAACCTTCAACAAACAATAAACATCTTTCCTTTAGGATTTCTCTTCTCAACTCCTTCATTCTAAACGAAATAACTTGCTCCTACTTGTCTTTTGCAAGATGGTAAGCGTACTTGTTCTAGAAGAGCCTGCAACACCTGAGCATATGCATAAGTAGTTCAACCATAAAAAACACAAGCAAGTTGTGTCAGTCTTATTGAGTCGAACTACGGTGTTCTGACTTTCCTATTACACAAAGGGAATACGTAGGCACAAGCAACGACGCTTGGCGAACACAATCCTTCAGTCTCTTTCCTTGTTCTTTGTGCCATTTCATCTCCTTATCCTTTAATTTCATTCTTCCTTATTTCTTTTCAGTCCTTTCCAGTAGCAGTTGCAGCAGTAGCAGATACCCTTACCTTTTGAAATAATGCTAGCAAGCGTGGATCCCTTTGAGTACGATGGACGATCTGGGTGCTAATACATTCCCATTTCGTAACCAACTTCCTTGACCTTTCTCTTTGGTTTGCGAGACCCCGCTTTCTCCTTCTTCCGGGTTTGTGCAACATTACCATTCCTTCTGGATAAAAATGCCTGGCTGGCGACTCTTCCTTTTCCGCACCACTTTCGCGTCTGTACCAGGATGGAAATCCCAGGAGCGACACACATGAAAAGCTTCAGAATTAGCTTTTAACAAACATAACCAAGTAAACTTGGTGTAGGCATCAACAAAAGATATATAGTAAGTATATCCAGAAACAGAAACCTTTGGAGAGGCCCCCACAAGTCAACATAGATGAATTGTAGAGGTTTTGTGTAAACAATGTGTGTAGTGGAAGAAGGAAGCGTATGAGCTTTTCCCATATAACAAGCAGCACAAAACAACTCATTATATTTATGCGAAAAAGGAACATTACAAATTTGTAATACACGATTAAGAGTATATAAATGAGGGTGACCAAGTTTTAAGTGCCAAACATAGGGAAAACTAGAGTGTACATTTGTAGTTAAACTAACACTAGATACACAATTATATGCAGAAGGTAAACAAGGCAAAAAATGAAGCTATAACATATTTAGACAATTGAAAAGTTGGAAACACATAGATGCCATCTTGTCCTACATGTCATTCAAGAAGAACAACATAAGAATCCTGAGATTTCACTATGCTTTTATCAAGAAAGAATAGAAAATAAACATTGTTATCTTTAGAAAACTGTCTGACACTAAGCAAATTTTTGGTAATTTGAGGGACATGCAATAAATTAATGAGTATAAGAGGAGTGTGCGTGTGTGTGTGACAAGGTGCAATGAAATGACTAACACCAGTAGAAAGAATGGGCAAACCATGGCCATTTCCTACATAAATTTAATCATGACCTTCAAAAGGAGTAGGTTACTGAATATTCCTTGAGTCATTGGTAACATGGAAGAAAGCTCCTGAGACTGGAAGCCAAGCAGACGCAGTTGAGGAGGCTGGTACATAATTTGCAACAAATGTGCTAGGAGGTGGAAAAGGCATAGTTGGAGGCCTAGGCTGTTTGGACCATACATTATAAGCTCATTGAGGTGAAAAAGTGGGAGGTCCATACCAATATCCAGAAGTTGGATAAGAACTAGCACTAGCAGCTCGAAACTGATTGTTGAACCTATGCCAGCAGTTTAAAGCAAAATGACCAAATTTAGAGCAAACCTGACATTGAACATTGCTATTTGTCGCTCCCCGGATTTCCATCCTGGTACAAACGCGAAAGTGGCACGGAAAAGAATAGAGTCGCCAGCCAGACATTTTTATACCGAAGGAACGGGAATGGTAATGTTGCACAAACCAGAAGAAAAGAAGAGGAAGGGCACGGGTCCTGCAAACCAAAGAGACTGAGTTTGGGAGTCGGTTACGACCTGGGAAGGTATTAGCACCCCAGATCGTCCGACGTACCCGACGGGATCCACGCTTGCAAAGAAACTGTTTCAAAGGGTGAAGAAATGAAAGCTGCTGCAAAGAAAATGAACTAAACTGGATAAAAGAAAAGAAAAGGGAACTGAAAAAGAAATAAAAAGAAAAAATGTAGGGAAAATAAAGATTATGCTCGAACGGGCCCTACCCCGCTGCCTACGTACCTCATCGGGAAAATGAGGATCAGAGACGCTGTAGTTCCCCTAACTATGGGTAGAAAATATTGCCTGTGTTTTAAAGCTTGAACTGCTTATGTCAATGCTCAGGTATTGCAGGCTCGGACGACAAGTGCGTAACCGTCTTGCAAAATGACAAGAAGAAGAAAGTTCGCGGATGGAGCGAAGGAGATGAGAAAAGAATTCCCGAAGGAAAGACGCTTATTGTTTGTTTGTGTTTTTTAGAAGCTTTTTAGGAGTGAAGTTTGCATAGGTAAGTGTACCTAAGTCTTACTCACTGAGATATGTACATCTCGCATCATCCTGAAATGGAATGCACAAGAGGCACAACTTTCTATGGAGGAAATCCCCAAATCTAGTCCCACAAGTGAAGGCTCAGACACACTGACCTATTAACATTTATTAAGTATTTTTTGTGATTTTTGATTAAGAAGTGTTTTTTATGCTTTTCTTTGTGAGGTAATCTCATGCTAAGACCTATCCACCACGAGGGATAACTTACACCTCGCCCCGAAACGGAACGCGTGCAAGTATCTCATAGCAAAGTCTCATGTCACATGAGAAGACTCAACCTTTATTAGAGTGGATTAGAATTAAGTTTGAAGATGAGAAGAGAGAGCACCAAAAGGATCTCAAAAGGTGAAAAATCTAAGGGAGACTAGAATCCTAAATGTTGTCATGCATGGATGAACCTAGGTTAGTGAGGTTTGAAATCTATCCTAATGAAGAAGAAGAAAAGAAAAGAAGAAGAAGAAAAAGAAGAAGAAGAGGAGGAGGAGAGGTAAGGCCTAAGCCCAAAAATCACAAGATTAGAACAAATAATGATAAGAAGAGAAAAGATAAGATTTGGAGATGTGGGAATCACATCCACACCTCCCACTTACCAAAGCCCCTGAAATGGTTAGTGACACAAGTATAAAAGCAATACAAGATGAACATAATACCATACTAAAACCATACAACCAGAAGTGAATTCATGCACATAACATTCAATGCAAATACAAGTCACAAGCATGAGAAGAGAACCACACAACCACACATGAAGCAAAATGAATTGCTATGGCAAAACAAAAGCAAACTTGAGAAGATGCAAAGAAAAATAAACAAGTTACAAACTCAAGGTACAAGACCAGAACACTAATCATGTTAGAAGAAGGCCTAAGAAGCAAGAGAGATGAAGAGAAGAGATACACAAAGTCAAGTGGTAACATCATGAGAAGAAAGAAGCAAAGGAAGTGCATAAGAATGAAAAGATTTCAAAGGCAACCACACACAAAATTCCTAAGACACCAACCACAACCCAAGATCAGAGAGATATCATCATCCTAATAAGGCTCTAAGAAAGTTGAAGAAGTTGGCACAAGTGCCCTTCTAAGCTAAGGAGAGAGCATATGATCCCAAGGAGACAAAATGGGACAAGTCAAGAACAAAAATCCAAATCAAATCAAGTGAGCATTCAAAAATTCTGCAACTTTGCACAAAAGAACTTCAATCATACCATAACAACATGCCAAAAGGAGGGAAAGAAATTCAGAAGCTAAACAAGTCAAATGAGGGTTCAAATATCAACTAGGGTTAGATGGCTTCACTCACAAGTTAAGGACCAAAATCAATTAAATAAAATTCTAAAAATCAGAACAAAAATCAACAAGAAACTACATCCTATCATGAATCCAAAGCAAAAAGAACCAACCAAAAATTCAAAATAATGATCAAGATAGAAAATGGACAAGTCAACATGCTTCAAAATGAATTAAAATGAATTAATTAGAATAAAGAATTAATTTCCACATGTCAAAATAAAATAAATGGAAAATAAAAATGTTAAAAATTAAAGAAAACTAAAATAACATTCATGAATTTTTTTAGAATTTTTTGAAACTTAAAACTATTTTTAAAAATTAAAATCCAAACTGAAAATAAAATGAAAACAAAAAATGAAATAAAAAAGAAGAAAGAGCCAGGGGGTGCAATCAGCAAGGTTTCCAGTTCAAATATGTTGGGCCTCATACGCAGGGGGGTTGAAATAGCACTCAAGCCCAGTCAAAAGTCAGCGCAAAACACTATAGTTAAAATGGAAATTCAATAATTCAGAGAAAAACAAAGACCATTAGATCAAGTGGACGTGCCAGATCAGTCCACTCATTAAAGCAAGTCAGCAAAATGATTGGTTGGGGTTGAGGGCACATATTAATTATGGTGTGGTGAGAAACATGGTGAATTAAAACAGAAATAAAACACACGTGCAAGGGAGGTGGCTTCATTTATGAGGTGTCAACATGATGTCCATTCATATGAGAGATCCTACGGCTGTGGAGTTGTCTTCTTCATCAAAACCCTAATGAACACAAACCCAGAATCCGGTGACCGGAGCTAGGGCTCCGTCACCGGAAAACACAAACTATGAACAAATCATTAAATAAAAGGATCAAAACCCCCAGATTGAATAATTAAGGCACGCTGAATCCAAACATGGTCATGAAATTCACCATGGATCACTAAACAAGCTGGATCAAAGAGAAACAGATCCAAATATGAAACTTCAAATCAACACAAAACACTCAATTCTCAAGCATTTCTCAATCTAAAAGGTGCAGAATACTCAGCATAACAAGCACAACACATTGCATACATCTAATTTCATTTCCAGATCCACAAATTTCAAAGTATACCTGAGCTTGCAGATCCTTCAAATCACCAGAATAAAGCTTCCAATGCTGCATATCTACTTCCTCTAACTTCTTATTACAAAATAAATGCAAAAGAAGCCTTGAATGCTCCTAGATCTTGAGGTTTGATAGCAACTGCTCTTGAATGGCACCTCTTGAAATCTTGAGCTTCAGCTTAAACCAATGGTGGATTAATGATCCTTAAGCCTCAAGGATTCAGAATATATGATTTGTTTGTGAAGAGAGTGAGGGAGATGAGAGCTTTGAAGAGAAATGCAGTAATGCAAGAAAGTTGGATTTGAGAAAATGAGAGAGAGTCTTCCTGCATTTAGGGCATGCTTAGCTTATATATGAGGTGCTTGTCTTGCTGATTAGGGTTTGCATTGAGTGGTGGCATGAGGAGTGTGAGAGGGATCAATTTGCAAAATTGCATGAAAAGGAATAATTGGTGATTTGCTCGTGCACTTCATTCCACTTTGCACATGCTGATCTCATTTGGTTCACTCATTCACCATTGCATTAAATACTGGCCCTTGGATGATTGTATCATGCTTTTCCCATGACTTTGCAAAAATTGCATTTTATGAAATGTCATGCACTCATGCACGAAAATGCTTGCTTCCTTGGGAAAAAAGCCTTCTCATACATTGCCTTGAAACACTATGACATTATTTTGTTCATAACATCACTTGAAAGTAAGTTAAATGTGTTTTTTTTTGCATCTGTGAAGAACTTGAAAACCATGCCATGCCCTAAAAATCCTCCAACTTTCGAAGGGCATTCCTCCTAAACCATAAGGGCTATGAAAAAGTACTTGTACTTTTTGAAAATGGGAGACTTTAATCTTCAACTTTCATGTTTGGCTTTGGTCCATTTGAAGCTTTTTTCACCAAGTTATGCTTACTTGAAAATTAGGGTAAAAACTTGCTAAAAATGGAAATTCTCATTACCACACTTATGCCAATTTTGCAAAACACCTAAAAACCTCATGATTCTTAATCCTTGATCTTGACAAACCTCTTCTAAGGTTATAAGAACATCCCTTGGCTAGAAAAATGGGGTTTGACCCTTTGAAATCTCACAGTTGACTTTTAGAATGCATAGTTGACCAATTTCTTCATTTACAAGCAACTGAAGAAATACTTGACTTCCACAATGAATTTTCTCACCAAATTTCATACATAGGATCCTCTTAACATATGAGAGACTTTTCCCAAATGGAATTGCCAAAGTTATAAGGTTTTCATGCTTGAAACTCAAACCCTAATTTGGGATCATTGTGTAGGAGCTTTGCCCTAGCTTGAATTCCCTGATGATCTTCCAACCTTCTGAGCTTTTGTGAATGATCTTGAACTTGTGAATGCAATGTAGACTTCTCATAGGACTTGAAAAAATCCATTGGGCCCCTTGTCATAGCTTGTGATGCCTCAAAACCCTCAACAGATGATCATATGCCTAAGGCTAGGTCATGAGAATGTTATGCCTCATCTTTCCATGCTAAGATGTCAAGAATATGATATGCTTATGATGAATATGATATGATATGCTGCTTAAAAAGGGCAAATTTGGGGTGTTACAGCTTCCCCTATTCAAACAACTGTTAATCTGAAAAGGACGGTAGCACGGGCTATCGACCATTCAAGATAAACTGTGGTTGAATACCAAGAAAACCTGAAATTTGCACTCTGATGGAGAACGTAAAAACTGGGAAATAAACCTAACCAAATGACGCTTTGGTAGCTGAAGGGGAGAGAAAGCAGACGAGCTCCTTCCAAGTTGAAATTGTTATTTGGAATCAAAATACTTTGACAGACGAGTCTTCTTCGAACAATCCTGTTACGCCAGGAACTGGACATACGAGCCCTCACATACTTTGCCAGACATATAACTTAAGACAGACGAATCTCCCTTGGATACACCTGTTACGCCAGGACCAGTGATGCACTTAAGTCTCTGGGATAGACAGGCATAATTAAGGTTGACGAACCCTCCTCATATATTATCCGTGGATATATGATCTAAGATAGACGAGCCTTCTTCGAGCAAACCAGTTACGCCAGGTGCAACATTAACAAGTGGTATTTGAGACAGACGGGCCTCCTTCGGATAAACCTGTTACGCCAGGACCGGTGACCATTTTGACATTTATTCCCACAATCAGGATTTCAACCTCTTCAATACAGAAGAGTATTGGATGACCATCAAGAGAAACACAGACGAGTGCCAAAAGTCAATGATACAAACGAATATCAGACGATGATCCTAGAAACACAGACGAGCGCTTCAGGCGATGATACAAACGAATATCAGAAACTCAAACACAGACGAGCATCTCAGGCGATGATACAGACGAGTACCAAGGTGATTATAAAATCAACACATGTGGATATAAGCTAACACAGACGAGTGTTTGGAGTAGCAATACATACGAGTACCGAGATGATATGGACGAGTATCCAAACAATGCAGACGAGCTTCAGACAAAAAACGAACACAGACGAGTGCTGGGAAGTGCGGACGAGCAACCACAAATATTACATATCAAACAGAAATGAGTGTTGGAGAATGCAGACGAGCAAGCAACATTTACAACCATGGGTAACTGCTGGGGAAAGCAAACGAGCAAAACCAAAGTGGTAACACAGACGAGTGTTGAGAAATGCTGACGCCGGCAATAAAGTATGAACACATACGAGTGCGGGGAAATGACGATCTTCCAACACGACTGGGGAGATATTTCCTCAAATGTCCTCTGTTAGTGACAAGAGTTTTGACAGATAAACTCTGTGGGGAATGGGCCTCCCACTGCCTGCTAGGCCTACTCCACTGGGGAACATAAACTGCTTGGGGATCCTACCTGCCATGACTTAGCTGGGGAAAGATCTGCTTGAGAGAATGTGACGCCATCCTGCAAAACCTGCAAAAACAGAAAACACATATGTGCCCCGGGGACTTGCATGGTATGATCTGTTCATCCATCGTCACCCGACACTCAAAGAAGATTTCAAATGTTTCCCTGCAATGTCAGTTTTCTTTCAAATTATCACCATGTTTTAAATGCAATGCTATTTTCGCCAAAAATTTAGGACATTTTGCAAACAAACATAAACACAACACAACTTTTGACTGAATATTCTTTTACTGAAAGGCCTCTGAATAGGCAAAGTTTTACATCAGGAAGCAACCACCTGGAAAGAGGTAGCTACCATAAAATTGAGAAAATAAACTATCCTAATGGCAATGGGCACGACATCCCAATGAATTCCCTTTCTGCTATGACTAGCATGTCTTCAAAACTCTCCATTCTTGCCTTTGCTTTCTGAGAAGATGAGGGGACTGATTCCTATCCTTCTGATGTTGTCAAGCTGTATGAAACGATGATTTGGTTCAGATTACTCGGATCGCAATTGTTCGCTTATTCCCTTATTTTGCGTGGATCGCCCTTTCGGGTTTTCAATCCACCGGGATACCCTTTTTTGCCTGAGCTGTCCAATGTGGCTTTTTAACTCAGCGGGTGTACACATTCTTTTTATTTATTTTCCCTAACTTTTGTCTGAGCTTTTTATTCTGTCTTTAGCTCGCCGGGATGCCATTTTCTTGCCTGGACTTTAATTCTGTTTTTGTTTCCAGCGGGTCTCTTTATGAGAAGTATTTTTTAACTGCGTCTGAGTTAACAGGGGATTGGAAATCTTCTCCATCCATAGTGGTGAGCATCAGTGCTCCGCCTGAGAAAACTTTCTTCACTATGAATGGTCCTTCGTAGTTCGGGGTCCACTTGCCCCTGTGATCTGAACCTGGGGGAACGATCCTCTTGAGCACAAGCTCTCCTACTTGATACTCCTGAGTACGTACTCGTTGGTGGAATGCTCACTTCATTCTCCTCTGATAAAGCTGACCATGACAGATAGCCGCTAATCTCTTTTCCTCAATTAGACATAGCTGATTGTATCGAGAACGCACCCATTCAGCCTCCTCAAGCTTCACATCCATCATCACACGCAATGAAGGAATTTCTACTTCAACAAGCAAGACTGCCTCCATACCATATACCAATGAGAAGGGAGTTGCCCCAATTGACGTCCTGACTGACGTTCGGTACCCATGCAGCGCAAATGGTAACATCTCATGCCAATCTTTGTAAGTGACAACCATTTTTTGCACAATCTTCTTGATATTCTTATTTGCCGCCTCTACCACACCATTCATCTTTGGTCGGTAAGGAGAAGAATTGTGATGCTGGATCTTGAAGTCCCGACATAATTCTTCCATCATCTTGTTGTTTAAGGTAGAACCATTGTTAGTAATGATCCTTTCGGGCACTCCGTATCTGCAAATAATGTCTCTTTTCAAAAATCTGGCTACCACTTGACGAGTGACATTGACATAAGATGCTGCTTCAACCCACTTAGAGAAGTAATCAATCGCAACCAGGATGAAGCGATGACCATTTGAAGCAGTAGGCTCTATCTTCCCAATCATGTCAATGCCCCACATGGAAAAGGGCCAAGGATATGACATGACGTTGAGCGGGCTAGGAGGAACATGCACCTTGTCTGCATAAATCTGGCACTTGTGGCATTTACGGGCGTATGAACAACAGTCTGCATCCATTGTCATCCAATAATACCCCGATCTCAACAACTTCTTAGCCATAGCATGTTCTCCTGCATGAGTACCGAAGGATCCCTCGTGGACTTCCTGCATTAACAGGCTTGCTTCATGTCTATCCACGCATCTGAGCAAGACCATGTCAAAGTTTCTCTTGTATAAAACCCCGTCTGTATTCAAGAAGAAACTAGCAGCAAGTCGTCTTAAGGTCTTCTTGTCATTGGATGATGCCCCAACTGGGTATTCTTGCTTTTCCAGGAATAGCTTGATATCAAAGTACCAAGGTTTCTCATCAGACACTGCGTCTACAGAGAAAGCATGAGCTGGTGCGTCAAGCCTGGAAATGTCAATCCTGGGCACATAATTCCAACACAAGACTTTAATAGACGAAGAAAGAGTAGCCAATGCGTCGGCAAATTGATTCTCATCACGTGGTATGTATTGCAGCTTAACCATTGTGAAGAACGTCAACAGTTTTCTGGCATAATCCCTGTATGGAATTAAATGATCTTGATGCGTATACCACTTGCGGGTAACTTGGTTGATAACGAGGGTTGAATCTCCGAATATATCGAGGGTCTTAATCCGAAGATTAATAGCCTCCTCTATTCCCATTATGCATGCCTCGTATTCTGCTTCATTGTTGGTGCAGCCAAAATTAATTCTGGCAGCGAAGGGAAAGTGAACACCTTCAGGAGTGATAAGAACAACACCAACTCCACGTCCATTGATATTGACTGCCCCATCAAACATCAACTTCCATTTGGATTCAGGGTCTGGCCCCTCCTCCGGAAGTGGTTCCTCGCAATCATTTTCTTTGAGGTACATGATGTCCTCATCAGGGAAATCAAACTTCATTGGCTGATAATCATCTTCAAGAGGTTGCTGTGCAAGATAATCTGACAATACACTTCCCTTGATGGCTTTCTGAGAAGTATAATGTATGTCGTACTCTGTTAAGATCATTTTCCACCTAGCAACCCTTCCGGTTAATGCTGGTTTCTCAAAGATATACTTGACAGGATCCATTTTGGAAATTAGCAGTGTGGTATGGGTCAACATGTACTGTCTCAGTCGGCAAGCAGCCCATACCAAAGCGCAACAAGTTTTCTCGAGCAGTGAGTAACGGGATTCACAGTCGGTAAACTTTTTGCTAAGGTAATAAATAGCGTACTCTTTTCGACCAGACTCGTCATGTTGGCCTAGAACACACCCCATTGACTCTTCTAACACAGTCAAGTACATGATAAGCGGCCGTCCTGGAACTGGAGGCATCAGAATTGGAGGTGTCTGCAAATATTCTTTTATCTTATCAAAAGCTCTTTGGTAGTCTTCATTCCACATGACCGTTTGCTCTTTTCTTAGCAATTTGAATATTGGCTCACAGGTGGCAGTTAGATGAGATATGAACTGTGAAATGTAGTTCAATCTCCCTAAAATCCCGCGCACTTCTTTTTCTGTTTTCGGTGCAGGCATATCTTGTATTGCTTTTACTTTTGCAGGATCCACCTCGATTCCTTTCTGACTAACAATGAAACCCAATAGTTTCCCGGAACGCACTCCGAAAGTGCACTTGTGTGGGTTTAACCTCAACTTATACTTTATCAGTCTGTCAAACAGCTTCTTGAGGTTGACCAGATGCTCTTCTTCGTTTCGGGACTTAGCAATCATATCGTCCACATAACACTCTATCTCCTTGTGTATCATGTCGTGGAACAATGTGACCATATCCCGCTGATAAGTTGCCCCGGCGTTCTTCAAACCAAAGGGCACCACCTTATAGCAGAATGTACCCCACGGGGTAATGAACGTTGTTTTCTCCATGTCTTCCGGCGCCATCTTAATCTGATTATACCCGGAGAAGCCATCCATGAAGGAAAATACCGAGAATTGAGCAGTGTTATCTACCAACACATCAATGTGAGGTAATGGAAAGTCATCTTTTGGGCTCGCTCTATTCAAATCCCGATAGTCAACGCACATCCGGACTTTGCCGTCCTTCTTTGGTACAGGCACAATGTTAGCTACCCAAGGTGGGTAACTAGTTACGGCAAGGAATCCGGCATCCCATTGCTTCTGAACTTCCTCCTTGATCTTCATCGCCATGTCAGGACGGGTTCTTCTCAACTTCTGTTTCACAGGAGGACAGTCCTCTCTCAATGGTAGCTTATGCACAACAATGTCGGTATCCAACCCTGGCATATCTTGATATGACCAGGCAAAGATATCCACATACTCACGCAGCATACCAATCAACTCTTTCTTTACTTCGGCCTGCAGACTGGCCCCAATCTTGATCTCCTTCTTCACATCTTCAGTGCCGATGTTGATGATCTCAATTTCTTCCTAATGAGGCTGAATAACTCGTTCCTTTTGTTTCAACAATCTGACCAATTCTTCAAGGAGTTCACAGTCTTCCTCAACCCCTTCATCAGCTTGGTAGATAGGATTGTCAAAGTCACGCGTGTCGCTCCCCGGATTTCCATCCTGGTACAAACGCGAAAGTGGCACGGAAAAAGAAAAGAGTCGCCAGCCAGGCATTTTTATCCCGAAGGAACGGGAATGGTAATGCTGCACAAACCAGAAGAAAGAAGAGGAAGGACACGGGTCCTGCGAACCAAAGAGACTGGGTTCGGGAGTCGGTTACGACCTGGGAAGGTATTAGCACCCAGATCGTCCGCCATACCCGATGGGATTCACACTTGCAAAGAAACTGTTTCAAAGGGTGAGGGTATGAAAACTGCAACAAAAGAAAAGAAATGGACTGGAAAAGAAACTGAGAAAAGAAATGAATAAGAAATGAAAGGGAAAAATGTAGGGAAAATAAAGATTGTGCTCGAACGGGCCCTACCCCGCTGCCTACGTACCTCATCAGGATAATGAGGATCAGAGATGCCGTAGTTCCCCTAACTAGGGGTACTAAAAGGAAATTTCTTGTGAATTAAGGCTTGAACTGCCTATGCCATTGCTCAGGTGTTGCAGACTCGGACGACGAGTGTGTAACTGTCTTGCAAAGTGACAAGTAGGAGCAAGTTCGCGTACGGAGCGAAGGAGATGAGAAAAGAATCCCGGAGGAAAGACGCTTATTGTTTGTTTGTGTTTTTTATGAAGCTTTTATGAGTGTGTCACAAGGAAGTGAACTCAAGCTCTTTTCCATGGAATGTGCACTTGTCACTACATTCCAAGATGGAATAATAGAACAAGCACACTCAAGTAAGGAGAAGATCCCCAAAACTTGAATCCAGAGATTAGGGCTTAAGCTCACTAACTTGCTTAATTATTAAGTGCTTTTGGTTATTTAAAAATGAAGAAGTGTTTTTTTTATGATTTTCTTTTATGAAGAAGATACCTCGATCAGACTTGTGCATCACAAGGTAAACTTGTACTATCCCAAGATGGGAAGACTACAAGCATACCTCGTGGAATAAGGATATGGATCAAATGCATCCCTTCAAAGTTATTAAAGTGTTTTTTTAGAGTTATGAGATGAGAAGAGAAGAAGAACCAAAAGGAACTCAAAGGAAAAATTCTAAAGGGGACTAAAAATAATCCTAAGTGTTAACATGCATGGATGTCCTAAGGGTTGGTGAGGTTTCTACCTTAATGAAGAAGAGAAGAAGAAGATAGAATGGATGAGAAAGGCCTAAGCCCAACAACAAAGGGTTAGTTCACATAAACATAAGAGGAAGAGATGAGAATTGGAGATGTGGAACTCAATTCCCACATCTCACCCTTACCATAGCCCCTGCAAGGTTAGTATGCATATAAATGAAACAAAATGAGCAAGATAACATGCTAACATCAAACAATCAGAAGTGAAATGGTATGAACATACGCACAATGCAAATGCAACTCAAAGAAGTGAGGAGAAGAAGTATGCAACGCAAAATGATGCAACATGAACACATATGGAAACAAATGCGCACTTATGAAACATGCAAAGCAAAATGCACAAAATAAAAACACAAAGCTCAATGCCAGAACCAAAATGAGATGAAGAATGGCTTAGGAAGCCATCAAGATGAAGAGAAACAAGATACAAGACCAAACAATGCCAAATGGGAGCAAGAGAAACCAAAAGATGAAGTTAAAACACTTAAAGAATCAAATGACTTAAAGAAGAAGCAAACTCAAAAATTCAGAAGACACAAGACCTATACTAGGACCAGGTAGGTACCCATACCCCAAAGGAACCCCAAATGAAAAGAAGAAATGGGCTCAAGTTCTTTTTTAGGTTTATGAGAGGCTTAAAGGTTCAAAAGAAGCAAAACGGGACAAGGTTCAAGATAAAATCCACAAATAATCAACCAGCCATCTAAATTTTCCACAACTGGAACCAAGTGGTCCTCAAACATGTTATATCAACTAGCCAAAAATATTTGCAAAGATTCAGAAAGGAACTAAGTCAAATGGAGGCAAGAGCATAAGTTAGGACAGAAAACTTACATCGCAAGATACCAGACCAAGACTCAAGAAATAAATTTCTAAAAATTCAGAGAAAAAATCACATGAAAAGGTCAATGTCTTAAGAATACAAAGCAAAAAGAATGGGATCAAAACTCCAAATATTGAAACCTATGGAAATTAGACAAGGAAGACTGGTCAAGAAAGGAAGTAAAAGAAGCTAGGTGCAATGGTGAATTAATTCTGACACGTGGATAGTTAAAAAAAATAAAATAAAAATATGACAAAATTTTAGAGACACAAAAGAAGGTTCATGAGTTTTTTGGGAATTTTTGGATGAATAAAAGTATTTTATACGAATTAAAATGAAACTGAAAATAAAAGAACTTAAAGGAAGAAAAAGAAATTAAATGAACTTGATGAGAGGTGTGATAGTAAGGAAATTTAACTGAAACTGAATTGGGCTGGAACGAGAGGGGGTGCGAATATCAACTGTTAGGCCCAAGCTGCGCGCATGACCATGTTGTTATGGTGGAGGTGTACCCACGCGATTGGAGGAGAAGGCCCTACCGGACGGTGACAAGTGTCACCGCCGGTATGGGCAGAATCAACAACAAAGGATATCCTTATCTCTTATCCTCCTCGAAGCTAACAAATCTCAATCAGAATTCAATTTAAATTTTATTAGGAACTTAAAAAATTTCTTTACAACACTAAACCTATTCTTCTTAATATCATAAAACGTAAAACCAACAAACAGAACAAAGCAAGCTCTCCCTTCAACCTTCTGCTCATCACCTTCTTCATCCCTTAGACCTACCCACCGGCGCCTCACCTCCTTCGCCGGAGACCGCCACACTCCACCGTCAAACTCGCTCCCACCTCTCCTCTCTCGCCGGATCGAACACCACCTTCCACAACCCTAACTTGACCTAGCCGCCGCCGCAAGATCGCCGGACCACCACCTCCTTTCTCCTCCTCGTTGCACAACCTCCCCCAAACTTTCACCCTCTCTCTCAGCGTCCTACTCATCCCCCTCGTATCCACGACCTCTCTCTGATCAACAAAAAAACGCACAAAACCTCACCTCTTCTTCATCCGAACTCAAACACTAGCCTAACCACCGACCTCTACCCGAATCCGCGAGCAAAACTCAAAATAAACTCACGGAACACCGGATCCACACAGCCAGAAACAAGCATTCACAAGCAATATCATTAGCGGCGAAACTCAAACAAAGAGAGATAATATCTTACCTAATACAATGAGGCCCGCACCGGTCCAATTGATGAAGATGTGACGCGTTCTTGATGAAGCTTTCCGAAAGAGAAGAGGATCCTTGATGATGACGAGCGAGAAGTTGAAGCTTGTGGTGTTGTTGACGACGATAATTCCTGCTTAACGCGAGCTTGACGGAGATGACAAAGCTACGACCGATTCAGTTTCGGTTTCGTGAGAGGACGACAATTGCCATTGTTTGTGATCTTGAAGAAATCTGATGTGTTACGGTTGCAAGTCGACGATACCGAGGGAAGCTTACGATAGAGAAATGGTGTTGCAGCTGGTAACTGTAATGATGTGTGGTTGATGAAGCTGATGAAAGAGCTAGAATTAGGCTATTGTGTTATGAGGGAGATTCAATTCGATTCGAAAATTGATGAAGATTGAATCGGTTTTCGTTTATGGTGAAGTGATGAAGAAGAGCAATCAGGTTCGTTTATTTGTGATCATGAAGAATGAATATTCGTTCGGTTATGGAGGAGAATGATGATTCTGGTTTTGTTAAGATGAAGATGATGAATGAAAATTTTGTTTGTGAAGATGAAAGTTCGGTGATGGTGTTGTATCATGAAGATGATGAGTGAAAAATCAATTTGTTATTGAATGAGGAGTGATGAATTTTGTTATGATTTTTTGTAATGGACTCAGTTTTGAATCAATAACTCCCATGAATTCTCTCTCACCTTTCTGTTATTGGTGGTGAAGAGAAGTCACACCAGAAATCTGTCACGATTTTTTTCTCAGCCTTTGTTATTTTTCTTTTCTTTCGTTTTTCCTTTTATTTTCTCTTTTCACTTCACTGTGTTTCATATGGTTTGCTGTGCGTTTTGACTCACAATTTTTGCGCTTTGGTGAGATAAGGAAAGCATGATGCTTGCGTGACTCTTGTGTATGCGTGAACGTTAAATTGGTGCGGAACGCGTTGCGACGTGCGTGATGAATGCTGGCCTTGTTGTCACGTGATGTTGTAGAGTGCAAATGGTCCTTTCTCTTTTTTTTTTCTTTTTTTTTTGTGTGACTCATATCAATTTCCTTTGCTTTGGTCAGTCAAGAGGAACCAAACTTAGGGTAATTGTTGTGAAAACTGTGAGAACAAGTAAGGTCCATTTGGGAAGTATTGGATGGAATATGCTTCATGATGTTTTCCTCAAAATAGCAATTATGAGCTTTATGAATATTTGCAAGTGGGCTCAATAAGTTGGTAAATGGGGGAATAATGAAAAAAAAGAAATATGAGTTGGGTGTAGAATGGACTCATAGACATTTTTACAAATTAATTTGAATGACTAGTCGGTTTAATATATAATATAAAAAAGTAAGAAATAAAATAAAAAGACATGGACTTGAATATAGATCATGAGCATGGTTTAAAACTTATATGGTTTTAAAAGGTGAATTATGAGTATAATAAAATAGTTTTGGATATGAACAAAAAAATGAATTGAAATTCGGATAAAAAATGGTTAGTTGGTCGAAACGGATATGAGAACCTGATGTTGGTTAGAAATAAAATGGATATTATGAACGATGCACAAATGGATAATGAGACTTTGATTTAAGGAACAGATGAATCCAAACTCAACCTTTTCTCTTTTTCCCCCAAAAGCCACTGATTAAATGAACACCATTGTTACTGAAACACTTGCAACTGAAACACAACCATCTGAAATGAATCATCCTCTGAATTTCTGATCAGATAATCCCTGAATTACTTTGAATCCGTCTGAATCGACCTCTGGGAAAATAAATCCACTGATGAGCCACTAATGAATGAATCTATCCCAAAAATTCTTATAAATCACAACTTGATAATCGGATGAATTAAACCCCCAACACTTGACCTTGACTATGCACCGCCTGAGAAATGGTCAGCTGAAAAAGATATCTAGCAACTGAAGCGAACAACTGACAGTTTGACCTAGATTAGGTCAAATATCCCTCTGAAATGGATCGCGAATGAACAAACACAATTGAAGCGAAATCACCTCCAGCCCTATGCAATGTTATGGATGATATGCTTCATTTTTCTATGCTAATGATGCCACGTGAAATATGAAAGTGATATGAGTATGATGAATATGATGTGATATGATGCTTAAAACGAAGAGGGCAAATTTGGGGTGTTACAGCTGCCCCTATTCAATCATCAGTTAATCTGAAAAGGACGATAGTACGGGCTATCGACCATTCAAGGTAAACTATGGTTGAATACCAAGAAGACCAGAAATTTGCACTCTGACGAAGAACGCAACGCCGGGAAATAAACCCAACCAGATGACGCTCTGGGGATTGCAGGGGAGAAAGAAGCAGACGAGCTTCTTCCAAGTTGAAACTGATATCTGGAATAAGAACAAGTTAAGACAGACGAATCTTCAAACCATCCTGTGACGCCAGGAGCTGGACATACGAGTCCTCAAAACACTGCAATACAACAATCTGAGACAGACGAGTCTTCAAACAATCCTGTGACGCCAGGAACCGGACATACGAATCCTCAAAGCTGCATATAACATGAGATAGACGAGTCTCCTTCGGATTTACCTGTTACGCCAGGACCGGTAATGCACTTAAGTCTGTGGGATAGAAATACAATCAAGGTAGACGAACCTTCTTCATATATTATCCGCGGATATATGGTATAAGACAGACGAGTCTTCTGAGCAAACCTGTTACGCCAGGTGCAGCAACAATAATTGGTGCTTGAGACAGACGAGCCTCCTTCGGATTTACCTGTCACGCCAAGACCGGTAACCATTTTGACATTAATTCCCACTGTCAGGATTTTAAACCTCTTCAATACAGACGATCATTGGATGATCATCAAGCTAACACAGACGAGTGCCAACAGTCAACGATACAGACGAGTATCAGACGATGATCTGAGAAACACAAACGAGCGCTTCAAGCAATGATACAGACGAGTATCAGCCATTGGTACAGACGAATATCAGAAATTCAAACACAGACGAGCATTTGAAGTAGCAACAGGAAAATATCAGGATAAACAACAAATCCTCACAATACAGATGTAAGTTAGCACAGACGAGTGTTGGGGATGATACAGGCGAGTATCCACACAAAGCAGACGAGCTTCAAGCAGATAATCAACACAGACGAGTACTGGAGATGATACAAACGAGTATCCATAAATATCAGGCATACCAAACACAGACGAGTGTTGGACAGTTGCAGACGAGCAACAGTTGGAAATACATATCAAAGCACAGACGAGTGCAACAAAGGATCCAATACCAAACACAGACGAGTGTTGGGAAAGTTGCATACGAGCAACAACATATAAGATACCACAACACAGACGAGCGTTGAGAATTGCAGACGAGTAACGACAAATATCATATCAGAACACAGACGAGTGTTGAAGAGTTGCAGACGAGCAACAACAAAAAGATATCACAACACAGACGAGTGTTGAACATTGCAGACGAGAAAACTCAAAGCAATCGTAAACCACTGCTGGGGAAGGCAAACGAGCAATACCGAAATGATAACACTGACGAGTGTTGAGAGATGCAGACGAGCAACAATAAAGCAGTAATATGTCCCTGTTGAGGAAAACTTCGCTTAGGGATAACACAGACGAGCGTTGAAAAACGCAGACGAGCGGTAAATCAGTGCCTGATTGGCCACAAGAGTTACAACTCTGCAGGGGAAGACAGGTCAAGAGGTCTGAATACCCAACTCTGACTGAGGTGATGAATACCTGACTGTATCATCAAATGACCCAAAAGTACGGCACCTTTGCTGGGAAATATTTAACTGACGGAGGTGAAAATCAAATATGAACTCTGTGGGGACAGGATCACCTTCAGACTTGGATGGGGAAGCTGCCTGAACAATACTCTGGCTGGGGAGAGCATCTGCTGATTCAAGACTCTGAGGGGACTCTTGCTGAGGATAGAATACTGATAACGTCAGGCTTTCAGATACCCTGTCGGGTATGCTCCACTGGAGAAGAAGAACTTGCTTGGGCTGCTGCCAAGGTTTAGCTAGACAAAATCTCTGCTGGAGATACCAAGCTTTCAGGTACCTGCTGGGAGAAGCTTGGGGAGATACTCTACTGGGGAAGAGTAAATTGCTTGAGAGAATGTGAAGCCATCCTGCAACCTACAACAACAGAAAACACACGTGTGTCCCGGGGATTTACGTGGAATGATCTATTCATCCATCGTCACCCGACACTCAGAGAGGGTTTACAGTTTCCCTACATGTCAATTTTCTTTTCAAAATTATCACCATGTTTAGATGTGATGCTATTTTTGCCAAAAATTCAGGACATATTGCAAACAAAAATAAACACACAACTTTTTGACTGAATATTATTTTTTATTGAATGGCCTCTGAATAGGCAAAGATTTTACAACAGGAAGCAACCACCTGGAAAGAGGTAGCCACTATAAAATTGAGAAAAGAAACTATCCTAATGGCAATGTACACGGCATTCCAAGGAGTTCCATTTCTGCTATGACCTGCATGTCTTCGAGACTCTCCATTCTGCTTTGGCTGTCTGCGGGGATAAGGGAATTGTTTCCTATCCTTCTGATACTGTCAAGTTGTACGAAACAATGGCGTGGTTCAGATAACTCGGATCGCAGTTGTTCGCTTATTCCCTTGTTTTGCGTGAATCGCCCTGTCGGGTTTTCAATCCACCGGGATACCCTTTTTGCCTGAGCTGTCCAATGCGGCTTTTCAACTCAGCGGGTGTACATTTTTTTTTTATTTCCCTAACTTTTGCCCGAGCTTTTTATTCTGTTTTTAGCTCGCCGGGATGCCCCTTTTTTGCCTGGACTATAATTTTGTTTTTGTGTCCAGCGGGTCTCTTTATGCGAAGTATTTTTTAACTGCGTCTGAGTTAACAGGGGACTGGAAGTCATCTCCATCCATAGTGGTGAGCATCAGTGCTCCTCCTGAGAAGACTTTCTTCACTATGAATGGTCCTTCGTAGTTTGGGGTCCACTTGCCCCTGTGATCTGAACCTGGAGGAACGATTCTCTTCAATACAAGCTCTCCCACTTGATACTCTCGAGTACGTACTCGTTGGTCAAATGCTCGCTTCATTCTCCTCTGATAAAGCTGACCATGACAGATAGCCGCTAATCTCTTTTCCTCAATTAGACATAGCTGATTGTAACGAGCACGCACCCATTCAGCCTCATCCAACTTGACATCCATCATCACGCGCAGTGAAGGAATCTCTACTTCAACAGGCAGGACTGCTTCCATGCCATACACCAAAGAGAAGGGAGTTGCCCCTGTCGACGTCCTGACCGACGTTCGGTACCCATGCAAGGCGAACGGTAACATCTCATGCCAATCTTTGTAGGTGACAATCATTTTCTGCATAATCTTCTTGATATTCTTGTTAGCTGCCTCTACCGCACCATTCATCTTTGGTCGGTAAGGAGAAGAATTGTGATGTTGTATCTTGAAGTCCCGACACAATTCTTCCATCATCTTGTTGTTAAGATTAGAACCATTATTAGTAATGATCCTTTCGGGCACTCCGTATCTGCATATGATATCTCTTTTCAGAAATCTTGCCACCACTTGACGAGTGACGTTGGCATAAGACGCTGCTTCTACCCACTTGGTAAAGTAATCAATCGCGACCAGGATGAAGCGATGACCATTCGAAGCAGTTGGCTCGATCTTCCCGATCATGTCAATGCCCCACATAGAAAAGGGCCAAGGAGATGACATGACGTTGAGCGGGCTAGGAGGAACATGCACTTTATCTGCATATATTTGGCACTTGTGGCACTTACGAGCAAATGAACAACAGTTTGCATCCATTATCATCCAGTAATACCCTGATCTCAGCAATTTCTTTGCCATAACATGCCCTCCTGCATGGGTACCAAAAGATCCTTCGTGGACTTCCTGCATCAATAGGCTTGCTTCGTGTCTATCCACGCATCTGAGCAAGACCATGTCGAAATTTCTCTTGTACAAAACCTCGTCTGTATTCAAGAAGAAGCTAGCAGCAAGTCTCCTCAAGGTCTTCTTATCATTGGAAGATGCCCCAGTTGGGTATTTTTGCTTTTCCAGGAATAACTTGATATCAAAATACCAAGGTTTCTCGTCAGACACGGCGTTTACAGAGAAGACATAAGCTGGAGCGTCAAGCCTAGATATATCAATTCTGGGCACATAATTCCAACACAAAACTTTAATTGATGAAGAGAGAGTGGCCAATGCGTCGGCAAACTGATTTTCATCACGTGGTATGTATTGAAGCTTAACTGTCGTGAAGAACGTCAACAGTTTTCTAGCATAATCCCTGTACGGAATTAGATGCTCTTGATGCGTATACCACTTGCCGGTAACTTGGTTAATGACGAGGGTTGAATCTCCGAATATGTCGAGGTTCTTAATCCTAAGATCAATTGCCTCCTCTATTCCCATTATACATGCCTTGTATTTCGCTTCATTGTTGGTGCAGCCAAAAGTAATTCTGGCAGCGAAGGGTAAGTGAATACCTTCAGGAGTAATGAGTACGGCACCAACTCCACGACCATTGATATTGACTGCCCCATCAAACATCAACTTCCATTTGGATTCAGGGTCAGGCCCCTCCTCCGGAAGTGGTTCCTCATAATCATTTGTTTTGAGGTACATGATGTCCTCATCAGGGAAATCAAACTTCGTTGGCTGATAATCATCTTCAAGAGGTTGCTGTGCAAGGTAATCCGACAATACACTTCCCTTGATGGCTTTCTGAGAAGTATACTGGATGTCGTATTCAGTTAAAATCATCTGCCACCTAGCAACCCTTCCGGTCAACGCTGGTTTCTCAAAGATGTACTTGACAGGGTCCATTTTGGAAATGAGCAATGTGGTATGAGTCAACATGTACTGCCTCAGTCGGCGAGCAGCCCATACCAAAGCACAACAAGTTTTCTCGAGCAGTGAATATCAGGATTCACAGTCGGTAAACTTTTTGCTAAGGTAATAAATGGTGTACTCTTTTCGACCAGACTCGTCATGTTGGCCGAGCACACACCCCATTGACCCTTCTAGCACGGTCAAGTACATGATTAAAGGTCTTCCTTCCACTGGAGGCATTAGAATTGGAGGCTCCTGCAAATATTCTTTTATTTTGTCGAAAGCTCTTTGGCAGTCATCGTTCCACCTGACCGTTTGCTCTTTTCTTAGTAGTTTGAATATTGGTTCGCATGTGGCCGTTAGATGAGATATGAACCGAGAAATGTAGTTCAACCTCCCTAAAAACCCGCGCACTTCTTTTTCTGTCCTCGGTGCAGGCATATCTTGAATAGCTTTTACTTTAGCAGGATCTACCTCAATTCCTCTTTGACTTACAATGAAACCCAGCAATTTCCCGGAACGCACTCCGAAAGTGCACTTGTTCGGATTCAACCTCAGCTTGTACTTGATCAGTCTATCAAATAACTTCTTTAGGTTGACCAGATGCTCCTCTTCGTCTTGGGACTTTGCAATCATATCGTCCACATAACATTCAATCTCCTTGTGGATCATGTCATGGAACAATGTGACCATCACCCGCTGATAAGTTGCCCCGGCGTTCTTCAAACCAAAGGGCATGACCTTATAGTAGAATGTACCCCACGGGGTAATGAACGTTGTCTTCTCCATGTCTTCCGGCGCCATCTTGATCTGGTTATATTCGGAGAAGCCATCCATGAAGGAGAACACTGAGAATTGAGCAGTATTGTCCACCAACACATCAATGTGTGGCAACAGAAAATCATCTTTTGGGCTTGCTCTGTTCAAATCCCGATAGTCAACGCACATCCGGACCTTGCCGTCCTTCTTAGGCACAGGAACAATGTTAGCTACCCAAGGTGGGTAACTAGTCACAACAAGGAACCCGACATCCCACTGCTTCTGAACCTCCTTTTTAATCTTCATCGCCATGTCAGGGCGAGTTCTTCTTAATTTTTGCTTTACAGGAGGACAATCCTCTCTCAGAGGTAGCTTATGCATCACGATGTTGGTATCTAACCCTGGCATATCTTGATATTGTAAACACCCCAAATTTGCCCTCACCCATTCACACCATGGCTTGTGATCATCTCATATGCATAAACACAATCATATCATCTCACATTTCATTTTTGATTCACTGGATAGTTTCTAAGTCATTTGCACCTAGGGTTTGTGATCTGAGCAACCTCAAAGCATCTTGAGCCATTCCAAAGGCCACCAATCACTTCAAAGGGATCCATGTGTGTTCTTATATCATGTTTCATCTCCTCAAAGTCAAAAATGCAGAGGAATCACAAGAGCTAGGGTTGAGTGGATGCAGAGCCAGGATGAACTGCACAGTTGACTGAAAATTAGGGTTTTGGTTTCAGAGGCCATAACTCCAAATTTTTTGGTCATTCTTGTTTCCATTGATCTCTATATGGTATAGGGAGTATGCATATCAATTTTCATGAAGAAATTCCATGGGGAAGTCATCTGATCAAGGGTTGACTTTTCAGACAAGTCAATGCAAAATCAGGGCATTTGAGGCCCCCAATGACCCAACCAATGGGTGATCTTCATCATTTTGAGTGTATATGATCTTTATTTGATCATGGAAGAAGGTTGAAGTTCATAAAAATCAAGAATTTAGGGTTTTTGCAAATGTTGACTTTTTGGGCATAGTTGACTTTTCAAGAATGCATCATTTTATGTCATTTTTCAAGCCTTGATTCATGATCCAAAAATGCTTCAAATGGAAAAACTTTGGTCATGAAAGTTGTAGATCTCATCTTTCCCTTTTCAAAAAGTACAAGAACATGATCAAACTCTTCTTGGATCAAAAGTTATGGTGTGGCAAAGTTGGCAAAAATCACTAAATTTCAAGTTATGCACCAAAGGCAAAAATTGCAAATTCTTCTTCCAAGGCCAATTCAGCCACCATATGGGCTTCTAATGCACTTAACATGATCATGTAACTCCTAAAAATCAGAAATGAACCAAGGATGTCATGGTTTCATGTTTGGTTAGGCAAGGAAGTCACATGTGAACCAAAATGTCACAAGTTGCAAAACTCATGATCATGCTCCCTCCTACTTGCAGCCTTGGATGCTGAGCTTTGCTAGCCTCTCACCTCACCTTGCTGCGCCAGCCCATGCCCATGTACTTGCCTAGAACCAAGCCCATGCCTCTCTTACAACCAAGTTGACATTTTGCAAAAGTAAACATCCCAATCAATAAAGGGCAGGTCACATCAACTGACCAATGAGATTAGTTTATGTGGATCACATGCTGGCTAAACATAAGAGGAAGCAAGGCTGAAACTCTCTCCACCACCACATACACCAAAACACTCCATTTTGCATATTGATTCGAATTTGTTTCCTCAGCTTACAAACACAAAAGCCAAGTCCATAGATCAACTCACCATGCCTCATTAAGCACAAAGCAACAAAGAACCAGGCCTGAAACAAGCCCTAACTCCATTTCACCATTTTCACTCCATAAAGCAAAAGCCTTCGAATCTGCTTCTACAAGCCATAAACACTCAAACAAATTCCACACACCAACTCACCTTGCTTCACTGACCAGAAACCACTCATTACTTTGGCCTGAAACCCTCCACAACTCAAATACGATTTTCACACTTCCTTGGTCAGAGCTTCTGCAAACTTACTCAGGAGGCTTTCTAAACTCTAACCAAGCATCCAAAGCTTCAAAGGGGGATCATTGTGACTTGTTTGAGCCAAGAAACTAGCCAGAAAGTGCCAGAGATCAGAGTTCCAGTTCAGGTGAGCTTCATGAACTTTTTTCCCAGGAGTTGTTTTTTAAGTTCTTAATTGGTTCTCTATGTTCCACTGATCATGATGGTATGTTTGGTTTCGAAAATCATTGAGTTTTGAGCATGTATGATGTCTCTGAAATTTTTGACCTAAATCCCTTTTGATTCGATTCAGCCTGAATACGAAAAATAAATGCATTTTGTTTGTTGATTCATGTTGTATGCTGCTTGGGGATGAATTCTGGGCAGAAAGATTGTGTTTTAGATACCTAGGGAGTGAGATTGAGATTCTCAGGGGAGAGTGTGGCCGGAGAAGATGACCGGAGGTCACTTCCGGCCACCTGAAAGTCATTAGTCATTAAATTAGGGTTAGGGCAAGTTTTAAACGTGGACCATTGGATCTGTCTCTCCCGCGCGTGTTGTGTGGTCCAGATTAGATCATTAGTTGTTAATTAGGATTTAAAAATTAATTAATTATGTTTAACTCAGTTTGAATACCAACCGCTTGATCTGGCGCGCAGTCAACAACTTCCTTGCCAGATTCAATCTCAGCCTCTCTTTCTAATTACTTTCCATTTTATTTTGTTTATTTTATTTTTCTTTTCATTAAACTTCCACAATTTATTTAAAATAGCAAAACTTATTTAAAAAATCTGAAATTTTTTGTACAAGTTATTATTAAATTTCAGAACACAAAAATATTTTTATTTTTATTTTTTAGCATTAAAAAGTATTTTTAAATATTTAAAAGGTTATTTTTAATTGATTAATGAGAATTAATTAATTAAAAATACTTTTAGGTATTTAAAAATTACAAAAAAATTCATGAAATGTTCTAAGACATTTAGAAACATTGTCCAACCTTCAAACCAAATTTCTTTTTTGATCTTGATGCATTTTAAGAATTTTTCATTGAATTAAATCATATTTTGTGCATTATTTTGATCATAAGTTCCAAAAAT
The DNA here is from genome assembly GCA_963966055.1 of Lathyrus aphaca. Taxonomy (NCBI): domain Eukaryota; kingdom Viridiplantae; phylum Streptophyta; class Magnoliopsida; order Fabales; family Fabaceae; genus Lathyrus; species Lathyrus aphaca. The sequence goes on from OZ014519.1 coordinate 7,003,117, forward strand.
CATTTCTGCCTATTGGTGAAGGTTGAGACATTGATTCTTCTTGCATTGTGTTATGTTTAGCATGTAGTTCCTAGGATAAAAAGGCCATGAATTGTTCTTGCATTTTCAAATTGTTTGGCATTTGTTTTGTTAAGAACCCTAAAAAACCCTAATAACTTGCAAAAATCATATCTTGAGTTTGGTTGAGAGTTGAGAGCTCCCCTTTGGGAAGTGGTTTATTATAGGTCTAGGGTTTCCTTGGGTATCATTTTCCATTTTTACTTTAGGGTTTTGCTTCTGTTTTTGGTTTGTGTTTGATGTTTGATCCATGAACCCTAATTTGGGCTTTCATTTGCATCCCTCTTGCATTTCCTTGCATAACATGACTTGTCTTTGCATTTTGTGCATTCTTATGATTCATTTGACATCTTAAGACATGTAGAAAGCATGTTTGGTCATTACATTGCATATTTGCCATGTCATTTGTCTTGTATGATTCATAACTTTTTCATGCTTGTTCATGCTCCTTAGCTTGCATCATTTGCATTCATGATCTTGTATGAACATCCCCATTGTCTTGCCTCATGTTTGCAGCACCTCATAACATCATAATCATCATCAACATGCTTCTGGTTTTGCTTAGCATCATATCATTTCATCTCATCTTGCATTGCATTGCATTTTCTTTCTAACATTGCAGGTGGTAAGTAAACTTGAGAAGTGGATTTGCCTTCACTTCTCATACCTTTTCTTTTCATCTCTCTTGCATCCATTGCTGCATTCTTATTTGTGTTTGAGTTTGAGCTTGCTCATTCTTCTCCTCCCCACTTTCTTTCTTCAAGTGACTTGACTTCTTGAATGAAGCAAGTCATTTTGCTTCTCTTGATCCTGTTCATCTGCTTCCTGGTGGCTCCTTTGAAGATTGTTCTTAAAAACCTCACAAACCTTAGGATCATCCAAGCATGACAATGAATTAGGGTTTTGATTAGTCCCCCCATAGTTTTACCTTTGTGTCTCTCTTTGAGTCTCCTCTTCTCACCTCATAATCAGGGACTAAACCCTAAAGGCTTTAAGACTTTGTGCTTAGGGTTATGCCTGCATCCTTCTCTTAGGACGGAGTGTATAACTTTAATCCTAAGTATTAAACCCTTAAGGTGTTTAAATCTCTTAATCAATTCATCTAATAAATATCAAGACATTACACTTGTAACTTGGGCCTTGCATCAGGGTCCTAATTCTTCCTTAAGTGGTTAAGAAGGACTGACCCTAGTGTTAATGGACAAGTCCCCCTCAAGTTGTCTTACAAATCATAAAAAACACTTCATCATCATATCATTAATAAAATCCACTTAATCAAAGGCTTGTTTTGTCATGGGTTTAATCCCTAATCATGGATTAAGTTGAGGAGTCTTCCTCAACTTAAACATGCTCATCTATCATCCTTCTTTTAGGATAGTGTAATGGGTCTGTTTAATCCTTGATTATGGCTTAACCCCATTACTCAACACTAAACAAAAACCACAAAAAACATCTAAATAATCAAGTAGGTTAATGATCTTAATCCTACACCAAAGGTGATTAAGTGTGAGAATCTGACTTCACACTTAAGGTATTCCCATTACCCCTAATCAGAGGGAAGATGTGATGAGTTTACTAAATCCATTGGTTTAGACTTAAGCTCATTATCTTATGACAAACTCCAAAAAGAAATAAAAGACTGAAAATACAAAAACAAACAATAATCGTCTCCTCCGGGATTCTTTTCTCATCACCTTCACTCACAAGCGAGAACTTGCTTCTTCCGTCTAATGCAAGATAGTCAGCATCTGTGCCAGACAGATCATACACTTGAGCGTAGGCAAGTAAGCAGTTCACAAGTCAATTCACCTTTCAGTCTCTTTGGGTCGAACTACGGTGTTCTGACTTCCTCATTGCACGAGAGGATACGTAGGCATAACTTAACAGTTATCGAACAAAAGTCTCTGTTCATTCCCCCTCTTCCAGCTTCATTCTTTAGCCTCATGATCTTGAACATTTTACTCCTGTCCTTACACTGACACTTTCATACTTCACATCACTTATACACTTTACACTGACACTTGTACATTCTCTTTCCAGCTATTTCATACACAGATTGCACTGACACTACCCCTTTGAAACACAAATCTTTTAAGCGTGGATCCCGTCGAGTACGGCGGACAATCTGGGTGCTAATACCTTCCCAGGTTGTAACCAACCCCCTTTCTCAGTCTCTCTGGTTCGCAACCGTCTTATCCATCTCTTTCTAGGCCTATGCAGCATTGCCTTTCCTCCGGGATAAAAATGCCTAGCTGGCGACTCTATTCATCTCCAGTGAGTTCACGGCTGTGTGTTCTCACTGTTCCCTTCGCCGACCGTTCGCGTCTGTACCTTCATCTGATCCTGTGTCATTTGTCGGGAGCGACAGCTTGGCGACTCTGCTGGGGACCCTTATACTGCAACCAGGGCTTCTGGTTCTTTTTGTGGGTTCCTCCTAGCGCTTGATTGATTCGTGTTTACTGGGGTGTTATGTGCTTATTTGTGTTTGTATATTTGTTTTATTTTTACTGCTTTATGTACAGTTGCTTTATTGCTTTCTTTATTGCTTTTGTATATATCATACTGTCATGCTGCTGGCTGGATCTGGTTTCTCTTTGGTGGGTGGGTATTTCATTGAGAGTTAAGGTCCTATACCTGGGACCTGAGTGACACCTAGGCTAGAGTGAATCATATTCTTTCCCATTCCATTTCGGTCTGGTGCGGGAATATGAAACACGGTTCAGATATGGGTTTCTTCTTGAGAACTCTGTGTTGCAGATTTCCTGCAATGCTAGGGCTATCTGGGAAGCCTGCTAAGTCTGGATGACCTTTTAGTATTGACCTTCAGAAACTGAGGTGAATTAGAGGAGGAACTTTTATGGTTATTGTAAACACTGCACCTCCGGGTTAGAAGTGTTTACACTTCTCATAACTGATCCAAGTCTGAGGATCCTTGTTCTAGATCACCACTTGTGAGGGGGTTGGGCTGTTTACAGGTTTGCAGGTACCTTGACCTCAGAATACCCTGTTACTTTGACTTTGTTAAGAATGCTCCATGTTGGATAGTTCTTGTGATTCTAAAACCCTGGACATGTGGCTCTTTATTTGAGTCCCCCACCTTGGTTACTGGATTTATAGACCTCCATCTGGAATTCTTGAACACACATGGATCTATACCAAGGCAGTTAATCAGATCCAGCTCAGTCACAAACCCTTGCATTTCATTTGCATACATACTCATTGCATCATATTAACATGTGCTTATTTGTGTTTCAGGGTATCCACTCTCATCCCTGGTTTTGGTTTTGACCCCATCTGCAGTATTGACCTGTCTTCACCAGCACTTGCTTCAGCTGCCAGCCATACTTCAGTTACTTGCACTAGCCAGCCAGTGGCCCACTCCTCAGCATCATCATCAACACTTGTCCTACTCAGTCTTCAGCATCATGGCTCCAAAGAAAAGCAACATCACCTATCATTTCTTCCAACCAGACTTGTCAGACATCAGGAGGATCCAAACCCTGATCACTCCAGATCACATACCCTTGTTCAGGGAGAGTTATGGAGACATACTGGACATGGTTATAGATCTGGACCCTTCACAGAGGAGCCTCATCCACACCTGCATTCAGTTTTATGATCCCCCATTGAGATGTTTCACCTTTCAAGGCTTTCAGTTGGGTCCTCTTTTGGAAGAATACTCATATTTGGTTGGTTTGCCTATCAAGAGAGAAGTCCCATTCAACCCTGAAATGGTCTTTCCTAGCAATGGAGAGGTAGCAAAAGCTTTGTATCTGGAGCCTGTTTTGATTGAACAGCACATGACCTCTAAAGCTGGGATCCCTGGATTTCATCTTGACTTCCTGATTTCTCAAGCTAGTCTGAAGGCCTCCTTGGGGGAGTGGAAAGCTGTTTGTGCTCTGTTGGCCTTAAGTGTATATGGAATTGTGTTGTTTGCAGATGAGCCCCGTTTCATTAGCAAGAATGCAATCCACTTGTTCATCCTGAAGAACCCAGTGTCAACTTTACTGGGTGATCTCTATTACTCAGTCCATCAGAGAAACGAGAAGCAGAGGGGAAGACTAGTGAGGATTTGTGCTCCATTATTCCATGCTTGGCTTCTCAGGCATCTACCCAGGACAGATGCATTTCTAAATCCTCATCAGCAAAGCAACTGGGCTAAGAGGCTCACTACTCTCACTTCAGCAGATATCAGATGGTGTACTCAGAGCACCAAGGGCAGAGACATGATCACCAGCTGTGGGCACTTTCCCAATGTGCCTTTGATAGGAGTTAAGGGAAGTATCAACTACAACCCTCTGCTGTTCAGAAGGCAATTAGGCTATGCACTGGTCCATACTCCTAGGGAACAAGATTTGGTTGAGACCCTTTACTGTGAGAACAAGATTAGTTTGACTGTTGTTAGGCAGGCTGCCTGGGCCTGGGATCATGTTCAAGCCAAGGGAATCACCATTCTGGGGAAGTGCAATAATGTGGCATCAGTCCAATATTATGAGTGGTCCCATGCTAGGGCCCAATTCTCTGGAATGCCCTTTACCATAGAAGACATGCCTGAGTCATCTTCAGCACCACCCCCTGCCACTATCAGTTTGGAAGAGTTTGAAAGCTTGAAGGAAAGAAATGAGAAGTTAACTCAAGCCTTGCAGAAGACCCTCAGAGAGAGGAGTGAAGGTGTGAGGGAGATTGAGAGATTGGAGAAGTTGAGAGTGGAACACTTGACCAAGATTGAGAAGTCTGGGGAGTATATCAACAAGTCTAAAGCTGGTGAGCAGATTCTGAAGAATGCTTGTAAAGAAGCCCAGTTCCAAAGAGCAAGAACAGACTTGTATTTGAAAGAGAGTCAGGCCAGGTGGGTCCGGATCACTGAGGCCCGTACCCTAGAAGACAAGAGAGTTCAGAACAAGATGGAGCAGATGGAAAAAGCCCTGGCAGCAGCCCAGGAGGAGATATCAGAGCTGAAAATCAAAGCAGGATTGAAGAGGTCTAAGGACCAGAGTCAGAACAGGAAGTTGACTGCAGCTGTTGCAACAAGAAACCTTCTCATCAGAAGTCTTACGGAGCATCCGGCTGATCCTGTGACCGAAGCACTTCTTAAGGAAGTTCGTGAGGATGAGTTTGGCCTTGGAGTTTGATCATTTGCTTGTTGTTGTTCCTTTTCCATGTACTTTTGCTTTTTGTGATGTATTTTGGCCCCTTTGAGGGTTTGTGTTGTAAAATGAACAAATTGTATTATTTCACCTTTGTAATATATTTGTGTTGGGGTTCACATCAAAAGCAACTTCAACAGCATCATCTTCAAGGGTCTGGAAGGGTCAAAACTGAAGGCCAAACCGGATACCTTGATAGCAAATAAGCATAACTGCATTGCATGCTAACCCTTTTGTTTGTTTTGTAGGTTTTTGTTTTGTTGTTGCTAACCTCTGTTGTGAATCTCAGGAATTATTGCTCGCCGCCGGGTATTTCCTCTCAACAGGCCTCACAGGTACCCAACTAGAAACAACCTTCCGGGAATTCAGATGGATCAGATGCAGCAGGACCTTACGGAGGTCAGAAACCAGATGGCTAACGAAAGGTTAGAGATGAGAACGCAGATGACGCAGTTCATGGAAGTTATGAACAACATGGCTCAGAGCCAGGAGAGACTGAGGGCCATGGTGGAGAGGCAAAATCAAGAGGAGCCTCATGTAGGAACTGCAGGCACCAGTAACAATGAAAGGGTGCAACCACATGTTAACCCCCCTGTGTTTGGCCCACATCTCCATCCAGAGGCTAACATCCCAGTCAACGTTCAAGGGACAGCCACTGCAGCCAGAGTACTTCAAGAAGATCCTCAGGAGGACCAGTATACAGTAATGGGTGCCGGAGAGGAAACTTATGATAGACGATTGGAAGAAATAGCTGAGAAGTTGAGGTCCTTAGAATCTCAAAACTCTTTGGGCTTCGACGTTATGGACATGGGTTTGGTAGACGGGGTCAGGATCCCCCATAAGTTCAAGCCTCCTTGTTTCGAAAAGTATAATGGGACTTCATGCCCCCGGACTCATCTACAATCATTTCTGGGAAGGCTGAAGGCCTATACAATGGATGAGAAATTGTGGATGTTCTATTTTGAAGATAGCTTGACTGGAGCTTCGAGGGAGTGGTATTCCCATCTGACAAGAGCAACAATTAGATGCTGGAAGGACCTGGCAGAGGCCTTCATCAGACAGTATCAGTATAATCTAGACATGGCACCCAACAGGACCCTCCTAATGGGAATGTCACAGTCATCTAGGGAGAGCTTCAGAGAATATGCTCAGAGATGGAGACAATTGGCTGCTGCCGTTCAACCCCCTATGTCTGAAAGGGAAATGGCAGATATGTTTATGAATACTCTTCAGGGAACGTATATTGACAGGTTAGCTGCTTTCTCTTCCACCAGCTTCGCAGATGTTGTCATAGCTGGGGAGAGAATTGAAAGCCTGTTAAAAATGGGAAGGATCTCGGACAACGGTGCAAGCTCGTCCAGTAGTACAAGAAAGCCTTTTGCAGGCCCGAGAAGAACTGGCGAGACCAATGCCATCCACACCAACAGGGGTAGGCCCCAATATGTTCAGAGGTCAATAGCAGCAGTTACTATCCCTGCTCCAGCTCATCCTCAGCCAGTCTATCAACCTCCTCAACAACAACCCCAGTATCATCAGAATCAGTATCCTCCAAGGAACTTCAACAACAACTCCAACAACAACAATCAACAGAGGTCATTCCAACAAAGGCCATCCCAAGCTAACCGAGTGATCGACCCGATCCCAATGCCGTATGCTGCTTTGCTGCCACAACTTCTGAAACTCAACCTAGTTGAGCTAAGAACGTTGGCACCTCCGGATCCCAACAGTCTACCAAGAAACTATGACTCCAATGCTAGGTGTGCTTTCCATTCAAACGCACCTGGTCACAGTACAGAAAAATGCAGGGCTCTGCATATGAAGGTACAAGACTTGGTAGACTCCAAGGCTCTGAATTTTGCACCTCCGCCCAATGTCAATAAAAACCCAATGCCAAACCATGGTGGTCCTCGAATTAACGCTATTGAAGAAGACCAACCGTCTTATTTAATAACAAGTGTGGATCAGATCCGGACACCATTGGTGGAAATCAAAGCTCAACTCCGTGAAAACAATATATTTCCGGGGTGTGAACTAGGGTGCCCATACTGCAATATTTCATGGAATGGGTGTGAAGATTTAAGGAATGGCATTGACGGCCTTATTCAGAGTGGCTTGCTACAGATCACTACATCATTTCCGACAAATCCGGCAACTTCATCAACAACGGTTTCAGACACTCCTACAAATACAGCAACTATTGTTCCCGACAATTCATCGGCACCATCAACAAGTACTTCACCTGTCCTCCCAAATGATCAGTTTTCAACAGTTTCTCCTGCTACAACTTCAGCTTCATTCCATTTCGACTCTCCATCAGCAACAACAACAGTCCTTCCAACGGAACCTCCTACAACACCAGCAATCAATCACGAAGATGTCTCTACTGTTACCATATTCTATGATCCTGAAAACAATTCCGCTTACCATTCAGAAGGTGCTGCTCCCACCAGAGCACCAGTTACAATCTTCTATGATCCACAAACAATAACAGTCCCTTCAGCAGCATCAATCAGTCCAGTCACTGTCACGGTGCCTGGACCAGTACCATATGAAAGCAATAGAGCCATCCCTTGGCACTATGGCTCTGACTTGTATTGCGAAGGAAAAAGAATCACTCTGGAAACAACAGCACCTGCACCACAAATAGATAATGTGGGGGGAGGCGGAGGCTTCACTCGAAGCGGACGTCTCTTTGCTTCACAAGTTCAAAAACCTACTGCCGAAGCAGAAGCTGCTGCCAAGGCAAAAGGAAAGGGCCCGGTGCAGGAAGATCCAGCTGCCAAAGAAGCCCTGAAAACTCCATTTGATCAGGAAGTTGATGAGTTTATGCGGATCATCAAAAAGAGTGACTACAAAATTGTGGATCAACTTCACCAGACGCCATCCAAAATCTCCATCCTCTCACTGCTTATGTGCTCCGAAGCCCATCGGAATGCACTACTTAAAGTCCTGCACGCAGCTTACGTGCCTGAGGAGATTACTGTCAACCAATTGGAAACCGTGGTTGGAAATGTTACTGCTAGCAATGGGCTAGGGTTTACCAATTCTGACTTGACAGCGGATGGCCGCAACCACAACAAAGCCTTGCACATAACCATGGAATGCAAAGGAGCTGTCCTTTCTCATGTGCTGGTGGACACAGGTTCTTCCCTGAATGTCTTACCAAAGAAGGCTCTGGTGAAGCTCGAATATGATGGATTGGCATTGAGACCCAGCAACCTGGTGGTAAGAGCCTTCGATGGTTCTAAGAGATCGGTTCTGGGAGAGATTGAGCTGCCTGTGACAATTGGCCCGCAGACCTTTAAAACTATCTTTTATGTGATGGACATTCAGCCCGCCTACAGCTGTTTGTTGGGTAGACCCTGGATTCACGCCGCCGGCGCAATAACGTCTACCCTTCACCAAAAGTTAAAATTTGAGTGGGAAGGCCAAGTTGTCACAATCTGTGGAGAGGAGGACATTTTTGTTAGCCATCTGGCTACTTATAAATACATTGAAATGGATGGAGAGATCCATGAAACAATGAGCCAAGGTTTTGAGGCCTTGAACGTCAATGAAGCATCTGCTGTATCTGGTACTCCAATGTCATCTTACCAACAAGCCCGGAAGGTTGTTGAAGAAGGAACTGCCCTAGGCTGGGGCAAGGTCTTAGCTGTGGAGGAGAAGAAGGACAAGTTTGGGTTGGGTTACAAACCAACTCAACATCAAGCAAAGGCTGCTGCAGAGCCTGGTTTTGTCAGTGGGGGGATGCTCACCCCCGATGCTATCAACTGTCTGGAAGACGAGCTGGAAGAGGAGCGCAATCTGGAGAATTGGATTCGTCCGAAGATCCCGGGGAGCAGTGTCTCGAACTGGTCTTCCCAGGAAATTATAAGGGTTACTCAAGCAGAGTAATTATTATTTCCTGTATTTTTATAGCATGCATCAAAGTCTTGCATCTTGCCCAAGATGACAAGACTCATTTTGTAACCAGGGCCATCTGTACTTTTGTGCAAACAAGATTAAATTAATGAAATATCAGACATCTTTTTGCAAACAAGTCTTTTTCTTTTCTGCACACTGTTTTTCCATTTTTCTTTTTGTACAAAAATAAATGGCGGTGTTTTCAAAATGATAACTTCATTTCACTTTTTTCTAAAGCAAGATTAAAATCAATCACTAAAATGAACAAACTTAACCCTTGCAGAGAGTGCCTTCCTGACAGCACCGACAACAGCACAGCTATGACATCGTATGACTTTGACAATCCAATCAATCAAGCTGATGAAGGGGTTGATGAAGAATATGAGCTTCCTGAAGAGCTAGCCAGGTTGTTAAGACAGGAGGAAAAGGTTATTACTCCTTACCAGGAGGAGATTGAAGTGATCAATCTTGGTACAGAAGAAAATGTGAAAGAAGTTAAAATCGGGGCCTGCCTGCAAGACTCAGTGAAGAGACAGCTGATAGATCTGCTTCAAGAGTATGTTGATGTGTTTGCTTGGTCGTATCAAGATATGCCAGGGTTGGATACCGATATAGTTGTGCACAAGCTGCCTCTGAGGGAAGAATGCCCACCAGTGAAACAAAAACTGCGCCGAACTCGCCCAGACATGGCTATGAAAATCAAAGAAGAGGTACAAAAGCAATGGGACGCCGAGTTCCTTGCTGTGACTAGCTACCCGCCGTGGGTTGCTAATATTGTGCCTGTGCCTAAGAAGGATGGCAAAGTAAGAATGTGTGTTGACTACCGGGATCTGAACAGAGCCAGCCCGAAAGATGACTTCCCATTACCTCACATTGACGTATTGGTGGATAACACGGCTCAGTTCTCGGTATTCTCCTTCATGGATGGATTTTCAGGATATAATCAGATCAAGATGTCACCTGAAGACATGGAGAAGACAACATTCATTACACCTTGGGGCACGTTCTGTTACAAAGTGATGCCATTCGGACTGAAGAATGCTGGTGCCACATATCAACGGGCTATGGTGACATTATTCCACGATATGATCCACAAGGAAATAGAATGCTATGTGGATGATATGATCGCCAAGTCCCTTACAGAAGAAGACCATCTGGTGAATCTGCTCAAATTATTCAAGCGTCTGAGGAAATACCAATTGAAGCTGAACCCCAACAAATGCACATTCGGGGTGCGATCCGGTAAGCTGCTGGGCTTTATTGTAAGCGAGAAGGGGATTGAGGTTGACCCAGATAAAGTCAAGGCTATACAAGAAATGCCTGCACCTAAAACTGAGAAAGAAGTTCGAGGGTTCTTAGGTCGATTGAACTACATCTCACGATTCATATCTCACCTCACAGCAACCTGTGAACCCTTGTTCAAGCTATTAAGAAAGGAACAGACGGTCAGGTGGAACGAAGATTGCCAGAAGGCTTTTGACAAGATCAAGGAATATCTGCAAGAACCTCCAATCCTTATGCCTCCAGTTGAAGGAAGACCTCTGATTATGTACTTGACAGTATTAGAAGAGTCGATGGGGTGTGTGCTGGGCCAGCATGACGAGTCTGGTCGAAAAGAGTATGCAATATACTACCTAAGCAAAAAGTTTACCGACTGTGAATAGCGTTATTCACTGCTCGAGAAAACTTGCTGTGCTTTAGCGTGGGCTGCTCGCCGACTGAGACAGTATATGTTGACCCACACTACCTTATTAATCTCAAAAATGGATCCAGTTAAGTACATTTTCGAGAAGCCAGCTCTTACCGGACGGGTTGCAAGATGGCAGATGATTCTCACAGAATATGACATACAGTACACATCTCAGAAAGCCATCAAGGGCGGTGTACTATCTGAATATCCTGCTGAGCAACCCATTGATGACTACCAGCCAATGAGGTTTGACTTCCCTGATGAAGACATCATGTTCATTAAAGCAAAAGATCACGAAGAGCCTATTCACACCGAAGGGCCTAACCCGAAAGAAGAATGGACTATGATGTTTGATGGGGCTGTTAACATGAATGGCCGTGGTGTTGGTGCAGTACTCATTACACCCAAAGGAGTTCACATGCCTTTCTCGGCAAAACTCACTTTCAACTGCACTAACAACGAAGCTGAATACGAAGCTTGCATTATGGGTCTTGAGGAAGCCATTGACCTCAGGATCAAGACATTGACCGTATTTGGAGATTCAGCTTTGGTAGTCAATCAAACCAACGGGAAATGGTACACCCACCAGGATCATCTGATACCTTACAGGGATTATACGAGAAGGTTACTGACTTTCTTTACAACAGTCAAACTTGAGTATATCCCTCGAGATGAAAATCAGTTTGCAGATGCCCTTGCTACCATTTCATCCATGATCAAAGTTCAAACGGCCAACTTTGTACCTCAAATTTCAGTGTCTAGACTCGATAGACCAGCATATGTATTTGCAGCAGATGTTGTCAAAGATGATAAGCCTTGGTTCCACGACATTAAGTGCTTCTTGGAGGATCAGACATACCCACCTGGGGCATCTTCCAATGATAAGAAGACTTTAAGAAGGCTTGCTGGTAGTTTCTTTCTGAACACTGATGGGTCTTTATACAAAAGGAACTTTGACATGGTACTCCTCAGATGTGTTGACAAGCCAGAAGCAGATTTGTTGATGCATGAAGTGCACGAAGGATCTTTTGGTACCCATGCTGGAGGACATGCAATGGCTAAAAAGTTGTTAAGATCAGGCTATTATTGGATCACGATGGATGCAGACTGTTGTACCTACGCCAGAAAATGCCATAAATGCCAGATCTATGCAGATAAGGTGCATGTGCCTCCTAATCCTTTGAACATAATGTCTTCACCCTGGCCCTTTGCTATGTGGGGCATTGATATGATTGGCAAAATTGAGCCGACTGCTTCAAATGGTCACAGATTTATCCTGGTCGCTATTGACTATTTCACTAAGTGGGTTGAAGCAGCCTCATATGCAAACGTTACAAGACAAGTGGTAGCCAGATTTCTGAAAAGAGATATTATCTGTCGGTATGGAGTGCCCGAACGAATCATTACTGATAATGGTTCCAACTTAAACAACAAAATGATGGCAGAACTGTGCCGGGACTTCAAAATCCAACATCACAATTCTTCTCCTTACAGGCCAAAGATGAACGGCGCTGTTGAGGAAGCAAATAAGAATATCAAGAAGATTGTGCAGAAGATGGTAGTCACCTACAAAGACTGGCATGAAATGCTACCGTTCGCCTTGCATGGGTACCGCACGTCGATCAGAACATCCACTGGGGCAACACCGTACCAGCTTGTGTATGGTATGGAAGCAGTCCTACCAGTTGAAGTTGAATTGCCCTCCTTGCGAGTCTTGATGGATGTCAAACTGAGTGAAGCAGAATGGGTTAGGTCCCGATACGAGCAACTGAGTCTGATTGAAGAGAAGAGATTGGCTGCAATCTGTCATGGACAATTGTATCAGAAGAGAATGAAGAGAGCCTTCGATCAGAAAGTCAGGCACCGAGGGTACCAAGTAGGGGATCTTGTGTTGAAAAGAATCCTCCCTCCTCATACAGACCACAGGGGCAAATGGACTCCGAATTATGAAGGACCATTCGTTGTAAAGAAAGTTTTCTCTGGTGGAGCACTGATGCTCAGCACCATGGATGGTGAAGACTTCCCGTCCCCTGTGAATTCAGATGCAGTTAAAAAATACTTCGCATAAAATGACCCGCTGGACATAAAAACAGAATGTAAGTCCAGGCAAAAATAGGGCATCCCGGCGAGTCAAAAACAGAATAAAAGACTCGGGCAAAAGTAAGGGAAATAAATGAAAAATGTACACCCGCTGAGTTGAAAAGCCTCATTGGACAGCTCAGGCAAAAATGGGTATCCCGATGGATTGAAAACCCGAAAGGGCGATCCATGCAAAATAAGGGAATAAGCGAACAACTGCATTCTGAATTTGTCTGTATCACCTACAACTTGGTAAGCTTCAAAGGATCAAGCTTCAATCAGAATCAACTCCCTCCAGAAAGCAAGACGAGAAGAACGTCATTGTCATACGAGTCATAGCAGAAGAGGAAGCTCCTTGAAAGCGTCGTCGACACCGCCAGCATTTGTTTTCTCAATTTGTAACAATCTCCTCATTTCAGGAGATATGTTTCTTTGACTGTATCTTTGCCAATTCAGGGCACATGAATTAATAAAATCAGATTTTCAGTCATGTTTCGTTTTACATTTATGTTTTGCAAAGAGTCGTCTGATATCTCTAAAAATACAATTGCATAAGTACAGATGCATTTCTCTAAAGATAAAAACACATGCTTGCAGGGAATGTGATTATTCTCGAAAGTACTTAACTCCTATGACGGAATCCAGAAAGGGATACCTCGGGACCTTTTGTGCGTTCCATTATCTTTGCAGGATTGCAGGTATCCAAAACGCAACCTGGGGCATGCAGGTTACGTCTCAGCAAGTAGGTGAATCATTATCAACTCGGTTTATCTTCCACATGGCACTAGAAGGTGCCCATTTCCCCAGCGGAGCTGCCAAATCAGCATACACTCAATATCAGCATCCAAAATGCTCTATCCCCAGCTGAGTTGCCTCTCACTTCCCCAGCCGAGTTGCCATTCTTCCTCAACAGAATACAGAAATCAGGGAATCATCTCCCCACAGAGTTCCAGCCTCTATTCAGAAGAGCAACACATGAAGAGATCACAACAGAGTGAAGAAAGCTTCTACAAACCCCAGCTGGGTCCCGTATTATCAAGGTTATGTCAACCAGTGACATATATCCCCGAGCAGATACATCATCAGATCTACCAGTGATCTCATCCCCAGCTGGGACGTCCATTTCAAGCAGATCGGCCAGAGATCTTCGCGGCAGCGGGATCCGAATCCCGTATCTGTGCCCCTTTGCATAATCATAGCATTCGCATCATATTCACCCCCCAGAGCGTAGCATTCCGTCTAATACGGAGCATTACGGCAAAAATCAAACGCATAGCATAATCATAAGCCATGTTATGAATTAACACTTGTGAATAATGAACTGTTCATCATCACAGTACAAAAATCCCCATCAGAGTCCCAACAAAAGCAGTTGCCTCATATTACAGACACCCGTATATACACCTTTTGGCACCCGTCCGTGTCATCTTTCCCCAGCAAAGTCGCCGGAACACCCTTTACAAACAAATCACCCTCATTACGGATACATTCTGGCACCCGTCCGTGTCATAACTCCCAGCAGAAAGCCAAAGACATCCTTTTTGCACTCACATACCTTATATGCACCCCTTTTTGACACCCGTCCGTGTCATATCCCCAGCGCAGTCGCGTACACCTTCATCACCCATACACTTGTTAATATTATACTTTTCTCTTTTGACACTCGTCCGTGTCGCTCTCCCCAGCAGATAAACACTCATCATCAATACAATACTCACTAATCATGGTACACTTATACAGATACTCGTCCGTATCTTGTATACATCATCACTCATATCCCCACAGATCCGACAGTAGTCCTTGTTAACCAGTTGGTACTCGTCCGTACCACCATCTCAGAACATTGCGTCTAGTGTTTGTTTCTACATGATACTCGTCCGTATCATAGTCTTAAGGATGCTCGTCCGCATCTTTAATCCATACACCGTGTCAAACACCTTTGTCTTCTTGAATATAGATACTCGTCCGTGTCTATTACTCCCCAGAAGAATCCTTTCAGATGCAACACTCGTCCGTGTTCTTTGTTAACCAGTTGATACTCGTCCGAATCATCATCCCTGAACATGTGTCAGTTTGTTTCTGCATGATACTCGTCCGTATCATAGTCTCAAGGATGCTCGTCCGCATCCTTAATCTATACACAATACCAAACACTTATACCTTTTGTTTCTTGGATGTAAACGCTCGTCCGTGTTTACCACTCCCCAGTAGATCGCCAACAAATTTTCCTTTTTATCTAACACTCGTCCTGTGTTATGATACCTTTGAGAGCAGCCGTACCCTGCTGAGTGGTCGTCCTCCACTTCTTGATGGTCGTCCTCCATCATGCTCATCCGATGGCCGTCCCCATCGTTGATATTTTAGCAGCCGTCCCCTGCTAGGTGGTCGTCCTCCACCTTTTGATGATCGTCCTTCATCACTTTATCCAATGGCCGTCCCCATTGTTGATTTTGGTTATCTAACACTCGTCCTGTGTTAGGATAAACCCTGAGAGCAGCCGTCCCCTGCTGAGTGGTCGTCCTCCACTTCTTGATGGTCGTCCTCCATCATGCTCGCCCGATGGCCGTCCCCATCGTTGACCTTTTCTATTCGATGGCCGTCCCCATCGTTGATATTTTCGGCAGCCGTACCCTGCCAGGTGGTCGTCCTCCACCTTTGATGGCCGTCCCCATCATATTTCTTTTATACCCAACAGAGCAGCCGTCCCCTGCTAGGTGATCGTCCTTCACCTTTGATGGCCGTACCCCATCATCTGTTTGTTTCATTCATTCTTTAACCCGATGGCCGTCCCCGTCGTGGTCCCTTTTCCTTTTTTAGCCCGATGGCCGTCCCCATCGTTGGTTACTTTACCTTTATGAACTTGATGGCCGTCCCCGTCATGTTTCATTAATCCTCAGAATTTTGCAGCTTTATCTTGATGGCCGTCCCCATCATGATATTTTATTTTCCCCAGCTAGTCGGCCGTCCCCGTCTTAGCTTTACCTTTTATCCCCAGCATGTCGGCCGTCCCCGTCATTGCTTTATACACTTTACCAGCATGTCGGCCGTCCCCGTCATCGCTTTGCTTCACATACCACCTTACCCAGCAGTCGTCCTCTGCTCGACGGTCGTCCTCCGTCGCCCATACTTTACGATATACTTTGTTTTGCTCTTACAATCTATATCCCTTTTCTTTTTCATTCTGTGAGTGCAAATTTTGGACTGTCTTTGGTATTCAACCACAAGTTATCTTGTTTGGCCTGTTAAGCCGTCGCTTACAACCTGCACAGCTAACTCATGTTTGAATAGGGGCAGCTGTAAACACCCCAAATTTGCCCTCACCCATTCACACCATGGCTTGTGATCATCTCATATGCATAAACACAATCATATCATCTCACATTTCATTTTTGATTCACTGGATAGTTTCTAAGTCATTTGCACCTAGGGTTTGTGATCTGAGCAACCTCAAAGCATCTTGAGCCATTCCAAAGGCCACCAATCACTTCAAAGGGATCCATGTGTGTTCTTATATCATGTTTCATCTCCTCAAAGTCAAAAATGCAGAGGAATCACAAGAGCTAGGGTTGAGTGGATGCAGAGCCAGGATGAACTGCACAGTTGACTGAAAATTAGGGTTTTGGTTTCAGAGGCCATAACTCCAAATTTTTTGGTCATTCTTGTTTCCATTGATCTCTATATGGTATAGGGAGTATGCATATCAACTTTCATGAAGAAATTCCATGGGAAAGTCATCTGATCAAGGGTTGACTTTTCAGACAAGTCAGTGCAAAATCAGGGCATTTGAGGCCCCCAATGACCCAACCAATGGGTGATCTTCATCATTTTGAGTGTATATGATCTTTATTTGATCATGGAAGAAGGTTGAAGTTCATAAAAATCAAGAATTTAGGGTTTTTGCAAATGTTGACTTTTTGGGCATAGTTGACTTTTCAAGAATGCATCATTTTATGTCATTTTTCAAGCCTTGATTCATGATCCAAAAATGCTTCAAATGGAAAAACTTTGGTCATGAAAGTTGTAGATCTCATATTTCCCTTTTCAAAAAGTACAAGAACATGATCAAACTCTTCTTGGATCAAAAGTTATGGTGTGGCAAAGTTGGCAAAAATCACTAAATTTCAAGTTATGCACCAAAGGCAAAAATTGCAAATTCTTCTTCCAAGGCCAATTCAGCCACCATATGGGCTTCTAATGCACTTAACATGATCATGTAACTCCTAAAAATCAGAAATGAACCAAGGATGTCATGGTTTCATGTTTGGTTAGGCAAGGAAGTCACATGTGAACCAAAATGTCACAAGTTGCAAAACTCATGATCATGCTCCCTCCTACTTGCAGCCTTGGATGCTGAGCTTTGCTAGCCTCTCACCTCACCTTGCTGCGCCAGCCCATGCCCATGTACTTGCCTAGAACCAAGCCCATGCCTCTCTTACAACCAAGTTGACATTTTGCAAAAGTAAACATCCCAATCAATAAAGGGCAGGTCACATCAACTGACCAATGAGATTAGTTTATGTGGATCACATGCTGGCTAAACATAAGAGGAAGCAAGGCTGAAACTCTCTCCACCACCACATACACCAAAACACTCCATTTTGCATATTGATTCGAATTTGTTTCCTCAGCTTACAAACACAAAAGCCAAGTCCATAGATCAACTCACCATGCCTCATTAAGCACAAAGCAACAAAGAACCAGGCCTGAAACAAGCCCTAACTCCATTTCACCATTTTCACTCCATAAAGCAAAAGCCTTCGAATCTGCTTCTACAAGCCATAAACACTCAAACAAATTCCACACACCAACTCACCTTGCTTCACTGACCAGAAACCACTCATTACTTTGGCCTGAAACCCTCCACAACTCAAATACGATTTTCACACTTCCTTGGTCAGAGCTTCTGCAAACTTACTCAGGAGGCTTTCTAAACTCTAACCAAGCATCCAAAGCTTCAAAGGGGGATCATTGTGACTTGTTTGAGCCAAGAAACTAGCCAGAAAGTGCCAGAGATCAGAGTTCCAGTTCAGGTGAGCTTCATGAACTTTTTTCCCAGGAGTTGTTTTTTAAGTTCTTAATTGGTTCTCTATGTTCCACTGATCATGATGGTATGTTTGGTTTCGAAAATCATTGAGTTTTGAGCATGTATGATGTCTCTGAAATTTTTTGACCTAAATCCCTTTTGATTCGATTCAGCCTGAATACGAAAAATAAATGCATTTTGTTTGTTGATTCATGTTGTATGCTGCTTGGGGATGAATTCTGGGCAGAAAGATTGTGTTTTAGATACCTAGGGAGTGAGATTGAGATTCTCAGGGGAGAGTGTGGCCGGAGAAGATGACCGGAGGTCACTTCCGGCCACCTGAAAGTCATTAGTCATTAAATTAGGGTTAGGGCAAGTTTTAAACGTGGACCATTGGATCTGTCTCTCCCGCGCGTGTTGTGTGGTCCAGATTAGATCATTAGTTGTTAATTAGGATTTAAAAATTAATTAATTATGTTTAACTCAGTTTGAATACCAACCGCTAGATCTGGCGCGCAGTCAACAACTTCCTTGCCAGATTCAATCTCAGCCTCTCTTTCTAATTACTTTCCATTTTATTTTGTTTATTTTATTTTTCTTTTCATTAAACTTCCACAATTTATTTAAAATAGCAAAACTTATTTAAAAAATCTGAAATTTTTTGTACAAGTTATTATTAAATTTCAGAACACAAAAATATTTTTATTTTTATTTTTTAGCATTAAAAAGTATTTTTAAATATTTAAAAGGTTATTTTTAATTGATTAATGAGAATTAATTAATTAAAAATACTTTTAGGTATTTAAAAATTACAAAAAAATTCATGAAATGTTCTAAGACATTTAGAAACATTGTCCAACCTTCAAACCAAATTTCTTTTTTGATCTTGATGCATTTTAAGAATTTTTCATTGAATTAAATCATATTTTGTGCATTATTTTGATCATAAGTTCCAAAAATCATTTCTGCCTATTGGTGAAGGTCGAGACATTGATTCTTCTTGCATTGTGTTATGTTTAGCATGTAGTTCCTAGGATAAAAAGGCCATGAATTGTTCTTGCATTTTCAAATTGTTTGGCATTTGTTTTGTTAAGAACCCTAAAAAACCCTAATAACTTGCAAAAATCATATCTTGAGTTTGGTTGAGAGTTGAGAGCTCCCCTTTGGGCAGTGGTTTATTATAGGTCTAGGGTTTCCTTGGGTATCATTTTCCATTTTTACTTTAGGGTTTTGCTTCTGTTTTTGGTTTGTGTTTGATGTTTGATCCATGAACCCTAATTTGGGCTTTCATTTGCATCCCTCTTGCATTTCCTTGCATAACATGACTTGTCTTTGCATTTTGTGCATTCTTATGATTCATTTGACATCTTAAGACATGTAGAAAGCATGTTTGGTCATTGCATTGCATATTTGCCATGTCATTTGTCTTGTATGATTCATAACTTTTTCATGCTTGTTCATGCTCCTTAGCTTGCATCATTTGCATTCATGATCTTGTATGAACATCCCCATTGTCTTGCCTCATGTTTGCAGCACCTCATAACATCATAATCATCATCAACATGCTTCTGGTTTTGCTTAGCATCATATCATTTCATCTCATCTTGCATTGCATTGCATTTTCTTTCTAACATTGCAGGTGGTAAGTAAACTTGAGAAGTGGATTTGCCTTCACTTCTCATACCTTTTCTTTTCATCTCTCTTGCATCCATTGCTGCATTCTTATTTGTGTTTGAGTTTGAGCTTGCTCATTCTTCTCCTCCCCACTTTCTTTCTTCAAGTGACTTGACTTCTTGAATGAAGCAAGTCATTTTGCTTCTCTTGATCCTGTTCATCTGCTTCCTGGTGGCTCCTTTGAAGATTGTTCTTAAAAACCTCACAAACCTTAGGATCATCCAAGCATGACAATGAATTAGGGTTTTGATTAGTCCCCCCATAGTTTTACCTTTGTGTCTCTCTTTGAGTCTCCTCTTCTCACCTCATAATCAGGGACTAAACCCTAAAGGCTTTAAGACTTTGTGCTTAGGGTTATGCCTGCATCCTTCTCTTAGGACGGAGTGTATAACTTTAATCCTAAGTATTAAACCCTTAAGGTGTTTAAATCTCTTAATCAATTCATCTAATAAATATCAAGACATTACACTTGTAACTTGGGCCTTGCATCAGGGTCCTAATTCTTCCTTAAGTGGTTAAGAAGGACTGACCCTAGTGTTAATGGACAAGTCCCCCTCAAGTTGTCTTACAAATCATAAAAAACACTTCATCATCATATCATTAATAAAATCCACTTAATCAAAGGCTTGTTTTGTCATGGGTTTAATCCCTAATCATGGATTAAGTTGAGGAGTCTTCCTCAACTTAAACATGCTCATCTATCATCCTTCTTTTAGGATAGTGTAATGGGTCTGTTTAATCCTTGATTATGGCTTAACCCCATTACTCAACACTAAACAAAAACCACAAAAAACATCTAAATAATCAAGTAGGTTAATGATCTTAATCCTACACCAAAGGTGATTAAGTGTGAGAATCTGACTTCACACTTAAGGTATTCCCATTACCCCTAATCAGAGGGAAGATGTGATGAGTTTACTAAATCCATTGGTTTAGACTTAAGCTCATTATCTTATGACAAACTCCAAAAAGAAATAAAAGACTGAAAATACAAAAACAAACAATAATCGTCTCCTCCGGGATTCTTTTCTCATCACCTTCACTCACAAGCGAGAACTTGCTTCTTCCGTCTAATGCAAGACAGTCAGCATCTGTGCCAGACAGATCATACACTTGAGCGTAGGCAAGTAAGCAGTTCACAAGTCAATTCACCTTTCAGTCTCTTTGGGTCGAACTACGGTGTTCTAACTTCCTCATTGCACGAGAGGATACGTAGGCATAACTTAACAGTTATCGAACAAAAGTCTCTGTTCATTCCCCCTCTTCCAGCTTCATTCTTTAGCCTCATGATCTTGAACATTTTACTCCTGTCCTTACACTGACACTTTCATACTTCACATCACTTATACACTTTACACTGACACCTGTACATTCTCTTTCCAGCTATTTCATACACAGATTGCACTGACACTACCCCTTTGAAACACAAATCTTTTAAGCGTGGATCCCGTCGAGTACGGCGGACAATCTGGGTGCTAATACCTTCCCAGGTTGTAACCAACCCCCTTTCTCAGTCTCTCTGGTTCGCAACCGTCTTATCCATCTCTTTCTAGGCCTATGCATCATTGCCTTTCCTCTGGGATAAAAATGCCTAGCTGGCGACTCTATTCATCTCCAGTGAGTTCACGGCTGTGTGTTCTCACTGTTCCCTTCGCCGACCGTTCGCGTCTGTACCTTCATCTGACCCCGGTGTCATTTTGTCGGGAGCGACAGATATGACCAAGCAAAGATACCCACATACTCTCTCAGCATGCTGATCAGCTCTTTCTTGACGTCGGCCTGCAGACTGGCCCCTATCTTGATTTCTTTCTTGGCATCTTCACTGCCGATGTTGATGGTCTCAATCTCCTCTTGATGAGGCTGAATAACTCGTTCCTCTTGTTTCAACAATCTGATCAATTCTTCAGGGAGGTCACAGTCTTCCTCAATCCCTTCATTAGCTTGGTAGACTGGATTACCAAAGTCATGCATAGTCATAGCAGGAACGTTATCTGTGGAATCCGGATGATCAACACTGCACAGATGATGTGCTTATTCAGAATCTACTTATTTTGAAAAAGAGACGCTAACACAAAAAACAAAAAGGAAAACACATTGCCATTTTATATTTTTTGTGAAAAAGTTTAAAAACAAAGACAAGGAACATAGTTTGTCTGAAAATGTCATTTTATTTCATAGCAAAATAACGATGCAATACAAAACATGGTGGCCCAATACAATGGATCCAAGCATCTTGGGCAGAATGCTGGATTTGACAATGCAGTATGCTAATAAAAGGAAACAAAATAATTACTTTGAGAGCCAGGTGACTTGAACAATGTCTTCTGCAGACCAATTTCCTAGCTCCTCGCTGGGCGCGCACGGGTGGATCCAATTGTCCCAGTCTCCGTCACTATCCCCATCTTGGCTTACTGTACAGATCTGATCGTGGTTGAGCAACCCAGCCCTTGTGAACGTGATAGCCTTACCACCTGGAGTAGATCCACCAGGCTGATACCCTAAGCCGAACTTATCATCTTTCTTTTCCAGCTCCAACAGCTTGCCCCAGCCCTGGGCACTGCCTGATTGAACAACTTCTTTTGCCTCCCTCTAGGAATGGATGGATGTACCCTCCTTCTCATTGCTCTTCTCCACAGGAGTTAGGATGCTGACGTCTGCTTCAAAAGCTTGGCATAAAGTCTCATGGATTTCTCCATCCATTTCTACGTACTTGAATGTCGACAAATGGCTGACGAATATGTCCTCCTCCCCACAGACTGTGATGACCTGGCCGTCAACCACATATTTAAGCTTCTGATGCAGGGTTGAAGTAACGGCTCCAGCAGCATGTATCCACGGCCTTCCCAACAAACAACTATATGCAGGCTGGATGTCCATAACATAGAAAACACTTTTGAAGACTTGAGAGCCTATCTTGACGGGCAGCTCAACCTCTCCAAAAACTGATCTCCTTGATCCATCGAAAGCTTTAACCACCAGATCACTCAGTGTCAGGACAATCCCATCAATGTTAAGCTTCATCAACGCCTTCTTCGGCAACACATTCAGGGAAGAGCCTGTGTCTACAAGAACATGAGACAGCACAACGCTCTTGCACTCCATCATGATGTGTAGCGCTTTGTTGTGGTTTCTGCCCTCCGAAGTGAGGTCTCTGTCAGTAAAGCCTAAGTCATGGCTTGCGTTGACACTTCCTACGACAACCTCAAGTTGGTTGACAGTGATCTCCTGAGGAACGTAGGCCATTTGGAGTACTTTCAGTAGGGCCTCTCTGTGTGCGGGAGAGCACATCAGCAGTGACAGGATGGAAATCTTTGAAGGTGTCTGGTTACGTTGATCAACCACGTTATAGTCACTCTTTTTGATAATCCTCATGAATTCCTCGACTTCTTTTTCAAACGTACCCTGCCCAGCAACAGGAGTAGTTGATTCATCATTCTCAACATGCTTACCCTTGGCCTTGGACGAAGCCTCAGCCTCGGGATCCCCTCTCATCACAGGGGGAGCAAATAACCTACCACTTCGAGTGAAACCCCCAACTCCCCCGACATTCTCTACAGTCGGGTCAACAACAGATCTGCTCTCAATCCTCTGCCCAGCTACATATACATCCGAGCCATAATGCCAAGGAATGGCTCTATCGTCTGCGTACGGAACCGGCCCAGGTACGGTGATGGTCACGGGACTAATCTGAGGAGCATAGATTGTAACCGGCTCTCGCCTGACGGGCATGTCGGCTTCATCGTAGAAAATAGTAATGGTTGACACATCATCAGCCTCTTCATTACCAACTTTACTGAACTGCAAGGATCCAGCATCAATCAAACCCTGCAAACCCATCTTCAATTTCTCACAGCCATTCTCAGTATTCATACAATCTTCACAATCAAAACAACAACCAGGAAACACCAGACCCTTCAACAGTCTCTCCTTCACCACCCTCAAAGGTATCTTGACTTCATTGCTACTCAGCACCAAACTCAACTTGTCATCACCCTCAACAGCATTGACTCTTGCCCCTCCATGATTAGGTATAGGGTTCGAGTTAACATTCGGCGGCGGCGCAAAGTTGATCGCTTTAGAGTCTACAAGATCCTGAACCTTGTGATGCAAAGCCCTGCACTTCTCAGTCGAGTGCCCGGGTGCTCCAGAGTGGAAAGCGCATCGCGCATTGACATCATAACCAACTGGAAGCTCTCCAGGAAGTGGTGGTGCCAAAGTCCTCAGTTGAATCAGGTTCAAATCTAACAGTATTGGAAGTAAGGCAGCATACGTCATCGGAATAACCTCAATTACCCTATTATCCGGGCGAGTCTGCCTCGGCTGATATGGTCTCTGCTGATAGTTGGTACGAGGTTGTTGTTGTTGTTGATGTTGTTGTGGAGGAGGTAGCATCTGTTGTACTAGGGCTGCAGGAATTGTGACAGCAGCCACATGTTCATAGGGTCTTCTATAGTCATGGCCCCGGCCTCGGCCAAATACAGCGTTCGTCTCGCCTTCTCGTCTTCTAGGAGGCCCACTGAAAGCTTTCCTTGCACCATTTGAACTACTAGCACTAGGATCCTGTATCTTCCCCATTTTCAGCAATGTCTCAACTCTTTCACCAGCAATAATAATATCGTTGAATTTAGTGGCGGAACTGGACGCCATCCTTTCAAGAAAAACACCCTGCAGAGTGCCCATAAACATGTCAGCCATTTCGTTCTCTAGCAGCGGTGGTTGCACCCTGGCAGCAAGCTGGCGCCACCTCTGGGCATACTCTTTGAAACCTTCTTTTGCCATCTGAGCCATGTGTTGCAACTGCGTGCGGTTCGGAGCCATGTCCAAGTTGTATTGATATTGCCTCACAAAGGCTTCAGCTAGATCCTTCCAACTCTTGATATTGACCCTATTGAGCTTCATGTACCATTCAAGAGAAGCTCCCACCAAGCTGTCTTGAAAATAATACATCCAGAGTTTCTCATCATCTGTGTGAGCGGAAATTCTCCCAACAAATGATTGCAGATGGGTCTTCGGGCAAGCAGTGCCATTATACTTCTCAAAGGTTGGAACTTTGAACTTGTACGGGATCCTGACCCCAGGAACCAAGCCCAAATCTGTTATGTCAAATCCCAAAGAGCTTTGGGACTGAATAGCTTTGATTTACTCAGCCATCTCTTCGAACCTCTTGTTCATCTCCGCTCCTTGACCTTCAGCTTCATCAAGTAGAGTGAACTGGTCGTCATGATTATCCATCTGAATGTTGTTCAACCCATCATTGGTGATAGTCACTCCTGGTTGAGTAATAGGAATTTCAACCTGACGTGCGCTCGTACCAGTACGATTGTCAACAGTAGCAGTGTTCCTGTTCTAATTCTCAATCATCTCCCGCAGACGCTCTTGGTTCTGCCTCATGCCGGCCATCAATGTCATAAAGTTATCCATTCTCAGTCTCAGATCTGCCAAGTCCGCTTGCATCTGGTCCATGGCTCGTTCTCTGTTAATCTTGGTTGGATATCTGTGCACTGCTGGTTGTTCCCGAACTTTACGGGGAGCTATAGTGCCTGTTATACAAAACACGTTAGTAACTGATACAACACCTGCAAAACAAGCAAACAGGTTATATGCAATGCAATGTAACTGTTCATGTTCCCAGGTTTTAAGTATTTGGCGTGCCCCAGTTCTGGCATCTAATCTCAGACAATCACTTTCAGTATTTAGCTTTCAAACTTCCTCTTTGATAAGTGTTCAGACATTAGCAGTATCCAGACAAACGAATCTTGCACATTCAAAACGATAACTTGCACATTAATACTGTATATGAACAGACCACTGCAGGCCAAAAGTCAGAATACAACTAGAAATATTCCCCGAAGGGTTACATGTCAGTACATAAATAAAGACAAAAGAAATAAAAGCAAGACTCCTACAACAAGCCTGTAGGTAGCCTGAACAATAAACAAACTAAGCCAAGGACCCATGATCTGCCACCTCTGCCCTGCTTTTCTTGACACCCGCTCTCAGCTTGAGCTCTTCGATCTCTTTCCTTGCTTCCTCCAGAGCTAATTGGCTTTGGGCTAGCTGTTGGGTCTTCTCCCTCCGGATGGCATGGACTTGCTCCACTTCCTCCTTCTTGAAAGCCATCTGAACTTCAAAGAACTCTTCCTTCTCTTTGAATTTCTTCTGCTCTTCATCCCTTTGGCCTTGCAGCCAAGCAATGGATTGACGAGCATCTTTGAGAGTCTTTGAGAGTCTTTAGAGTCTTCTTGCGCTTAGCTTCTCTTTGAGCTTCCATCATACCCAACCTGTGGAAATGGGCTTCTCTACCAGCAAAATCCTTCTCTTTGGCTTCTAGAGAGGCTTGGAGCTTCTGCAGCTTGTCTTCAGCTTCATTCTTGGCCCTGTTGGCTTGGTGGTACAGGCTTACCATCTCAATATTCTCCACTCTGACCTCATGCAGCTGAGCTTCTAGCTTCTTGTACTCCTCCAAGGAAACAATACTGCTCTGACTAGGCACCTCTCGGGGATAAAGCGGAGTCTCGACTGAAAAAGGCATGAGAACTGACTCGATATGTCTTTGCAATCATTCAGCATATGGTGGATATGTCTTGGGATCAACTCGGCCGAAGTCTTTCTTCCCCTTTTTTATCTTATGAGCCCAGGCTTGGACTGCTTGTTGAACTAACTCTCTGTTTCCGTCAGCAGGAAAGTACAAAGATTCAGCAAACATTTCCATCTGAGGAGGATCTTTCAAAGGGTAGCCAAACTGCTTTCTGGATAATGTTGGATAGTAACTGATGACACCTTTCCTTCCCAGCAAAGGTACTCCAGCAAACCTTCCGCAACTAACCATCAACTCCTTTCCTAGAAAATCCCTGTCATATCCCCAAGCAATGTCTTCTACAGTCAATCCCATCAGTCTTTTGGACCATCTCCATTCGTCTCGCATCTCCTTGAAGGCACCTGACTTAGGCAACTGTCTAGCAAACCACTCAGCAAACAAAGGAGCACAGCAGACCACTGGACCACCTCTACCCTTCTCGTTTCTGTAATGGACACTGAAGTAAAAGTCACCCAATAAAGTAGGCACTGGATTTCCTTTTGTAAAGATTGAGATCACCTCTAAGCTGACAAACTCTTTCTCTCCAGGAAACAGACTGGACCCGTATACCATCAATGCAAGCAAAGCTCCAAAGTCGTTCCACTTAGCCTCTGTAGCATACTTCTCAGCCTCTGGGATAAGCACACTCCAGGGTAGACCTCTGCCTTCACTCTCTTGTAGAGCCTTCCTGACTGAAGCAGCTGGCAACCTACAAACCTTGGCTATGTCTTCATCCTTGAGAACAACCTCTGACCCGTAGAACGGCAATGTCTCTCTGATCGGAACATTCAGCATGCTGGAGATCTCTTCTAATGTCGGAGCTACGATGTAACCTGAAAAAACAAAGCAACGCAGCAGAGGATCATAAAATTGCAGCAGGGTATGCAAGCTGTCTTTCTGGTCTGCAGTGGGCTTGTCCACAAACTTCAGTATCTGGCCATATCTTTTCTTGAAATTGCCCAAGACTTGATCGTTCATTAGACCCGCTAACCTCTGAACACTTTTAACTTCCGGCTGAAGAAAGGTATAATGCACATTCTTTTTTCTCGGAGCTCTTCTGATTTCTGCCATGGAGATAAGAATACCAGAACTGGAAACAGATGTGAGCAATGACCTGAAAAATGGGAAACATAAACAGTTAATGCGAAGAATGATGCAAATGCAATGCAATGCAAGCATATGATCAACTGGAACCGTCTGAACTGGATCACTCCCTCTGAATAACTGGCAAACCCAAAAGTCTACTGAGTCACACTCTCTGATAATCACAACTCACTGAAGAAGATCTCAGGACCACAATATCAAGAATACCATAACAAGAACTCCAGAGAACCAGAATCAAGAAAACCAGAACTCCGGAACCAAAGGACCATAAAACCAAAGATCATCATCATAGGACCACAAATCATAACAAGAACCACTGTATAGATGAGTGTATGTTGAGGTCATGGGTTCTTGCACACCTGTAAACAACCCCCCCAACTCACAGGTAAAAGGCTCCGGGTCAGGCATCATGGACTCTCAAAGCCACATAGCAATAATACTGTCACCATCTCCGAGAAATGGCTCATGACCAAATCAGGGAATCAGTTTGGCATTATATACTACGCAGGGAGGCCTCAGCTGAGTCCAGGACACAAGGTCATCCTATGTGATCCCCAGGTGGGCCCTCGGATGCGAATGGGTTTGCCACAAAATGTGGGCTGCCACTATCATCACTAAAGAGGGATGTTTCCACAAGGTTCTCAATTATCGGTCCCCAGCTGCACATAACTGTCAAGGTTATGAAATGAGAGAGGAAGATCCCCAAATCAAGACATTTCCAAGACAATCGCAACCTGGGTGTGGAACTCACTACTACCCCCATGACAAGATCTCATGAGGCCAAAGTGGGACCACTCTAAGTCCTATGGTGCACTCGAGCCGGGTACTTGGCTCATATCTCTCAATAATAAGTAACACCCATCCCGCCAAAGAAAACTAGTCCAGACAGTCCAGTATATGCAGTAAATAAAAGACTGAAAACTGTAAATAAAGCTGTAAATAAAGCAACAATAAAATACAACAAGCCACATCACACGAACATCACCCGATGAAACAGCAACACACAAGCGCTAGGAGAGACTCACAGGGGAACCAGAGACTCTGGGTTCGGTCCCCAGCAGAGTCGCCAGTTGTCGCTCCACGGATTTCCATCCTGGTACAAACGCGAAAGTGGCGCGGAAAAAGAAAAGAGTCGCCGGCCAGGCATTTTTATCCCGAAGGAACGGGAATGGTAATGCTGCACAAACCAGAAGAAAGAAGAGGAAGGACACGGGTCCTGCGAACCAAAGAGACTGGGTTTGGGAGTCGGTTACGACCTGGGAAGGTATTAGCACCCAGATCGTCCGCCGTACCCGACGGGATCCACGCTTGCAAAGAAACTGTTTCAAAGGGTGAGGGTATGAAAACTGCAACAAAAGAAAATAAATGGACTGGAAAAGAAACTGAGAAAAGAAATGAATAAGAAATGAAAGGGAAAAAATGTAGGGAAAATAAAGATTGTGCTCGAACGGGCCCTACCCCGCTGCCTACGTACCTCATCAGGATAATGAGGATCAGAGACGCCGTAGTTCCCCTAACTAGGGGTACTAAAAGGAAATTGCTTGTGAATTAAGGCTTGAACTGCCTATGCCATTGCTCAGGTGTTGCAGACTCGGACGACGAGTGCGTAACCGTCTTGCAAAGTGACAAGTAGGAGCAAGTTCGCGTACGGAGCGAAGGAGATGAGAAAAGAATCCCGGAGGAAAGACGCTTATTGTTTGTTTGTGTTTTTTATGAATCTTTTATGAGTGTGTCACAAGGAAGTGAACTCAAGCTCTTTTCCATGGAATGTGCACTTGTCACTACATTCCAAGATGGAATAATAAAACAAGCACACTCAAGTAAGGAGAAGATCCCCAAAACTTGAATCCAGAGATTAGGGCATAAGCTCACTAACTTGCTTAATTATTAAGTGCTTTTGGTTATTTACAAATGAAGAAGTGTTTTTTTTATGCTTTTCTTTTATGAAGAAGATACCTCGATCAGACTTGTGCATCACAAGGTAAACTTGTACTATCCCAAGATGGGAAGACTACAAGCATACCTCGTGGAATAAGGCTATGGATCAAATGCATCCCTTTAATGTTATTAAAGTGTTTTTTTAGAGTTATGAGATGAGAAGAGAAGAAGAACCAAAAGGAACTCAAAGGAAAAATTCTAAAGGGGACTAAAAATAATCCTAAGTGTTAACATGCATGGATGTCCTAAGGGTTGGTGAGGTTTCTACCTTAATGAAGAAGAGAAGAAGAAGATAGAATGGATGAGAAAGGCCTAAGCCCAACAACAAAGGGTTAGTTCACATAAACATAAGAGGAAGAGATGAGAATTGGAGATGTGGAACTCAATTCCCACATCTCACCCTTACCATAGCCCCTGCAAGGTTAGTATGCATATAAATGAAACAAAATGAGCAAGATAACATGCTAACATCAAAAAATCAGAAGTGAAATGGTATGAACATACGCACAATGCAAATGCAACTCAAAGAAGTGAGGAGAGGAAGTATGCAACGCAAAATGATGCAACATGAACACATATGGAAACAAATGTGCACTTATGAAACATGCAAAGCAAAATGCACAAAATAAAAACACAAAGCTCAAGACCAGAACCAAAATGAGATGAAGAATGGCTTAGGAAGCCATCAAGATGAAGAGAAACAAGATACAAGACCAAACAATGCCAAATGGGAGCAAGAGAAACCAAAAGATGAAGTTAAAACACTTAAAGAATCAAATGACTTAAAGAAGAAGCAAACTCAAAAATTCAGAAGACACAAGACCTATCCTAGGACCAGGTAGGTACCCATACCCCAAAGGAACCCCAAATGAAAAGAAGAAATGGGCACAAGTGCTTTTTTAGGCTTATGAGAGGCTTAAAGGTTCAAAAGAAGCAAAACGGGACAAGGTTCAAGATAAAATCCACAAATAATCAACCAGCCATCTAAAAATTCCACAACTGGAACCAAATGGTCCTCAAACATTTTATATCAACTAGCCAAAAAGATTTGCAAAGATTCAGAAAGGAACTAAGTCAAATAGAGGCAAGAGCACAAGTTAGGACAGAAAACTTACATCTCAAGATACCAGACCAAGACTCAAGAAATAAATTTCTAAAAATTAAGAGAAAAAATCACATGAAAAGGTCAATGTCTTAAGAATACAAATAAAAAAGAATGGGATCAAAACTCCAAATATTGAAACCTATGGAAATTAGACAAGGCAGACTGGTCAAGAAAGGAAGTAAAAGAAGCTAGGTGCAATGGTGAATTAATTCTGACACGTGGATAATTAAAAAAAAATATATGAAAAAATTTTAGAGACACAAAAGAAGGTTCATGATTTTTTTGGATGAATAAAAGTATTTTATACGAATTAAAATGAAACTGAAAATAAAAGAACTTAAAGGAAGAAAAAGAAATTAAATGAACTTGATGAGAGGTGTGATAGTAAGGAAATTTAACTGAAACTGAATTGGGCTGGAACGAGAGGGGGTGCGAATATCAACTGTTAGGCCCAAGCTGCGCGCATCACCATGTTGTTATGGTGGAGGTGTACCCACACGATTGGAGGAGAAGGCCCTACCGGACGGTGACAAGTGTCACCGCCGGTATGGGCAGAATCAACAACAAAGGATATCCTTATCTCTTATCCTCCTCGAAGCTAACAAATCTCAATCAGAATTCAATTTAATTTTTATTAGGAACTTAAAAAATTTCTTTACAACAATAAACCTATTCTTCTTAATATCATAAAACGTAAAACCAACAAACAGAACAAAGCAAGCTCTCCTTTCAACCTTCTGCTCATCACCTTCTTCATCCCTTAGACCTACCCACCGGCGCCTCACCTCTTTCGCCGTAGACCGCCACACTCCACCGTCAAACTCGCTCCCACCTCTCCTCTCTCGTCGGACCGAACACCACCTTCCACAACCCTAACTTGACCTAGCCGCCGCCGCAAGATCATCGGACCACCACCTCCTTTCTCCTCCTCGTTGCACAACCTCCCCCAAACTTTCACCCTCTCTCTCAGCGTCCTACTCATCCCCCTCGTATCCACGACCTCTCTCTGATCAACAAAAAAAGCACAAAACCTCACCTCTTCTTCATCCGAACTCAAACACTAGCCTAACCACCGACCTCTACCCGAATCCGCGAGCAAAACTCAATATAAACTCACGGAACACCGGATCCACACAGCCAGAAACAAGCATTCACAAGCAATATCATTAGCGGAGAAACTCAAAACAAAGAGAGATAAGATCTTACCTAATACAATGAGGCCCGCACTGGTCCAATTGATGAAGATGTGACGCGTTCTTGATGAAGCTTTCCGAAAGAGAAGAGGATCCTTGATGATGACGAGCGAGAAGTTGAAGCTTGCAGTGTTGTTGACGATGATGATTCTGCTTGACGCGAGCTTGATGGAGATGACAAAGCTACGACCGATTCAGTTTCAGTTTCGTGAGAGGACGACAATTGCCACTGTTTGTAATCTTGAAGAAATCTGATGTGTTACGGTTGCAAGTCGACGATACCAAGGGAGCTTACGATAGAGAAATGGTGTTGTAGCTGGTAACTGTAATGATGTGTGGTTGATTAAGCTGATGAAGGAGCTAGAATTCGGCTATTGTGTTATTTGGGAGATTCGATTCGATTCGAAAATTGATGAAGATTGAATCGGTTTTCGTTTATGGTGAAGTGATGAAGAAGAGCAATCAGGTTCGTTTATTTGTGATCATGAAGAGTGAAGATTCGTTCGGTTATGGAGGAGAATGATGATTCTGGTTTTGTTAAGATGAAGATGATGAATGAAAATTTTGTTAGTGAAGATGAAAGTTCGGTGATGGTGTTGTATCATGAAGATGATGAGTGAAAAATCAGTTTGTTATTGAATGAGGAGTGATGAATTTTGTTATGATTTTTTGTAATGGACTCAGTTTTGAATCAATAACTCCCGTGAATTCTCTCTCACCTTTCTGTTATTGGTGGTGAAGAGAAGTCACACCAGAAATCTGTTACGATTTTTTTCTCAGCCTTTGTTATTTTTCTTTTATTTTGTTTTTCCTTTTATTTTCTCTTTTCACTTCACTGCGTTTCATATGGTTTGCTGTGCGTTTTGACTCACAATTTTTGCGCTTTGGTGAGATAAGGAAAGCATGATGCTTGCGTGACTCTTGTGTGTGCGTGAACGTGAAATTGGTGCGGAACGCGTTGCGACGTGCGTGATGAATGATGGCCTTGTTGTCACGTGATGCTGTAGAGTGCAAATGGTCCTTTCTCTTTTTTTTTTGTGTGACTCATATCAATTTCCTTTGCTTTGGTCAGTCAAGAGGAACCGAACTTAGGGTAATTGTTGTGAAAACTGTGAGAACAAGTAAGGTCCATTTGGGAAGTATTGGATGGAATATGCTTCATGATGTTTTCCTCAAAATAGCAATTATGAGCTTTATGAATATTTGCAAGTGGGATCAATAAGTTGGTAAATGGGGGAATAATTAAAAAAAAAAGAAATATGAGTTGGGTGTAGAATGGACTCATAGACATTTTTACAAATTAATTTGAATGACTAGTCGGTTTAATATAAAATATAAAAAAGTAAGAAATAAAATAAAAAGACATGGACTTGAATATAGATCATGAACATGGTTTAAAACTGATATGGTTTTAAAAGGTGAATTATGAGTATAATAAAATGGTTTTGGATATGAACAAAAAAATGAATTGAAATTCGGATAAAAAATGGTTAGTTGGTCGAAACAGATATGTGAACCTGATGTTGGTTAGAAATAAAATGGATATTATGAACGATGCACAAATGGATAATGAGATTTTGATTTAAGGAACAGATGAATCCAAAATCAACCTTTTCTCTTTTCCCCCCAAAAGCCACTGATTAAATGAACACCATTGTTACTGAACCACTTGCAACTGAAACACAACCATCTGAAATGAATCATCCTCTGAATTTCTGATCAGATAATCCCTGAATTACTTTGAATCCGTCTGAATCAACCTCTGGGAAAATAAATCCACTGATGAGCCACTAATGAATGAATATATCCCAAAAATTCTTATAAATCACAACTTGATAATCGGATGAATTCAACCCCCAACACTTGACCTTGACTATGCACCGCCTGAGAAATGGTCAGCTGAAAAAGATGTCTAGCAACTGAAGCGAACAACTCAAAGTTTGACCTAGATTAGGTCAAATATCCCTCTGAAATGGATCGTGAACGAACAAACACAATCGAAGCGAAATCACCTCCAGCCCTATGCAATGTTATGGATGATATGCTTCATTTTTCTATGTTAATGATGCCACACGAAATATGAAAGTGATATGAGTATGATGAATATGATGTGATATGATGCTTAAAAAGAAGAGGGAAAATTTGGGGTGTTACAATGTGTGGTCATAGCAGGAACGTTATTAATAGAATCCGGATGATCAACACTGCACAGATGATGTGCTGATTTCAGAATCTGTTTATTCTTTAAAAGAGACGCAAACACAAAAACAAAACGGAAACACATTGCCATTTTTTTTTGTTTTGTGAAAAATTTAAAACAAAAGAAAAAGAACACAATTTGCTTGAAAATGTCATTTACTTCATGGTAAAATGAGTGCATACCAACATGGTGGCCCATACAATGGATCCTCGCACCTTGGGCAGAGTGCAGGATTGACAATGCAGCATGATAAGAAAAGGAAACAAAAAAATTACTCTGATTGCCAGGTAACTTGGACGATGTCTTCAGCAGACCAGTTCTTCAGCTCCTCTCTAGCCGCACACGGATGAATCCAGTTGTCCCAGTCACCATCACTGTCTCCCTCTTCATTAGTTGCACAAATATGGTTGCGGTCGAGCATCCCAGCGCTTGTGAAAGTAATAGCTTTACCACTTGGAGACCAATTAGACCCACTAGGCTGATAACCCAAACCAAACTTATCATCTTTCTTCTCCAATTCTTGCAATTTTCCCCAGCCTTGGGCGCTTCCCGACTGAACCACTTCCTTAGCCTGCTTGTAGGAGTAAATGGAGGTACCTTCTTTCTCATTGTTCCTCTCTACTAGAGTCAAAATGCTGACATTAACTGCTTCGAAGGCCTGACACAGGGTCTCATGGATCTCTTCGTCCATCTCCACATATTTGAAAGTTGATAATTGGCTCACAAAGATGTCTTCCTCTCCGCACACAGTGATTACTTGGCCATCAACCACGTACTTTAGCTTTTGATGTAAAGTGGAAGTTACAGCTCCGGTAGCATGAATCCATGGACGTCCCAACAAGCAACTGTACGCGGGCTGAATGTCCATGACGTAGAAGGTGCTTTTGAATACTTGAGACCCTATTTTCACAGGTAACTCAACCTCTCCAAACACTGAACTTCTGGACCCATCAAAGGCTTTAACTATCAAATCACTGGGCCTTAAGACGATACCATCAACATTCAACTTCATTAACGCTTTCTTCGGGAGTACATTAAGAGAAGAGCCCGTGCCAACCAGGACATGCGACAACACAACACCCTTACACTCCATAGTAATATGCAGTGCTTTGTTATGGTTACGGCCCTCTGACGTAAGGTCTCTATCTGTAAAGCCCAGCCCGTGGCTTGCATTCACACTGCCCACTACAGCTTCCAGTTGATTAACAGTTATTTCTTGAGGAACGTATGCCATCTGCAACACTTTTAGCAAGGCTTCTCTATGTGCTGGAGAACACATCAGCAGAGACAAAATTGATATTTTGGACGGCGTCTGGTTCAACTGTTCGACTACATTAAAATCACTCTTTTTAATTATCCGCATAAATTCCTCCTTTTCCTTCTCAAAGGTACCCTGTCCAGTAGCAGGAGTTGTCGTTTCTTCAGTCACTGTTTGCTTTCCTTTAGCCTTTGCCGAAGCTTCAGCCTCAGGATCTCCTCTCAGAACTGGGGAAAAAAATAGACGACCACTTCTCGTAAAACCTCTAACCCCTCCGACGTTCACTACAGTCGGGTCAATAGCTACTGACTTACTCTCCACTTTCTTTCCTTCCACGTACACATCTGAGCCGTAATGCCATGGAATGGCTTTATTCATCTGTATAAGGAATAGGCCCAGGAACAGTGACAATAACAAGACTAACTTCATGAGTATAAATAGTCACAGGTTCTCTTCTAGCAGGCATCTCAGCTGGATCATAAAAGATGGTTATAGTGGACACATCATCACCTTCATTATCAACTTTATCAAACTACAATGACCCTTCGTCAATCAGATTCTGCAATCCCATCTTCAGGTCTTCACAACCATTCACTGAATTCAAACACTTCTCACAATCAGAACCGCATCCCGGAAACACTTGTCCCTTCAAAAGCCTCTCCTTCACTACCAACAATGGAGTCTTCACTTCTTCTATACTCAGAATCAAACTTAACTTCTCACCACCCTCAACGACATTTATTCTAGCCCCTCCGTGGTTCGGAATAGGGTTTGAAGTAACATTCGGTGGTGGTGCAAAGTTAATCGCCTTGGAGTCGAACAAATCTTGAACTTTGTGTTGTAGCGCCCTGCACTTCTCAGTCGAGTGCCCGGGTGCCCCTGAATGGAAAGCGCATCTAGCATTGGCATCGTACCCCACTGGAAGCTCTCTAGGTGGTGGTGGTGCCAAAGTCCTCAGTTGTATCAAATTCAGGTCCAGCAATCTCTGCAGCAATGCAGTATATGTCATGGGAATTGCCTCAAGCACCCTATTAGCCGGACGAGCTTGTCTTGGCTGATAAGGTCTTTGTTGATAGTTGTTACGTTGTGGCTGTTGTTGTTGTTGTTGAGTCTGTACTTGCTGCACTGGGCTGGAAGGGATAGTGACAACTGCCACTTGCTCATATGATCTTCTATATCCTCGGCCCCGTCCTCGGCCAAACACAACATTGGTTTCACCTTCCCTTCTTCTTGGGGGTCCACTGAAAGCTTTTCTTACGCCATTCGAACTGCTTGCACTCATATCCTGAATCTTTCCCATTTTCAACAGAGTCTCGACCCTCTCTCCAGCAATTACTATATCATTGAACTTGGTAGCCGAGCAAGACGCCAATCTTTCGATAAACACTCCTTGCAATGTTCCCATGAACATATCAGCCATCTCATTCTCCAGCAATGGTGGTTGCACTCTGGCAGCAAGCTGACACCACCTTTAAGCATACTCTTTAAACCCCTCCTTAGCAGTTTGAGACATGTTTTGCAGTTGAGTGCGATTTGGAGCCAGGTCCAAATTGTACTGGTATTGCTTCACGAAATCCTCTGCCAAGTCCTTCCAGCTCTTAAGATTGACCCTACTTATATTCATATACCATTCCAAGGAAGCTCCAACCAGATTGTCCTGGAAATAGTACATCCATAGCTTTTCATCATCAGTATGGGAAGCAATCCTCCCTACAAAGGACTGGAGGTGAGTCTTTGGACACGCTGTGCTGTTGTACTTCTCGAAAGTCGGGACCTTGAACTTGTAAGGGATTCTAACCCCTGGAACCAAGCCCAAGTCAGTAATGTCGAACCCCAAAGAGTTCTTGGATTGAATGGCCTTGATCTGTTCAGCCATCTCTTCAAATTTCCTATTCACTTCAGCCCCTTGGCCTTCAGTTTCGTCCAGCAACGTAAACTTTTCGTCTTGACCATCCATCTGTACATTGTTCAGTCCATCATTGATAATGGTAACC
Source organism: Lathyrus aphaca (assembly GCA_963966055.1). NCBI lineage: Eukaryota > Viridiplantae > Streptophyta > Magnoliopsida > Fabales > Fabaceae > Lathyrus > Lathyrus aphaca. The sequence continues at coordinate 7,040,059 of OZ014519.1, forward strand.
CCTGGCTGTGCTATAGGGATTTCAACTTGACGGGCGCCCGCACCGTTACGATTACCTCCATCAGCAGTACCGTTGTTCCTGGCTTGACTATTTTCTACCAACTCACGCAGACGTTCCTGATTCTGACCCATTCCTGCCATAAAGGTCATAAAATTGTCCATCCTCAGTCTCAAGTCAGCTAAATCAGCCTGCATTTGATCCATGACTCTTTCTCTGTTGACTCTTGTGGGATATCTGTGTATGATCGGTTGTTCTCGAACTTTCCTGGGAGCTATAGTGCCTGAAACAGAAAAGACATTAGGAACTTGTGGCCATACATGCAAAACAAGAAAACATGTGATATGTATGCAATGCAATGGTTTATGCTTTCACATTCCAGGTCATTCATGCCCCGGTTCCGGTATTTAGCAAAGAAAACTAGATGGATACTGATCCTCGACTTTCAGAAACCTTTGCATAGAAATCACATTCACACCATAACAGCAGGCACAGAAAAAAATGGTGAACTGAAAAAAACTGCATAACATAAATCAGCCTATTAGGCAAAAATAACAGAATTCCCCGTAGGATACAAGTTCTTAGAAGAAAAACAAACAACCAGGATTCCTACAACATGTCTGTAGGTAATCCAAATACAAGGGAAACAAACTAAGAAACAAGACCACTGCCTCAGGACCCTGAACCTCCCTCACTAAGTCCCAACTCAGACATAGCCTTCTTGACTCCGACCATCAACTTGAGGTCTTCAATCTCCTTAAGTGCTGCTTCTAAGGCTTGCTGACTATCTGCTAACTGACGAGTCTTCTCCCTTCGAATCTGGTGGGCTTGTTCCACTTCTTCCTTCTTAAAAGTCATTTGCACTTCGAAAAACTCTTCTTTTTCTTTATATCTCTTCAACTCCTGTTCTCTCTGGCCCTGCTACCAGACAATAGACTGACGAGCTTCCTTGGGAGTCTTCGAATTCTTCTTTCGTTCTGCTTCTCTTTTGGATTCCATCAGACCTAGTCTTTGAAAGTGAGCTTCCTTTCCAGCAAACTCTTTCTCTTTAGCCTCCAAGGTGATCTGCATCTTCAGCAATTTCTCTTCAGCTTCATTTTTAGCCCGGTTGGCAAGATGATACAAATTAACCATTTCAGTATTCTCCACCTTGACTTCATGCAGCTGGACTTCCAACTTCTTGAATTCTTCTAAAGACACAGTATCATTAGACTCAGCAGCTGGAGGAACTGGAGGTGAGAATGGCAGCAATACCCTTCTGGCTCTGTCTTTCAGCCAAGCCTCATACCCCGGGAAGGTCTGATTGTTGCACTTTCCAAAGCTAGCTATCCCTTCTCCCTTGATGCACTTCCAAGCTCCATTAACTTTCCTCACAAAAGGCATATTGTCCTTTATCGGGAAGTAGAAAATAGGGGTCAACTTCACTTCTTCTGGTACCTCTCTCAAGGCGTATCCCAATTGTCTTCTCAACAAGATCGGGTTGTAATTGATCCCTCCAGACACTCCCAATAAAGGTACACTAAGATAGCTTCCACAGCTAGTGATGAAACGTGCACCTTGAAGCCTCTGAGTAATCCACCTGACATCCTTGGCAAGCAACTTTTCCAGCTTCTGAGCCCACACAAAGGTGATAACGAGAAAATGTATCGATTATATTGCTAAGTTTCATTAACGTTTTATCGCATAATCATCGTTTTAACACTCGATTCCTCGATTTTCTCTTACTATTTTGCAGGTACATCATATATGGAGCTAAATCATGAATTAAGAGCAAAAGGAACAAGAACAACCATAAAAAGATGAAGAAATGAAGAAGCCTGCAGAACTGCATAATTTGTTGCACTCACGGTCGTCACCAAGGTGTCACGACCGTGACACCCCAAAAGAAGTCATCACGACCGTGATCACATTGTCACGACCGTGACACTCAAAATGCAAGGAACACGAGCGTGAAGACCTTGTCACGACCGTGACAAGGTAAAAAGTAGGTTATTGACTGAGACCACGTCAAAACGTTACGTGAAGAAGTTTTTGCCTATTTTTTAGCCACGTTCCTATATTTCCTCCACTGTTTCAGCAAGGCCCAATGCAACAAGTCCAAATTTCAAGCCTATTAATTGTTCTATAAATAGCTTAAGTTTTATGAAGAAACTACATAGCATTTTTTCTATCAATTTCCTGCGGAAGCTCTGCCGATTTATTTTACAACCCTGCTTTTATTTCAGCTTTATTTTCAGTCTTTCATTCTTATTGTATCCAAACCCAACATATAACAATTTCCAACATCAGGAAATTGTTATACATTTACTTGTTTCTAAACCTTCAGAATTTGCTTTATTTTCGATTTCCGCCAATTACTCCGAGCTTTCCGGTCTGTGGAAGAAGGAGTCTTCTATAGTATTGTTAACCAGGTTTTTATTATATTGAAATTTTAATATTTATGTTGTTTATTTATTTTTCTGCCATATTTTGTTTATTGTTTTTCTGTCTCTGTCTGGTTCAACAAAAATGAGTAGCTAATTACCTTAGGGCGGTATGTAGTTAAAACAAACTTAATCGGTAAAATTTAACCATAGGCTAAAAATAATTAATAACTTAACATTCTGGCTGATACTTTTTAATTAAAATCGACCTTTTCGTTACGAGAGTAAGGAAAGAGTATTAGGTTAGGTCAAGACCACGAGAGTGTGAGATTTTAACCAGATAGCTAAAGTTAGGCATTTAAATTAAACACAGCGAGAGCGCTTTAAAATAAATTAGAATTACTAAGTTTCCAAAAATTATCTCTAAACACTTATGGGCTAGCGAGAGCAGGCATAGGGCTTTAGGGGTAAGATCTGAGATAAGACCACGAGAGTGTGAGTTGAGGGTATTTAAACTGGTAACCTCTACCGAATAGATTAAGTAAACACCTTTATAAGCCTAGGTTAGATTGACCCACCTAAAAGGAGGTATGTACGAAGTGAGTAGTATGGACCAAGTCAATGCAAAGTTTGACCAACTAAGCCAAAAGATCGACAACTTGGCCATAACACCAACAGCCACCGTGGCTGCAGTAACACCTAACTGTGAGTTATGTGGAGTTTCAGGACACGAAGTTTCTGATTGTCAACTATTGACAGGAACTCCCACTGATCAAGTGAATTATGCTCAAGGAAACCCATACTCAAACACATACAACCCAGGTTGGAAAAATCATCCGAACTTCTCCTATAAGAATAACAATGCTTTATACGCACCAGGTCAAGCACCAGCTACACCACCAGGATATCAAAAGACTGCTCCTAATGTCCCTAGAAAATCGAACCTTGAGTTGATGATGGAGAACTTTATAGCTAACCAATCTCAAACAAACAAGGACTTCTTAAACCAAAACATACATACTAGTGAGCAGATTAAACAATTAGTGAGCAAAGTAGATGCATTAGCTACACATAACAAAATGCTTGAAACTCAGATTTCACAAGTAGCTCAACAACAAGCACCTACCGCTGCACCAGCTGGAGTATTCCCTAGACAACCTCAACCTAATCCGAAAGGACATGCCAATGCCGTAATATTAAGAAGTGGCAAGGAACTTGACGGACCTACCGATCCAAGACTTGACAATCCAGCCATGTACCAAAAACCGGATAAACCGACTGAAGTGGTGAATGATCCAGAAGAAAAGGAAGATGATAATCAAGAGGTAGTGGAGAAAGAACAACCTTATATGCCTCCACCACCCTATAAACCACCAATTCCGTACCCTCAGAGATTAACAAATTCCAAGACGACGGGTCAATTTAAGAAATTTGTCGAACTTCTGAAACAGTTGAATATTACTATTCCGTTTACAGAAGCTATCACCCAAATACCCTCGTATGCTAAGTTTTTAAAAGAAATCTTATCCAATAAGAAAAAGATAGAGGATAACGGAACAGTTACACTTACTGCTGAGTGTAGCGCCATAATTCAGAATAATATGCCTCCAAAGCTAAAAGATCCAGGAAGTTTCTCTATACCCTGTGTAATAGGAAAATTCGTCATTGACAAAGCTCTATGCGATTTAGGAGCCAGTATCAGTGTTATGCCCTTAACGATTTGCAAAAGGCTAGACATGGGAGACCTTAGACCAACTAAAATGTCTGTTCAACTAGCCGATCGCTCTGTTAAATATCCTGTAGGCATACTAGAAAACGTCCCAGTACGTATAGGACAATTCTACATCCCTACTGATTTTATAATCATGGACATCTCTGAAGACTCCACTACACCTATCATACTAGGAAGACCATTCTTAGCTACCGCCAGAGCTATAATAGACGTAAAAAGAGGAAAGCTAACCTTTGAAGTGGGTGAAGAGAAAGTTGAATTTATTTTAACACAATTCTTACAATCACCAGCTATAGAGGATACCTGTTATCTATTGGACGTAATTGACGAATGTGTAAGAGAAATGGAACTGAAAGAGACTACCTATTCTAAAATAATGAAAATTCAAATCCCTCCAATTTTCGAAGATGATAATTGGCGTAAACCATATCAGGATGATAATCTAAGCGAAAGTTTAGCACTTACACCGGATCCCATGCCAAGTAAAGATAAACCTACATTAGGATTAAAAACTTTACCTCATAACCTAAGGTACGAATTCTTAGACGTTGAATGTAAAAGACCAGTTATAATAAATTCCAGTTTAGGAACTATAGAAACAAAGAAACTTTTAGATGTCTTGAAGAAATATCCAACTGCATTAGGATATAACATATCTGATCTCAAAGGAATATGCCCTTCAGTCTGTATGCATCGTATTCTGCTAGAAGAAGATTGCAGAACCTCCAGAGAATCTCAAAGAAGAATTAACCCAATCCTTAGCACTGTAGTAAAAGAAGAAGTTAAGAAACTACTAGATGCCGAAATAATATATCCAATCTCTGATAGTGAATGGGTTAGTCCAGTACATGTAGTGCCAAAGAAAGGAGGTATCACCGTTGTGAAAAACGCTCAAGGCGAATCGATATCGCAAAGAGTAGTAACGGGACATAGAGTGTGCATAGACTATCGTAAACTAAATAAAGCCACTCGAAAAGATCATTTCCCACTACACTTTATAGATCAAATGTTAGAACGATTAGCCAAGCATTCTTACTTCTGTTATCTTGACGGTTACTCAGGATTTTTCCAAATCCCTATCCATCCAGATGATCAAGAGAAGACTACATTCACATGCCCATATGGAACGTTCGCTTATAGACGAATGCCCTTTGGATTATGCAACGCTCCTGCAACCTTTCAAAGATGTATGATGTCAATCTTCGCAGATTTTATAGACAACATCATGGAAGTGTTCATGGACGACTTCTCTGTATGCGGGCAAAGTTTTGAAGGATGCTTATCAAACTTAGAAATGGTGTTAGAAAGATGTGTAAAAGTAAACCTCGTGCTTAACTGGGAGAAATGTCATTTTATGGTCAGAGAAGGAATCGTATTAGGTCACGTAATATCCGACAAGGGAATTGAAGTTGATAAAGCTAAGATTGAAGTCATAAAAGATCTTTAACCCCCTAAAACCGTTCGAGAAATACGAAGCTTTTTAGGACACGTCGGTTTTTAGCGACGATTCATCAAAGATTTCTCGAAAATCACTAAACCTCTTACTGGTTTATTAATGAAAGACGCTGAGTTCATATTCAATGAAGATTGTCTTAAAGCATTCGAAACTCTAAAAACAGCCCTCATCACCGCACCAATCATGCAACCCCCTGACTGGAGATTACCTTTCGAAATCATGTGCGATGCGAGTGACTATGCTGTAGGCGCAGTTCTAGGCCAGAGGAAGGAAAAGAAACTTCATGCGATCTACTATGCCAGTAGAACCTTAGATTCTGCTCAGATGAACTACGCCACTACTGAAAAAGAATTGTTAGCAGTTGTCTTTGCGCTTGACAAATTCCGTTCTTACCTAGTAGGAGCGAAAATAATCGTTTACACAGATCATGCTGCTATCCGATATCTATTAACTAAGAAAGATGCTAAACCGAGACTCTTGAGATGGATTCTACTCTTACAAGATCTTGATCTCGAAATAAAAGATAAGAAAGGTACTGAAAACGTCGTAGCGGACCATTTATCTAGATTAGAAGGTATTAAACCCGAACAAGTGCCGATTAACGATGATTTTCCGTATGAACAGCTGATAACACAAATAGGAAGCGACCTAGTTCAGTTAGACATAAATGAACCAGAACCCGTGGAAACAATCCAGACAACTGTAGGACTGCCATGGTACGCTGACATTATCAACTACCTAGCCGCAGGAGCTCTTCCACCCGATCTAACCTATCAGCAGAAAAAGAAATTCTTGCACAATCTAAAACATTATTACTGGGATGAACCATTATTGTTCAAAAGAGGACCCGATGGAATCTTTCGTCGATGTATTCCCGAAGAAGAAATAGAAGATGTCATTGCTCAATGTCATTCATCTCCTTATGGTGGACATGCAAGCACTTCCAAGACTTGTGCAAAAATCTTGCAAGCCGGCTTATTCTGGCCTAATCTATGGAAGGATGTCCACATCGCTGTTATAAATTGCGATCGGTGTCAACGCACCGGCAATATTTCAAGAAGAGATGAAATGCCTCAAAAAGGAATATTAGAAGTAGAAATCTTTGACGTCTGGGGAATAGATTTCATGGGACCATTCCCATCATCTTTCGGTAACAATTACATACTCGTAGCTGTTGATTATGTTTCGAAATGGATTGAAGCTATAGCTTCTCCTACAAACGATACACGAGTAGTAATAAAGCTTTTCAAAAATATAATCTTTCCCAGATTTGGTGTGCCTAGACTCGTCATAAGTGACGGTGGCTCGCACTTCATTTCAAAAATCTTTGACAAATTACTATCTAAGTATGGAGTAAGACACCGTGTGGCAACACCATATCACCCACAAACAAGTGGACAAGTCGAAGTCTCAAACAGAGAAATCAAACAAATCTTAGAAAAGACTGTCGCCATATCTCGGAAAGATTGGTCATCTAAACTTAATGAAGCTTTATGGGCTTATAGGACCGCTTACTAGACACCCATAGGTACTACACCTTTCAAACTAGTTTATGGAAAATCTTGTCACCTCCCAGTAGAACTAGAACACAAAGCTTATTGGGCGATTAAAACTCTCAATATAAACTATAATGCTGCAGGAGAAAAGCGAATCCTAGACATTAACGAATTAGAAGAATTAAGGCTAGATGCTTATGAGAATGCTAAGATATATAAAGAAAGAACTAAGCGATGGCATGATAAACGCCTATCTAGGAAAGAATTTAATGTGGGAGACGTTGTACTCCTTTTTAACTCAAGACTTAGGCTCTTCCCTGGAAAATTAAAATCTAGATGGTCAGGACCCTTTGAAATAACTAAAGTGTTCCCGAGTAGAGCAATAGAAATTAAGGGTAGGAATAGTGAACCATTCATAGTAAACGGACAACGTTTAAAACATTATCATAAAGTTGAAAATAGAGATTATGCAAATAATCTAAGGCTTTTAGAGTTGTCCACTAATTCCCCTGATTAATCTAAACCTAAGCATTACGTCAGGCTTTTGACGATAAAAACAACGCTTAGTGGGAGGCAACCCATTTACTCATTTAATTATTTAAACTATTCTCTTTATCATTTTGTTATTTATCGTTTTATTATTTATTTATTTGTTTTGTCATTTTATAGTTTTATTTTATATTACTATTATTGCCTTTAAATTATGCATTTCATTTTCTTATTTTTATCTTAAATCACTTTTTACAGATTTTCTAAAAGTCTTTTCCACTTTCCTTCTCCCCCTGATTTGTTTCCTCCATATTTGCACTAACCATGGCTAACCAACCAATAAACCATATGGAAACCAAATTTAGAGGTAGAAACCAAAGAATGAAGTTTCAAGAGTTATCACAGAGGCAAATGGATTTGACCCTATACCCGGATGATCAGACTATGGAAACCCTAGGTATACATGATAGCATCCTGTACTTGTTTAACCGACTTGGATGGGAGAATGCATTGATCCAACATAAGTTTGTGACTTACCGCGAGCTCACCCTTGAGTTCCTTAGCTCCTTAGTTTACCTACCTGAGCGCGGTTTCGGATTCAGGAAAGGATTTATCAGTTTCCGCCTATTTGGAATAGAATATGACTTTAACCATAAAGAACTAGCTGACTTATTAGGATTCCCTAGTGGACCCTTTGCTTTTACTACCACACAGGTAGAATTGATGGATATTGAGCTAGATTTCTTTTGGGGAACTTTAACCGGAAACTACCACCCTGAACCAAATAGCATGAACAATGATGAAATACATAACCCTGCTCTCCGTTACTTCCATAAAATCCTTGCCCACACCTTCTTTGGAAAAGAAGAAAACATTACCGGAGTCTCTAAAGATGAGATATTCATTATGTCATGTTTCACTAATGGACAGCCTGTTAATGGTGTACCTTTCATGATGCAAACCTTCACCCGTATCCAAGAAGAACCTGAATTACCTATATTAGTAGGAGGTCTTGTAACCATGATAGCTGATGCCTTAGGACTTAGGTACCAATTGCACAGGTGCAACCGTTTAGGTACCATCCGTCCTATGAATCTTAACTTCTGCTTTAATCGCCATATCATAAGGAATTTAGGACATCCACCTTTCGAGTACCTAATCCGGAATGAGGTAGTAACCCTGTTCACACTGCCAAACCATGCTAGAGTAAGTGTTCACAATAAGGATAACTGGCTTTATGAGTTAACCCCACCTGATTATCCATCCACTCCTGAAACACCTCAGTCTTACAAGATAAAAGATGATATAATGACCGATGTCGAAACTGACCCTGAGACACCTCCTGGTTACCATGACATTGACCACACTGACGAAGTTATTGAAACCCCTGAAGTGAATCAAGGAGATTATGCTAACAACTTACAGAATATCATGAACACTCTTGAAGCTTACCAAACTGATATAAATTCATTTAAGGAAGACATTAAGAGTATGCGATTGGACATTATATGTTTGACTGACATAACCTATGAACAATTCTATCACTTGAACTCCGCAATCGAAGATTTGAAGAAACGCTTTTGAAAATGCTATAAGTGATTTAGTTTATTTTTCTCATTGTTTTCGTTTCTAGTTAGATTTATTTTTTCGCAAACAATTTCGTACCGTATTTTCATTTATGTAATTTCATTTTCAATTACCATATGCAATGCACTTCTAGTTCCAAAATTTCTCCATTTTAATCAATTTATATATTTCGTTCTATGTACTGTTATGCTTGCATTTATTCCTATTATATAAAAATCTCTCATGCCATGCAAGTTAGTAAAGTAATATGTTGAAAAAAATTATTATATGGTGTTTAAATGTAATATTGAGTGAGAAGTGAAGAAAATAAATTATTATAAAATATATGAAGCGTAAGAGATAGTGTTTTCTGGAAATTATTCAACGAAGCAAATCCTCACGGTCGTCACACCCCCCTAACGATCGTGACGTGCTCATTTAGCGTGTCACGACCGTCACCTCCCTGTCACGACCGTGACAACCCTAAATATAGGATTCGTGAGAAACAAAATTGTTTCTTTTCGTGACCTCTTCTTCTTCTTCCTCCATAACTTCCAAAAACCACCAATTTTCTCCATAACTTCCGTAACCTCCCATTACCAAATTAAAACTCATTAACCCCCCCCATTATCACCACACCTATCACATTCTCACCCTCCAATATTTATCCGAATAATTATTTCTCTCATTTTATCACTTTTTCACAAATATCAAAAATCTTCATCTCTCACTCTAGCTCTTGCATGCAATGGATGCCATTCAATTTAGAGAAGGTGATGCTGGAGAAACCCAGAGAGAAAGATTTATCCGATTCCAGAACCGCGGTCTGCAACCTACGCGTTATATCGACACCGAATGCTTGAGAGAGCTCGGAATGCTCAACAGTGTCAAGAATCTGCTTAAGAAGGTTAATCTGTGGGTTCTATGCAGTCAGCCTCAACCCACATTCGAGTTGCTGACACTGGAGTTCCTAAGCTCGTTCTGTTACATTACCGGTACCGGTTCTCAGAGTCAGCTTACCGGTGTTGCTAAATTCAGATTGTTTGGCCGGGAGTTTGAACTTTCGCAAACAAGGATAGCCGAGTTGCTAGGCTTCGCTCACGGAAATGAAGCTCACCTCCGCGTGCCGGATAATTTTAGTGAAACCGCTTTCACTTTATGGCACGACATAACCAATACCCGTGCCTCAGCCTTCCAAAGCCTCAATGATACGCACATCCACAACCCGGCAATCCGTTATTTCCACCAAGTCATTTGCAACACCATATTCGCTCGAGAAAGTAACCATAAGCTCAACTCCAAGGAGCTTATGTTCTTGCACTGCGCTCTAAATGACGAGCCGATCAACGCTGCCCCGTTCATGCTTTCTCACATCCAGGCTATTGCGCAAAGAGGCTCCACCCCATTTTTCATTGGCGGCATTGTCTCCGCCCTCGCCTTTCAGTTAGGGCTTAGTGACTTGCTCGACAATTTGGATGGCATAGCCGCAGAATTCCTCACCAAGAGTTATTGCAGGTCCGCTCACCTGATTGCGCAACGAGAGGATGGCAGGTATAGCCCTGTTGTCCATGGCACCATTTTTCACCATATCATTCTGCCGTCCCGCGACCGCATCGACCCATCCAGCCGAGCCAACTGGCTCTTTGTTTTACCAGATGCTGCCGGCCATGACCCCATTCATGATGATCAGGCCGATCCTCCAGCGGATGAGATGCAGGACGCGATGGATGCAGCTGAGCCTGTCCAGGATATTCCAGAGTCATCTACCCGACAGCCTCCTGCACAGGATTTCACTCTTGAGGACGTCCTCCGTGCGATTCATCAGCAGAACCAGATGAACGCCGCACTGGAACGTAGGCAGAAGGAGCAGTATGATGCTCTACTCCGCACTATTGCAGCAAACCAGGAAGCTACTAATGAGAAGTTTGGAGAAATTTTCAGCGAGCTAGAGGCCTTACGCATTGACATCACTGCTGTTCCCGGTACCGGTTCTGATCCTGAAGCGACTCCTACCAGACGCTCCCGCACCAGAAGCCGACCTCGCGGTCCTCAGCAGCCATAGTTTTAGTTTTGCTTATGTTTGTTTTTCGTTTTTGTAGTCTGTACTGTACTTTTACCGCTATTATATCACAACATTGAGGACAATGTCTGATATAGTGTGGGAGAGGTACCTTTCATTTCCGCATTTTTCCTTTTCGCATTTTTCCTTTCCATTGTATTTCTTTTCGCAAGTTAATGAAACGAGCAAATCTTTGTGATATTTTCTTTAGCTTCGAACTTTCCCCGTTTATTTAGCCATACTGAAAAAATCTTTAATTATTCGCATTACCCGACTCGCCTACGAAATCGTAATTCGGAAGCTGAGAACGATTCAACAAGACCAATACAATCTTGACACCTTTGACTTCCCACTTAAGCGATTCCGTTCCGATTATCGTTACGAGTACACCTTAAGTTTCAGTTCAAAAGTAACCCCTAGTAGTTTATACTAGCAGTCAGCACCGTCTGAACACAAACCACGTGGGGAGCCGATGAATATAAGCGTTTGATGCCTAATCAATAATGATCCTTCATATCTCGATGCAAATGAAAAGAAATTGCACCAAAGTACACGGTCGCATATAAGAAACGAGAAATATGAGAAGGAGTCCATTGCGGGTTGGTTCAGAGGTACTGGTTCTGAACTTGGTAGGGCGTGCTACGGCTCGATCCCCCACAACCTCCAAATCGGATAATATATGTAGGGTTACCGCACTCGTGTACCAGACCCCGTGCTTAAAAAGGATCAAAGTCGCTAACCGGCTACTCCACTACGTGCGTGCTAAGGCAAAGGGCTTAATGTGATTGCGCTAGAATGAAACCGGGCGAAATAAGATTGAAAAACTCTAGGTGAAATCGTAAAGAAATTTCTGATTGTTTCGATTAACAGGAAGTCGATGACATAGCTTGTTGCTTGTGTCATTAGTGTATCGTTAGTGTTCTATCAAAGTACCGGTTTATCCGACAAAACGATCCCTCGTACGATTTGTTATGTGTATGCGTCAATAAAAACTTGTCCAACGATTTTCAACCGACTATTTGCTTGAGGACAAGCAAAGGTTTAAGTTTGGGGAAGTTTGATAACGAGAAAATGTATCGATTATATTGCTAAGTTTCATTAACGTTTTATCGCATAATCATCATTTTAACACTCGATTCCTCGAGTTTTTCTTACTATTTTGCAGGTACATCATATATGGAGCTAAATCATGAATTAAGAGCAAAAGGAACAAGAACAACCATAAAAAGATGAAGAAATGAAGAAGCCTGCAGAACTGCATAATTTGTTGCACTCACGGTCGTCACCAAGGTGTCACGACCGTGACACCCCAAAAGAAGCCATCACGACCGTGATCACATTGTCACGACCGTGACACTCAAAATGCAAGGAACACGAGCGTGAAGACCTTGTCACGATCGTGACAAGGTAAAAAGTAGGTTATTGACTGAGACCACATCAAAACGTTACGTGAAGAAGTTTTTGCCTATTTTTTAGCCACGTTCCTATATTTCCTCCACTGTTTCAGCAAGGCCCAATGCAACAAGTCCAAATTTCAAGCCCATTAATTGTTCTATAAATAGCTTAAGTTTTATGAAGAAACTACAGAGCATTTTTTCTATCAATTTCCTGCGGAAGCTCTGCCGATTTATTTTACAACCCTGCTTTTATTTCAGCTTTATTTTCAGTCTTTCATTCTTGTTGTATCCAAACCCAACATATAACAATTTCCAACATCAGGAAATTGTTATACATTTACTTGTTTCTAAACCTTCAGAATTTGCTTTATTTTCGATTTCCGCCAATTACTCCGAGCTTTCCGGTCTGTGGAAGAAGGAGTCTGCTATAGTATTGTTAACCATGTTTTTATTATATTGAAATTTTAATATTTATGTTGTTTATTTATTTTTCTGCAATGAATATTTTGTTTATTGTTTTTCTGTCTCTGTCTGGTTCAACAAAAATGAGTAGCTAATTACCTTAGGGCGGTATGTAGTTAAAACAAACTTAATCGGTAAAATTTAACCATAGGCTAAAAATAATTAATAACTTAACATTCTGGCTGATACTTTTTAATTAAAATCGACCTTTTCGTTACGAGAGTAAGGAAAGAGTATTAGGTTAGGTCAAGACCACGAGAGTGTGAGATTTTAACCAGATAGCTAAAGTTAGGCATTTAAATTAAACACAGCGAGAGCGCTTTAAAATAAATTAGAATTACTAAGTTTCCAAAAATTATCTCTAAACACTTATGGGCTAGCGAGAGCAGGCATAAGGCTTTAGGGGTAAGATCTGAGATAAGACCACGAGAGTGTGAGTTAAGGGTATTTAAACTGGTAACCTCTACCGAATAGATTAAGTAAACACCTTTATAAGCCTAGGTTAGATTGACCCACCTAAGTTAGTATAATTACACACCGACCGCCTTAGTATTATTTTATTAAAACTTAAATTTAATTCCGCCTTTAATATTTTAAAATCAACAAAAAATCGTGACAACCATTCGCCTTAGCTAAACTAGAAGTTCATCTAGCACTAAGTAACCATAGAGTCCCTGTGGATCGATAATCTTAAATATTACTTCGATAGGCTGTGCACTTGCAGTTAAGATACCGCTAGACACATAATTAGACACGTCTTTAGCCCATCAAAAGGTATGGTCACTAAACACTCAAGTACTAGGCAAGTGCCTCATGAACCACATATGAAATAAAGGAGCGCAACAACGAACTAAACCCCCCCTTTTCATCTCAGTCTTGTAGTGCACCGAGTAATACAGATCTCCAAGCAGCGTAGGCACAGGATTCTTCAGCAAGAAGAGATGTATGGCATTCATGTCTATGAACTTCTCCATATCTGCAAACAAAATAATTCCATAGATAGAAAAAGCCAAGATAACACAGACAGAATCCCGCTCCTCCTCAATAGCCAACTCTTCCACCTTCCTTACTAAAGCCTCTAAAGAAAACCCAAATAAACCTCCCTTAATGATGGTCATAGAATTCACAGCAGAAGTGCTCAAATAAAGAGCTTTGGCAATAGCTTCAGGTGCAGGTCTAACCATCTCAGCATTGAACGGAATCTGGTCTCGAACAGGAACCCCCAAAATCAAAGCATACTCCTCCAGCAAAGGACCTAACTGAAAATCAGGAAAAGTGAAACAACGAAGTTGAGGATCATAGTACTGAAGCAGGGTGTGAATGGAACTTCTCTCAGAAGGATCTAACTCTACCACCACATCCAGAATACTCCCATAAGCCTTCCTGAACCTCTCCACATGATTGGGCGTGATCATCTTCACCATCTTCTTTAACAAGCCAACCTTAGTGTCGAAAAACTTGAAATGAATATTCTGCTTGCGAGGATTTTCCATCTCTGAACAGGATACCGGAACCGGAAGCAAGTATATGAACCTGTGAATGAAAACAAAACATGATTAATGATGAAATGATGCAATGCAAATGCAAAGACATATGATCAATCTGGGACTGTCTGGAATCTGGATGCCAAAGCCAAGTGATCAGAAACCCAAATCCTCTGGATAACAACCCATAAGCACTCAGATAACCTCAGATACACCCAATCAAGAACCAGATAAACTCAAGAACTCCGGAACCAAAGTAACTGTATCAGAACATGAAACTGCACTGGTAACAAGGGTATGATAAGGTCAAGGGTTCCTGCAAACCTGTAAACCCCTCCCAATCTCACAGGTGTGCTCCGGGTCAAACATCACGGACTCTCAAAGCCGAATAGCAATAATACTTTCACCATTTCCGAGAAATGGCTCATGACCAAATCAGGGAATCGGTTAGGCATTATGTACTACGTAGGGAGGCCTCAGCTGAGTCCGGGAAAAACAAGCATCCCTTATAAGTTCCCAACTTCGAGCGCTGAAATCGAGAAACAATAGTACATTCATCCCGAAGGGTACAATACTATCGTCATACGACCAGATGCTTTGACTGAGTTCCTATAAGAGAACCAGGCCATCCTATGCGAGTTCCAAGTGGACCCTCGGGTGCAAATGGGTTTGCCACAAAATGTGGTCTGCCACTGTCACCACTGGAGAGGGTTGTTTCCACAAAGGTTCTCAATGATCGGTCCCCAGACGCACATAACTATCAAGGTCCTATCCCGAAGTGGAGGAAATACCCACACAAGATATTTCCAAGATGGTCGCAATCTGGGTGTGAAACACATCGCCACTCATCATGCCACATGTGAGTACAATATGTCCACTCTAATCCTATAGTGCACTCAAGTCGGGTACTTGGCTTATCTCTCAGAAACAGTATCACCCGAGCCCACCAAACAGAAAACCAGTCCAGACAGTCCATTATGATATATGATGCGGAAAATAAATACTGAAAATTGTAAATAAAGCTGTAAACAAAACTGTAAATAAACAACAGTAAAATACAACACACAACAGCAAACAGTCAACACCCAAAGAAACAGAAACACGCAAGCGCTAGGAGAGACTCTTAGGGGAACCAGAGATACTCTGATCATCATTTCCCCAGCAGAGTCGCCAGTTGTCGCTCCCCGGATTTCCATCCTGGTACAAACGTGAAAGTGGCGCGGAAAAGAATAGAGTCGCCAGCCAGGCATTTTTATCCCGAAGGAACGGGAATGGTAATGCTACACAAACCAGGAGAAAAGAAGAGGAAGGACACGGGTCCTGCGAACCAAAGAGACTGAGTTTGGGAGTCGGTTATGACCTGGGAAGGTATTAGCACCCCAGATCGTCCGCCGTACCCGACGGGATCCACGCTTGCAAAGAAACTGTTTCAAAGGGTGAAGAAATGAAAGTTGTTGCAAAGAAAATGAACTGAACTGGATAAAAGAAAAGAAAAGGGAACTGAAAAAGAAATGAAAAGAAAAAATGTAGGGAAAATAAAGATTGTGCTCGAACAGGCCCTACCCCGCTGCCTATGTACCTCATCGAGAAAATGAGGATTAGAGACGTTGTAGTTCCCCTAACTAGGGGTAGAAAAGATTGCCTGTGTTTTAAAGCTTGAACTGCTTATGTCAATGCTCAGGTGTTGCAGGCTCGGACGACGAGTGCGTAACCGTCTTGCAAAATTACAAGAAGAAGCAAGTTCGCGGATGAAGCGAAGGAGATGAGAAATGAATTCCCGAAGGAAAGACGCTTATTGTTTGTTTGTGTTTTTTAGAAGCTTTTTAGGAGTGAAGTTTGCATAGGTAAGTGTACCTAAGTCTTACTCACTGGGATATGTACATCTCGCATCATCCCGGAATGGAATGCACAAGAGGCACACCTATCTATGGAGGAAATCCCCAAATCTAGTCCCACAAGTGAAGGCTCAGACACACTGACCTATTAACATTTATTAAGTATATTTTGTGATTTTTGATTAAGAAGTGTTTTTTATGCTTTTCTTTGTGAGGTAATCTCATGCTAAGACCTATCCACCATGAGGGATAACTTACACCTCGCCCCGAAATGGAACGCGTGCAAGTATCTCATAGCAAAGTCTCATGTCATATGAGAAGACTCAACCTTTATTAAAGTGGATTAGAATTAAGTTTGAAGATGAGAAGAGAGAGCACCAAAAGGATCTCAAAAGGTGAAAAATCTAAGGGAGACTAGAATCCTAAATGTTGTCATGCATGGATGAACCTAGGTTAGTGAGGTTTGAAATCTATCCTAATGAAGAAGAAGGAAAGAAAAGAAGAAGAAGAAAAAGAAGAAGAAGAGGAGGAGGAGAGGTAAGGCCTAAGCCCAACAATCACAAGGTTAGAACAAATAATGATAAGAAGAGAAGAGATAAGATTTGGAGATGTGGGAATCACATCCACACCTCTCACTTACCAAAGCCCTGAAATGGTTAGTGACACAAGTATAAAAGCAATACAAGATGAACATAATACCATACTAAAACCATATAACCAGAAGTGAATTCATGCACATAACATTCAATGCAAATACAAGTCACAAGCATGAGAAGAGAACCACACAACCACACATGAAGCAAAATGAATTGCTATGGCAAAACAAAAGCAAACTTGAGAAGATGCAAAGCAAAATAAATAAGTTACAAACTCAAGGTACAAGACCAGAACTCTAATCATGTTAGAAGAAGGCCTAAGAAGCAAGAGAGATGAAGAGAAGAGATACACAAAGTCAAGTGGTAACATCATGAGAAGAAAGAAGCAAAGGAAGTGCATAAGAATGAAAAGACTTCAAAGGCAACCACACACAAAATTCCTAAGACACCAACCACAACCCAAGATCAGAGAGATATCATCATCCTAATAAGGCTCTAAGCAAGTTGAAGAAGTTGGCACAAGTGCCCTTCTAAGCTAAGGAGAGAGCATATGATCCCAAGGAGACAAAATGGGACAAGTCAAGAACAAAAATCCAAATCAAATCAAGTGAGCATTCAAAAATTCTACAACTTTGCACAAAAGAACTTCAATCATACCATAACAACATGCCAAAAGGAGGGAAAGAAATTCAGAAGCTAAACAAGTCAAATGAGGGTTCAAATATCAACTAGGGTTAGATGGCTTCACTCACAAGTTAAGGACCAAAATCAATTAAATAAAATTCTAAAAATCAGAACAAAAATCAACAAGAAACTACATCCTATCATGAATCCAAAGCAAAAAGAACCAACCAAAAATTCAAAATAATGATCAAGATAGAAAATGGACAAGTCAGCATGCTTCAAAATGAATTAAAATGAATTAATTAGAAGAAAGAATTAATTTCCACGTGTCAAAATAAAATAAATGGAAAATAAAAATGTCAAAAATTAAAGAAAACTAAAAATAACATTCATGAATTTGTTTAGAATTTTTTGAAACTTAAAACTATTTTTAAAAATTTAAATCCAAACTGAAAATAAAATGAAAACAAAAAATGAAATAAAAATGAAGAAAGAGCCAGGGGGTGCAATCAGCAAGGTTTCCAGTTCAAATATGTTAGGCCTCATACGCAGAGGGATGGGAATAGCACTCAAGCCCAGTCAAAAGTCAGCTCAAAACACAATAGTTAAAATGGAAATTCAATAATTCAGAGAAAAACAAAGACCATTAGATCAAGTGGACGTGCCAGATCAGTCCATTCATTAAAGCAAGTCAGCAAAATGATTGGTTGGGGTTGAGGGCACATATTAATTATGGTGTGGTGAGAAACATGGTGAATTAAAACAGATATAAAACACACGTACAAGGGAGGTGGCTTCATTTATGAGGTGTCAACATGATGTCCATTCATATGAGAGATCCTACGGCTGTGGAGTTGTCTTCTTCATCAAAACCCTAATGAACACAAACCCAGAATCCGGTGACCGGAGCTAGGGCTCCGGCACCGGAAAACGCAAACTATGAACAAATCATTAAATAAATGGATCAAAACCTCCAGATTGAATAATTAAGGCACGCTGAATCCAAAAATGACCATGAAATTCACCATGGATCACTAAACAATCTCGATCGAAGATAAACATATCCAACTATGAAACTTCAAATCAACACAAAACACTCAATTCTCAAGCATTTCTCAATCTAAAAGGTGCATAATACTCAGCATAACAAGCACAACACATTGCATACATCTAATTTCATTTCCAGATCCACGAATTTCAAAGTATACCTGAGCTTGCAGATCCTTCAAATCACCAGAATAAAGCTTCCAATGCTGCAGATCTACTTCCTCTAACTTCTTATTGCAAAATAAATGCAAAAGAAGCCTTGAATGCTCCTAGATCTTGAGGTTTGAGAGCAGCTGCTCTTGAATGGCACCTCTTGAAATCTTGAGCTTCAGCTTAAACCAATGGTGGATTAATGATCCTTAAGCCTCAAGGATTCAGAATATATGATTTGTTTGTGAAGAGGGTGAGGGAGATGAGAGCTTCGAAGAGAAATGTACCAATGCAAGAAAGTTGGATTTGAGAAAATGAGAGAGAGTCTTCCTGCATTTAGGGCATGCTTAGCTTATATATGAGGTGCTTGTCTTGCTGATTAGGGTTTGCATTGAGTGGTGGCATGAGGAGTGTGAGAGGGATCAATTTGCAAAATTGCATGAAAAGGAATAATTGGTGATTTGCTCGTGCACTTCATTCCACTTTGCACATGCTGATCTCATTTGGTTCACTCATTCACCATTGCATTAAATCCTGGCCCTTGGATGATTGTATCATGCTTTTCCCATGACTTTACAAAAATTGCATTTTATGAAATGTCATGCACGAAAATGCTTGCTTCCTTGGGCAAAAAGCCTTCTCATACATTTCCTTGAAACACTATGACATTATTTTGTTCATAACATCACTTGAAAGTAAGTTAAATGAGTTTTTGCATTTGTGAAGAACTTGAAAACCATGCCATGCCCTAAAAATCCTCCAACTTTCGAAGGGCATTCCTCCTAAACCATAAGGGCTATGAAAAAGTACTTGTACTTTTTGAAAATGGGAGACTTTAATCTTCAACTTTCATGTTTGGCTTTGGTCCATTTGAAGCTTTTTTCACCAAGTTATGCTTACTTGAAAATTAGGGCAAAAACTTGCTAAAAATGGATATTCTCATTACCACACTTATGCCAATTTTGCAAAACACCTCAAAACTTCATGATTCTTGATCCTTGATCTTGCCAAACCTATTCTAAGGTTATAATAATATCCCTTGCCTAGAAAAATGGGGTTGGACCCTTTGAAATCTCATAGTTGACTTTTAGAATGCATAGTTGACCAATTTCTTCATTTACAAGCAACTGAAGATATACTTGACTTCCACAATGAATTTTCTCACCAAATTTCATCCCTAGGATCCTCTTAACATATGAGAGACTTTGCCCAAATGGAATGGCCAAAGTCATAAGGTTTTCATGCTTGAAACTCAAACCCTAATTTGGGATCATTGTGTAGGAGCTTTGCCCTAGCTTGAATTCCCTGATGATCTTCCAATCTTCTGTAGGCACATAATTTCGACACCATGAGTTTAAGATGTAAAATCATTTTTTGCTAAAGGAGATAGTCACCAGATAAAGGAGAAAAGAAATAAAGATGTTCAGGAGTTTTTTTTTTGACAAGACCAGATACTCAAGTATTTCGACAGGAATACAAAGAATGTTCCAGCAAACAAAGTTTGAAGATCTTTTATCATAGTTCAGCATTTGACAAAATTTAAAGAATTAGTATGTTTTTTCGACACTTCGACAGAAGATAAGGTTTTCGACAAAAGCATTATCTTGTAAGGTTTGAAGAGTTTTTGTCTTCTTCGACAAATTCGACAAGACGAAGAAATGCAACGTTTCGTCACAAAGAGGAAGAATTCAAAATTAAAAGTTACAACCTTTGGCAGTTGGACGCGTGGAAGCTTCAGGAAAAGAAGAGTGCATGCAGATTGACAAGTGTCAATTAGTTAGGATTCTTCCGTTTTAGGCAGTTATTTTGTTTGTATATAAATAGGGTAGTTGTTGTAGAATTCTGTGTGTGAAAAACTTGTACAATAATCCTGTAAAATACTCTAAGTACCCAGTGTGAGAGAAATGAGTTTGATATCTGGAGAAATGTATGTGTTGAACACCATTTTCATCTAAGTTATTTAAATTACTAGTCTTGTTTCGTCAAATTATTTACTTTCAGTCCCTTTACTTTCCTGCAAATTTTATACTCTTTTTACCATTTTCTTACTTTTGTTCAACTTTTACTTTACTTTACTTTTTACATTCAAAACATTCAATATTTTTACATCATTAACAAAACAAACCACAAACAATTATCAACACTAAGAGTAATTCGACAACAAATTGCACATGTGTCCTAGGACTTGTTTGGTTGGTCCTGCAAGTAACCCAGTTTTATAAAAGATTGGTTAACCAGAGGTTGTTCGTCAGAAATCACACCGAACAAATTGGCATGCCCAGTGGGACTAGTGCAATTGTAAAAATTAATATGAATCCTCTTAGTTAGAAAGTTTCTTGCTGCGTTGTATGATTCTTAGAAGCGGTAAATTAGCCGTAACCGACGTAGAAAGACCAAAAAGAACAAGAGGAAGAAAGATGGCTAGTCTGCCAAATACTTCAAATAATCCTAATGAAACCATTCCAGTGTCCAATCCTATCCCTTTGTCAGAAGGAGGTGCAGGTTCTGGCCCTGTTTTAGAACATATTAGGCCTTCATCAGCGGATTCGATACCAGTGGGTTCAGGATCCCAAAATGCGCCTGGTTCTTCCACCATGGGGCACTCAATGCCCATGGGAATGCCTCCTTCTGGAGGAAATACCTTTAGGCCATTCATTAATTATTCCATGCCCATGTCTGGTAGAGAACAACCATACGGAATGCCAACTTCAATGATGGCAAACTTACATAATTCATCACCATTATTTTCTGATGCTATGGTCCAAATATCTTCACCATTACAAGGGTCAGGATATGGTGGAAATGGGAGTAGATTAAATCAGATTCCACCAGGATTCCAAATGCCAACTATTACGAACCATTCTGCGCAAGTAATTCGTCAACAGATGGATGAAAGTAACCATGATATGGTACATGCATTGACACAACAAATGGGGGAAGTGTTCAACCCTTTAATACAAAACACTACCCAAACAAACCAGATATTAGCAGAACAAATGGCACGTATTGCTAGTTTTTTCGGAGTCCCTCAAACGCAACAAAGAATACAAATAAATCAAAATCCTGCCAATAGGCCTGTCGAAGAAGAACTTACCATAAACCAAAGGCCATTAGGAAATCCTCAGGAAAATCCTAGGGGCCAAGAGGTAGTGGTCGAACAACCTCGTGTAGAAATTCCCGTTCGACAGGAACCTAGGAGAATAATAGTTCAAAGAGACCAAAACGCTGATGAAATATTGCAGCAGAGAATGCGTTGTAACAATTTTCCTGTCGAAAATAACATTGCAACCATGGTCGAAAGAATAATGGCGCAAAATGGGGTGAACGTAGGATTACAGAGGCCTAGTTATACTTCCCCTTTGTCTGAATACTTTCTGCAACAAGAATTACCACCAAGGTGGAAAGTCCCTAAATTCACCAAATTTTCAGGGGATACTAGTGAGTCCACCATATAGCACATAGCACGTTATTTGATCGAAGCAGGAGAAATAGCTAATAATGAGAACTTAAGAATGAAATATTTTCCAAGTTCTTTGACAAAAAAATGCTTTCACTTGGTTTACTTCCTTGCCTGCGACTTCAATATTTACATGGACCCAATTAGAAAGATTGTTCCATGAACAATTCTATATGGGGCAAACTAAGATAAGTTTGAAGGAATTAGCAAGTGTCAAAAGAAAATTCTCTGAACCTATATATGACTATCTAAATAGGTTTAGATTATTGAAGGCTAGATGTTTTACGCAAGTGCCAGAACAAGAATTAGTCGAAATGGCTAGAGGGGGTCTGGATTATTCCATAAGGAAGAACCTGGACACCCAGTATTTAAGAGACATGGCACAACTGACAGATAGAGTAAGACAAATAGAAAGGCTAAAAACTGAGAAATTTAGATCAAATAAAAATAAAAAGGAAAGAGTGGCCTATGTAGGGATATGTCAAGACGAAGATTATGACGAAAACGAATCTGTCATTTTCGACGAACAAGAAATTGATTTGGCAGAATTAAAACAAGGCCCTCCGTATTCCTGTAAAGTTTTAGCTCCGTCGAATGGAAAAAATCCAGTCGAAATGGAAAGGAATGATAGGTTCCCTAAAAGAACTTACACATTCGACATCACCAAGTGTGATGAAATTTTCGACTTATTAGTTAAAGATGGTCAATTGATAAAACCAGCAGGCACTAAAGAGCCTCCTGTAGACCAACAGAAAAAGAGAGGTTTTTGCAAATACCGTAATTTCTTGGGTCATAAAACTTCTCAATGTTACCTTTTCAGGGATCTTGTCCAGAATGCAATTCAGAACGGAAGGCTGAAATTTGGAGACAAAGCTAAGTAACAGATGAAGATTGACTCTAATCCCATGTAGGTTGTGGAGGCCAATTATGCTGAACCAGAGACGGTGAATGTGGTCGAAATGGAAGTAATGTCTGAAGGAAGTTTTGAAATGGTAGAAGCTACTGAGGGCTTCGACACCAACTTCACCATGATAGAGGCTGCTGAAGGCTTCGACACCCATGTAAACATGGTGGAGAGTGTTGATGATCTCACTGATCAGGCTGAGGAGGTAATATCTGAAGGTTGCGTGGAAAAATCAGCCACAACCAAGGTTGTTGATGATCTTGACACTAAAGAAATAAATAATTACACCAACACAGAAGAAACTACTGATAGTTTCGACAGCCAGGAAGAAGTCAAAGCTACTGAAGGCTTCGACAAAGAGAACATAATCAAAGCTACTGAAGGCTTCGACGGAGGAAACACAATCAAAGCTAGTGAAGGTTTCGACAAGAAGAATAACAACAAAGGTACTGAGCATGGAGTGGTCTGGGACACTCTAGGAGAGCCCAGTGGAAAGTTTGACTTCATGGTGAAGTATTCTGCACCACCAAGCTCTAAAACTGACATCAATAAAGTCAAACCCACAGGATGGGGAGATTTCTTCAAAGATGTTGATGAGGAAGCAGATAACAAAGTCCTCATTACCAAAAAAGAGGCCACTGAAGGCCTTAGTCATGACAAAATTGAGGAAATAGGAATTGCTGATAATGGCCACACTGTCGAACCAGTAAATAAGAGCATTACCAGAATTAAAGAAGATCCTGCTGAGAATTGCGTGCAGCCCACCCCTCATGGAATTCTGCGCAGAATAATGGAAGACCCAAAAGGAAAGCCAGTTGCACAATGTTGCAAGTACATCCACAAAGGCTTACACCCAAAAAGCAGTGTGGATCAGTTAAAAGGGAATATCCCTGAGGAAATGATGCTAGTCGAAAAAATGAACAAACTAAAGATTACAAGTGATCAGAATGCAGACATTCATATGGTGGAAGTCACTCAGAAAACACAACCAGACACAAATAAAAAGAATCATCAGGAGGACCATCAGAAGTTTGTTTATCCAAAAGAAGACGAAAGCTTGGTGGAATTCATCCAAAGATGCCAGAAAAAGAATGCAGAGGTCATGCTTTGTCCAAGGTGTAGTGTTGTATTTGACAGAAAGGCAGCCAACAATCTAGAAGCAGTAGAGAAGGCCAAAAAGAGAGGGAACTGGGGAGCAGTCCCACCAGCCAGAAATGAGAGGTTTGATCCAAGAGAAAGGAAGCATCATAACCAAAGAATGGGAGGAAGGCGTTATAATACCTATAAGCCATCCAACAAGGCAAATGATGACAAGTGGGTCCAGCCTATAAGGAATGCCCAAGGTCAAAAAAGGTGGAAGAGTTTTGAAGTAAATAGAGGTGCTTCGATAGAAGCAAAGAAGGAAGTAGAAAAACCAAAGCCAAAATACGTCTCTGAAAATTACAAGGGGAAGAACCCCATGTCGAGGTCTCAATGGAGGAGGTTTAAAAGGCAAAAGAGAGCCGAAAAAGAAACTGCAGAACATAACAGGGATGGTAAGAATAAAGCTGAATCAAGTAAGTTTATGCAGGCAATAAGCAAAGGAGAATCTCTGCAAAAAGAAGAGCTTTCTCAGAAAAACAAATCTGGCAACGTAACAGAAATGTCGAAGACTAACAATAAAATGCCAGAAGATGAAGAAGTGACTGATGATTTCAAGTCAGATTTTGAAGCATCCTTCGACGGAACATGCAATGTGGTTTCAGTATTGCCTAGAGATTATGACAGAACAATGGAAGTGGAGGACGAGGAGGATGATATGGCAGATGACAGCATAGGGCTTAAGCCTGTGTGTTACTATGTAATGAATAATGGCTGTGTCGAAGAGCAGAATGTGTTCTTTGAAAAGCCAGATGATGCAATGAAGGCCCATTTGAAACCCTTGTTTATAAAAGGGAAAGTAGAGAATGTGGGTGTGAACAAGATCTTGATAGACGGAGGAGCAGCAGTCAATCTAATCCCTCATTATATGATAAAGAAGATTGGCAAAGATGACTCAGACACCAAACCTCACAACATGGTGTTGTCTAACTATGAAGGTAAGGTAGGAACAACATTAGGGGTGATACAGTTGAACCTAACTGTCGGAACCATCACCAGACCTACAATGTTTGTGGTGATAGCATCAAGAGCAAACTACAATATGTTGCTAGGAAGAGAGTGGATCCATGGGATTGGGGTTGTACCTTCATCCATGTATCAGAGGATAGCAATTTGGAGGCCATATGGGATCGTCGAGAACATAGAGGTAGACCAAAGGTACTTCATGGCTGATGTGAACAATGTTACTAGTCGTAATTTCGACAAAAACTTGGCTCACATAGCACCTTGCAACCCTGCTGGGTTCGACTTGACAGCCTCCGACAATGCATACTATTCCATGTATCTCCACCCTACGCATGGATTCCAGTGGGACAAAGAGATAATTGGAGAGACGAATTACGCTTGGGGAACCACTCATGTCAATCCAACTGGGTGGGGAAGTGAATTTAGTGAAAATGACTGAAGCATCAACAATGGAAAGGATTACGGCTTATATAGCCGAAAACCAACTCAAAGCGGCCCTTGAGGCCGAAGTAAAAAATATGGCTATTAAACCCAACACACAAACTGTCGAAGAACAACATCCTCAAGAAGATGTTGGGGAACAATGTGTAAAACAAAGTATTGAAGAAAACTTTAATGGCGAATGGCAAAATCAAAGGCTTGACGCCATTTATGATGACGAACCCCTGGGGTTTGAAAAAGATCCAGCCCCAACAAATATGAAAATGGTGGCACAGGATCCCTTAGAAGAAATTAATTTAGGACTGGGGGCAGAGAAAAGGCCAACTTACATTAGTGCCAGGATGGATCCTCAGTTCAGAGTCGAAATAATCCAATTGCTGAATGAGTTTAAAGACCGCTTCGCATGGGATTATGACGAAATGCCTGGTTTAGACAGGAACTTGGTCGAATTGAAGTTGCCAATAATGGAAGGAAAAAAGCCAATAAAGCAAACTCCCAGACGCTTTGCACCAGAAATCCTGTCGAAAATTAAAGAAGAAGTTGAAAGACTTCTAAAATGCAAGTTCATCCGTACAACGAGGTATGTCGAATGGATTGCTAATATTGTTCCTGTGATTAAGAAAAATGGCAAGCTTAGGGTGTGCATTGATTTTAGAGATTTAAACTCAGCTACCCCTAAGGATGAATATCCTATGCCAGTAGCAGAAATGCTTATAGATTCTGCAGCAGGCCATGAGTATTTGAGTATGCTTGATGGATACTCTGGCTATAACCAGATTTTTATTGCTGAAGAAGATGTTCCAAAGATAGCTTTTCGTTGTCCAGGGGCAATAGGAACATATGAATGGGTAGTCATGCCCTTTGGTTTAAAGAATGTTGGAGCCACCTATCAAAGGGCAATGAATTCTATTTTTCATGATTTCATTGAGACATTTATGCAAATTTATATAGATGATATTGTGATTAAGTCTGTCTCAGGCTCAAACCATATTGACCATCTTCGACAATCCTTTGAAAGAATGAGGAAGTTTGGTTTAAAAATGAATCCCCTTAAATGTGCTTTTGGTGTGCAGGCGGGTGATTTCTTAGGTTTTGTGGTCCACAAGAAAGGGATTGAAATTAATGAGAACAAAGCCAAAGCCATAATGGAAGCGAAAGCGCCATCGACAAAGAAGGAATTGCAGTCTCTACTAGGGAAAATTAACTTTCTTAGAAGGTTCATCTCCAACCTTAGTGGAAAGACACAGGCTTTCTCGCCTCTACTTCGACTGAAGAAGGAAGATTTCACTTGGGGGCAAGAGCAACAAGATGCTTTCAACAAAATCAAAGAGTATCTGGCTAGTCCTCCAGTTCTAATGTCTCCTTGTCGAAAAAGAAGTATGAGGCTTTACATCTCAGCACCTGACAGAACATTGGGAAGCATGCTTTGTCAGGAAGATGAATATGGCGTCGAAAGGGCCATCTATTACCTCAGCAGAGTCTTAAATGATGCTGAAACTAGATATAGTATAATAGAAAAACTATGTTTATGTGTATATTTCTCTTGTACAAAGTTAAAGCATTATATAAAACCCATTGATGTATATGTATCTTCTCATTTCGACGTAATAAAACACATGTTGTCTAAATCCATTCTACATAGTCGAATTGGAAAATGGGCCTTGGCATTAACTGAATATTCTTTAAAGTATATGCCTCTAAAGGATGTCAGAGGACAAGTGGTTGCTGATTTTATAGCTGACCACTCAGTAATTGAAAGTGAAATAAAATATGTCGAATTAGAACCTTGGAGATTATATTTCGACGGTTCCAGTCACAAGAATGGAACTGGTGTTGGGGTGTTGATTATTTCTCCTAATAAAATTCCAACAAAATTCAAGTACAAAGTAGAAGGCTTGTGTTCAAATAATGAAGCAGAATATGAGGCTTTAATTGCTGGACTTGAAATATTGTTGGAATTGGGGGCAACAAGAGTCGAAATAATGGGTGACTCTGAGTTGGTAATAAAACAATTGACAAAAGAATACAAATGTGTCAAAGAAAATTTGATCATGTACTTTGTAATAGCCAATAGACTCCTCAAGAAATTCGACAGTGCAGCCTTTAAACACATTCCTAGATTAGAAAATCAGGAAGCAAATGACTTGGCTCAACTGGCATCAAGCTACAAAGTGTCGAAAGAAAATCTGGAGCAAGCTGTCGAAGTAAGAGGAAAAGTATTATCCACCAAATTGTCCCCATCAGATTTGGAAACAATAAGACTGGGTTATGGTGACGAAGAAAATTTTGAAATTTTTAATGTAGATGATCCAGAGGTGGGAGATTGGAGAAAACCTATTAAGGATTATTTACAAAATCCAAACCAGACAGTTGAAAGAAAGATAATGTATAGGGCTTTAAGCTATGTACTTTTTGGAAATGAGTTATTTAAAAAGACTGCAGAAGGAGTCTTACTAAAATGCTTAGGTGAGACTGAAGCTTATATAGCTTTGTCAAACGTGCACAGTGGTGCGTGTGGTGCACACCAGGCAGGTCACAAGATGAAATGGTTACTATTTCGACAAGGGATGTATTGGCCAACAATGTTAAAGGACTGTGTCGAATTTGCAAAAGGATGTCAAGAATGCCAAGTTCATGCAGGCATACCTCATGTACCTGCAAATGAATTACACTCTATTATAAAGCCTTGGCCATTTAGAGGTTGGGCTTTAGATTTAGTTGGGGAAATTCGACCAGCCTCTTCAAAGGGGCAAAAGTACATTTTGGTTGGAGTAGACTATTTTACTAAGTGGATTGAAGCTATACCACTGACGAATGTAGATCAGGAGGCAGTTATAGAATTCATCTAGAAACACATAATTTATAGGTTTGGAATACCAGAAAGCATAACCACTGATTAAGGATATGTGTTTACTGGGAAAAACATGCAGACATTTGCAAAAGAAACAGGTTTTAAGTTATTAACTTCGACACCCTATTATGCTCAAGCAAATGGACAGGTCGAAGCAGCCAACAAAGTTGTGATAAATCTGATAAAAAAGCATGTGGGTAAAAAACCTAGGAATTGGCACAAGACTCTGGATCAAATTCTTTGGGCTTGTCGAACGTCTCCTAAAGAGGCAACTAATTCTACCCCATTTAAGTTAACTTATGGACATGATGCAGTATTACCAGTTGAAATATATTTACAATCAATACGAATTCAAAGACATCATGAAATTCCATCTGAGACTTATTGGAGTATGATGATAGATGAGTTAGTTGATTTAGATGAGGAGAGGTTGCATGCTTTAGAGTTGATAAAGAGGCAGAAAGAAAGAGTCGAAAATTTTTACAATAAGAAAGTAAAATTTAAAGCCTTTTTAATTGGTGATCTGGTTTGGAAAGTGATTTTGCCCATGGACAAGAAAGATAGATCAATGGGAAAATGGTCTCCTAAGTGGGAAGGACCTTTCCAAATCTTAAGAGTTTTTTCAAATGGCGCATATGAAGTCGAAGAAATAGAAAAAGATAAAAGGATACTGAAAATAAATGGCAGATATTTGAAAAAATATAAGCCAACATTGCAAGAAATAAAGATAGAAATGGAATAAATTCATAAATTGCAAAATATGTTTTCGCCAAACAGATGGCGTGAGTAACATTACATATAAAAAGCCTTGAAAGGCTGCCAAAGAAAAACAAATACAAAAACCTATTTCTATTATAAACTATTGTCGAAGAAAAGTTTCTTTGAGTTCGTCAAATTTCTTCTGTTGAAGTTGAATTCGGCGTTCATATAGGCTTTTACTAACAGACAATTCGTCAATTTCTCTATTAAGTTGCTGGGCTATTTCTGCATGTTGAAGCCCCTTTTGAAGTTCTCTGTCAATCTACTCTTGGTTGGGTTGTTGAAGATTGGCTTGACGTTCTTTCTCTTGAAGGATCTTCTTCTGGAGTTCGACAATTTGAGCCTGGTAAGTTTGGATTTTACTTTCGCATTCAGTGGCATCTTTAGAGTAGTCTTCAGAAAGTTTGTTTAGCTCTGAGATTCTTTCAGTCGAAGAAGCTACAACATTCCACTCTGAGACTTGTTTCTCAGACTTGGTTGTGATGTTCTGAGAAAACTCCTTTTGACGAAGTAAGTCAGCACTCACCGAGTCAATCATAGACATCAAATCCATTACCATACGGCTTTCCTCAGTAGAAGCCTCCAAGAGATTGGCCTGTTTCAGAAGTTTCTTCAAATCATATTGGGCAGAAGGTTTTTCGACCAGAACTTTAAACAAGTCTACCCCAAGGATTTTAGTCTTGATCTCAGCCATGACAACATCAATTGATTGAACTTCAGAGGTAGCTCTAGAAGTTGTCGAACTGTTGTAGGAGGAATCCTGAAAGTTGTGTCGAGAGCTGAGAAGAGCCTTCAGATATTCTAGAGGGTTTATTACTTTCAGACTCTCAATTTCTTCATGAGACAAGCTTGTCGAACCCGTGTTTGAAGGGGTTTCTATTTGAGTAGGAATAGGTTGGGCACTTCCTCCAGGATGCAAGCTTGTATCTGGTTGTTTCGACGTATCTTTTTCCTCTTCGACAGTCGTCTTGTCAGCTTCTGCTGTATCAATTGGTCCTTGCACTTGTTCATCTTGATCTTTTTCAGTTTTTTCCTCCATGATGAATTCTGGGCGAATAGGGGAGTTGTTGTCAGAGGAATCTTGGTCACTGATGTCGAATTCACTATTGGCTTGAGGTCCATAAGCACCAGCATCTGGAGTGGCTTCTCCCAGGAGTCGTTCAGCCAAAGTTTTCTCAGAATCAGAGGGGATAAGTTTTTCTGGGTTTTTGGAGGTTCCTTCGACGTCGAGATCAACCTGAGGTCAACAGCAAAAGGAAATTGAGTAAAGAGACAATGCAAGTAAAAATATTGAGTACTATCAGTCGAAATGAAAATACCTGAGGAATCTCAGTTTGGATGCTTGAATTCCCACTCTTCTCACTTTTTGAGTGAGTTTTAGTGATTGGACTGGTAGGGGGAGTTCTTCTGTTGACAATAGATCTCTGGGATGCTACTGTTTTTATTCTCATACCCTTTTTCCTTTTGAGAGGCTATGGCTCAGGGGATTCATCTTCGGATTCTTCGACACTCACCTCCTTCTCTTCTTGTTTCCTTTTGGTAGATGGTGTGCGATCTACCTGAGATGTACAAAAAGAAATGTGTTCAGTGTTAAGAATAATAAAATTTATACAAGAAAGGTGGAATGTTTTTGCATGTCAAAATCTTCTTGGCAGCTGCAGGTGATCTTTCGACCTGTTTGGAAGAAGTACCTTCGCCGGGGGTTTTCTTGCTAGTTATCTTGACAGCTGAAAGGAAATAAAATGAATGAACATGGATATACAACATATAAAGAGTTAGAAATAAGAAGAGGGGTTGTATTTCTTCGACACCTTCAAGAATAGGAGATTCCACGCGAACGTGTACTATTCCAATATGAAGGTGCCCTGGGAAGTTGTCCAAATGATACTTCGTCGGAACCACACGTTCGGCAAGTTTTTTGCGAGACTCACGAAGCAGCTTTAAGTCAGACCCACACACAAACCAATCTGGAAATGGAGGGCACAGGGCCACACGAAATTCTGCAGAAGGAAGTGGGGGAAACCTTGGAGGAAACGTGGTGTAAGCAAAATTGTAGCGTGCATGTGATGGAATATATGGAGGCAACTCCAACTTATCCATTTTTTCTGAAAATTTCTGTTTTAAGGTCACTATTGCTTCGCCTATGGTTCGACGAAGATCATTTGGCCTGTAAATAGTTTCAAAATATTTTTGAAAGTTTTGAATCTCTTTGATGTGTTTGTCCGTACCTTTCTTCTTTTTATCCTGCACAAAAGCAAAAGCGTTCGTCAGGTGTGTTGTGAAAGTTGTTACGTCAAAGAACTTGTTGAGGTAGTATTCTTTCCACCAGATGTCGAAGTCCTCAGTGCGCAGATGGGTTGGTCGAAAAATTACAGGGTGGACTTCCAAGGATGCGTCGAAAAAATTGTGATACAGTTCTAGACTTTTTTCTAAATTATGAAAGGAATTGTAGAACAAGATGGAACCTTTCTTAGGATAGATAGATTTTGTTTTCGTTTGGATTAACCCAAATTGTCTAGCCACCAGATTAGGCTGATAGACAATGAGAGAGATCTTGGTGTTATTGAGGATATGGTGGGAAAAGAGATGTCTTGGTGTGAGTAATGATTCCCAGATGGATATGTAGGAATCCTCTTCCTTCTGGTGTTCTACAGGGAGCTGTCTGGTGAACCATTTAGGACCTACAGTCCTGTTGGCGAAGGGTGCCATGGATGGTGTGAATTTGTAACGTTTTGCAAACATCATCACATAGCTGGTGAAGG
Source organism: Lathyrus aphaca (assembly GCA_963966055.1). Taxonomy (NCBI): domain Eukaryota; kingdom Viridiplantae; phylum Streptophyta; class Magnoliopsida; order Fabales; family Fabaceae; genus Lathyrus; species Lathyrus aphaca. Next base: position 7,072,092 of record OZ014519.1, read on the forward strand.
CTTGTCGAAGGCTTATCCCTTCATCAGTTGGAGTTATTTGGACCAACCTAGGCCATTCGACACGCCTATCCTTTACTTCCTCTTCGTTTACTGGGTTCTTTATGGGAATGCAGGTTTCAAAAGTGGCATTCAGCCACAGTTGTAGAAGCCAGAAAGGACCTGTCAGGCTGATGGTTCCCTTCTCTTTGATAGTCTTCAGGTTGCTTACACTTTTGCTGAGAGACTCATAAAGGTTCTCTAGAAGCATTTCACTTAGACAAAAGGTAACTCCAGCATGAAGTTGGTTGGCAATAGTGATGTAACTCCTGGCAACTTGAAGAGATCTAGTGCAGAAGACAAACTTTGCTAGCCACGGAGTGAGGAAAGCCACATGTTCTTTGTCAGAGACCTCTTCAGTGTCTTTACCTTGATGATGTGCAATAAACAAGGAGTAACCAGCATGCTTTGTGTCGAATCCTATAGGGTCTTTGTTTAAATGTTCAGGGTTGAAAATTTCTCCTATAGGGCTAAGACCTGTGATGGCTGCTATGTCAAAGAGGGTTGGGGTGACCATCCCACAAGGGAGGTGAAAGTTGTTGTAGGTGTTGTCCCAAATATATAGGGAAGCCAGCAACATGTTCTGGCAGTAACGTGCTCCTTCTTTCGACAGTTGAATTAGGTCATAGATACCTGTTTTCTTCCAAAATTTTCCCTTAGCCTTTTCGACTATACTCAGCCAAGCTAGATAATCCGTAGGATCTTTTGTCAAGGGAGTGTAAACACCCCAAATTTTCCCTCACTCATTCACACCATGGCTTGTGATCTCTTCATATGCATAAACTCAATCATAGCATCCCATACCACATTTTTAGTACACTGCATTGTTTCTAAGTCATCTGCATCTAGGGTTTGTGATCTGAGCAATCCAAGAGCTTCTTGAGCCACTCCAAAGGTCATCAATCACTTCAAAGGGGTCCATGTATGTTCAAGCATCATATTATATCTTCTCAAAGTCAAGAAAGTCAAAGAATCACAAGAATTGAGAATGGGATCGAAGCAGAGCCAGGTTTAACTGCACAGATGACCTAGAATTAGGGTTTTGGGTTCAAAGGCCATAACTCCAAATATTTTGGTCATTCTTGTTTCTATTGGTCTCTATATGGTATAGGGATCATGCATATCAATTTTCATGAAGAAATTCAATGGGGAAGTCATCTGATCAAGAGTTGACTTTTTGAGCAAGTTAGTGTAAAATCAGGGCATCTGAGGCCCCCAATGACCCAACCAAAGGGTGTTATTCATCATTTTGATTATGTATGATCTTTATTTGATCATAGAAGATTTTAGAAGTTCAAAAAATTGAAGAATTTCTAGCCATTTGCAAAGTTGACTTTTTGGGAAAATACTTGTAATGGAAAATTGCCATTTTGGGAAACTTTTTCAACCCTTACTTTTTGATTCAAAAATGCTTCAAATGGGAAAACTTTGGTCATGAAAGTTGTAGAATGGATCATTCCCTTTTCAAAAAGTACAAGAACTCATTCTAATTCATTTTGGATCAAAAGTTATGACTTGTCAAAGTTGAGAAAAATCACATAATTTCAAGTTATGCACCAAAGAGGGAAACTTGCAAATTCTTGTACCAAGGCAAATTGTGCTATCATATGGACTTCTAATCTTCATAAAAACATAAATCAAGGCCTAAAGATCACATTGCATCAAAAGTTCACTCATTTTTATGACTTGTGGATCAAGAAACTTCAAAAGGGCCAAAGATGAACCAAGTTGCAAAACCTCACTCAAACCCTAATCCATTTGCTTGCTGACTTCAGAATTGATCCTAGGGCTCTCCACACTTCTTGCTGCGCAGGACACCCCTCTTGTCCTTGGCTAGCTATGAGCCCATACCTCTCTTACACAAAGTTTGACATTTTGGCAACTTGCCCATACCAATCACAATAGGCCATCACCCACTCTCTGACCTATCACACTTCTTTATGTGGATCAAATGCAAGCAAAAGGACATAACAACTCAGCCTGAAACTCCAAGAACACAGCACACTCAAAAATCCTCTCATTTGCAAAAGCCTTCGAATCCTTTGATTCAGCCATCAAACCTTCAAACTTTTTCCACCATTCAACTCCATAAACCTCACTGATCATTTCCCTGCCCTCATTTTGCCCTAAAACCTCCACAATCAAAAACACGATTTTCACATTTCATGAACTGAGATTCTGCAAACTCTCTCCAGAGGCCATTTAAACTCCAACCAAGCATTGCAAGCTTCTTAGGAGGTTCATTGGAGTGGATTTGAAGCAAAGAACTGGCCAGAAAGTCCCTGATTCAAAAGCTCAAGCTCAGGTAGCCATGGCATTTATTTTTCCAGAACTCTCATTTTATGTTATAGAATGATTCTACATGCTTCACTGATTGCCATGATGTGTTTAGTTTTGAAAATAGTTGAGAAATAAGCATTTCATGAGCTTCTGAAATTTCTGAATAATTTTCCGTTTTGCTTCGAATCTTGTTGTTCATGTGAAATAAATGATTTTTGTTGGCTGAATCTTGTTTAGAATGAGTTAAGGATTGATTCTGGAGAGTTTGGTGAGTTTTTATGGCGTTTTGAGAGAGATTGAGTGAGAGAGCCGCTGGAGAAGATGACCGGAACACTGTTTCGGTCCTCTGAAAGTCATTAGGGTTCAGATTAGGGCTTTAATCATAATTAGCGTAGTTTGAATGTGAGCCGTCCAGATGCGCGCGTTGGTCTTTCCCTCCATTCCCAGTTTGAATCTCAGCCTCAGGATGCGCTGACTTTCTCTTTATTTGTATTTTTATTTCATTTCATTTCATTTATTTTGTACATTTTATTAAAAATAGCAAAATACATTGAAAAATTCTGAAAATTTTTATCAAACCTTTTATTAATTTTCAGAATACAAAAATATTTTTATTTTTATTTTTTGCATCAAAAATTATTTTTAAATCATTTAAAAGTTTATTTTTAATTAATTAATGAGAATTAATTAATTAAAAATACTTTTAGGTATTTAAAAATCACAAAAAAATTCATGAAACATTTAAAAACATTTAGAAACATTGTCCAACTCTAAAACCAAATTTCTTTTTTGTTCTTGATGCCTTTTGATCATTTTCAATGGAATTAATTTCATTTCAAGGCAATATTTTGATTCAAACTTCAAAATTTCATTTCTGCCTAACCATTGAGAGTTGGATGATGATTCTTTTTGCATTGCATCTTGCATAACATGTAGATTATAGGATTAAATTGGCATGAATTGATCTTGCATTTTCAATTTGTTTAGCATTTTTCTTGACAAGGTACCTTAAAACCCTAGCAATCTTAGAAAATTCATAACTCTCACTAGGTTAAGAGTTGAACCCCCTCCTTTGGGCAGTGAGTTTGTATAGGTTTAGGGTTCCTTTGATTGCATTTTCAAATTTTTATCATGTCATTTGCTTCTGGTTTTGGATTTTTGCTTTGTATGTTGCATATAACCCTAATTCATGCCTTCCTTTGCATCCATCTTCCATTTGCTTGCATACCATGACTTGCCATGACATTTTGTGCATTCATTTGATTCATAATACATCTTAGGACATATTAGAATCATGTGTGATCATTGCATCTTTCATTTGCCATGTTGTATGTCATTTGCATTTCATAACTTTTCATGTACATCCATGGTTTAAACATGCTTCATCTGCATCCATATCCTTGTATGATCATTCTCATGTCTTGTCTTGTGTTTGCATCATCCATTTACATCATTTGCATCATGTGTATGTTCCTGACTTTGGCCTTTGCCCACCCATATGCATTGCTTCATCTCATTTCTTCCTTTATGCATCTTGTACTAACTTTTCAGGTTAATGGTAAGTTTGTTTGGGAGGTGGATTTTCCTTCACCTCCTACCTCTTCTCACCTCATCATTTTGCATCTTTGCTGCATTTTTACTTGTCTTTGAGTGAGCTTGCTCACTTGTGCCTCTCTTTTCTCTTTTCTCTTCTCATCTCCACCATTTTCTATCTTGCTTCTCCTTGGTGGCTTCCTTGAAGATTTCTTCTCTTAAGCCTCACAAACCCTAGGACTTCCAAGCATGATAACATTTTAGGATTGTTTAATCCCCCTTAGACTCTTTTCCTTTGTGTCATCTTTGAGTCTTCTCTTCTCACCTCTTAATCAGGGACTAAACCCTAAAGGCTTTAAGGCTTTGTGATTAAGCTTATGCCTGCATCCTTCTATTAGGATGGAGTGTATAACTTTAATCCTAAGTGTTAAACCCTTAATGTGTTTAAATCCTTCAATCAATTCACTTAATAATCACTAATACATCAAGCTTGTAACTTGGGCCTTGCATTAGGGTTCTAATTCTTCCTTAAATGGTTAAGAAGGACTAACCCTAGTGTTAATGGACAAGTCCCCCTCAAGTTGTCTTACAAACCATAAAAAAATCATTTCTTCATCTTACCATTAACTAAAATCCATTTATTAAAGGCTTTGTTTTGTCATGAGGTTAATCCCTAATCATGGATTAAGTTGAGGAGCCTTTCTCAACTTAAATGTTCTCATCTATTATCCTTCTATTAGGATGGTGTAATGAGTCCATTAAATCCTTGATTATGGCTTAAACTCATTACTCAACACTAAACTCATTACTCAACATCTAAATAATCACAAGTAGGTTAATGATCTTAATCCTACATCATGGTGATTAAGTGTGAGATGCTGACTTCACACTTAAGGTTCTCTCATTACCCCTAATCAGAGGGAAGATGTGATGAGTTTACTAACCCATTGGTTTAGGCTTAAGCTCATTAACTTATGACAAACTTTCAAAAGCAATAAAAGACTGAAAACTCAAACACAAACAATAATCGTCTCCTCCGGGATTCTTTTCTCATCTCATTCACTCATAATTGAGAACTTGCTTCTTCCGTCTAATGCAAGACAGTTTGCACCTGAGCCAGACAGGTCATACACTTGAGCATAGACAAGTAAGCAATTCATAAGTCAATTCATCCTTTCAGTCTCTTTGGGTCGAACTACGGTGTTCTGACATCCTCATTGCACGAGAGGATACGTAGGCATAACTTAACAGTTATCGAACAAAAGTCTCTGTACATTCCCCCCTCCTTCCAGTATCATTCTTTTAGCCTCATAGTCATGAGCAATTTCATTCTTGTCCTTACACTGACACTTCACTTATATACACTTCACACTTCTCTTACACTGACACTTGCATTCTTTCCAGCTTTGATACACAGATTGCACTGACACTACCCCTTTAAAACACAAATCTTTTAAGCGTGGATCCCGTCGAGTACGGCGGACAATCTGGGTGCTAATACCTTCCCAGGTTGTAACCAACCCCCTTTCTCAGTCTCTCTGGTTCGCAACCGTCTTGTCCATATTTGTCTTAGGTTTATGCAGCATTACCTTTCCTCTGGGATAAAAATGCCTAGCTGGCGACTCTTTCTTTTCTCTTGAGTTCACCCCTGTGTGTTCTCATTCCTCCTTTTGCCGACCATTCGCGTCTGTACCCCTCTTGGCCCCGGTTGCCATTTGGCGGGAGCGACAACTTGGCGACTCTGCTGGGGACCCTTATACTGTAACCGGGGCTTCTGGTTCTTTTTGTGGGTTCCTCCTAGCGCTTGTTTGATTTGTGTTTACTGGGGTGTTATGTGCTAATTGTGTTTGTATATTTGTATTTATTTTTGCTTTATGTACAGTTATTTTATTGCTTTCTTTACAGCTTTATATATCATACTGTCATATTGTCATCTGGCTGGATCTGGTTTTGCTTTGGTGGGTGGGGTTCTATTGAGAGTTTAAGGTCCTATACCTGGGACCTGAGTGACACCTAGGCTAGAGTGGTTCATGTTCTTTCCCATTCCATTTCGGTCTGGTGCGGGAATATGAAACACGGTTCAGATATGGGTTTCTTCTTGAGAACTCTGTGCTACAGATCTCCTGTAGTGCTAGGGCTATCTGGGAAGCCTGCTAAGTCTGGATGACCTTTATTATTGACCTTCAGAAACTGAGGTGAATTAGAGGAGGATTTTTTATGGTTATTGTAAACACTGTACCTCCGGGTTGGAAGTGTTTACACTTCTCATAACTGATCCAAGTCTGAGGATCCTTGTTTTAAAACATCACCTGTGAGGGGGTTGGGCTATTTACAGGTTTGCAGGAACCCTTGGCCACATCATACCTTGGTACTTGTTTTTAAGAATGCTTCACTTTGGACAGTTCTTGTGATTTAACCCAGGACATGTGACTCTTTATTTGAGTCCCCCACCTTGGTTACTGGACTTTTGAACCTCCATCTGGACTTCTTAAACATACATGGACTTATATCAAGACAGTAATCAGATCCAGCTTGATCACAAACCCTTGCATATCATTTGCATACATCATCATTGCATCATTTAACATTTGCTTATTTATTTTTCAGGGTATCCATATTACATTTGGCTTAGTTTTGACCCCTTCATCTGCATAGACCCTTGTTCATCAGCTATCTGCTTCAGCCTGCTTCAGCTACCTCCATCATCATCCTCAGCCTATCAGTGGCTCACTTCTAGTATCAGTCTTCATCACCAGCATTTGTCTCAGCTCTTCATCAGCAGTCATGGCACCCAAGAAGAGAAACATCTCATACCATTTCTTTGAGCCTGTGCTGACTAGCATCAGGCAGGTCCAGGCACTTATCACTCCAGACCATATCCCACTATTCAGAGAGCATTATAGAGGCATCCTTGATATGGTTATGGACCTAGACCCTTCTCAGAGGAGCTTGATCCACACTTGTCTACAGTTCTATGATCCTCCTTTGAGATGCTTCACTTTCCAGAATTTTCAGTTGGGACCCCTATTGGAGGAGTTTTCATCACTGATTGGAGTGCCTATCAGGGGTGGTATCCCCTTCAACCCAGAGATGGCTTCTCCTAGCAATGAAGAAGTGGCAAAGGCACTGTATTTGGAGCCTATTCTGATTGAGCAGAACATGTCCACAAAGGCTGGAATTCCTGGCCTACACTTGGATTTCTTGACTTCTCAGGCCATCCAGAAGGCCTCCTTAGGAGAATGGAAGGCAGTTTGTGCATTGTTAGCCCTCAGTATATATGGGGTTATACTTTTTGCAGATGAGCCCAAGTTTATCAGCAAGAATGTTATTCATCTCTTCCTTCTGAGGAACCCAGTACCCACCTTGCTGGGAGATTTCTATTATTCTGTTCACCAAAGGAATGAGAAGCAGAGAGGGAGATTGGTGAGATGTTGTGCTCCCTTATTTCACACCTGGCTGCTTAAACACTTACCCAAGACTGATGCTTTCTTGAATCCTCACCAACAGAAGAATTGGGCTAGGAGACTTACTACTTTGACCTCAGATGACATCAGATAGTGCACCCAGAGCACCAAAGGCAGGGACATAATTACTAGCTGTGGACAGTTTCCCAATGTACCTCTTATAGGAGTGAAGGGTTGCATCAATTACAATCCTTTGCTGTTCAAGAGACAATTGGGCTATGCTTTGGTCCACCCTCCTAGAGTGCAAGACTTGGCTGAAACCCTTTATTGTGAGATAAAACCTAATCTAGCTGTTGTCAGGCAAGCGTCCTGGGCTTGGGACAACATCCAGACCAAAGGGATGGCCATTCTTGGGAAATGCAATAATGTGGCTTCAGCTCAGTATTATGAATGGTCCCATGCTAGGGCTCAGATTTCTGGGATGCCTTTCACCATTGAGGATGCACCTGGACCATCCACAACACCCCCTCCAGCCACTGTCAGCCTGGAAGAATTTGAGAAGCTGAAAGAGAGGAATGAAAATCTGTCTCAAGCTCTAAAGAGGACCCTCTGGGAGAGGAGTGATGGTCGTCTAGACATTGAGAGGTTAGAAAAGCTAAAGGTGGAGCATCTAGCCAGGATTGAGAAAGCAGAAGACTACATCAAGAAATCAAGAGCTGGAGAGCAGATTTTGAAGAATGCCTGTAAAGAGGCCCAGTTTCAGAAGGCTAGGACTGATCTCTATCTGAAAGAAAGTCAAGCTAGGTGGGTCAGAATCACTGAAGCTCGCACTCAAGAAGATAAGAGAACTCAGGCCAGAATTGAGCAGTTGGAGGCAAATGAAAAGAAGCAACAGGAAGCTTTGCTGGCAGCCCAGAAGGAAATTTCAGAATTGAAGCTTAGGGCTGGTGTGAAGAGGTCAAAAGACCAAGACAGACACAAGAAGCTAACCACTGCTATCACCACTAGGAACCTTCTTATCAGAAACATTATAGAGCATCCTGCTGGTCCTATAACTGAAGCACTTCTGAAGGAGGTTAAGGAGGATGGGTTTGGCTTAGATGTTTGATCACTATGTTTGTTGCTATTTCCATTTCATGTACTTTTCTCTTATGATGTATTTTGACCCCTCAGGGGCATGTGTTGTAAAAAACAAACTATGTATAATCCACCATTTGTAATGTATTTGTCAGTTTGTTTCATTAAGTCTCTCTCTCTCAAGCAACATCAGAGCATCTTCCCCCAGGGTCTGGAAAGGTCAAAACCAAAAGCCAAGCCGGATACCTTGGAAAATAAATAAGCATACTGCATTGCATACTAACTTTTGTTTTGTTTTGTAGGTTTTTGTTTTGTTTGTTACTAACTCTTTTGTGGTTCAGGAATTATTGCTCGTCGTCGGGTGTTCCCTCTCAATCGTCCACACAGATATCCCACTCGCAACAATCTTCCTGGTATCCAGATGGACCAAGTACAGCAAGAGCTGACAGAGGTCAGGACCCAGATGGTTAATGAAAGGCTGGAGATGAGAAACCAAATGACCCAGTTCATGGAAGTAATGAATGGCTTGGCTCAAAGTCAAGAAAGATTGAGGGCATTGGTAGAAAGGCAGACCCCAGAAGAACCCCATCTAGGGACTGGAGGAACAAGTAACAATGAGAGGGTTCAGCCTCATGTCAACCCACCAGTATATGGGCCTCATCTACATCCGGAAGTCAATATCCCGGTTAACATGCAAGGAAATACTATTGCAGGCAGGATCTTACAAGAAGACCCCCAGGAAGAGCAGTTCACTGTGATGGGAGCTGGGGATGAAGCCTATGATAGGAGGCTTGATGAGATTGTTGAGAAATTGAGATCTCTAGAGTCTCAAAATTCCCTGGGTTTTGATGTCATGGATATGGGCTTAGTGGACGGGGTAAGAATTCCCCACAAGTTTAAACCCCCGTGCTTCGAGAAGTACAACGGAACTTCCTGTCCACGAACTCACTTGCAGTCTTTTCTGGGAAGACTTAAGGCATACACCATGGATGAAAAACTGTGGATGTTTTACTTTGAAGACAGTTTGACTGGGGCTTCAAGGGAGTGGTACTCTCATTTGACCAGAGCTACTATCAGGTGCTGGAAGGACATAGCTGAGGCTTTCATCAGGCAGTACCAATACAACCTGGACATGGCTCCTAACAGAACCCTTCTTATGGGAATGTCTCAATCCTCCAGAGAAAGCTTCAAGGAATATACCTAGAGGTGGAGACAACTTGCTGCTGCTGTCCAGCCACCCATGTCGGAAAGAGAAATGGCCTACATGTTCATGAACACTCTGCAAGGAACATATATTGATAGGCTAGCTGCCTTTTCTTCCACCAGCTTCGCTGACGTAGTCATAGTTGGAGAAAGAATTGAAAGCCTTCTGAAGATGGGTAAAATTTCTGATAATGGTGCAAGTTCGTCAAGCAATCCTAGGAAGCCTTTTGTGGGACCTAGAAGAACCGGTGAGACTAATGCTATTCATGCCAACAGGGGCAAACCTCAGTATGTTCATAGGTTAGTGGTAGCTGTCACTATTCCAGCTCCGATCCCTCAGCAACCCGCATATCAACAACAACAACAACCACACTACCAACAACAAGTTCAGTATCCACCACAGAGAAACTACAACAACAACAACAACAACAACAATCAACAACAAAGACCCTTTCAACAAAGACCATCACAGGCAAATAGGGCGACTGACCCTATCCCTATGCCTTATGCCGCTTTATTGCCACAACTCCTGAAACTCAACTTGGTTGAGCTAAGGACATTGGCACCACCAGATCCTTCCAGTCTTCCAAGAAATTATGACGCCAACGCCATATGTGCTTTTCACTCCAATGCACCTGGCCACAGTACGGAGAAATGCAGGGCTTTGCAAATGAAGGTGCAGGATCTGGTGGATTCCAAAGCCCTCAACTTTGCACCCCCTCCAAATGTCAACAAGAATCCCATGCCCAATCATGGAGGACCAAGAATTAATGCTATTGAGGAAGATAAGCCATCTTTCTTAATCACCAGTGTTGGACAGATTCGGACACCCCTGGTAGAAATTAAAGCTCAGCTTCTAGAATGCCAGATGTTCCCCGGGTGTGAGATCGGTTGTGGTTATTGTAACATTTCGGTCAACGGGTGTGATAACTTGAGAAGCGACATAGATGGTCTTATCAAAAGTGGTATACTTCAGATCACAACATCAGCGCCTACAAACCCAGCAATTACTTTGACAACAATTCCTGACTCTTCTACAACTGCAACAACAATCATTCCGACCAATTCATCAATATCATCAACAATGGTTCCATCCATCACTTCAGCAAGCCAGATGTCAACAGCCATTTCTTCTACAACATCAGCACCCCTTCATTCAACAGAATCTTCTACAACGCCAACAGATATCTCAGCAGTCACCATTTATTATGATTCATCATATGTTCCTCCAAACAACAACTTTCAACAACAAACAGTGGCACCCCCTGCCAGGTCACTGTAAACACCCCAAATTTGCCCTCACCCATTCACACCATAGCTTGTGATCATTTCATATGCATAAACACAACCACATCATCTCATATCTCATTTTTGATTCACTGGATAGTTTCTAAGGCATCTGCACCTAGGGTTTGTGATCTGAGCAATCCCAAAGCATCTTGAGCCATTCCAAAGGCCACCAATCAACTTAAAGGGGTCCATGTGTGTTCCTACATCATATTCTATCTCCTCAAAGTCAAAATTGCAGAGGAATCACAAGAACTAGGGTTTGAGTGGATGCAGGGCCAGCTTGAACTACACAGTTGACTGAAAATTAGGGTTTTGGTTTCAGAGGCCATAACCCCAAATTTTTTGGTCATTCTTGTTTCCATTGGTCTCTATATGGTATAGGGAGTATGCATATCAATTTTCATGAAGAAATTCCATGGGGAAGTCATCTGATCAAGGGTTGACTTTTCAGACAAGTCAGTGCAAAATCAGGGCATCTGAGGCCCCCAATGACCCAACCAATGGGTGATCTTCATCATTTTGAGTGTATGTGATCTTTATTTGATCATGGAAGAAGGTTGAAGTTCTTAGAAATCAAGAATTTAGGGTTTTTGCAAAGGTTGACTTTTTGGGCATAGTTGACTTTTCAAGAATGCATCATTTTAGGTCAATTTTCAAGCCTTGATTCATGATCCAAAAAGGCTTCAAATGGAAAAACTTTGGTCATGAAAGTTGTAGATCTCATCTTTCCCTTTTCAAAAAGTACAAGAACATGATAAAACTCTTCTTGGATCAAAAGTTATGGCAATGCAAAGTTGGATAAAATCATTGATTTTCAAGGCATGCCCTAGGTGAGAATTTTGCAAAATCATGGATCAATGACTCTTGCAGCCTCAAATTCATTTCAAACCATTACACAAACTTTCTACAAGTCATAAAGTTCAGATTGGACTAGGTATTGCTCATGTTTTATGGTTCATACAACAAGATTTCTCACATGTGAACAAAGGAGCAACAACTTGCAAAATCATCATTTCACCTCCTACCACTTGTTGCCTTGGGTGCTGAACCAAGCTAGCCTTTCCCCTCACCATGCTGCGCCAGCCCACACACTTGTACTAGCCTAGAACACAACCCATGCCTCTCTTACACAAAGGTTGACAATTTGCAAAAGTGGCCATACCAATCAATAAAGGGCAGGTCACATCATCTGACCAATGAGATTAGTTTATGTGGATCAAATGCTGGCTAAACATAAGAAGAGGCAAGGCTGAAACTCTCTCCACCATCACATACACCAAAACACTCCATTTTGCATATTCATTCGAATTTGTTTTCTCAGCTTACAAACACAAAAGCCAAGTCCATAGATCAAATCACCATGCTTCATTGACCCCAAACCCACAAAACCCAGGCCTGAAACAAGCCACAACCCCATTTCACCATTTTCACTCCATAAAGCAAAAGCATTCGAATCTGCTTCTACAAGCCAAGAACACTCAAACAAACTCCACACATCAACTCATCTTGCTCCACTGACCAGAAACCACCCACTACCTTGACCTGAAACCCTCCATAACTCAAATACGATTTTCACATGCCCTTGGTCAGAACTTCTGCAAATTCACTCAAGAGACTTTTTAAACTCCAACTAAGCATCCAAAGCTTCAAAGGGGGATCATTGGAACCTGTTTGAGCCAAAGAACTAGCCAGAGAGTGCCAGGAGTCAAAGCTTCGATTCAGGTAGCCTTGGAATTTCATTTTTCCAGAACTCCCTTTTCTTGTTTCTAAAATGATCCTTATGTTCCCCTGAGTGCATTGAACCTTTTACTTTTGAAAATGATTGAGTTTTGAGGCTGTATGCTTGATCTGAAAGTTTGCCCGAAAATTTGTTCTTGCTTGTTTCTCTTGATTTAGTGGAAATAAATGGGGTTTAAGTTAGGGGTTAGGTTTAATGATGTTCATGGATGAAATCTGGAGAGTTTGGTGGTGATTTGATGCGTATTCAGTGAGATAGTAGTTTTGACTTGCCGGAGAAGACGACCGGAACAGTGTTCCGGACGCCTGAAAGTCATTAGGGTTTGTTTAATTAGGGTTAAGTGTAATTAAGCCAGTTTGAATGTGAGCCGTTCATTCCCGCGCCAAGTCAATTCCCGCCCTGGCAACTTTGAATCTCACGCGTTGGATTTGAATACTTTTCATTAAATCAGATTTAATTCATTTATTTTCTTTTATTTGTCTTTTGTTTTGCATAATTATTTAAAAATAGCAAAAATATCTTAAAAATTATGAAACTTTTTCTCATGAGTTTCAATAATTTTTAAGACCCAAAAATATTTTTTATTTTATTTTTATCATCAAAAAAGTATTTTTAAATATTTAAAAGATTATTTTTAATTGATTAATGAGAATTAATTAATTAAAAATACTTTTAGGTATTTAAAAATTACAAAAAAATTCATGGAATGTTCTAAGACATTTAGAAACATTGTCCAACCTTCAAACCAAATTTCTTTTTTGATCTTGATGCATTTTAAGAATTTTTCATTGAATTAAATCATTTTTTTATGCATTATTTTGATCACATGTTTGAAAATTCATTTCTGCCTTTTGAAGAAGGTTGAGACATTGGTTCTTCTTGCATTGTTTTGTGTTTAGCATGTATTTTCAAGGATAAAAAGGCCATGAATTGTTCTTGCATTTTCAAATTGTTTGGCATTTCCTTTGTTAAGAACCCTAAAAAACCCTAATAACTTAGAAAATTCATATCTTGAGTTTGGTTGAGAGTTGAGAGCTCCCCTTTGGGCAGTGGTTTATTATAGGTCTAGGGTTTCCTTGGGTACCATTTTCCATTTTTACTTTAGGGTTTTGCTTCTGTTTTTGGTTAGTGTTTGATGTTTGATCCATAAACCCTAATTTGGGTTTTCTTTTGCATCCTTCTTGCATTCTCTTGCATAACATGACTTATCATTGCATTTTGTGCATTCTTGTGATCCATTTGACATCTTAAGACATGTATAAAGCATCTTTGATCATTGCATTGCATATTTGCCATGTCATTTGTCTTGTATGATTCATAACTTTTCATGTTCCTTAGCTTGCATCATTTGCATTCATGATCTTGTATGAACATCCCCATTGTCTTGCCTCATGTTTGCAGCACCTCATAACATCATAATCATCATCAACATGCTTCTGGTCTTGCTTAGAATCATATCATTTCATCTCATCTTGCATTGCATTGCATTTTCTTTCTAACATTGCAGGTGGTAAGTAAACTTGAGAAGTAGATTTGCCTTCACTTCTCATACCTTTTCTTTTCATCTCTCTTGCATCCATTGCTGCATTTCTATTTGTGTTTGAGATTGAGCTTGCTCATTCTTCTTCCTCCCACTTTCTTTCTTCAAGTGACTTGACTTCTTGAATGAAGCAAGTCACTTTGCTTCTCTTGATCCTGTTCATCTGCTTCCTGGTGGCTCCTTTGAAGTTTGTTCTTGAAAACCTCACAAACCTTAGGATCATCCAAGCATGACAATGAATCAGGGTTTCGATTAGTCCCCCCATAGTTTTTACCTTTGGGTCTCCCTTTGAGTCTTCTCTTCTCACCTCATAATCAGGGATTAAACCCTAAAGGCTTTAAGGCTTTGTGCTTAGGGTTATGCCTGCATCCTTCTCTTAGGATGGAGTGTATAACTTTAATCCTAAGTATTAAACCCTTAAGGTGTTTAAATCTCTTAATCAATTCACTTAATAATCATCAAGACATCACACTTGTAACTTGGGCCTTGCATTAGGGTTCTAATTCTTCCTTAAGTGGTTAAGAAGGACTAACCCTAGTGTTAATGGACAAGTCCCCCTCAAGTTGTCTTACAAACCATAAAATTCACTTCATCATCATACCATTAAGTAAAATCCACTTAATCAAAGGCTTGTTTTGTCATGGGTTTAATCCCTAATCATGGATTAAGTTGAGGAGTTTTTCTCAACTTAAACATTCTCATCTATTATCCTTCTTTTAGGATGGTGTAATGGGTCTGTTTAATCCTTGATTATGGCTTAACCTCATTACTCAACACTAAACAAAAACACCAAAAACATCTAAATAATCACAAATAGGTTAATGATCTTAATCCTACACCGAAGGTGATTAAGTGTGAGAATCTGACTTCACACTTAAGGTATTCTCATTACCCCTAATCAGAGGGAGGATGTGATGAGTTTACTAACCCATTGGTTTAGACTTAAGCTCATTATCCTATGACAAAAGTCCAAAAAAGAAATAAAAGACTGAAAACAAAAAAACAAACAATAATCGTCTCCTCCGGGATTCTTTTCTCATCATCCTCACTCACAATCGAGAACTTGCTTCTTCCGTCTAATGCAAGACAGTTAGCACCTGAGCCAGACAGGTCATACACTTGAGCATAGGCAAGCAAGCAGTTCACAAGTCAATTCACCTTTCAGTCTCTTTGGGTCGAACTACGGTGTTCTGACTTCCTCATTGCACGAGAGGATACGTAGGCATAACTTAACAGTTATCGAACAAAAGTCTCTGTCTATTCCCCCTCCTTCCAGCTTCATTTTTATAGCCTCATGATCTTGAGCATTTCATTCCCATTCTCACACTGACACTGTACATATCACACTTCACTTCTTTTACACTAACACCTGTACCTTTTTTTCCCAGCTATTTTACACACAGATTGCACTGACACTACCCCTTTAAAACACAAATCATTCAAGCGTGGATCCCGTCGAGTACGACGGACAATCTGGGTGCTAATACCTTCCCAGGTTGTAACCAACCCCCTTTCTCAGTCTCTCTGGTTCGCAAACCGTCTTATCCATCTTTTTCTAGGCTTATGCAGCATTGCCTTTCCTCCGGGATAAAAATGCCTAGCTGGCGACTCTTTTCATCTCCGGTGAGATCACGGCTGTGTGTTCTCACTGTTCCCTTCGCCGACTGTTCGCGTCTGTACCTTCATCTGACCCGGTGTCATTTGTCGGGAGCGACAGCTTGGCGACTCTGCTGGGGACCCTTATACTGCAACCAGGGCTTCTGGTTCTTTTTGTGGGTTCCTCCTAGCGCTTGTTTGATTTGTGTTTACTGGGGTGTTATGTGCTTGTATTTATTTTTGTTTATTGCTTTATGTACAGTTACTTTACTGCTTTCTTTATTGCATTTATTTATATCATACTGTCATTGCTGCTGGCTGGATCTGGTTGTTTGCCTTGGTGGGTGGGTGATTCATTGAGAGTTAAGGTCCTATACCTGGGACCTGAGTGACACCTAGGCTAGAGTGAATCATATTCTTTCCCATTCCATTTCGGTCTGGTGCGGGAATATGAAACACGGTTCAGATATGGGTTTCTTCTTGAGAACTCTGTGTTGCAGATTTCCTGCAATGCTAGGGCTATCTGGGAAGCCTGCTAAGTCTGGATGACCTTTAGTATTGACCTTCAGAAACTGAGGTGAATTAGAGGAGGAATTGTTATGGTTATTGTAAACACTGTGCCTCCGGGTTAGAAGTGTTTACACTTCTCATAACTGATCCAAGTCTGAGGATCCTTGTTTTAGAACATCACCTGTGAGGGGGTTGGGCTGTTTACAGGTTTGCAGGTACCTTGACCTCAGAATACCTTGTTACTTTGGCTTTGTTAAGAATGCTCCATGTTGGATAGTTCTTGTGATTCTGAACCCTGGACATGTGGCTCTTTATTTGAGTCCCCCACCCTGGTTACTGGATTTTTAGACCTCCATCTGGAATTCTTGAACACACATGGATCTATACCAAGGCAGTTAATCAGATCCAGCTCAGTCACAAACCCTTGCATTTCATTTGCATACATACTCATTGCATCATATTAACATTTGCTTATTTGTGTTTCAGGGTATCCACCTCCATCTGGTTTTGGTTTTGACCCCATCTGTTATATTGACCCATCTCCATCAGCACTTGCTTCAGCCTGTCAGCCATACTTCAGTTACTTGCACTAGCCAGCCAGTGGCCCACTCCTCAGCATTTTCATCAGCACTTATTCTACTCAGTCCTCAGCATCATGGCTCCAAAGAAAAGCAACATCACCTATCATTTCTTCCAACCAGACTTATCAGACATCAGGAGGATCCAAACCCTGATCACTCCAGATCACATACCTCTGTTCAGGGAGCATTATGGGGATATACTGGACATGGTTGTGGATCTGGACCCTTCACAGAGGAGCCTCATCCACACTTGCATTCAGTTCTATGATCCCCCATTGAGATGTTTCACCTTTCAAGACTTTCAGTTGGGGCCTCTATTAGAAGAATACTCATCTTTGATTGGTTTGCCTATCAAGAGGGAAATCCCTTTCAACCCTGAAATGGTCTTTCCAAGCCATGGAGAGATAGCAAAAGCTTTGCACCTGGAGCCTGTGTTGATTGAACAGCATATGACCTCTAAGGCTGGGATCCCTGGTTTTCATCTGGACTTCCTGATTTCTCAAGCTAGTTTGAAGGCCTCCTTGGGGAATTGGAAAGCTGTTTGTGCTCTATTGGCCTTAAGTGTATATGGAATTGTGTTATTTGCAGATGAGCCTCGATTCATCAGCAAGAATGCAATCCACTTGTTCATCCTGAAGAACCCAGTGCCAACTTTACTGGGTGATCTCTATTACTCAGTACATCAGAGAAATGAGAAGCAGAGGGGAAGATTAGTAAGGATTTGTGCTCCATTATTCCATGCTTGGCTTCTCAGGCATCTACCCAGGACAGATGCATTTCTCAATCCTCATCAGCAAAGCAACTGGGCTAAGAGGCTCACTACTCTCACTTCAGCAGACATCAGATGGTGTACTCAGAGCACCAAGGGCAGAGATATAATCACCAGCTGTGGGCACTTTCCCAATGTGCCCTTAATAGGAGTTAAGGGAAGTATCAATTACAACCCTCTGCTGTTCAGAAGGCAATTAGGCTATGCACTGGTTCATACTCCTAGGGAACAAGACTTGGTTGAGACCCTCTATTGTGAGAACAAGATTAGTTTGGCTGTTGTTAGGCAGGCTGCCTGGGCCTGGGATCATGTTCAAACCAAGGGAATCACCATTCTGGGGAAGTGCAATAATGTGGCATCAGTCCAATATTATGAGTGGTCCCATGCTAGGGCCCAATTCTCTGGAATGCCCTTTACCATAGAAGACACGCCTGAGTCATCTTCAGCACCACCCCCTGCCACTATCAGTTTGGAAGAGTTTGAGAGCTTGAAGGAAAGGAATGAGAAGTTAACCCAAGCCTTGCAGAAGACCCTCAGGGAGAGGAGTGAAGGTGTGAGGGAGATTGAGAGATTGGAGAAACTGAGAGTGGAACACTTGACCAAAATTGAGAAGTCTGGAGATTATATCAACAAGTCTAAGGCTGGTGAACAGATTCTGAAGAATGCTTGTAAAGAAGCCCAGTTTCAAAGAGCAAGGACAGACTTGTACCTGAAAGAGAGTCAGGCCAGGTGGGTCCGGATCACTGAGGCCCGTACTCTAGAAGACAAGAGAGTTCAGGACAAGATGGAGCAGATGGAAAAAGCCCTGGCAGCAGCCCAGGAGGAGATATCAGAGCTGAAAATCAAAGCAGGATTGAAGAGGTCTAAGGACCAAAGTCAGAGCAAGAAGTTGACTGCAGCAGTTGCAACAAGAAACCTTCTCATCAGAAATCTCACGGAGCATCCGGCTGATCCTGTGACCGAAGCACTTCTCAAGGAAGTTCGTGAGGATGAGTTTGGCCTTGGAGTTTGATCATTTGCTTGTTGTTGTTCCTTTTCCATGTACTTTTGCTTTTTGTGATGTATTTTGGCCCCTTTGAGGGTTTGTGTTGTAAAATGAACAAATTGTATTATTTCACCTTTGTAATATATTTGTGTTGGGGTTCACATCAAAAGCAACTTCAACAGCATCATCTTCAAGGGTCTGGAAGGGTCAAAACTGAAGGCCAAACCGGATACCTTGAGAACAAATAAGCATAACTGCATTGCATGCTAACCCTTTTGTTTGTTTTGTAGGTTTTTTGTTTTGCTAACCTCTGTTGTGAATCTCAGGAATTATTGCTCGCCGCCGGGTATTTCCTCTCAACAGGCCACACAGGTATCCAACTAGAAACAACCTTCCGGGAATTCAGATGGATCAGATGCAACAAGACCTTACGGAGGTCAGAAACCAGATGGCAAACGAAAGGTTAGAGATGAGAACGCAGATGACGCAGTTCATGGAAGTTATGAACAACATGGCTCAGAGCCAGGAGAGACTGAGGGCCATGGTGGAGAGGCAAAATCAAGAGGAGCCTCATGTAGGAACTGCAGGCACCAGTAATAATGAAAGGGTGCAACCACATGTTACCCCCCCTGTGTTTGGCCCACATCTCCATCCAGAGGCTAACATCCCAGTCAACATTCAAGGGACAGCCACTGCAGCCAGAGTACTTCAAGAAGATCCTCAGGAGGACCAGTATACAGTGATGGGTGCCGGAGAGGAAACATATGATAGACGATTGGAAGAGATAGCTGAGAAGTTGAGATCACTGGAGTCTCAAAACTCTTTGGGGTTCGACGTCATGGACATGGGATTGGTAGAAGGGGTCAGGATCCCCCACAAGTTCAAGCCTCCATGTTTCGAAAAGTATAATGGGACTTCATGCCCCCGGACTCATTTGCAATCGTTTCTGGGAAGGCTGAAGGCCTATACAATGGATGAGAAATTGTGGATGTTCTATTTTGAAGATAGCTTGACTGGAGCATCAAGGGAATGGTATTCCCATCTGACAAGAGCAACAGTAAGATGCTGGAAGGACCTGGCAGAAGCCTTCATCAGACAGTATCAGTATAATCTAGATATGGCACCCAACAGGACCCTCCTAATGGGAATGTCACAGTCTTCAAGGGAGAGCTTCAGAGAATATGCACAAAAGTGGAGGCAACTGGCTGCTGCCGTTCAACCACCAATGTCTGAGAGAGAAATGGCAGACATGTTTATGAACACTCTTCAGGGAACCTATATTGACAGGTTAGCTGCTTTCTCTTCCACTAGCTTTGCGGATGTTGTTATAGCTGGGGAGAGAATTGAAAGCCTGTTAAAAATGGGTAAGATCTCTGATAATGGTGCAAGCTCGTCCAGTGGTACAAGAAAGCCTTTTGCAGGCCCGAGAAGAACTGGCGAGACCAATGCCATTCACACCAACAGGGGTAGGCCCCAATATGCTCAGAGATCAATAGCGGCAGTCACTATCCCTGCTCCAGCTCATCCACAACCAGTCTATCAATCTCCTCAACAAAACTTCCAACAACAACCCCAGTATCATCAGAATCAGTATCCTCCAAGGAACTTCAACAACAACTCCAACAACAACAATCAACAGAGGCCATTCCAACAAAGGCCCTCCCAAGCTAACCGAGTGATCGACCCGGTCCCAATGCCGTATGCTGCTTTGCTGCCACAACTTCTGAAACTCAACCTAGTTGAGCTAAGAACGTTGGCACCTCCGGATCCCAACAGTCTACCAAGGAACTATGACTCCAATGCTAGGTGTGCTTTCCACTCGAACGCACCTGGTCACAGTACAGAAAAATGCAGGGCTCTGCATATGAAGGTACAAGACTTGGTAGACTCCAAGGCTCTGAATTTTGCACCTCCGCCCAATGTCAATAAAAACCCAATGCCAAACCATGGTGGTCCCCGAATTAATGCTATTGAAGAAGACCAACCGTCTTATTTAATAACAAGTGTGGATCAGATCCGGACACCATTGGTGGAAATCAAAGCTCAACTCCGTGAGGGCAATATATTCCCGGGGTGTGAACTAGGGTGTCCATACTGCAATATTTCATGGAATGGTTGTGAAGATTTAAGGAATGGCATTGACAGCCTTATTCAGAGCGGCCTGCTACAGATCACTACATCATTTCCGACAAATCCGGTAACTTCATCAACAACGGTTTCAGACCCTCCTACAACTGCAGCAACTATTGTACCCGACAATTCATCAGCACCATCAACAAGTACTTCACCTGTCCTTCCAAATGATCAATTTTCAACAGTTTCTCCTGCTACAACTTCAGCTTCATTCCATTTCGACTCTCCATCAGCAACAACAACAGTCCTTCCAACAGAACCTCCTACAACACCAGCAATCAATCATGGAGATGTCTCTACTGTTACCATATTCTACGATCCTGAAGATAACTCCGCTTACCATTCAGAAGGTGCTGCTCCCACCAGAGCACCAGTTACAATCTTCTATGATCCACGAACAATAACAGTCCCTTCAGCAGCAGCAATCAGTCCAGTCACTGTCACGGTGCCTGGACCAGTACCATATGAAAGCAATAGGGCCATCCCTTGGCACTATGGCTCTGACGTATACTGCGAAGGAAAAAGAATCACTCTTGAAACATCAACACCTGCACCACAAGTAGATAATGTGGGGGGAGGCGGAGGCTTCACTCGAAGCGGACGTCTCTTTGCTTCACAAGTTCAAAGACCTACAGCCGAAGCAGAAGCTGCTGCCAAGGCAAAAGGAAAGGGCCCGGTGCAGGAAGATCCAGCTGCCAAAGAAGCCTCTGAAGACTCCATTTGATCAGGAAGTTGATGAGTTTATGCGGATCATCAAAAAGAGTGATTACAAAATTGTGGATCAACTTCACCAGACGCCATCCAAAATCTCCATCCTCTCACTGCTTATGTGCTCCGAAGCCCATCGGAATGCACTACTTAAAGTCCTGCACGCAGCTTACGTGCCTGAGGAGATTACTGTCAACCAATTGGAAACCGTGGTTGGAAACGTTACTGCTAGCAATGGGCTAGGGTTTACCAATTCTGACTTGACAGCGGATGGCCGTAATCACAACAAAGCCTTGCACATAACCATGGAATGCAAAGGAGCTGTCCTTTCTCATGTGCTGGTGGACACAGGTTCTTCCCTGAATGTCTTACCAAAGAAGGCTCTGGTGAAGCTTGAATATGATGGATTGGCATTGAGACCCAGCAACCTGGTAGTAAGAGCCTTTGATGGTTCTAAGAGATCGGTTCTGGGAGAGATTGAGCTGCCCGTGACAATTGGCCCGCAGACCTTTAAAACTATCTTTTATGTGATGGACATTCAGCCCGCCTACAGCTGTTTGTTGGGTAGACCCTGGATTCACGCCGCCGGCGCAATAACGTCTACCCTTCACCAAAAGTTAAAATTTGAGTGGGAAGGTCAAGTTGTCACAATCTGTGGGGAAGAGGATATCTTTGTTAGCCATCTGGCTACTTATAAATACATTGAGATGGATGGGGAGATCCATGAAACAATGAGCCAAGGTTTTGAAGCCTTGAACGTCAATGAAGCATCTGCTGTATCTGGTATCTCAATGTCGTCTTATCAACAAGCCCGGAAGGTTGTTGAAGAAGGAACTGCCCAAGGCTGGGGCAAGGTCTTAGCTGTGGAGGAGAAGAAGGACAAGTTTGGGTTGGGTTACAGACCAACTCAACATCAAGCAAAGGCTGCTGCAGAGCCTGGTTTT
Organism: Lathyrus aphaca; assembly: GCA_963966055.1. Lineage (NCBI taxonomy): Eukaryota > Viridiplantae > Streptophyta > Magnoliopsida > Fabales > Fabaceae > Lathyrus > Lathyrus aphaca. Next base: position 7,094,419 of record OZ014519.1, read on the forward strand.
GTCAGTGGGGGGATGCTTACCCCCGATGCTATCAACTGTTTGGAAGACGAGCTGGAAGAGGAGCGCAATCTGGAGAATTGGATTCGTCCGAAGATCCCGGGGAGCAGTGTCTCGAACTGGTCTTCCCAGGAAATTATAAGTGTTACTCGAGCAGAGTAATTATTATTTCCTGTATTTTTATATAGCATGCATCCAAGTCTTGCATCTTGCCCAAGATGACAAGACTCATTTTGTAACCAGGGCCATCTGTACTTTTGTGCAAACAAGATTAAATTAATGAAATATCAGACGTCTTTTTGCAAACGAGTCCTTTTCTTTTATGCTCACTGTTTTTCCATTTTTCTTTTTGTACAAAAATAAATGGCGGTGTTTTCAAAATGATAACTTCATTTCACTTTTTCTAAAGCAAGATTAAAATCAATCACTAAAATGGACGAACTTAACCCTTGCAGAGAGTGCCTTCCTGACAGCACCGACAACAGCACAGCTATGACATCGTATGACTTTGACAATCCAATCAATCAAGCTGATGAAGGGGTTGATGAAGAATGTGAGCTTCCTGAAGAGCTGGCCAGGTTGTTGAGACAGGAGGAAAAGGTTATTACTCCTCATCAGGAGGAGATTGAAGTGATTAATCTTGGTACGGAAGAAAATGTGAAAGAAGTTAAAATCGGGGCCGGCTTGCAAGACTCAGTGAAGAGACAGTTGATAGATCTGCTTCAAGAGTATGTTGATGTGTTTGCTTGGTCGTATCAAGATATGCCAGGGTTGGATACCGATATAGTTATGCACAAGCTTCCTCTGAGGGAAGAATGCCCACCAGTGAAACAGAAGTTGCGCCGAACTCGCCCAGACATGGCTATGAAAATCAAAGAAGAGGTACAAAAGCAATGGGACGCCGGGTTCCTTGCTGTGACTAGCTATCCGCCGTGGGTTGCTAACATAGTACCTGTGCCTAAGAAGGATGGCAAAGTAAGAATGTGTGTTGACTACCGGGACCTGAACAGAGCCAGCCCGAAAGATGACTTCCCATTACCTCACATTGACGTATTGGTGGATAACACGGCTCAGTTCTCGGTATTCTCCTTCATGGATGGATTTTCAGGATATAATCAGATCAAGATGTCACCTGAAGACATGGAGAAGACAACATTCATTACACCTTGGGGCACGTTCTGTTACAAAGTGATGCCATTCGGACTGAAGAATGCTGGCGCCACATATCAACGGGCTATGGTGACATTATTCCATGATATGATCCACAAAGAAATAGAATGTTACGTGGATGATATGATCGCCAAGTCCCTTACAGAGGAAGATCACCTGGTAAATCTGCTCAAGTTATTCAAGCGTCTGAGGAAATACCAATTGAAGCTGAACCCCAACAAATGCACATTCGGGGTACGGTCCGGTAAGCTGTTGGGCTTTATTGTAAGCGAGAAAGGGATTGAAGTTGACCCTGATAAAGTCAAAGCTATTCAAGAAATGCCTGCACCGAAAACTGAGAAAGAGGTTCGAGGGTTCTTAGGTCGATTGAACTACATTTCAAGGTTCATATCTCACCTTACAGCAACCTGTGAACCCTTGTTCAAGCTGTTAAGAAAAGAACAAACGGTCAGGTGGAACGAAGATTGCCAGAAGGCTTTTGACAAGATCAAGGAGTATTTACAAGAACCTCCAATTCTCATGCCTCCAGTTGAAGGAAGACCTCTGATAATGTACTTGACAGTATTAGAAGAGTCGATGGGGTGTGTGCTGGGCCAGCATGACGAGTCTGGTCGAAAAGAGTATGCAATATACTACCTAAGCAAAAAGTTTACCGACTGTGAACAGCGTTATTCACTGCTCGAGAAAACTTGCTGTGCTTTAGCGTGGGCTGCTCGCCGACTGAGACAGTATATGTTGACCCACACTACCTTATTAATCTCAAAAATGGATCCAGTTAAGTACATTTTCGAGAAGCCAGCTCTTACCGGACGGGTTGCAAGATGGCAGATGATTCTCACAGAATACGACATACAGTACACATCTCAGAAAGCCATCAAGGGCAGTGTACTATCTGAATATCTTGCTGAGCAACCCATTGATGACTACCAGCCTATGAGATTTGACTTCCCTGATGAAGACATCATGTTCATTAAAGCAAAAGATCACGAAGAGCCTATTCACACTGAAGGGCCTGACCCGGAAGAAGAATGGACAATGATGTTTGACGGGGCTGTTAACATGAATGGTCGTGGTGTTGGTGCAGTACTCATTACACCAAAAGGAGTTCACATGACTTTCTCGGCAAAACTCACTTTCAACTGCACTAACAACGAAGCTGAATACGAAGCTTGCATTATGGGTCTTGAGGAAGCCATTGACCTCAGGATCAAGACATTGACCGTATTCGGAGATTCAGCTTTGGTAGTCAATCAAACCAACGGAAAATGGTACACCCACCAAGATCATCTGATACCTTACAGGGATTATACAAGGAGGTTATTGACTTTCTTCACAACAGTCAAGCTTGAGTATATCCCTCGGGACGAGAATCAGTTTGCAGATGCTCTTGCTACCATTTCATCCATGATCAAAGTTCAAGCGGCTAACTTTGTACCTCAGATTTCAGTATCTAGACTTGATAGACCAGCATATGTATTTGCAGCAGACGTCGTAAAAGATGATAAGCCTTGGTTCCATGACATTAAGTGCTTCTTGGAGGATCAAACATACCCACCTGGGGCATCTTCCAATGATAAGAAGACTTTGAGAAGGCTTGCTGGTAGTTTCTTCCTGAATGCTGATGGGTCTTTATACAAGAGGAACTTTGACATGGTACTCCTCAGATGTGTTGACAAGACGGAAGCAGATTTGCTGATGCATGAAGTGCACGAAGGATCTTTTGGTACCCATGCCGGAGGGCATGCCATGGCTAAGAAGTTGTTAAGATCAGGCTATTACTGGATCACAATGGATGCAGACTGTTGTGCTTACGCCAGGAAATGTCATAAATGCCAGATTTACGCAGATAAGGTGCATGTACCTCCCAATCCTTTGAACATCATGTCTTCACCTTGGCCCTTTGCTATGTGGGGCATTGATATGATCGGAAAAATTGAGCCAACTGCTTCAAACGGCCACAGATTCATCCTGGTCGCCATTGACTATTTCACCAAGTGGGTTGAAGCAGCCTCATATGCAAATGTTACGAGACAAGTGGTAGCCAGATTTCTGAAAAGAGATATCATCTGTCGGTATGGAGTGCCCGAGCGAATCATTACTGATAATGGTTCCAATTTAAACAACAAAATGATGGCAGAGCTGTGCCGGGACTTCAAGATCCAACATCACAATTCTTCTCCTTACAGGCCAAAAATGAACGGCGCGGTTGAGGCAGCGAATAAGAATATCAAGAAGATTGTGCAGAAGATGGTAGTCACGTACAAAGACTGGCATGAAATGCTACCGTTTGCCTTGCATGGGTACCGCACATCAATCAGAACGTCCACTGGGGCAACACCGTATCAGCTTGTGTATGGTATGGAAGCAGTCCTACCTGTTGAAGTTGAACTACCCTCGTTACGAGTGTTAATGGATGTTAAACTGAGTGAAGCAGAATGGGTTCGGTCCCGATACGAACAACTGAGTCTGATCGAAGAAAAAAGATTGGCTGCAATCTGTCACGGACAGTTATATCAGAAGAGAATGAAGAAAGCCTTCGATCAGAAAGTCAGGTACCGAGAGTACCAAGTGGGAGATCTTGTGCTGAAGAGAATCCTCCCTCCTCATACAGACCACAGGGGCAAATGGACTCCAAATTATGAAGGACCATTTGTTGTAAAGAAAGTTTTCTCTGGTGGAGCACTGATGCTCAGCACCATGGATGGTGAAGACTTCCCGTCCCCTGTGAATTCGGATGCAGTTAAAAAATACTTCGCATAAAACGACCCGCTGGACATAAAAACAGAATGTAAGTCCAGGAAAAAATAGGGCATCCCGGCGAGTCAAAAACAGAATAAAAGACTCGGGCAAAAGTAAGGGAAATAACTGGAAAAAAAATGTATACCCGCTGGGTTGAAAAGCCGCATTGGACAGCTCAAGCAAAAATGGGTATCCCGATGGATTGAAAACCTGAAAGGGCGATCCATGCAAAATAAGGGAATAAGCGAACAACTGCATTCTGAGTTCGTCTGCATCACCTACAACTTGGTAAGCTTCCAAAGGATCAAGCTTCAATCAGAATCAACTCTCTCCAGAAAGCAAGACGAGAAGAACGTCATTGTAATACGAGTCGTAGCAGAAGAGGAAGCTCCTTGAAAGCGTCGTCAACACCGCCACCACTTTATTCCTCAATTTGTAACAATCTCCTCATTTCAGGAGATATGTTTCTTTGACTGTATCTTGCCAATTCAGGGCACATGAATTAATAAAATCAGATTTTCAGTCATGTTTCGTTTTACATTTATGTTTTGCAAAGAGTTGTCTGATATCTCTAAAAATACAATTGCATAAGTACAGATGCCTTTCTCTAAAAAAAAAAATAAAAAAATAATAAAACATGCTTGCAGGGAATGTGATTATTCTCGAAAGTACTTAACTCCTATGACGGAATCCAATAAGGGATACCTCGGGACCTTTTGTACGTTCCTTTGTCTTTGCAGGATTGCAGGTATCCAGAACGCAACCAGAGGCATGCAGGTTACGTCTCAGCAAGTAGGCGAATCATTATCGACTCGGTCTATCTTCCACATGGCACTGGAGGATGCTCAATTCCCCAGCTGAGTTGCCTCTCAATTCCCCAGCCGAGTTGCCATTCTTCCTCAACAGAATGCATAAATCAGGGAATCATCTCCCCACAGAGCTTCAAGCCTCTATTCGGAAGAGCAACGCACGAAGAGATCACAACAGAGTGAAGAAAGCTTCTACAAACCCCAGCTGGGTCTCTCATCTATAAGGATACGTCAATCAGTGACCTATATCCCCAAACAGATACATCATTGGATCTACCAGTGATCTCATACCCAGCTGGGATGTCCACTGCAAGCAGATCATCCGGAGATCTTCGCAGCAATGGGATCCGAATCCCGGATCTGTGCCCCTTTGCATAATCATGGCATCCGCATCATATTCACCCCCTAGAGCGTAGCATTCCGTCTAATACGGAGCATTACGGCAAAAATCAAATACATAGCATAATCATAAGCCATGTTGTGAATTGAACACTTGTAAATATTGACAATCTGTCGGCACACAGAATATATACAGCAAAAATCCCCACCAGGGTCCCAGCAAAGCAGTTGCCTCATATTCACAAACACCACCACATACTCCTTTTGGCACCCGTCCGTGTCATCTTTCCCCAGTAAAGTCGCCCGAACACCCTTTACAAACAAATCACCCTCATTACAGATACATCCTGACACCCCGTCCGTGTCATATCCCAGCAGAAAGCCAAAGAGGTCCTCTTTGCACTCACATATACCTATACATACACCCTTTTTGACACCCGTCCGTGTCATATCCCCAGCGCAGTCGCCTAGACTTTGTATAGCAGATACTTGTTCATATTATACTGTTCTCTCTTGACACTCGTCCGTGTCACTCTCCCCAGCAGATAAACACTCATCTTATATACAATACTCATACTACTCATGGTACACTTATACAGATACTCGTCCGTATCTTGTATACATCATCACTTATATCCCCACAGAGTCGACGGTAGTCCTTGTTCTTTGTTGATACTCGTCCGTATCATCATCTCAGAACATGTGTCAGTTTGTTTCGGCATGATACTCGTCCGTATCATAGTCTTAAGGATGCTCGTCCACATCTTTAATCTATACACAATACCAAACACTTATACCTTTTGTTTCCTGGATGTAAACGCTCGTCCGTGTTTACATTATCCCCAGTAGATCACCAACAAATTTTCTTTTATCTAACACTCGTCCTGTGTTATGATACCTTTGGGAGCAGCCGTACCCTGCTGAGTGGTCGTCCTCCACTTCTTGATGGTCGTCCTCCATCATGCTCATCCGATGGCCGTCCCCATCGTTGATTTTAGCAGCCGTCCCCTGCTAGGTGGTCGTCCTCCACCTTTTGATGATCGTCCTTCATCACTTTATCCAATGGCCGTCCCCATTGTTGATTTTGGTTATCTGACATTCGTCCTATGTCATGACAAACCTCGAGAGCAGCCGTCCCCTGCTGAGTGGTCGTCCTCCACTTCTTGATGGTCGTCCTCCATCATGCTCGTCCGATGGCCGTCCCCATCGTTGACCTTTTCTATCCGATGGCCGTCCCCATCGTTGATATTTTCGGCAGCCGTACCCTGCCAGGTGGTCGTCCTCCACCTTTGATGGCCGTCCCCATCATATTTCTTTTATTCCCAACAGAGCAGCCGTCCCCTGCTAGGTGATCGTCCTTCACCTTTGATGGCCGTACCCCATCATCTGTTTATTTCATTCATTCTTTAACCCGATGGCCGTCCCCGTCGTGGTCCCTTTTCCTTTTTAGCCCGATGGCCGTCCCCATCGTTGGTTACTTTACCTTTATGAACTTGATGTCCGTCCCCGTCATGTTTCATTAATCCTCAGAATTTTGCAGCTTTATCTTGATGGCCGTCCCCATCATGATATTTTATTTTCCCCAGCTAGTCGGCCGTCCCCGTCTTAGCTTTACCTTTTATCCCCAGCTAGTCGGCCGTCCCCGTCTTAGCGTTACCTTTTATCCCCAGCATGTCGGCCGTCCCCGTCATTGCTTTATACACTTTACCAGCATGTCGGCCGTCCCCGTCATCGCTTTGCTTCACATACCACCTTACCCAGCAGTCGTCCTCTGCTCGACGGTCGTCCTCCGTCGCCCATACTTTACGGTATACTTTGTTTTGCTCTTACAATCTATATCCCTTTTCTTTTTCATTCTGTGAGTGCAAATTTTGGACTGTCTTTGGTATTCAACCACAAGTTATCTTGTTTGCCTGTTAAGCCGTCGCTTACAACCTGCACAGCTAACTCATGTTTGAATAGGGGCAGCTGTAAACACCCCAAATTTGCCCTCACCCATTCACACCATAGCTTGTGATCATTTCATATGCATAAACACAACCACATCATCTCATATCTCATTTTTGATTCACTGGATAGTTTCTAAGGCATCTGCACCTAGGGTTTGTGATCTGAGCAATCCCAAAGCATCTTGAGCCATTCCAAAGGCCACCAATCAACTTAAAGGGGTCCATGTGTGTTCCTACATCATATTCTATCTCCTCAAAGTCAAAATTGCAGAGGAATCACAAGAACTAGGGTTTGAGTGGATGCAGGGCCAGCTTGAACTACACAGTTGACTGAAAATTAGGGTTTTGGTTTCAGAGGCCATAACCCCAAATTTTTTGGTCATTCTTGTTTCCATTGGTCTCTATATGGTATAGGGAGTATGCATATCAATTTTCATGAAGAAATTCCATGGGGAAGTCATCTGATCAAGGGTTGACTTTTCAGACAAGTCAGTGCAAAATCAGGGCATCTGAGGCCCCCAATGACCCAACCAATGGGTGATCTTCATCATTTTGAGTGTATGTGATCTTTATTTGATCATGGAAGAAGGTTGAAGTTCTTAGAAATCAAGAATTTAGGGTTTTTGCAAAGGTTGACTTTTTGGGCATAGTTGACTTTTCAAGAATGCATCATTTTAGGTCAATTTTCAAGCCTTGATTCATGATCCAAAAAGGCTTCAAATGGAAAAACTTTGGTCATGAAAGTTGTAGATCTCATCTTTCCCTTTTCAAAAAGTACAAGAACATGATAAAACTCTTCTTGGATCAAAAGTTATGGCAATGCAAAGTTGGATAAAATCATTGATTTTCAAGGCATGCCCTAGGTGAGAATTTTGCAAAATCATGGATCAATGACTCTTGCAGCCTCAAATTTATTTCAAACCATTACACAAACTTTCTACAAGTCATAAAGTTCAGATTGGACTAGGTATTGCTCATGTTTTATGGTTCATACAACAAGATTTCTCACATGTGAACAAAGGAGCAACAACTTGCAAAATCATCATTTCACCTCCTACCACTTGTTGCCTTGGGTGCTGAACCAAGCTAGCCTTTCCCCTCACCATGCTGCGCCAGCCCACACACTTGTACTAGCCTAGAACACAACCCATGCCTCTCTTACACAAAGGTTGACAATTTGCAAAAGTGGCCATACCAATCAATAAAGGGCAGGTCACATCATCTGACCAATGAGATTAGTTTATGTGGATCAAATGCTGGCTAAACATAAGAAGAGGCAAGGCTGAAACTCTCTCCACCATCACATACACCAAAACACTCCATTTTGCATATTCATTCGAATTTGTTTTCTCAGCTTACAAACACAAAAGCCAAGTCCATAGATCAAATCACCATGCTTCATTGACCCCAAACCCACAAGACCCAGGCCTGAAACAAGCCACAACCCCATTTCACCATTTTCACTCCATAAAGCAAAAGCATTCGAATCTGCTTCTACAAGCCAAGAACACTCAAACAAACTCCACACATCAACTCATCTTGCTCCACTGACCAGAAACCACCCACTACCTTGACCTGAAACCCTCCATAACTCAAATACGATTTTCACATGCCCTTGGTCAGAACTTCTGCAAATTCACTCAAGAGACTTTTTAAACTCCAACTAAGCATCCAAAGCTTCAAAGGGGGATCATTGGAACCTGTTTGAGCCAAAGAACTAGCCAGAGAGTGCCAGGAGTCAAAGCTTCGATTCAGGTAGCCTTGGAATTTCATTTTTCCAGAACTCCCTTTTCTTGTTTCTAAAATGATCCTTATGTTCCCCTGAGTGCATTGAACCTTTTACTTTTGAAAATGATTGAGTTTTGAGGCTGTATGCTTGATCTGAAAGTTTGCCCGAAAATTTGTTCTTGCTTGTTTCTCTTGATTTAGTGGAAATAAATGGGGTTTAAGTTAGGGGTTAGGTTTAATGATGTTCATGGATGAAATCTGGAGAGTTTGGTGGTGATTTGATGCGTATTCAGTGAGATAGTAGTTTTGACTTGCCGGAGAAGACGACCGGAACAGTGTTCCGGCCGCCTGAAAGTCATTAGGGTTTGTTTAATTAGGGTTAAGTGTAATTAAGCCAGTTTGAATGTGAGCCGTTCATTCCCGCGCCAAGTCAATTCCCGCCCTGGCAACTTTGAATCTCACGCGTTGGATTTGAATACTTTTCATTAAATCAGATTTAATTCATTTATTTTCTTTTATTTGTCTTTTGTTTTGCATAATTATTTAAAAATAGCAAAAATATCTTAAAAATTATGAAACTTTTTCTCATGAGTTTCAATAATTTTTAAGACCCAAAAATATTTTTTATTTTATTTTTATCATCAAAAAAGTATTTTTAAATATTTAAAAGATTATTTTTAATTGATTAATGAGAATTAATTAATTAAAAATACTTTTAGGTATTTAAAAATTACAAAAAAATTCATGGAATGTTCTAAGACATTTAGAAACATTGTCCAACCTTCAAACCAAATTTCTTTTTTGATCTTGATGCATTTTAAGAATTTTTCATTGAATTAAATCATTTTTTTATGCATTATTTTGATCACATGTTTGAAAATTCATTTCTGCCTTTTGAAGAAGGTTGAGACATTGGTTCTTCTTGCATTGTTTTGTGTTTAGCATGTATTTTCAAGGATAAAAAGGCCATGAATTGTTCTTGCATTTTCAAATTGTTTGGCATTTCCTTTGTTAAGAACCCTAAAAAACCCTAATAACTTAGAAAATTCATATCTTGAGTTTGGTTGAGAGTTGAGAGCTCCCCTTTGGGCAGTGGTTTATTATAGGTCTAGGGTTTCCTTGGGTACCATTTTCCATTTTTACTTTAGGGTTTTGCTTCTGTTTTTGGTTAGTGTTTGATGTTTGATCCATAAACCCTAATTTGGGTTTTCTTTTGCATCCTTCTTGCATTCTCTTGCATAACATGACTTATCATTGCATTTTGTGCATTCTTGTGATCCATTTGACATCTTAAGACATGTATAAAGCATCTTTGATCATTGCATTGCATATTTTCCATGTCATTTGTCTTGTATGATTCATAACTTTTCATGTTCCTTAGCTTGCATCATTTGCATTCATGATCTTGTATGAACATCCCCATTGTCTTGCCTCATGTTTGCAGCACCTCATAACATCATAATCATCATCAACATGCTTCTGGTCTTGCTTAGCATCATATCATTTCATCTCATCTTGCATTGCATTGCATTTTCTTTCTAACATTGCAGGTGGTAAGTAAACTTGAGAAGTGGATTTGCCTTCACTTCTCATACCTTTTCTTTTCATCTCTCTTGCATCCATTGCTGCATTTCTATTTGTGTTTGAGATTGAGCTTGCTCATTCTTCTTCCTCCCACTTTCTTTCTTCAAGTGACTTGACTTCTTGAATGAAGCAAGTCACTTTGCTTCTCTTGATCCTGTTCATCTGCTTCCTGGTGGCTCCTTTGAAGTTTGTTCTTGAAAACCTCACAAACCTTAGGATCATCCAAGCATGACAATGAATCAGGGTTTCGATTAGTCCCCCCATAGTTTTTACCTTTGGGTCTCCCTTTGAGTCTTCTCTTCTCACCTCATAATCAGGGATTAAACCCTAAAGGCTTTAAGGCTTTGTGCTTAGGGTTATGCCTGCATCCTTCTCTTAGGATGGAGTGTATAACTTTAATCCTAAGTATTAAACCCTTAAGGTGTTTAAATCTCTTAATCAATTCACTTAATAATCATCAAGACATCACACTTGTAACTTGGGCCTTGCATTAGGGTTCTAATTCTTCCTTAAGTGGTTAAGAAGGACTAACCCTAGTGTTAATGGACAAGTCCCCCTCAAGTTGTCTTACAAACCATAAAATTAACTTCATCATCATACCATTAAGTAAAATCCACTTAATCAAAGGCTTGTTTTGTCATGGGTTTAATCCCTAATCATGGATTAAGTTGAGGAGTTTTTCTCAACTTAAACATTCTCATCTATTATCCTTCTTTTAGGATGGTGTAATGGGTCTGTTTAATCCTTGATTATGGCTTAACCTCATTACTCAACACTAAACAAAAACACCAAAAACATCTAAATAATCACAAATAGGTTAATGATCTTAATCCTACACCGAAGGTGATTAAGTGTGAGAATCTGACTTCACACTTAAGGTATTCTCATTACCCCTAATCAGAGGGAGGATGTGATGAGTTTACTAACCCATTGGTTTAGACTTAAGCTCATTATCCTATGACAAAAGTCCAAAAAAGAAATAAAAGACTGAAAACAAAAAAACAAACAATAATCGTCTCCTCCGGGATTCTTTTCTCATCATCCTCACTCACAATCGAGAACTTGCTTCTTCCGTCTAATGCAAGACAGTTAGCACCTGAGCCAGACAGGTCATACACTTGAGCATAGGCAAGCAAGCAGTTCACAAGTCAATTCACCTTTCAGTCTCTTTGGGTCGAACTACGGTGTTCTGACTTCCTCATTGCACGAGAGGATACGTAGGCATAACTTAACAGTTATCGAACAAAAGTCTCTGTCTATTCCCCCTCCTTCCAGCTTCATTTTTATAGCCTCATGATCTTGAGCATTTCATTCCCATTCTCACACTGACACTGTACATATCACACTTCACTTCTTTTACACTAACACCTGTACCTTTTTTTTCCAGCTATTTTACACACAGATTGCACTGACACTACCCCTTTAAAACACAAATCTTTCAAGCGTGGATCCCGTCGAGTACGACGGACAATCTGGGTGCTAATACCTTCCCAGGTTGTAACCAACCCCCTTTCTCAGTCTCTCTGGTTCGCAAACCGTCTTATCCATCTTTTTCTAGGCTTATGCAGCATTGCCTTTCCTCCGGGATAAAAATGCCTAGCTGGCGACTCTTTTCATCTCCGGTGAGATCACGGCTGTGTGTTCTCACTGTTCCCTTCGCCGACCGTTCGCGTCTGTACCTTCATCTGACCCGGTGTCATTTGTCGGGAGCGACAGTCACCAGTCACCATTTACTACGACCCGCACACCATCTCAGTACCCTCCTCTGCAGCAGTCAGTCCAGTTACCATCACGGTGCCTGGACCCGTTCCATATGAAAGCAGTAATGCCATACCTTGGCATTATGGCTCTGACCTCTACTGCAATGGGGAGAAAATCACTTTGGACTCTTCAACTTCTTCTCCACAGATTGATAATGTTGGGGGAGGCGGAGGCTTCACCAGAAGCGGACGCCTTTTTGCCTCACAATTACAAAGACCTAACGCCGAGGCAGAATCTGCTGCCAAAGCAAAAGGAAAGAGTGTGGTAGTTGAAGAGCCAACTGTCAAAGAAACTCAGAAGACATCTTTTGAGCAAGATGTAAACGAGTTTATGAGAATTATAAAGAGAAGTGATTACAAGGTGGTGGATCAGCTTCACCAAACTCCCTCAAAAATCTCCATATTATCCCTGCTAATGTGTTCCGAAGCTCACAGGAATGCATTATTGAAAGTCCTGCATGCAGCATACGTGCCAGAAGAGATCACTGTTAATCAGCTAGAAACTGTGGTGGGAAATGTCAACACCAGTCATGGACTGGGTTTTACCAATGCTGATTTAACAACTGAGGGGCGTAACCACAACAAGGCTTTACACATCACTCTAGAATGCAAGGGTGCTGTTTTATCCCATGTACTGGTGGTCACTGGGTCTTCACTCAATGTTCTACCAAAGAAAGCCTTGGTGAAGCTGAAGTATGATGGCTTGGCATTGCGTCCGAGTAATCTGGTGGTAAGAGCATTTGATGGCTCTAAAAGATCAGTGCTAGGAGAGATTGATCTCTCTGTGATGATTGGCCCGCAGACTTTTAAAATTACCTTCTATGTGATGGACATTCAGCCGGCCTACAGCTGTTTGTTGGGTAGACCTTGGATCCATGCCGCTGGCGCAGTTACGTCTACCCTTCACCAGAAGCTGAAATTCGAGTGGGAAGGTCAAATCATCACCATCTGTGGTGAAGAAGATATCTTTGTTAGCCATTTGGCTACGTATAAGTATATTGAGATGGATGGAGAGATCCATGAAACCATGAGCCAGGGGTTTGAGGCCCTGAACATAAATGAAGCATCTGCTGTACTTGGAACCTCCATGTCATCCTATCAGCAAGCCAGGAAGGTTGTTGAAGAGGGTACTGCCCAAGGCTGGGGCAAGTTGCTGCCTATGGAGAAGAAGGAGGACATATTTGGGTTGGGTTACAAACCAACTCAACAAGATCAATCAGAGGCTGCCAAGAAGCCCAGTTTTGTCAGCGGGGGACTGCTCACCCCGGATGCAGTGAACAACTTGGAAGATGAGTCGGAAGATGACCGCAACCTGGAGAGCTGGATACGTCCAAGGATCCCGGGGAGCCGTATCTCAAACTGGTCTTCCCAGGAAATTATAAGGGTTACTCCTGCAGAGTAATTATTATTTCCTGTATATTTTAAGCATGCATCAAGTCTTGCATCTTGCCCAAGATGTCAAGACTCATTTTGTAATCGGGCCATCTTGTAATTTTGTGCAAACAGATCAATCAATGAATATCGGACATCTTTTGCAAATGAGTATTTTTCCTTTCCCGCTCACTGTTTTTCATTTTTCTTTTTGTACAAAAATAAAATGGCAATGTTTTCAAAATGATAACCTCATTTCACTTTTTCTAAACAAGATTAAGATCGATCACTAAAATGAACAATCTAAACCCTTGCAGAGAGTGCCTTTCAGACTGCACCGACAACAACACTGCTATGGCTTCGTATGACTTTGACAATCCAATCAATCAAGCTGATGAAGGGGTTGAAGAAGAATATGAGCTTCCTGAAGAGCTAGCCAGGTTGTTAAGGCAAGAGGAAAAGGTTATCACTCCTCATCAGGAGGAGGTTGAAACGATTAATCTTGGTACGGATGAAAATGTGAAAGAGGTTAAGATCGGGGCCTGCCTACAAGACTCAGTGAAAGAACAACTGATTGATATGCTTCGAGAGTATGTGGACGTGTTTGCTTGGTCTTATCAGGATATGCCAGGGTTGGACACCGATATCGTCATGCACAAGCTGCCTTTAAGAGAAGATTGCCCACCGGTTAAACAGAAACTGCGTCGTACTCGCCCAGATATGGCAATGAAGATCAAGGAAGAGGTACAAAAGAAGTGGGACGCCGGGTTCCTTGTTGTGACTAGCTATCCGCCGTGGGTTGCTAATATTGTACCTGTGCCTAAGAAGGATGGCAAAGTAAGGATGTGTGTGGATTACCGGGACCTGAACAGAGCCAGCCCGAAAGATGACTTCCCTTTACCTCACATTGATGTATTGGTCGACAATACGGCTCAGTTCTCGGTGTTCTCCTTCATGGATGGATTTTCAGGATACAATCAGATCAAAATGTCACCTGAAGACATGGAGAAGACAACTTTCATCACACCCTGGGGCACGTTCTGTTACAAGGTGATGCCATTCGGACTGAAGAATGCTGGTGCAACATATCAACGGGCTATGGTGACATTATTCCATGACATGATCCATAAAGAAATTGAATGTTATGTGGATGACATGTTTGCTAAGTCCCTCATAGAAGAAGACCACCTAGTAAACCTGCTGAAGTTATTCAAGCGTCTGAGGAAGCACCAACTGAAGTTAAACCCCAACAAGTGCACATTCGGGGTGCGATCCGGTAAACTGCTGGGATTTATTGTAAGTGAGAAAGGGATTGAAGTGGACCCTGATAAAGTCAAAGCCATTCAAGAAATGCCTGCACCAAAGTCAGAAAAAGAAGTTCGGGGGTTCTTAGGTAGATTGAACTACATTTCACGGTTCATATCTCACCTTACAGCAACCTGTGAACCTTTGTTCAAGTTGTTAAGAAAAGAACAAACGGTCAGGTGGAACGAAGACTGCCAAAGGGCTTTTGACAAAATCAAGGAATACTTACAAGAGCCTCCAATCCTTATGCCTCCAGGTGAAGGAAGACCTCTAATCATGTACTTGACAGTATTAGAAGAGTCAATGGGGTGTGTGCTGGGCCAACATGACGAGTCTGGTCGAAAAGAATATGCAATATACTACCTAAGCAAAAAGTTTACCGACTGTGAACAACGTTATTCACTGCTCGAGAAAACTTGCTGTGCTTTAGCGTGGGCTGCTCGCCGACTGAGACAGTATATGTTGACCCACACTACCTTGTTCATATCAAAGATGGACCCAGTTAAGTACATTTTTGAGAAGCCAGCACTCACCGGACGGGTTGCAAGATGGAAAATGATCCTAACAGAATATGACATCCGGTACACATCTCAGAAAGCCATCAAGGGCAGTGTGTTGTCTGATTATCTTGCTGAGCAACCTATTGATGATTACCAGCCTATGAGATTTGACTTCCCTGATGAAGACATCATGTTCATAAAAGCAAAAGATCATGAAGAGCCTGTTCACACCGAAGGGCCTGACCCAGAAGAAGAATGGACTATGATGTTTGATGGGGCTGTCAATATGAATGGTCGTGGTGTTGGTGCAGTACTCATTACACCTAAGGGAGTTCACATGCCTTTCTCGGAAAAGCTCACCTTTAACTGCACTAACAACGAAGCTGAATACGAAGCTTGCATTATGGGTCTTGAGGAAGCCATTAACCTCAGGATCAAGACTTTGACTGTGTTCGGAGATTCAGCTCTGGTAGTTAATCAAACCAACGGCAAATGGTACACGCACCAGGATCATCTGATACCTTACAGGGATTATACAAGAAGGTTATTGACTTTCTTCACAACGGTCAAGCTTGAGTATATCCCTCGGGACGAGAATCAGTTTGCAGATGCTCTGGCTACCATTTCGTCCATGATCAAAGTTCAAGCTGCCAACTTTGTGCCTCAGATTTCAGTGTCCAGACTTGACAGACCAGCATATGTGTTCTCAGCAGATGCTGTCAAAGATGATAAGCCTTGGTTCCATGACATTAAGTGCTTCTTGGAGGATCAAACATACCCACCTGGGGCATCTTCCAATGATAAGAAGACGTTGAGAAGGCTTGCTGGTAGTTTCTTTCTGAACACTGATGGTTCCCTGTATAAAAGAAACTTTGATATGGTACTCCTCAGATGCGTCGATAGAACAGAAGCAGACTTGTTGATGCACGAGGTGCACGAAGGATCCTTTGGTACCCATGCGGGAGGGCATGCCATGGCTAGAAAGTTGCTAAGATCAGGCTATTACTGGATCACAATGGATGCAGACTGTTGTGCCTATGCCAGAAAATGCCATAAATGCCAGATTTATGCGGATAAAGTGCATGTGCCTCCCAATCCTCTGAATGTGATGTCTTCACCCTGGCCCTTTGCCATGTGGGGCATCGATATGATTGGCAAGATTGAACCGACTGCTTCAAAAGGCCACAGATTCATCCTGGTAGCCATTGACTACTTCACCAAGTGGGTTGAAGCAGCTTCTTATGCCAATGTTACAAGGCAAGTGGTAGCCCGATTTCTGAAAAGAGATATCATCTGTCGGTATGGAGTGCCCGAGCGAATCATTACTGATAATGGTTCCAACTTGAACAACAAAATGTTGGCAGAACTGTGTCGGGACTTCAAGATCCAACACCACAATTCTTCCCCTTACAGGCCAAAGATGAATGGCGCTGTTGAGGCAGCTAATAAGAATATCAAAAATATTGTGCAAAAGATGGTAGTCACCTATAAAGACTGGCATGAGATGCTACCGTTTGCCTTGCATGGGTACCGTACGTCAATCAGAACATCCACTGGGGAAACACCGTATCAGCTTGTGTATGGTATGGAGGCAGTCCTACCTGTTGAAGTTGAATTACCCTCCCTACGGGTACTGATGGATGTTAAGCTGAACGAAGCCGAATGGGTCCGATCCCGATACGAACAACTGAGTCTGATTGAAGAGAAAAGATTGGCTGCAATTTGTCATGGGCAGTTGTATCAGAAAAGAATGAAGAAAGCCTTCGATCAGAAAATCAGGCTCCGAGAGTACCAAGTAGGAGATCTTGTGCTGAAAAGACTCCTCCCTCCTCATACAGACCACAGGGGCAAATGGACTCCGAACTATGAAGGACCATTCGTAGTAACGAATGTTTTCTCTGGTGGAGCACTCATGCTCAGTACTATGGATGGTGAAGACTTCCCGTCCCCTGTGAATTCAGATGCAGTTAAAAAATACTTCGCATGAAAATGACCCGCTGGACACAAAAACAGAATGTAAGTCCAGGCAAAAATAGGGCATCCCGGCGAGTCAAAAAAAGAATAAATGACTCGGGCAAAAATAAGGGAAAATGAACAAAAAGTGTACACCCGCTGAGTTGAAAAGCCGCATTGGACAGCTCAGGCAAAAATGGGTATCCCGATGGACTGAAAACCCGAAAAGGCGATCCATGCAAAACAAGGGAATAAGCGAACAATTGCATTCTGAATTCGTCTGTATCACTCACAACTTGGTAAGCTTCGAAAGGTTCAAGCTTCTTTCAGAATCAGCCTTCTTCAGAAAGCAAGACGAGAAGAACGTCAAAAGTCATACGAGTCATAGCAAAAGGAAAGCTTCTTAAAGCGTCATCAACATTGCCAAAAAACTTTTGTTTCTCAATTTGTAACAATCTCCTCATTTTAGGGGATTTGTTTCTTTGACTGTATCTTGCCAATTCAGGGCACACGAATTAATAAAATCAGATTTTCAGTCATGTTTCGTTTTATACATTCTATGTTCGTTTGCAAAATGTCTGATGTTCTTAAGATGTTGATTGCATAAATACAGATGCTTTTCTTCTAAAAATACGTGCTTGCAGGAAATATGCTTACTCCCGGGAGTGTCTAAACTCCTATGATGGAATCCAATAAGGGATACCTCGGGATTACTTGTGCATTTCCATGTCTCTTCAGGATTGCAGGTATTCAAAGCACAACAGGGGGCACGAAAGCTTCATCCCAGCAAGCTGGCAAATCAGTATTTACTCAGTCTTAGCACCCGAAGTGCTTACTCCCCAGCTGAGTTGCCATTTGTTATTTCTTCCCCAGCTGAGTTGCCGTTTACTATTCCTCCACAGCCAAGTGCAAAAGCCGGGGAACCATCTCCCCACAGAGTTTCAGCCTCCATCCAGAAGAGAAATGCCTGAAGATCTCACAACAGAGTGAAGGAAGCTTCCACAAACCCCAGCTGGGTCCCTCATTACCAAGACAGGTCTATCGGTGACCTATATCCCCAAGCAGAGTCCCATGTGTCAGATCTGCCAATGATCTCATCCCCAGCTGGGATGTCCACTTCAAGCAGATCGGCCAGAGATCTTCGCGGCAGCAGGATCCGAATCCCGGATCGTTATCTTTGCATAATCATAGCATTCGCATCATATTTTCCCCACAAAAGCGTAGCATTCCGTCTAATACGGAGCATTACGGCAAAAATCAAACATACTGCATAATCATAAGCCATGATTCTGAAGCGAACACTTGTGAATATTGACAATCCATCAACAATATACAGAAAACTCCCCAGTTTCCCTGGCAGAGAGCTAAGGCACTTTCCCTAAAGATACGAAACTCCTTGACACTCGTCCGTGTCATATCCCCGGCAGAAAGCTAAGGCATTGGCCTTACACTCACAAATACCAATGCACACTCCTTTTGGCACCCGTCCGTGTCATCATTCCCCAGTAAAGTCGCCCGAGCTCTCTTTACAAACAAACACTCATACATATCACAGATACTTCTTGACGCCCGTCCGTGTCATATCCCCAGCAGAAAGCCAAAGCGTCCCCTTTGCACTCATAGATACATCTTTATACAAATTCCTTGACACCCGTCTGTGTCGCTTTCCCCAGCACAGTTGCCTAAACATTTTGTAAACCATATACTTGTTTATATTACACCTTTCTCCCTGACACCCGTCCGTGTCGCTTTCCCCAGCACAGTTGCCTAAACATTTTGTAAACCATATACTTGTTTATATTACACCTTTCTCCCTGACACCCGTCCGTGTCACTCTCCCCAGCAAGTTAAACACTCGTCCATCACTTTTCACTCATACAGATACTCGTCCGTATCTTGTGTATACCACTCAAATCCCCTCAGATCCGATACTAGTCCGTGTTCTTTGTCAACCAGTTGGTACTCGTCCGTATCATCATCTCAGAGCATGTGTCAGTGTTTGTTTCTACCTGATACTCGTCCGTATCATAGTCTTAAGGATGCTCGTCCGCATCTTTAATCCATACACGTGTCAAACACTCATGTCTTCTTGAACTTAGACACTCGTCTGTGTCTATTATTCCCCAGAAGAGTCCCCTCAGAATCAACACTCGTCCGTGTTCCTTGTTAACCAGTTGATACCCTTCCGTATCATCATCTCTGAACACGTGTCAGTATTTGTTTCTACCCGATACTCGTCCGTATCGTAGTCTTAGGGATGCTCGTCCGCATCTTTAATCTATACATAACATCAAAACACTTATACCTTTTATTTCTTGGATGTAAACACTCATCCGTGTTTGCTATTCCCCAGTAGGTCGCCAGCAAAGCAACCTTTTTCTATCCGACATTCGTCCTATGTCGTGATACTTTCGGCAGCCGTACCCTGCCAGGTGATCGTCCTTCACCTTTGGATGACCGTCCCTGATCCTTTCCCCAGCGGAGTCTCTATTCATTAGAACCCCTTTTTCTATCCGGCATTCGTCCTATGTCGTGATTTTTAGCAGCCGTACCCTGCTAGGTGATCGTCCTTCACCTCTTGATGATCGTCCTTCATCATGCTCATCCGATGGTCGTCCCCATCGTTGATCTTGTTATCTGACATTCGTCCTATGTCATGATAAACCTTGAGAGCAGTCGTCCCCTGCTAGGTGATCGTCCTTCACCTCTTGATGATCGTCCTTCATCATGCTCATCCGATGGCCGTCCCCATCGTTGATCTTGTTATCTGACATTCGTCCTATGTCATGATAAACCTTGAGAGCAGCCGTCCCCTGCTAGGTGATCGTCCTTCACCTTTTGATGATCATCCTTCATCATGCTCATCTGATGGACGTCCGCATCGTCGACCTTTTATCCGGCATTCGTCCTATGTCGCGATACTTTCGGCAGCCGTACCCTGCCAGGTGATCATCCTTCACCTTAGATGACCGTCCCTCATCTTATCCCTTTTTGAGCAGCCGTCCCCTGCTAGGTGATCGTCCTTCACCTTTGATGACCGTCCCTCATCACTATCTCATTTATTCTTTAACCCGATGGCCGTCCCCGTCGTGGTCCCTTTTTCTTTTCTAGGTGATCGTCCTTCACCTTTGATGACCGTCCCTCATCATTATTTCATTTATTCTTTAACCCGATGGCCGTCCCCGTCGTGGTCCCTTTTCCTTTTCCTGGTGATCGTCCTTCACCTTTGATGACCGTCCCTCATCATTATTTCATTTATTCTTTAACCCGATGGCCGTCCCCATCGTGGTCCCTTTTCCTTTTCCTGATGATCGTCCTTCATCAGTTTAGCCCGATGGTCGTCCCCATCGCTTTTTACATTACTTTATGAACCTGATGACTGTACCTCATCATTTATTTTTACCTATAATCCCCCAGAGAGCCCTGATGGCCGTCCTCATCATAATCTCTCATATCCCCAGCTAGTCGGCCGTCCCCGTCTTTGCTTTATTTCCCGCATCTTCCCCAGCTAGTCGGCCGTCCCCGTCATTGCTTTATTTCCCGCATTTTCCCCAGCATGTCGGTCGTCCCCGTCATTGCCCTATCCCCAGCAGTCGTCCTCTGCTCGATGGTCGTCCTCCGTCGCCCGCACTTTATAACATGTTTTATTTTCTTTTACAATCTATATCCCTTTTCTTCTTCATTCTGTGAGTGCAAATTTTGGACTGTCTTTGGTATTCAACCACAAGTTATCTTGTTTGCCTGTTAAGCCGTTGCTTACATCCTGCATAGCTAACTCATGTTTGAATAGGGGCAGCTGTAAACACCCCAAATTTTCCCTCACTCATTCACACCATGTATTTTGATCTCTTCATATGCATAAACTTAATCATAGCATCCCATACCACATTTTTAGTACACTGCATTGTTTCTAAGTCATTTGCATCTAGGGTTTGTGATCTGAGCAATCCAAGAGCTTCTTGAGCCACTCCAAAGGTCATCAATCACTTAAAAGGGGTCCATGTATGTTCAAGCATCATATTATATCTTCTCAAAGTCAAGAAAGTCAAAGAATCACAAGAACTGAGAATGGGATGGAAGTAGAGCCAGGTTTAACTGCACAGATGACCTAGAATTAGGGTTTTGGGTTCAAAGGCCATAACTCCAAATTTTTTGGTCATTCTTGTTTCTATTGGTCTCTATATGGTATAGGGATCATGCATATCAATTTTCATGAAGAAATTCAATGGGGAAGTCATCTGATCAAGAGTTGACTTTTTGAGCAAGTCAGTGTAAAATCAGGGCATCTGAGGCCCCCAATGACCCAACCAAAGGGTGTTCTTCATCATTTTGATTATGTATGATATTTATTTGATCTTAGAAGATGTTAGAAGTTCACAAAATTGAAGAATTTCAAGCCATTTGCAAAGTTGACTTTTTGGGAAAATGACTTGTAATGGAAAATTGCCATTTTGGGAAACTTTTTCAACCCTTACTTTTTGATTCAAAAATGCTTCAAATGGGAAAACTTTGGTCATGAAAGTTGTAGAATGGATCATTCCCTTTTCAAAAAGTACAAGAACTCATTCTAATTCATTTTGGATCAAAAGTTATGGCTTGTCAAAGTTGAGAAAAATCACATAATTTTAAGTTATGCACCAAAGAGGGAAACTTGCAAATTCTTGTACCAAGGCAAATTGTGCTATCAAATGGACTTCTAATCTTCATACAAACATAAATCAAGGCCTAAAGATCATATTGCATCAAAAGTTCACTCATTTTTATGACTTGTGGATCAAGAAACTTCAAAAGGGCCAAAGATGAACCAAGTTGCAAAACCTCACTGATTGCCATGATGTGTTTAGTTTTTAAAATAGTTGAGAAATAAGCATTTCATGAGCTTCTGAAATTTCTGAATAATTTTCCGTTTTTCTTCGAATCTTGTTGTTCATGTGAAATAAATGATTTTTGCTGGCTGAATCTTGTTTAGAATGAGTTAAGGATTGATTCTGGAGAGTTTGGTGAGTTTTTATGGCGTTTTGAGAGAGATTGAGTGAGAGAGCCGCCGGAGAAGATAACCGGAACACTGTTCCGGTCATCTGAAAGTCATTAGGGTTCAGATTAGGGCTTTAATCATAATTAGCGTAGTTTGAATGTGAGCCGTCCAGATGCGCGCGTTGGTATTTCCCTCCATTCCCAGTTTGAATCTCAGCCTCAGGATGCGCTGACTTTCTCTTTATTTGTATTTTTATTTCATTTCATTTCATTTATTTTGTACATTTTATTAAAAATAGCAAAATACATTGAAAAATTCTGAAAATTTTTATCAAACCTTTTATTAATTTTCAGAACACAAAAATATTTTTATTTTTATTTTTTGCATCAAAAATTATTTTTAAATCATTTAAAAGTTTATTTTTAATTAATTAATGAGAATTAATTAATTAAAAATACTTTTAGGTATTTAAAAATCACAAAAAAAATCATGAAACATTTAAAAACATTTAGAAACATTGTCCAACTCTCAAACCAAATTTCTTTTTTGTTCTTGATGCCTTTTGATCATTTTCAATGGAATTAATTTCATTTCAAGGCAATATTTTGATTCAAACTTCAAAAATTCATTTCTGCCTAACCATTGAGAGTTGGATGATGATTCTTTTTGCATTGCATCTTGCATAACATGGAGATTATAGGATTAAATTGGCATGAATTGATCTTGCATTTTCAATTTGTTTAGCATTTTTCTTGACAAGGTACCTTAAAACCCTAGAAATCTTAGAAAATTCATAACTCTCACTAGGTTAAGAGTTGAACCCCCTCCTTTGGGCAGTGAGTTTGTATAGGTTTATGGTTCCTTTGATTGCATTTTCAAATTTTTATCATGTCATTTGCTTCTGGTTTTGGATTTTTTCTTTGTATGTTGCATATAACCCTAATTCATGCCTTCCTTTGCATCCATCTTCCATTTGCTTGCATACCATGACTTGCCATGACATTTTGTGAATTTATTTGATTCATAATACATCTTAGGACATATTAGAATCATGTGTGATCATTGCATCTTTCATTTGCCATGTTGTATGTCATTTGCATTTCATAACTTTTCATGTACATCCATGGTTTAAACATGCTTCATCTGCATCCATATCCTTGTATGATCATTCTCATGTCTTGTCTTGTGTTTGCATCATCCATTTACATCATTTGCATCATGTGTATGTTGCTGACTTTGGCCTTTGCCCACCCATATGCATTGCTTCATCTCATTTCTTCCTTTATGCATCTTGTACTAACTTTTCAGGTTAATGGTAAGTTTGTTTGGGAGGTGGATTTGCCTTCACCTCCTACCTCTTCTCATCTCATCATTTTGCATATTTGCTGCATTTTTACTTGTCTTTGAGTGAGCTTGCTCACTTGTGCCTCTCTTTCCTCTTTTCTCTTCTCATCTCATCCCTTTTCTATCTTGCTTCTCCTTGGTGGCTTCCTTGAAGATTTCTTCTCTTAAGCCTCACAAACCCCAGGACTTCCAAGCATGATAACATTTTAGGATTGTTTAGTCCCCCTTAGACTCTTTTCCTTTGTGTCATCTTTGAGTCTTCTCTTCTCACCTCTTAATCAGGGACTAAACCCTAAAGGCTTTAAGGCTTTGTGATTAAGCTTATGCCTGCATCCTTCTATTAGGATGGAGTGTATAACTTTAATCCTAACTGTTAAACCCTTAATGTGTTTAAATCCTTCAATCAATTCACTTAATAATCACTAAGACATCAAGCTTGTAACTTGGGCCTTGCATTAGGGTTCTAATTCTTCCTTAAATGGTTAAGAAGGACTAACCCTAGTGTTAATGGACAAGTCCCCCTCAAGTTGTCTTACAAACCATAAAAAAATCATTTCTTCATCTTACCATTAACTAAAATCCATTTAATAAAGGCTTTGTTTTGTCATGAGGTTAATCCCTAATCATGGATTAAGTTGAGGAGCCTTTCTCAGCTTAAATGTTCTCATCTATTATCCTTCTATTAGGATGGTGTAATGAGTCCATTAAATCCTTGATTATGGCTTAAACTCATTACTCAACACTAAACAAAAACAACAAAAACATCTAAATAATCACAAGTAGGTTAATGATCTTAATCCTACATCATGGTGATTAAGTGTGAGATGCTGACTTCACACTTAAGGTTCTCTCATTACCCCTAATCAGAGGGAAGATGTGATGAGTTTACTAACCCATTGGTTTAGGCTTAAGCTCATTAACTTATGACAAACTTTCAAAAGCAATAAAAGACTGAAAACTCAAACACAAACAATAATCGTCTCCTCCGGGATTCTTTTCTCATCTCATTCACTCATAATCGAGAACTTGCTTCTTCCGTCTAATGCAAGACAGTTTGCACCTGAGCCAGACAGGTCATACACTTGAGCATAGACAAGTAAGAAATTCACAAGTCAATTCATCCTTTCAGTCTCTTTGGGTCGAACTACGGTGTTCTGGCTTCCTCATTGCACGAGAGGATACATAGGCATAACTTAACAGTTATCGAACAAAAGTCTCTGTACATTCCCCCCTCCTTCCAGTATCATTCTTTTAGCCTCATAGTCATGAGCAATTTCATTCTTGTCCTTACACTGACACTTCACTTATATACACTTCACACTTCTCTTACACTGACACTTGCATTCTTTCCAGCTTTGATACACAGATTGCACTGACACTACCCCTTTAAAACACAAATCTTTTAAGCGTGGATCCCGTCGAGTACGGCGGACAATCTGGGTGCTAATACCTTCCCAGGTTGTAACCAACCCCCTTTCTCAGTCTCTCTGGTTTGCAACCGTCTTGTCCATATTTTTCTTAGGTTTATGCAGCATTACCTTTCCTTCGGGATAAAAATGCCTAGCTGGCGACTCTTTCTTTTCTCTTGAGTTCACCCCTGTGTGTTCTCATTCCTCCTTTCGCCGACCGTTCGCGTCTGTACCCCTCTCTGCCCCGGTTGCCATTTGGCGGGAGCGACAGGGAGGGCTCCTAAAGATCCTATTTTGATTTAAATATGATAAATCTAGGTCTGTCGAAGCTAAAGGGGTTTCAGGTCTCTTGGAGGATGTTTCAGTGGGTTGAAGGTTCTTACTTGCACCTATTGGTTTTGAGGCAGAATAAGAAGGATAAAAATCTTTTAAGCGTTCTTGATCAGCGTTAGGATCAGAAAGTGGACCTAACATTGCTTGGCAAACCCCAAAAATTAAAACAGGAATCAGTACCTTGGATCGGTAGATGCTGGCCTTCTCTCTCTCGTTTGGAGGTTCTGGAATATATTGTTGTTGGTTTACTTGCATTGGCCCAGGTAACGTGTGAGCAGGAGGAATAGCAATGGTCCTTTTTGCTTTCTTAGCACCATGATCAGCAACGTTCTTTGGAGGAGCCATTGTTTAAGTGAAGTTTGAGCTGGAGTTTCAGAAGGATTAATGGAGTTGAAAACGTTTGTTTTATGAAGAAGAAGAGGTTTAAGAGTGTAAAAAGATGAAAGGGTTTGGAAAAAGATATTTATAGGAAGAAAAATGATAAAATAAAAAGAAAAAAGGAAGAAAAGAAACGTTTCAGTTTTTAATCATGGGATACGTGTCCTGTTGATCAACGGTGATGATCAAAAAGTGATGGTTGGTGAGAACCCATGATTAGCTAGGTTATAGGGTTATGGAAGGTCGTGTCTAAACATGGGCTAGATGAGATGTTTTCAGGAAAAAGTGAAATCATGGTTTTTCTTGGGACTTAACAAAGTCACGTTACAATTAATGAAACTGACATGGTGTCAGAATAATTTCGACAGCAAAGGATGATTTCTCCAGAGTTTAGTCGAAACATCTTTGCTGGGGGGCAATTTGTAGGAACATAATTTCGACACCATGAGTTTAAGATGTAAAATCATTTTTTGCTAAGGAGATAGTCACCAGATAAAGGAGAAAAGAAATAAAGATGTTCAGGAGTTTTTTTTTGACAAGACCAGATACTCAAGTATTTCGACAGGAATACAAAGAATGTTCCAGCAAACAAAGTTTGAAGATCTTTTATCATAGTTCAGCATTTGACAAAATTTAAAGAATTAGTATGTTTTTTCGACACTTCGACAGAAGATAAGGTTTTCGACAAAAGCATTATCTTGTAAGGTTTGAAGAGTTTTTGTCTTCTTCGACAAATTCGACAAGACGAAGAGATTAAACGTTTCGTCACAAAGAGGAAGAATTCAAAATTAAAAGTTACAACCTTTGGCAGTTGGACGCGTGGAAGCTTCAGGCAAAGAAGAGTGCATTCAGATTGACAAGTGTCAATTAGTTAGGATTCTTCCGTTTTAGGCAGTTATTTTGTTTGTATATAAATAGGGTAGTTGTTGTAGAATTCTGTGTGTGAAAAACTTGTACAATAATCCTGTAAAATACTCTAAGTACCCAGTGTGAGAGAAATGAGTTTGATATCTGGAGAAATATATGTGTTGAATACCATTTTCATCTAAGTTATTTAAATTACTAGTCTTGTTTCGTCAAATTATTTACTTTCAGTCCCTTTACTTTCCTGCAAATTTTATACTCTTTTTACCATTTTCTTACTTTTGTTCAACTTTTACTTTACTTTACTTTTTACATTCAAAACATTCAATATTTTTACATCATTAACAAAATAAACCACAAACAATTATCAACACTAAGAGTAATTCGACAACAAATTGCACATGTGTCCTAGGACTTGTTTGGTTGGTCCTGCAAGTAACCCAGTTTTATAAGAGATTGGTTAACCAGAGGTTGTTCGTCAAAAATCACAGCGAACACCTTCTGAGCTTTTGTGAATGATCTTGCACTTGTGAATGCAATGTAGACTTCTCATAGGACTTGAAAAAATCCATTGGGCCCTTGTCATAACTTGTGATGCCTCAAAAACCTCCACAGATGATCATATGCCTAATGCTAGGTCATGAGAATGTTATGCCTCATCTTTCCATGCTAAGATGCCAAGATTATGATATGCTTATGTTGAATATGATATGATATGATTCTTAAAAAGAAGAGGGCAAATTTGGGGTGTTACACTATTGCCAGATGACCTGCCACCACGACCTCTACCAAATCTGCCACCATGATTAGTCCTTTTGTAACACCCCCTTTCTAAACCCCCAAATAATCATAAAATCATTTAGGCACGTATTTAAAATTTCATCAGAGTATAATTAAACATGGTATAAAAGAGGCATGTCACATTATGCTTGAAATTAAAAACATACAACACCTGCTCATTTAAAGATATGCAACGATGGGGGTAGTTTTCAACATAAGAAATTCAATCCTTACACCCATATCTTCAAAGATATAATTACATAGCGGATACTAAATCAACAACATCAAACATATATATTTCCATTCATATATATATATATATATATATATATATATATATATATCAACATGTTTGATGCCAACAACAATATTCATGTCTATACAAAACATCCATCCAAAAGATACATGTACACAATGCATCACAAAAATGGCACTAAGCCAACCTAACTACCCGGTGCTACATATCAGAGCCAACCGACCAAAAGATGAAGACGAGCTTCACAAAAATATGCCATCCAGCAACCTACTCTGTAATGCCTCGTAGAGCATCATAAAACAACAGAAGGGTAAGAAACATTATCATAATAACATTGCATATAATTATATATCTCAACATATAACATACACATAAAACATATTCTCACCACAATTCATACCTCATCACCTATACACATCGCAACGTGTACATACACAAATCAAGCATGTCCATCATGCACCAATTCACTAATTCACATAAACTTACATTATTTATGTTTATTCCTCAATTCTATTCATTCCGCATAAACATATTGTCGCTCCCGATAAATGGGAATGGCCCAGATACAGGTACAGACGCGAACGGTCGGCGAAAGGAGGATGTGAGAACACACAGGAGTGAACTCACAGGAAAAGAAAAGAGTCGCCAGCTAGGCATTTTTATCCCGAAGGAAAGGTAATGCTGCATAAACCTAAGGAAAGATATGGATAAGACGGTTGCGAACCAGAGAGACTGAGAAAGGGGGTTGGTTACAACCTGGGAAGGTATTAGCACCCAGATTGTCTGTCGTACTCGACGGGATCCACGCTTAAGAGATTTGTGTTTTAAAGGGGTAGTGTCAGTGCAATTTGTGTATAAAAGAGCTGGAAAAGGATGTACAGGTGTCAGTGTAAGAGAAGTGGTGAAGTGTACAAATATACAGTGTCAGTGTGAGAACAAGAACAAAATGCTCAAGATCATGAGGCTAAAAGAATGATGCTGGGAGGAGGGGGAATATACAGATACTTTTGTTCGATAACTGTTAAGTTATGCCTACGTATCCTCTCGTGCAATGAGGAAGTCAGAACACCGTAGTTTGACCCAAAGAGACAGAAAGATGAATTGACTTGTGAACTGCTTACATGTCTATGCTCAAGTGTATGACCTGTCTAGCTCAGGTGCAAACTGTCTTGCATTAGACGGAAGAAGCAAGTTCTCGGTTATGAGTGAATGAGATGAGAAAAGGATCCCGGAGGAGACGATTATTATTTGTTTTTGAATTTTCAGTCTTTTATTGCTTTTGAAAGTTTGTCATAGATTAATGAGCTTAAGCCTGAACCAATGGATTTAGTAAACTCATCACATCTTCCCTCTGATTAGGGGTAATGAGAATACCTTGAGTGTGAAGTCAGCCTCTCACACTTAATCACCATGGTGTAGGGTTAAGATCATTAACCTACTTGTGATTATTTAGATGTTTTTGTTGTTTTTGTTTAGTGTTAAGTAATGAGATTAAGCCATAATCAGGGATTAAACAGACTCATTACACCATCCTAATAGAAGGATAATAGATGAGAATGTTTAAGCTGAGGAAAGCTCCTCAACTTAATCCATGATTAGGGATTAAACTCATGACAAAACAAAGCCTTTATTAAGTGGATTTTAGTTAATGATAAGATGATGAAGTGAGTTTTAGGGTTAGTAAGACAAACTTGAGGGGGACTTGTCCATTAACACTAGGGTTAGTCCTTCTTAACCAATTAAGGAAGAATTAGAACCCTAATGCAAGGCCCAAGTTACAAGCTTGATGTCTTGATGATTATTAAGTGAATTGGTTAAAGGATTTAAACACATTAAGGGTTTAACACTTAGGATTAAAGTTATACACTCCATCCTAATAGAAGGATGCAGGCATAAGCTTAATCACAAAGCCTTAAAGCCTTTAGGGTTTAGTCCCTGATTATGAGATGAGAAGAGAGACACAAAAGATGACACAAAGGTAAAACTAATGGGGGACTAATCAAACCCTAATTATTGTCATGCTTAGTTGTTCCTAGGGTTTGTGAGGTTTACAAGAGACATCTTCAGAGGAACCACCAGGAAGGAAGCAGATGAAAGGAGCCAAGAGAAGCAAAGTAACTTGCTTCACTTCAGAAGACAAGTCACTTGAAGGAAGAAAGTAAGATGAAGAAGAATGAGCAAGCTCAAACTCAAACACAAGACAAAAATGCAGCAATGGTGCATAAGAGGGATGAAAAGAAATTGTGAGAAGTGAAGGCAAATTCACTTCTCAAAGTGACTTACCACCTGAAAAGTTAGTGAAAGAAATGCAATGCAATGCAAAATGAGATGAAATGGCATGATACAAATCAAAACCAGAAGCATAAGTATGATGTTAATGATGCTATGAGATGATGCAAACATGAATCGAGGCATGAGGATGATCATATGAACATATGGATGCAAGAGAAGCAAGCTTAGAACCATGATCATACATGAAAAGTTATGAAATGCAAGTGACATACAACATGGAAAATGCAAGAAGCAATGATAAAACATGATTCTAATATGTCTTAAGATGTCTAATGAATCAAATGGATGCATAAAATGTCATGGCAAGTCATGGTATGCAAGCAAATGGAAGGTGAATGCAAAAGGAAGCCCAAATTAGGGTTTATGATCAATGCACCAAACAAAAACCAAAACCAGAAGCAAACATCAAGATAAAAAATTGAAAATGCATCCAAGGGAACCCTAAACCTATACAAACTCACTTCCCAAAGGAGGGGGTCTAACTCTTAACCTAATGAGGGTTATGAATTTCTTAAGAATGCTAGGGTTTTAAGGTACCTTGTCAAGAAAAATGTCAAACAAATTGAAAATGCAAAATCAAATCATGCCAATTTAATCCTATGAACTACATGATATGCAAGACACAATGCAAAAAGAATCAAAGCCCAACTCTAAAAGACTAGGCATAAATGAAATTTCAAAGATTGGATCAAAATAATGCCTTGAAATGAAATTAATTCCATGGAAAATTGTCAAAAGGCATCAAGAACAAAAAATAAATTTGGTTTGAGAGTTGGACAATGTTTCTAAATGATTTTAAAGGTTTCATGAATTTTTTGGTGATTTTTAAATACCTAAAAGTATTTTTAATTAATTAATTCTCATTAATTAATTAAAAATAAACTTTTAAATGATTTAAAAATAAATTTTAATGCAAAAAATAAAAATAAAAATGTTTTTGGTTTCTGAAAATTAATAAAAGCTTGTATAAAAATTTTCAGAATTTTTGAATGATTTTTACTATTTTAAAAAAAATGTAGAAAACAAATGAAATAAAAAGGAAAATAAAATGAATTAAAAGACAAGTATGCTGATCCAGTGGCCAGGATTCAAATGATACGCGCGGGAGTTGACTGGCGCCAGATCCAAAGGCTGGAATTCAAACTGGCTGGATTTAAGTTAATCTTAATTAATTAAATTAATAAAACAGGATTAGGGTTAAGTGTGAAATCTGGACCACTCGTTCGCGCGCCAGTCAACCCTAGTCAACTCATCCTACGCTCCAGATTCAAACTCCAATTAATGACTCTGATTAGCCCTAATTAACTTCAGGTGGCCGGAAAAGACTTCCGGTCGTCTTCTCCGGCCACACCTCCCCTGAGCAAAACCAAAACCTCACCTCTAGGTTATTTCTGGAGCTCTAAAGCTCCAGATCAACTCTCTTCACCTCCCTGAACCTGAATCTAGCCTCATAACTCATTTCTTCTTGCCCAAAACCATGATTCGAAACAAAAATGAAAAAATGGCAAAACTTTCAGAGATGCAATACACACTCAATACTCAATCATTTTCAAAAATAAAAAGTTCAGTGAACTCAGGGAAGCATATAGATCATTTTAGAAACAAGAAAAGAGAGTTCTGGAAAAATGAATTTCCATGGCTACCTGAATCGAAGCTTTCAAATCAGGGACTTTCTGGCCAGTTTCTTGCTTGCAATCAACTCCCCTGGACCTCCTGAGAAGCTTTCAAGGCTTGTTTGAAGTTTGTAATGGTTGGTTTGAAAGATGGCTGAAGTTCTGCTCAAAGAGGGGCAAAAATCATATTTTGGTTTCTGAGGGTTTCAAGCTATGGTGATGGGTGCTTTGTGATCAGTGAAGCATATTGAGATTGTTTGTGAAGTTGGTTTGTGTGTTTGAGGCTTGTGTGATGAGTTTCGAAGAGTTTTGCAAACGGAGCATAAACTTGAAAACTAGGGCTTTTGGTGTGTTTCAGCATGAAGTGTTATGTGCTTTGGCTTGCTTTTGATTTGTATAAACAATTGTGATAGGTCAGAGAGTGGGTGCTGGCCTATTGTGATTGGTATGGGTCTTTGGCCAAAATGTCAACTTGATGTGTACTTGAAGCATGGGCTATGGTACAAATTGCTTTTTGGCATGCTTGGGCTCAGCTGAGTTTAGGGAGAGCCATGGAATTGTTTATGAGGTGATTCAGCAAGTGGTTTATGACTTGTGTAGTGTTTTGCAAATTTCACAAGGTTTGGCCCCTTTGTGAATTCTTGAGATTCAAGGCATGAAATGAGATGATTCTTTGGTGCAATCTGACTTTTAGAGGTCATGTGATCATGTTGTGAAGAAATTGTACACATTTGAGGCCTTTAGAACACTTGATCATAGCATTTTGCAAAATACCTCTTTGGTAGAAAACTTCAAATTATGTGATTTTGGCCAACTTTGACAAGCCATAACTTTTGATCCAAAATGAATTAGGTCATGTTCTTGTACTTTTTGAAAAGGGAATGATCCATTCTACAACTTTCATGACCAAAGTTTTTTCATTTGAAGCATTTTTGAATCAAAAAGCAAGGGTTGAAAAAGTTTCCCAAAATGGCAATTTTCATTAAAAGTTAACTTTCCCAAAAAGTCAACTTTGCAAAAGACTTGAGATTCTTCAATTTTGTGAACTTACAACATCTTCCATGATCAAATAAAGATCATACACAATCAAAATGATGAAGAACACCCTTTGGTTGGGTCATTGGGGGCCTCAAATGCCCTGATTTTACACTGACTTGCTTGAAAAGTCAACTCTTGATCAGATGACTTCCCCATGGAATTTCTTCATGAAAATTGATATGCATACTCCCTATACCATATATAGACCAATAGAAACAAGAATGACCAAAAAATTTGGAGTTATGGTCTCTGAAACCAAAACCCTAATTTTGGGTCATCTGTGCAGTCAAGCCTGGCTCTGCTTCCATACCATTCTCAGTTCTTGTGATTTTTTGACATTCTTGACTTTGAGAGGATATAATATGATACTTGAACATACATGGACCCCTTTGAAGTGATTGATGACCTTTGGAGTGGCTCAAGAAGCTCTTGGATTGCTCAGATCACAAACCCTAGATGCAGATGACTTTGAACCAAAGCAATTAATCAAAATGTGGTATGAGATGCTATGATTGAGTTTATGCATATGAAAATGATCACAAACCATGGTGTGAGTGGGTGAGGGAAAATTTGGGGTGTTTACAGCTGCCCCTATTCAAACATGAGTTAGCTGTGCAGGATGTAAGCAACGGCTTAACAGGCTAACAAGATAACTTGTGGTTGAATACCAAAGACAGTCCAAAATTTGCACTCACAAAATGAAGAAGAAAAGGGATATAGATTGTAAAAGAAAATAAAGTATATTATAAAGTGCGGGCGACGGAGGACGACCGTCAAGCAGAGGACGACTGCCGGGGAAAGCAATGACGGGGACGACCGACATGCTGGGGAGAATGCGGGAAATAAAGCAATGACGGGGACGGCCGACATGCTGGGGGTATAAGAGATTATGATGGGGACGGCCATCAAGTAAAGCTATAAGATTCTCTGGGGATTAATGAAGAATGATGGGGACGGCCATCAAGTTCATAAAGTAATGCAAGCAAACGATGGGGACGGCCATCGGGCTAAACTGACGAGGGACGATCACCAGGAAAAGAAAAAGGGACCACGACGGGGACGGCCATCGGGTTAAAGAATAAATGAAATAATGATGAGGGACGGTCATCAAAGGTGAAGGACGATCACCTAGCAGGGGACGGCTGCTCAAAGGGATAAGATGAGGGACGGTCATCAAAGGTGAAGGACGATCACCTGGCAGGGTACGGCTGCCGAAAGTATCGCGACATAGGACGAATGCCGGATAAAAGGTCAACGATGGGGACGGCCATCGGAAGAGCATGATGAAGGACGATCATCAAGAGGTGAAGGACGATCACCTAGCAGGGGACGGCTGCTCTCAAGGTTTACCATGACATAGGACGAATGTCAGATAACAAAATCAACGATGGGGACGGCCATAGGATAAAATGATGAAGGACGATCATCAGGAGGTGAAGGACGATCACCTAGCAGGGGACGGCTGCTAAAGATATCACGACATAGGACGAATGTCGGATAAAGAAGGTCAATGATGGGGACGGCCATCAGATGAGCATGATGAAGGACGATCATCAAGAGGTGAAGGACGATCACCTAGCAGGGTACGGCTGCTCTCAGGGTTTATCATGACATAGGACGAATGTCAGATAACAAAATCAACGATGGGGACGGCCATCGGATAAAATGATGAAGGACGATCATCAGGAGGTGAAGGACGATCACCTAGCAGGGGACG
The DNA here is from genome assembly GCA_963966055.1 of Lathyrus aphaca. NCBI lineage: Eukaryota > Viridiplantae > Streptophyta > Magnoliopsida > Fabales > Fabaceae > Lathyrus > Lathyrus aphaca. Next base: position 7,128,622 of record OZ014519.1, read on the forward strand.
ACTGCTAAAGATATCACGACATAGGACGAATGTCGGATAAAGAAGGTCAATGATGGGGACGGCCATCAGATGAGCATGATGAAGGACGATCATCAAGAGGTGAAGGACGATCACCTAGCAGGGTACGGCTGCTCTCAGGGTTTATCATGACATAGGACAAATGTCAGATAGAAAAGAAATTGCTTTGCTGGCAATCTGCTGGGGACTGGTAAACACGGACGAGTGTTTACATCCAAGAAAATAAAAGTATAAGTGTTTGGTATTGTGTATAGATTAAAGATGCGGACGAGAATCCCTAAGATTACGATACGGACGATTATCGGGTTGAAACAAATACTGACACGTGTTCAGAGATGATGATACGGACGAGTATCAACTGGTTAACAAGGAACACGGACGAGCGTTGATTCTGAGGGGACTCTTCTGGGAAAAGCAGACACAGACGAGCGTCTAAATTCAAGAAGACATAAGTGTTTGACACAGAGTATGGATTAAAGATGCGTACGAGCATCCTTAAGACTATGATACGGACGAGTATCAAGTAGAAACAAACGCTAGACGCATGTTCTGATATGATGGTACGGACGAGTACCAACTGGTTAACAAAGAACACAGACGAGTGTTGAATCTGAGGAGTAGTGAGTAATATAGGCAAGATACGGACGAGTATCTGTATATGTGAAAACGGGAGTAATGAGTATGAGCGGTGTATATATGGGTATTCAACCTGCTGGAGAGAGTGACACAGACGAGTGTCAAAAGGAGAAGAGTATAGTATAAACAAGTATCTGATATACAAAGTGTTTAGGTAATTTTGCTGGGGAAAGTGACACGGACGGATGTCAAGAAAATTATTATATATATATCTGTGAGTGCAAAGGGGACGCTTTGGCTTTCCGCTGGGGATATGACATGGACGGGTGCCACAAGGGGTATGTACTGGTGTTTGTGGGTGTGAGGCAACTGTTTTAGCTTTAGCTCTCCGCTGGGGAATCTGGGGAGCATTCTGCATATTGTTGATGGATTGTCATTATTCACAAGTGTTTGATTTAGACCATGACTTATGATTATGCCACATGTTTGATTTTTGCCGTAATGCTCCGTATTAGACGGAATGTTACGCTTCGTGGGGTGAATGTGATGCGAATGCTATGATTATGCAAAAGATACCGATCCGGGATGCGGATCCCGTTGTTGTGAAGATCTCTGGTTGATCTGTTTGAAATGAGCATCCCAGCTGGGGATGAGGTCATTGGTAGATCTGACAAGATGTATCTGCTTGGGGAATAAGTCACTGATAGACCCATCCCTGGTAACGAGGGACCCAGCTGGGGTTTGTAGAAACTTCCCTTACTCTGTTGTGATTCCTCCATGCGTTGCTCTTCTGATAGAGGCTGAAGCTATGTGGGGAGATGATTCCCTGGCTTTTGTACTTGGCTGTGGAGGAATAGTGATTGGTACCTCGGCTGGGCGAAGCAAAAAGTGGCAACTCAGCTGGGGAGAAAACACTTTGAGTGAGTGCTGATTTGTCAGCTTGCTGGGGTGAAGCTTTCATGCCCCATGTTGTTCTTCGAATGCCTACAATCCTGAAAAGATAGAGAAACGCACAAGTAACCCGAGGTATCCCTTACCGGATTCCATCATAGGAGGTTAGACACACACTGGGAGTAAGTATATTTCCTACAAGCACGTATTTTCAAAAGAGAAGCGTCTGTATTTATGCAAACAGACATCAGACATTTTGCAAATGAAAATAAAATGTACGAGACGAGACATGACTGAAAATCTGATTTTATTAATTTGTATGCCTTGAATTGGCAAGATACAGTCAAAGAAACATATCCCCTAAAATGAGGAGATTGTTATAAATTGAGAAACAAAGTGTTGGCAATGTTGACGACGATTCAAGGAGCTTCCCTTGGCTATGACTCGTATGACATTTGACACTCTTCTCGTCTTGCTTTCTGAAGAAGGCTGATTCTGAAAGAAGCTTGATCCTTTCGAAGCTTACCAAACTGTAGGTGATACAGACGAATTCAGGATGCAGTTGTTAGCTTATTCCCTTATTTTGCATGGATCGCCCTTTCGGGTTTTCAATCCATCGGGATACCCATTTTTGCCTGAGTTGTCCAATGCGGCTTTTCAACTCAGCGGGTGTACATTTTTTTATTTATTTCCCTTACTTTTGCCCGAGTCTTTTATTCTATTTTTGACTCGCCGGGATGCCCTATTTTTTTGCCTGGACTTACATTCTGTTTTTATGTCCAGCGGGTCATTTTTTATGCGAAGTATTTTTTAACTGCATCTGAATTCACAGGGGACGGGAAGTCTTCACCATCCATGGTGCTGAGCATCAGTGCTCCACCGGAGAAAACTTTCTTGACTACAAATGGTCCTTCATAGTTTGGAGTCCATTTGCCCCTGTGGTCTGTATGAGGAGGGAGGATTCTTTTTAGCACAAGATCTCCTACTTGGTACTCTCGGAGCCTAACTTTCTGATCGAAGGCTTTCTTCATTCTTTTCTGATACAACTGCCCATGATAGATTGCAGCCAATCTTTTCTCTTCGATCAGACTCAGTTGTTCGTATCGGGATTGGACCCATTATGCTTCGTTCAGCTTAACATCCATTAGTACCCGTAGGGAGGGTAGTTCAACTTCAACCGGTAGGACTGCTTCCATACCATACACAAGCTGATACGGTGTTGCCCCAGTGGATGTTCTGATTGACGTGCGATACCCATGTAAGGAAAACGGTAGCATTTCATGCCAGTCTTTGTAGGTGACTACCATCTTCTGCACAATCTTCTTGATATTCTTATTAGCCGCCTCAACAGCGCCATTCATCTTTGGCCTGTAAGGAGAAGAATTGTGGTGTTGGATCTTGAAGTCCCGGCATAGCTCTACCATCATTTTGTTGTTCAAGTTGGAACCATTATCAGTAATGATTCGCTCGGGAACTCCGTATCGACAGATGATATCTCTCTTCAAAAATCGGGCTACCACTTGCCTTGTAACATTTGCATAGGAAGCTGCTTCAACCCACTTGGTAAAATAATCAATAGCAACCAAGATGAATCTGTGGCCGTTTGAAGCAGTCGGCTCAATCTTGCCAATCATGTCAATGCCCCACATAGCAAAGGGCCAGGGTGAAGACATCACATTCAGAGGATTGGGAGGCACATGCACCTTATCCGCATAAATCTGGCATTTGTGGCATTTCCTGGCATAGGCACAACAGTCTGCATCCATTGTGATCCAGTAATAGCCTGATCTCAGCAATTTCTTAGCCATGGCATGCCCTCCTGCATGGGTACCAAAGGAACCTTCGTGCACCTCGTGCATCAACAAGTCTGCTTCTGTTCTATCAACGCATCTGAGGAGTACCATATCAAAGTTTCTTTTGTACAGGGAGCCATCAGTATTCAGGAAGAAACTACCAGCTAGCCTTCTTAACGTCTTCTTATCATTGGAAGATGCCCCAGGCGGGTATGTTTGATCCTCCAAGAAGCACTTAATGTCATGGAACCAAGGCTTATCATCTTTGACAACGTCTGCTGCAAACACATATGCTGGTCTGTCGAGTCTGGATACTGAAATCCGAGGCACAAAGTTGGCAGTTTGAACTTTGATCATGGATGAAATGGTAGCCAAAGCATCTGCAAACTGATTCTCGTCCCGGGGGATATACTCAAGCTTGACCGTTGTAAAGAAAGTCAGTAACCTCCTTGTATCATCCCTGTAAGGTATCAGATGATCCTGGTGGGTGTACCATTTGCCGTTGGTTTGATTAACTACCAGAGCTGAATCTCCGAATACAGTCAATGTTTTGATCCTGAGGTCAATGGCTTCCTCAAGACCCATAATGCAAGGTTCGTATTCAGCTTCGTTGTTAGTGCAGTTAAAGGTGAGTTTTGCCGAGAAAGGCAGGTGAACTCCCTTAGGTGTAATGAGTACTGCACCAACACCACGACCATTCATATTAACAGCCCCATCAAACATCATAGTCCATCCTTCTTCTGGGTCAGGCCCTTCAGTGTGAATAGGCTCTTCATGATCTTTTGCTTTTATGAACATGATGTCTTCATCGGGGAAGTCAAATCTCATAGGCTGGTAATCATCAATAGGTTGCTCAGCAAGATAATCAGACAATATACTGCCCTTGATGGCTTTCTGAGATGTGTACTGGATGTCATACTCTGTGAGGATCATTTGCCATCTTGCAACCCGTCCGGTAAGAGCTGGCTTCTCGAAAATGTACTTAACTGGGTCCATTTTTGATATCAACAAAGTAGTGTGGGTCAACATATACTGTCTCAGTCGGCGAGCAGCCCACGCTAAAGCCAAGCAAGTTTTCTCGAGCAGTGAATAACGTTGTTCACAGTCGGTAAACTTTTTGCTTAGGTAGTAAATTGCGTACTCTTTTCGACCAGACTCGTCATGCTGGCCCAGCACACACCCCATTGACTCTTCTAATACTGTCAAGTACATTATCAGAGGTCTTCCTTCAACTGGAGGCATAAGGATTGGTGGTTCTTGCAGGTATTCTTTGATCTTGTCAAAAGCCCTCTGGCAGTCTTCGTTCCACCTGACCGTCTGTTCTTTTCTTAACAGCTTAAACAAGGGTTCACAGGTTGCCGTAAGGTGAGATATGAACCTTGAAATGTAGTTCAATCTTCCTAGAAACCCTCGAACTTCTTTTTCTGACCTCGGTGCAGGCATTTCTTGAATGGCTTTGACTTTATCAGGGTCAACTTCAATCCCCTTCTCGCTTACAATAAACCCCAGCAGCTTACCAGATCGCACCCCGAATGTGCACTTGATGGGGTTCAATTTCAGTTGGTATTTCCTCAGACGCTTGAATAGTTTCAGCAGATTCACCAGGTGGTCTTCTTCTGTAAGGGACTTGGCAATCATGTCATCCACATAACACTCGATTTCTTTATGGATCATATCGTGGAATAATGTTACCATAGCCCGTTGATATGTTGCACCAGCATTCTTCAGTCCGAATGGCATCACCTTATAACAGAACGTGCCCCAGGGTGTGATGAAAGTCGTCTTCTCCATGTCTTCAGGTGACATTTTGATCTGATTGTATCCTGAAAATCAGTCCATGAAGGAGAATACCGAGAACTGAGCCGTATTATCAACCAATACATCAATGTGAGGTAATGGGAAATCATCTTTCGGGCTGGCTCTGTTCAGGTCCCGGTAGTTAACACACATCCTTACCTTGCCGTCTTTCTTAGGCACAGGTACTATATTAGCAACCCACGGCGGATAGCTAGTCACATCAAGGAAACCGGCGTCCCACTGCTTTTGCACCTCTTCTTTTATCTTCATTGCCATATCTGGGCGAGTACGACGCAGCTTCTGTTTTACTGGCGGGCAGTCTTCTTTTAATGGCAGCTTGTGCATGACAATATCGGTATCCAACCCTGGCATATCCTGGTAAGACCAAGCAAACACATCCGCATACTCTCGAAGCAGATCAATCAGTTGTTCTTTTACTGAGTTTTGTAGGCAGGCCCCGATCTTAACCTCTTTCACGTCTTCATCCGTACCAAGATTAAATGTTTCAATCTCCTCCTGATGAGGAGTGATAACCTTCTCCTCTTGCCTTAACAACCTGTCTAGCTCTTCAGGAAGCTCAAAATCTTCTTCAACCCCTTCATCGGCTTGATTGATTGGATTGTCAAAGTCATACAAAGCCATAGCTGTGCTGTTGTCGGTGCAGTCTGAAAGGCACTCTCTGCAAGGGTTTAGATTGTTCATTTTAGTGAATGATTTTAATCTTGTTTAAAAAGAGTGAAATGAAGTTATCATTTTGAAAACATTGCCATTTATTTTTGTACAAAAAGAAAAATGGAAAAACAGTGAGCGGAAAAGAAAAAGACTCATTTGCAAAAGATGTCTGATTATCATTGATTGATCTGTTTGCACAAAATTACAGATGGCCCGATTACAAAATGAGTCTTGTCATCTTGGGCAAGATGCAAGACTTGATGTATGCTTAAAATATACAGGAAATAATAATTACTCTGCAGGAGTAACCCTTATAATTTCCTGGGAAGACCAGTTTGAGATACGGCTCCCCGGGATCCTTGGACGTATCCAGCTCTCCAGGTTGCGCTCATCTTCCGACTCATCTTCCAAGTTGTTTACAGCATCAGGGGTGAGCATCCCCCCACTAACAAAACTGGGCTTCTTAGCAACCTCTGAATGATCTTGTTGAGTTGGTTTGTAACCCAACCCAAATCTGTCCTCTTTCTTTTCCACAGGCAACAGCTTGCCCCAGCCTTGAGCATTCCCCTCTTCAACAACCTTCCTGGCTTGCTGGTAAGATGTCATGGAAGTCCCAAGCACATCAGATGTTTCATTAATGTTCAGGGCCTCAAATCCCTGGCTCATGGTTTCATGGATCTCCCCATCCATCTCAATATATTTGTATGTAGCCAGATGGCTAACAAAAATATCTTCCTCTCCACAAATAGTAACGACTTGGCCCTCCCACTCGAATTTTAACTTCTGGTGAAGGGTTGATGTCACGGTGCCAGCGGCGTGTATCCATGGTCTACCCAATAGACAGCTGTAGGCAGGCTGTATATCCATCACAAAGAAGGTCGTTTTGAAAGTCTGTGGGCCAATCATTATAGGCAACTCTATCTCTCCCAGAACTGATCTCTTAGAGCCGTCAAAGGCTCTTACTACCAAGTTGCTGGGGCGTAATGCCAATCCTTCATACTCCAGCTTCACAAGGGCTTTCTTAGGTAGGACATTGAGGGATGACCTTGTGTCCACCAATACATGAGAAAGAACTGCACCCTTACACTCCAAGGTAATGTACAAAGCCTTGTTGTGATTGCGGCCTTCCGTTGTCAAATCAGTGTTGGTAAATCCTAGTCCATGACTAGCGTTAACATTTCCAACTACAGCCTCCAACTGATTGACGGTAATCTCCTCTGGCACATAAGCTGCGTGCAAGACTTTTAATAGTGCGTTCCGATGAGCCTCAGAGCACATTAGCAATGATAAAATGGAGATCTTGGAAGGTGTCTGGTGAAGCTGGTCCACTATCTTGTAATCACTTTTCTTGATGATTCTCATGAATTCATCAACCTCTTGATCAAAAGGGGTCTTTAAAGCTTCTTTAGCAACTTGTTCTTCTTGCACCATGCTCTTCCCTTTTGCCTTGGCAGCAGCTTCCGCTTCAGCAATGGGTCTTGGAATTTGTGGGGCAAAAAGACGTCCGCTTCGAGTGAAGCCTCCGCCTCCCCCCACATTGTCTATTTGTGGTGAAGAAGTTGATGATTCAAGAGTGATTTTCTGCCCTTCGCAGTATAGATCTGAGCCGTAATGCCAAGGGATGGCATTACTGCTTTCATATGGAACGGGTCCAGGTACCGTGATGGTAACCGGGCTGACTGCAGCAGTGGGGGGTGTTGCAATAGTATGTGGATCATAGTAGATAGTGACCGGTGATATGGCAGGAGACGCCGCTGTTTGCTGTTGAAAATTGTTGTTCGGAGGAATACCTGACGGATCATAATAGATAGTGACTGCTGAGATATTTGCTGGTGTTGTAGGAGAAGATTCTGAATAGAGGGGTGCTGACGTTGTAAAAGAGATGTTTGCTGATGTCTGACTTGTTGAAGTGATATTTGAAGCATTTGTTGATGAAACTGAAGAATTGTTTGGAATAATTGTTGTTGCAGTTGCAGGAGACTTTGGAACTGTTGTTGGAGAGATTGCTGGATTTGAAGGTATTGATGTTGTGATTTGAAGTAGACCATTCTGGATAAGACTGTCTATGCCGCTTCTCAAACTATCGCATCCATTTACCGAAATGTTGCAATAACCGCACCCGAGCTCACACCTAGGGAATATCTGGCATTCAAGGAGTTGAGCTTTAATCTCTACCAGGGGTGTCCGGATCTGCCCAACACTGGTTATTAAGAAAGACGGCATATCTTCCTCAATAGCATTAATTCTGGGCCCTCCATGGTTGGGCATGGGGTTTTTGTTAACATTTGGCGGGGGTGCAAAGTTTAGAGCTTTAGAATCTACCAGGTCTTGCACCTTCATCTGTAAAGCTCTGCACTTCTCTGTACTGTGGCCAGGTGCGTTGGAGTGAAAAGCGCATCTGGCGTTGGCGTCGTAATTTCTTGGCAAACTGGAAGGATCTGGTGGTGCCAACGTCCTTAACTCAACCAGGTTGAGCTTCAGGAGCTGTGGCAGTAAAGCGGCATAAGGCATAGGGATTGGATCAATCACCCTATTGGCCTGAAACGGTCTCTGTTTAAATGGTCTTTGCTGATTGTTGTTGTTGTTGTTGTAGTTTCTCTGAGGAGGATACTGAGTTTGTTGTTGGTAATGGGTTTGTTGTTGTGGTTGATATGCTGGTTGCTGAGGAAGTGGAGAGGGAATGGTGATTGCTGCCACTGACCTATGAACATATTGTGGTCTGCCCCTGCTGGCCTGAATAGCATTGGTCTCACCGATTCTTCTTGGACCTACAAAAGGTTTTCTGGGGTTGCTGGATGAGCTCGCACCATTGTCAGAAATCTTGCCCATCTTTAATAGGCTCTCAATTCTTTCCCCAGCTATGACTACGTCAGCAAAGCTAGTGGAAGAAAAGGCAGCTAGCCTGTCAATGTATGTCCCTTGGAGGGTGTTCATAAACATGTCGGCCATTTCCCTTTCCGACATGGGTGGCTGGACAGCAGCAGCAAGCTGTCTCCACCTCTGGGCGTACTCCCGGAAGCTTTCCCTGGATGATTGAGACATTCCCATCAGGAGGGTCCTGTTAGGAGCCATATCCAAGTTGTACTGGTATTGTCTGATAAAGGCCTCAGCCAGGTCCTTCCAGCATCTAATGGTTGCTCTAGTCAAGTGAGAGTACCATTCTCTTGAAGCTCCTGTTAATCTATCTTCAAAATAAAACATCCATAGCTTTTCATCCATGGTATATGCCTTCAGCCTCCCCAGAAAGGATTGTAAATGGGTTCGTGGGCAGGAGGTTCCGTTGTACTTCTCGAAGCACGGAGGTTTAAATTTGTGGGGAATCCTTACCCCGTCCACTAGACCCATGTCCATAACATCAAAGCCCAAAGAATTCTGGGACTCCAGGGATCTCAGTTTCTCAGCAATTTCATCTAGCCTTCTGTCATAGGCTTCATCCCCAGCTCCCATCACAGTAAATTGATCTTCCTGGGGGTCTTCCTGTAATACTCTGCCTGCAGTGGCATTCCCTTACACATTAGCAGGGATGTTGATTTCTGGATGAAGGTGAGGTCCATACACTGGAGGATTAACATGAGGCTGAACCCTCTCATTGTTGCTTGTTCCCCCAGTCCCTAGATGGGGTTCCTCCTGGGTCTGCCTTTCCACTAATGCCCTTAATCTCTCTTGGCTCTGTGCCAATCCATTCATTACCTCCATAAACTGGGTCATCTGATTTCTCATTTCCAGTCTCTCATTGGCCATTTGGGTTCTGACCTCTGTAAGGTCCTACTGTACTTGGTCCATTTGTATACCCGGAAGGTTGTTGCGGGTAGGATATCTGTGTGGACGGTTGAGTGGGAACACCCGACGTCGAGCAATAGTTCCTGAACCACAACAGAGTTAGTAACAACAAAACAAAAAAACCTACAAAACAAAACAAAAGTTAGTATGCAATGCAGTATGCTCATTTGTTTCCAAGGTATCCGGCTTGGCATTTGGTTTTGACCTTTCCAGACCCCTGAAGAAGATGCTTTGGTGTTGCTTGAGAGAAAAAGAACTCAGATAAAACAAACTAATGAATATATTACAAACGGAAAAACATACATAGTCTGTTTTTTACAATATATGCCCTCTGAGGGGGCAAAAATACAATCATAAGAAAAAGAAAAGTACATGAAATGAAAGCAACAACAAGCAAAAGTCAGACACCAAGACCAAACTCATCCTCCTGAACTTCCTTCAAAAGTGCTTCAGTCACAGGATTAGCTGAATGCTCCGTGAGGTTCCTGATGAGAAGATTCCTGGTGGTGATAGCAGTGGTTAGCTTCTTGTGTCTGCTTTGGTCCTTTGACCTCTTCACACCAGCTCTGAGTTTCAATTCTGAGATCTCCCTCTGGGCTGATATTAGGGCTTCCTGCTGCTCCTTTGCATTAGCCTCCAACTGCTCAATCTTGTCCTGAGTTCTCTTATCCTCCTGAGTGCGAGCTTCAGTGATCCTGACCCACCTAGCTTGGCTTTCCTTCAGGTAGAGATCAGTCCTGGCCCTCTGGAACTGGGCCTCTTTACAGGCATTCTTCAAAATCTGTTCTCCAGCCCTTGACTTCTTGATGTAGTCCTCTGACTTTTCAATCCTGGCTAGATGCTCCACCTTAAGCTTTTCTAACCTTCCAATGTCCAGACGACCATCACTCCTCTCCCAGAGGGTTCTTTTCAAGGCTTCAGACAAATTCTCATTCCTCTCTTTGAGCTTTTCAAACTCCTCCAGACTGACAGTGGCTGGAGGTGGTGCTGTGGAGGGTCCAGGTACATCTTCAATGGTGAAGGGCATCCCAGAAATTTGAGCCCTGGCATGAGACCACTCATAGTACTGAGCTGAGGCCACATTGTTGCATCTCCCAAGAATGGTTACCCCTTTAGTCTGGACATTGTCCTAAGCCCAAGATGCTTGCCTGACAATAGCCAGATTAGGCTTGATCTTACAATAAAGGGTCTCAGCTAGATCTTGTACTCTAGGAGGGTGGACTAATGCATAGCCCAATTGTCTTTTGAATAGCAGAGGGTTGTAGTTGATGCAACCCTTCACCCCTATCAGAGGTACATTGGGGAACTGCCCACAACTAGTAATGATGTCCCTGCCCTTGGTGCTCTGGGTGCACCACCTGATATTATCTGAGGTCAGAGCAACAAGCCTCCTTGCCCAATTCTTTTGTTGGTGGGGATTCAAGAATGCATCAGTCTTGGGCAGGTGTTTGAGCAGCCAGGTATGGAATAGGGGAGCACAGTATCTCACCAATCTTCCCCTTTGCTTTTCATTCCATTGGTGGACAGAGTAGTAGAGATCTCCCAGTAAGGTGGGCACTGGGTTCCTCAGAATGAAAAGATGGATTGCATTCTTGCTAATAAACTTAGGCTCATATGCAAATAACATAACCCCATATATGCTTAGGGCTAATAATGCACAGATTGCCTTCCATTCACCTAAGGAAGCCTTCAGAATAGCCTGAGAGGTCAAGAAATCCAAGTGTAGACCAGAGATTCCAGCCTTTGCTGTCATGTTCTGCCCAATCAGAACTGGTTCCAGATATAATGCCTTTGCCACCTCTTCATTACTAGGGAAAGCCATCTCAGGGTTGAAGGGGACTCCACCCCTGATAGGTACACCAATCAGTGATGAATACTCTTCCAACAAGGGTCCCAACTGAAAATCCTGGAAGGTGAAGCACCTCAGAGGGGGATCATAGAACTGCAGGCAAGTATGAATCAAGCTCCTCTGGGAAGGGTCCAAATCCATAACCACATCAAAGATGCCTCCATAATGTTCTCTGAATAGTGGTATATGGTCTGGAGTAATCAGGGCCTGGACCTTCCTGATGCCAGCCAGCTCAGGCTCAAAGAAATGATAGGAGATGTTGTTCTTCTTGGGTGCCATGTTGCTGAAGAAAAGCTGAAACAGATGCTGATGATGATGACTGATACTAGAAGATGGGCCATTGACAGGCTGAGACTGGTGATGCAGGTGACTGAAGCAGGTAGCTGATGAGGATAGCTGAAGCAGATACTGGTGAAGATAGGTCTATGCAGATGAAGGGGTCAAAACCAAGCCAAAATATAGTATGGATACCCTGAAAAACAAATAAGCAAATGTTAAATGATGCAATGATGATGTATGCAAATGGTATGCAAGGGTTTGTGATCAAGCTGGATCTGATTACTGCCTTGGTATAAGTCCATGTATGTTCAAGAAGTCCAGATGGAGGTTCATAAGTCCAGTAACCAAGGTGGGGGACTCAAATAAAGAGTCATATGTCCAGGGTTAAAAATCACAAGAACTGTTCCAAAATGGAGTACTCTTAATCAAAACAAAGTGACAGGGTATGTTGAGGTCAAAGGTACCTGCAAACCTGTAAACAGCCCAACCCCCTCACAGGTGATGTTCTAAAACAAAGATCCTCAGACTTGGATCAGTTATGAGAAGTGTAAACACTTCTAACCCGGAGATACAGTGTTTACAATAACCATAAAAGATCCTCCTCTAATTCACCTCAGTTTCTGAAGGTCATAATAAAGGTCATCCAGACTTAGCAGGCTTCCCAGATAGCCCTAGCACTACAGGAAATCTGTAGCACAGAGTTCTCAAGAAGAAACCCATATCTGAACCTTGTTTCATATTCCCGCACCAGACCGAAATGGAATGGGAAAGAACAAGAACCACTCTAGCCTAGGTGTCACTCAGGTCCAAGGTATAGGACCTCAACTCTCAATAGAACACCCACCCACCAAAGCAACAAAACCAGATCCAGCTAGAATAGTATGACAGTATGATGTATATAAAGCTGTAAAGAAAGCAATAAATAACTGTACATAAAGCAATAAAATAAACACAAATATACAAACACAAATAGCACATAACACCCCAGTAAACACAAATCAAACAAGCGCTAAGAGGAACCCACAAAAAGAACCAGAAGCCCTGGTTACAGTTTACAAATCCCCAGCAGAGTCGCCAAGATGTCGCTCCCGATAAATGGGAATGGCCCAGATACAGGTACAGACGCGAACGGTCGGCGAAAGGAGAATGTGAGAACACACAGGAGTGAACTCACAGGAAAAGAAAAGAGTCGCCATCTAGGCATTTTTATCCCGAAGGAAAGGTAATGCTGCATAAACCTAAGGAAAGATATGGATAAGACGGTTGCGAACCAGAGAGACTGAGAAAGGGGGTTGGTTACAACCTGGGAAGGTATTAGCACCCAGATTGTCCGTCGTACTCGACGGGATCCACGCTTAAGAGATTTGTGTTTTAAAGGGGTAGTGTCAGTGCAATTTGTGTATAAAAGAGCTGGAAAAGGATGTACAAGTGTCAGTGTAAGAGAAGTGGTGAAGTGTACAAATATACAGTGTCAGTGTGAGAACAAGAACAAAATGCTCAAGATCATGAGGCTAAAAGAATGATGCTGGGAGGAGGGGGAATATACAGAGACTTTTGTTAGATAACTGTTAAGTTATGCCTACGTATCCTCTCGTGCAATGAGGAAGTCAGAACACCGTAGTTCAACCCAAAGAGACTGAAAGATGAATTGACTTGTGAATTGCTTACATGTTTATGCTCAAGTGTATGACCTGTCTAGCTCAGGTGCAAACTGTCTTGCATTAGACGGAAGAAGCAAGTTCTCGGTTATGAGTGAATGAGATGAGAAAAGGATCCCGGAGGAGACGATTATTATTTGTTTTTGAATTTTCAGTCTTTTATTGCTTTTGAAAGTTTGTCATAGATTAATGAGCTTAAGCCTGAACCAATGGATTTAGTAAACTCATCACATCTTCCCTCTGATTAGGGGTAATGAGAATACCTTGAGTGTGAAGTCAACCTCTCACACTTAATCACCATGGTGTGGGGTTAAGATCATTAACCTACTTGTGATTATTTAGATGTTTTTGTTGTTTTTGTTTAGTGTTAAGTAATGAGATTAAGCCATAATCAGGGATTAAACAGACTCATTACACCATCCTAATAGAAGGATAATAGATGAGAATGTTTAAGCTGAGGAAAGCTCCTCAACTTAATCCATGATTAGGGATTAAACTCATGACAAAACAAAGCCTTTATTAAGTGGATTTTAGTTAATGATAAGATGATGAAGTGAGTTTTAGGGTTAGTAAGACAAACTTGAGGGGGACTTGTCCATTAACACTAGGGTTAGTCCTTCTTAACCAATTAAGGAAGAATTAGAACCCTAATGCAAGGCCCAAGTTACAAACTTGATGTCTTGATGATTATTAAGTGAATTGGTTAAAGGATTTAAACACATTAAGGGTTTAACACTTAGGATTAAAGTTATACACTCCATCCTAATAGAAGGATGCAGGCATAAGCTTAATCACAAAGCCTTAAAGCCTTTAGGGTTTAGTCCCTGATTATGAGATGAGAAGAGAGACACAAAAGATGACACAAAGGTAAAACTAATGGGGGACTAATCAAACCCTAATTATTGTCATGCTTAGTTGTTCCTAGGGTTTGTGAGGTTTACAAGAGACATCTTCAGAGGAACCACCAGGAAGGAAGCAGATGAAAGGAGCCAAGAGAAGCAAAGTAACTTGCTTCACTTCAGAAGACAAGTCACTTGAAGGAAGAAAGTAAGATGAAGAAGAATGAGCAAGCTCAAACTCAAACACAAGACAAAAATGCAGCAATGATGCATAAGAGGGATGAAAAGAAATTGTGAGATGTGAAGGCAAATTCACTTCTCAAAGTGACTTACCACCTGAAAAGTTAGTGAAAGAAATGCAATGCAATGCAAAATGAGATGAAATGGCATGATACAAATCAAAACCATAAGCATAAGTATGATGCTAATGATGCTATGAGATGATGCAAACATGAATCGAGGCATGAGGATGATCATATGAACATATGGATGCAAGAGAAGCAAGCTTAGAACCATGATCATACATGAAAATTTATGAAATGCAAGTGACATACAACATGGCAAATGCAAGAAGCAATGATCAAACATGATTCTAATATGTCTTAAGATGTCTAATGAATCAAATGGATGCATAAAATGTCATGGCAAGTCATGGTATGCAAGCAAATGGAAGGTGAATGCAAAAGGAAGCCCAAATTAGGGTTTATGATCAATGCACCAAACAAAAACCAAAACCAAAAGCAAACATCAAGATAAAAAATTGAAAATGCATCCAAGGGAACCCTAAACCTATACAAACTCACTTCCCAAAGGAGGGGGTCTAACTCTTAACCTAATGAGGGTTATGAATTTCTTAAGAATGCTAGGGTTTTAAGGTACCTTGTCAAGAAAAATGTCAAACAAATTGAAAATGCAAAATCAAATCATGCCAATTTAATCCTATGAACTACATGATATGCAAGACACAATGCAAAAAGAATCAAAGCCCAACTCTTAAAGACTAGGCAGAAATGAATTTTCAAAGATTGGATCAAAATAATGCCTTGAAATGAAATTAATTCCATGGAAAATTGTCAAAAGGCATCAAGAACAAAAAATAAATTTGGTTTGAGAGTTGGACAATGTTTCTAAATGATTTTAAAGGTTTCATGAATTTTTTGGTGATTTTTAAATACTTAAAAGTATTTTTAATTAATTAATTCTCATTAATTAATTAAAAATAAACTTTTAAATGATTTAAAAATAAATTTTAATGCAAAAAATTAAAATAAAAATGTTTTTGGTTTCTGAAAATTAATAAAAGCTTGTATAAAAATTTTCAGAATTTTTGAATGATTTTTACTATTTTAAATAAAATGTAGAAAACAAATGAAATAAAAAGGAAAATAAAATGAATTAAAAGACAAGTATGCTGATCCAGTGGCCAGGATTCAAATGATACGCGCGGGAGTTGACTGGCGCCAGATCCAAAGGCTGGAATTCAAACTGGCTGGATTTAAGTTAATCTTAATTAATTAAATTAATAAAACAGGATTAGGGTTAAGTGTGAAATCTGGACCACTCGTTCGCGCGCCAGTCAGCCCTAGTCAAATCATCCTACGCTCCAGATTCAAACTCCAATTAATGACTCTGATTAGCCCTAATTAACTTCAGGTGGCCGGAAAAGTCTTCCGGTCGTCTTCTCTGGCCACACCTCCCCTGAGCAAAACCAAAACCTCACCTCTAGGTTATTTCTGGAGCTCTAAAGCTCCAGATCAACTCTCTTCACCTCCCTGAACCTGAATCTAGCCTCATAACTCATTTCTTCTTGCCCAAAACCATGATTCGAAACAAAAATGCAAAGATGGCAAAACTTTCAGAGATGCAATACACACTCAATACTCAATCATTTTCAAAAATAAAAAGTTCAGTGAACTCAGGGAAGCATATAGATCATTTTAGAAACAAGAAAAGAGAGTTCTGGAAAAATGAATTTCCATGGCTACCTGAATCGAAGCTTTCAAATCAGGGACTTTCTGGCCAGTTTCTTGCTTGCAATCAACTCCCCTGGACCTCCTGAGAAGCTTTCAAGGCTTGTTTGAAGTGTGTAATGGTTGGTTTGAAAGATGGCTGAAGTTCTGCTCAAAGAGGGGCAGAAATCGTATTTTGGTTTCTGAGGGTTTCAAGCTATGGTGATGGGTGCTTTGTGATCAGTGAAGCATATTGAGATTGTTTGTGAAGTTGGTTTGTGTGTTTGAGGCTTGTGTGATGAGTTTCGAAGAGTTTTGCAAACGGAGCATAAACTTGAAAACTAGGGCTTTTGATGTGTTTCAGCATGAAGTGTTATGTGCTTTGGCTTGCTTTTGATTTGTATAAACAATTGTGATAGATCAGAGAGTGGGTGCTGGCCTATTGTGATTGGTATGGGTCTTTGGCCAAAATGTCAACTTGATGTGTACTTGAAGCATGGGCTATGGTATAACTTGCTTTTTGGCATGCTTGGGCTCAGCTGAGTTTAGGGAGAGCCATGGAATTGTTTATGAGGTGATTCAGCAAGTGGTTTATGACTTGTGTAGTGTTTTGCAAATTTCACAAGGTTTGGCCCCTTTGTGAATTCTTGAGATTCAAGGCATGAAATGAGATGATTCTTTGGTGCAATCTGACTTTTAGAGGTCATGTGATCATGTTGTGAAGAAATTGTACACATTTGAGGCCTTTAGAACACTTGATCATAGCATTTTGCAAAATACCTCTTTGGTAGAAAACTTCAAATTATGTGATTTTGGCCAACTTTGACAAGCCATAACTTTTGATCCAAAATGAATTAGGTCATGTTCTTGTACTTTTTGAAAAGGGAATGATCCATTATACAACTTTCATGACCAAAGTTTTTTCATTTGAAGCATTTTTGAATCAAAAAGCAAGGGTTGAAAAAGTTTCCCAAAATGGCAATTTTCATTAAAAGTCAACTTTCCCAAAAAGTCAACTTTGCAAAAGACTTGAGATTCTTCAATTTTGTGAACTTCCAACATCTTCCATGATCAAATAAAGATCATACACAATCAAAATGATGAAGAACACCCTTTGGTTGGGTCATTGGGGGCCTCAGATGCCCTGATTTTACACTGACTTGCTTGAAAAGTCAACTCTTGATCAGATGACTTCCCCATGGAATTTCTTCATGAAAATTGATATGCATACTCCCTATACCATATAGAGACCAATAGAAACAAGAATGACCAAAAAATTTGGAGTTATGGTCTCTGAAACCAAAACCCTAATTTTGGGTCATTTGTGCAGTCAAGCCTGGCTCTGCTTCCATACCATTCTCAGTTCTTGTGATTTTTTTGACATTCTTGACTTTGAGAGGATATAATATGATACTTGAACATACATGGACCCCTTTTAAGTGATTGATGACCTTTGGAGTGGCTCAAGAAGCTCTTGGATTGCTCAGATCACAAACCCTAGATGCAGATGACTTTGAACCAAAGCAATGAATCAAAATGTGGTATGAGATGCTATGATTGAGTTTATGCATATGAAAATGATCACAAACCATGGTGTGAGTGGGTGAGGGCAAATTTGGGGTGTTTACACATATGTCTAGCTATGTTTAATCACACATATACATTACAAATGCATAAATCACATACATATACATATATCAAACATGCATATATACCAACAAGTATGTTTCATCACGCATACTATCATCTCCATAATACTCCAAATAAACTTATGCACATTCATGTTTATTTCTGCATGTCATAATTAAAATGATAAAATGCAAATCATAGAGACCGACACACGACTCTATGCAGATGCAATGCGGTACCGACTCAACATTTCAGCAGGTTCACTCAGGAACCAAATGAAATCACCGCTTGTTACCAAATGTAACTCCCCGTTGGGCACACGATGTTCCCCATTGCTCACACCCCACATGGACACACAATGTTTATGGATTGCTCACACCCCACACGGGCACACAATCAATGTGAATAAATCACCCATTGCTCACACCCCACACGGGCACACGATGTTTCTGGATTGCTCACACCCCACACGGGCACACAATCCGATCGCTCACATCCCACATGGGCATACAATCTTGTTGTAGTCATCGCTCACACTCCACATGAGCACACAATGCTACAACAGATTTACAAAGAATCCCACAGCACAAGAATGCATACATTATGCTTACATGCAAAATGACACACAACATTCTTGAAAATGCATACATATTCACAATATAGTTATGCATTCATCTCATTCAATTAACATACATTGACATTCAATTCAAACAATGTATTAATTTTCCAAACGGCCACAACATCACATTAACCCACATTTCCATAATTAATTCACTTACGTTTTATCGGAAAAGTCGGGTGAAAGTCGGTTAAACATTTCATTTCTTAGCATTATTAGTTTCTACACGTTTCTAGCTTCGAATCGATATAAAGATCACTAAAAACGGATACCCGAAACTAAAGCTACGGATTAAAACACATAACCCCTCAAAAACCTACAGGCTCGCTGAGCGCCCTCTCGCTCGCTGAGCGAGAATCATCCTGGAACTTTCGTTAAGCGAGGGATAGCTCGCTGAGCGACCACTGCGATTTCCAGAATTTCTCATCTGCGAACAGACCTACCAAAACCTTCCCAATCTCCACAATATATCTATAAACATGATCTAAATCATATATCTAACATCATACTTTGATTACAACGATTTCTAACCATTAATCTACCAATCTCTCACATTTTCTCTCAAACCTTAACTATTCATCTTCTCTTAAACTTCCATCAAAACCAAAACTCAACCAATCAAACACATACATAATCATACACAATATTAAGATAACAATGCTTATCACCCTTACCCGATTATTTCGTCTACGCGGAGCAATCTTGATCAAAACCTAGATTTTTCCCTCTTTTTCTCTTCTCTTTTCTCTTCTCTTCCTTTCTTTCTTATCTTTTTCTTTCTATTTCCCTTTCTTTCTCTTTCTCCTAACTTATACTCTTTTCTCTCTATTTCTATTCTTACTAACTATTCTTATTCTTTCCTTCCCATTTCTACACTTAACTCTATTCTTTCTATTTCTTTCCAACCAAATATCATTCTCTCACAAAAATACCAATTCTACTAATTTCTAACTTATTACTAAAATAACAAATACCTAAAATACCCTCCAAACCAATTTTACCCGAAAATTCAGAAAACGGTAAAATCACATATCACACCAACATATCACATTAATTCCTCAACATAAAATATCATCATGATAATTTCACAAATAAAACAATTATCATACAAATAAAATAAAAGACTCCACAAAATTGGGAAAATCGAATCGGAGCGTTACACCTTCCACCATGAAAGGAGTTATACTCAGGCTCCACAAAGGTATTATTAGCTTGAGAAGAAGTGGGATCAGTACTTTGTGCTTGAGTTTCATCAGCAAAAGCAGCTGGTGCTGGAGCTGGAGTATATGTGAGTTTGAGAGAGTTCAGATCTGAAGGCTTCTTCTAAAAGCATGAGTTCATGTGCAAGGAGTAAAACTTCCACTTCATCATGATCCATGGGTCCAAACTTGCTTTCCATAACTGATACAACAGGAGCATATTCAGCAGTGAGACCTTCAAGAATCACATCAATGTGATGAGATTATGGAATAAAATCTCCAATAGAAGCTAACATATCAACAATTGTACAAATCTTGAGAAGGTAATCCTGAACAGAGAGCAAATCAAGAGTAATAGATCGAAGCTCAACACGAAGATGACGAGCATGAGCACATGTTTGTGTTTGGAAATAAGAGAATAAACGATCCCACCGTTCATGAGCGTGAGAGCATCCAAGAACACGCGAGAGAATCGGGCTCGTTGTTAACATGGTCTGAAGCCACAAAAGAAGCATCTGATCCTTTTGGATCCATACAGCGTACACTAGATTAACAACACCGTTGCGACAAGCTTCATTATCAAGAAATTTTGGAGGAATTCGAGTACATACCACAAAATCAGTGAGATCATGTGCTTTGATGTACTGTTCTACTTGTTCACGCCAGAGATGGAAGTTTTTCTCATCCAGCTTATGCGCAATCTTTAGAGAGAATAGAAGACAGTGTAAATCATCTGAGGACGTGATCGCCGGCGTCAGGGTCGCATAGAGGTTCACCGATGAGGCGGTTGTTGACGACGACGATGATGGTGAAGGTTGCGCCATGGATCGACTAGCTCACTGATACCATATTAGAAAATTAGGAAAGAGAAGAGAGAGTTCTAGATTCATATCTAACTGAATTTGTTATTGTGTAAACGTTAGTTACATTGATGGAAGTACATTTGTCTTTTATAGACATAATAGGGTAACCTGAAATAGCAGGTAAGACTTATACAAAATTGACGCTTGTCAGTTTTGTGACCTCTACTAGCTTAACACTCTATTACATTCAATAAATATCAATTTTTATAATTAGTTTTGATTTAATTGTATTTTAAAATTATTTTTTTCAAAAAAAATTATTAATTTTTTTAAGAAAAATATTTATTTTCAAAACTAAAAAATCATTTTTTATTTTATTTTTGGAAATAATATTTTTTTTATTTACAAAAAAAAAACTTTTTTTTTTAAATTTGTCACTATCTTTTTTACTTACTGAAAAAATATTTTCAAAAAAATATTTCCAAATTTCTTTTCCAAATAAATTTATTTTTTTTTGAAAAATAAAATTTAAAATTTTTTTGATAATTTTTTTTTTCTTTTCAACTCTTTTTAATAGTAAAAAGTTTATATGGATGTCTAAAATATGAATTTAATTAAAATCATATTAATAATATATCCAAAATATGGATTTGGTTAAAATCATACTAATAATTAATCGTTTTTTAATAATCAAATTTGAATATGGATATGGATAATTTAAATAACTGGTTTATTTCTAATTGTCACGGTAGAAATGTATTGGAATGCAAATATGCATCCAAACATACTACAAGTTGTTGCATCTTAGATTTGCACGAAAAAATGTTCTCCTCCATCATAGTCAAATCACCACTATACGACACAATCCTTCCCTTGAGCAACCATGCGACGACGAGGCATAATCGGAAATAGAGAGAATGCATAACGATTAGACAACATAACGACGACAATACACTCGACAACAAGACAATATGGTGGCGAGAGTTATTGATGTGTAATTCATAGTGTCAATTTATGCTACTTAGGAAACAAGTAACAAGTTGGTTAATAGTTAAAATTCTATTATGCAATATAATTCTCTTTTGAAAAGTTTGTTAGAAAATTGAGATTGCTTTAAGAATATACTTGGATGGGTATATCAGACTGTTTTAAAATTTAATTTGGGTGGCTAGTGTGTCTATAAATATCACCTTTCATTTTTTTATGGAAAGAGAAAATTCATTAACAAAAACAAGTCAGAATTACAAGAAGAGGAAGCTATGGTTGGGATAAGGCCAAACAAAGTCCTAGTGCATATAGATTTCCCAACTCCAACCATCTGATGAGCTTCCTCATTACAATGTCTAGGAATGAACATAACAAAAAATTAATAAACTTCTGCAAGAGTAATTGACAGTCAGCCACAAGATGTTCAATGTTAGCAATAAACATGGAACCATTGATGCATTCCACAACCAGTTTCACATCTGATTAAAAGACAATATTATGCACATTTATATCAACCACCATTTGTAACGACCTTCTGATACCCTGAACTTTTGCTGTTAGAGGATCTGTAACACTCAAAATCCTATGAGAAGCTGCCATGAAGATGTTAGCAGTAGGATCCCGAATGATACAACCGAGCACCACTATACCTTCATCGAAACAACCGACATCTGACTGCATTATCCAATGATTTGCAGGCACCGACATTGCACTATGACTAGCTGAATTGTCATGGACAACTTGATTCAGACTGGAATTTTCCTCATAAACATCCATAATTTCCTGGGGCACCATTGCCGGAGCTGCTTTTCCCATCTAAAAAACCACTGTGTTGCACACTTGCCATATTTTCCAGAAAGCATTGCCAAGCAATTGACGAAAGTTGTTGTCCTTTTTTTCTCCATAACAAGACTAAGCCAATCCATGATTGTACCTGCATTAGGAATGTGAATACCCAAAGGGGACGAAAACAGAGTTCTCTCGAAAAAATCACAATTGAGAAAAAGGTGGTTTGGGGTTTAAGGTTGCGCAAAACAAATAGGACAAGAATCATCTATAACGATATCTTTACGCCCCAGATTGGCTCTAAGAGGGTGACTATCTTTCATAAGTCGCCAAAGGAAGTTCTTAATTTTAAAGTTAACTCCCACCTTCCAAAGTTGTTTCCAAGGAGAGATATTCCCAATAGAGGAGGTTCTCGACAGGTTGACCTAATGTAAGGATAAATGGGAGCTCGTAGATTCTGACACAAAACGAAACAAAGTGCATATTCAAATCTGCAGTTTGTTCTTCGTCTGAGATGCAGTTTAAAACCAACAAGGATCTATCAAAACTTCATGGCCCTGCTTGAAGAATGAATTCGAGGTTTCATTTATAGTTGAACTTGAAGAGAAAATATTTTTATGGAGATCTTGGATTTCCATGCATTGATCATTGTACTCTTGAAGGCTCTATTATTGAAACTACTTTCTATCCATAATTTTATGACGAGCGTCCACTAGAAAGATTCGTCTTCGCACACCTCATCTTCCACCGCTACAACACCTTCTTCTTCTTCCTTCGACAACACTATAGATCTTCATTTCTCCATGGTTCCCCAAAACACACAAAAAGCATTATGACACTAGCAAAAGAAATGACCCCACACAAGAAAAATGAAAAGTAAAACACCAGGAACATTGTAAGGATAAGACTTTCACAATAAATGAATTGGTGGAAACTAAAGGATGGTCGGGAAATAATTACACAATCCGGATAAGGTAGATTCAAACCCTAGGACGGAAGAGGGAAAATACACAGTAAGTTCTAGAGAGAGGGATAAACATCTCTCTCAGACTGTTTTAAAATTTAATTTGGGTGGCTAGTGTGTCTATAAATATCACCCTTCATTATAATTGAATATATACCATAAATAATAAACTCTCAAACCATTCACCTTTAGGGGCTTCCATTGTTTTATCTTAAATCCGACCAGTGTATCCTCTATTTCCTTTAAAAATAACTCGAAAGGCCCAAGAACTATTCTTTCACTCTAATATAGAATCCCTCTTTTAATTTAAGGTTCAAAACCCCTAAAACTTCAAAATAATTTGACAGTGAATGGCTGGTGGCATAAGAGAACAAGATGAAAACCCATATCTTAAGTAAAGAGAAATCCTAAGAACACTTTCTTTTCAATACTCTCTCAAACACTCACTTTCTTATTGGTTGAAACATGTGTGGGTCGTACCACTTTACGTGGGGTCTATTTCTAAAGTGAGGGACCCACACATATTTCAACTAATAAGAAAGTGAGTGTTTGAGAGAGTATTAAAAATATAGTTTTGTTAACACTTCTCCTTAAGTAAAACCCTAAAACCCTAAAACTTAAGAAAAACATTGAAAATAAATAGTTGAAGGTTGAAGCTTTGTATGGATTAAAAAAAAGGCGAAATACCCTTTTTGGCCCCTTAAGTATACCCATAGGTTCACTTTGGTCCCTTATTAATTTTTCGTGCCAATTTGGTCCTTTAAGTTTGTTAACATAACCACGTTAGTCCTTCCGTTAGTATACCGTTAGTTCAAATTCAAAAATGACTTCTAGGTGGCAATTTCTATGATTAGGTGGATAAGTGGAATCCAAATGTCAATTTAAGGGATATGTGGAAACTTTATCAACTTGTTAACCCTAAGTCTCAGCTTGTAACCATTAGACTTCTAAAAAAATTCCATTCTCGTGAAACGAATTCTGAAACAAGAAGAACAAGTAGATTTACGAAGCTATTGACGAAGCGATTGACAAAGCTTGTTAGAAGGTGAATCACGAAGCGACATTGAAGACTAAGATTTCCAGGTAAGTAAATGTTGAATGTTTGATTTAGGGCTTTCTATAGAGTTAGGTTTTGTAGATTTAGGGATTTATTTAAATGTATGTTTTGTAGATTTAGGTTTTGAAGTTTTATTATTGAATGATGTTAGGTTACGATGAATGAATTTCTGGAGCTAAAAATTCACCATAGTGGTGCTTTCGTTGATTTTGAACTTAATGTGTATGAAGGAGGAACGATGGATGAGTTGAAAGTATATGTTGATAGGTGGAGATATTTTGAGTCAGTAGGTGTTTTGAAGGAGTTAGGTTATAGGGACTTTGAGAAAATGTATTACAATGATCCACAATTTGGGATGAATGCCCTAGTTGATGATATTGGTGCTTTAGAAATTGCAGACCTTTACAGGGTCCACCGAAGTGTTTCCATTTATATTCAACACATTTTGTCTCAACCTGATTATTGTGAGGAACCAGTTGATAATGTTGTTGAGGAGCCTGAGATAATTGTAGATGAGTTTCAAGAGTTACTAAAAAAGCTACGGGAAAAGTTAATTGATAATATGGATGAGACTAATGTTGTGGATAATGCTACTAATGTTGCTAGGGATAATCCTACCGTTGTTGATGGGGAGAATGCTACTAATGTTGCTGGGGAAGTAGGAGAAGTTGGGGTAAATCATGGTAATGTTGTTGTTAAAGAAGTAGGGACTAAGGTGAATGAAGCTGGGGTAGAAAATGTTGAAGTAGCTCTAATAATGTTGACATGGAGGGAGACAATATTGGTGAGGTGCATGATGAATCTGATGCTGATGATAGTGAGGATGTGAGCTACCATTATGACAATGCCCTTGAGATAGCATTTGATGATGAATCTGATGGGTATGATGAAATGAGTGAAAATGAACTTGTTGATCTCATTGCATATGAAAGTGATGGTAAGTCAAGTGGGGAAAAAAGAGTGTAGATGTTTAGAATTGGCAGAATTTTTGACCAACAAGATGTGTTGAACTTAGTTCAGGATGTCACATCAGATGTTGTGACATTATCAAACAGAGTATAAGTTAATGAACTTAATTCAGGATGTCACACCAGATGTTGTGACATTGTATCAGTGAATGAAGTAAGTTCAGTTTTCAGGATGTCACACCAGATGTTGTGACATCTCAAACCTGCTACCAGAATTAAATAATGCTTAACAGAACTGAGTAAATTCAGGGAATTTATCTGGAATGAATTGTGAATGGACAAAATAGTAGAAGGCGCATCTGTAGGGAGATTGGTTATATGATTTCAGTATAACAGAAGAACTGACTCACCTAGAATCAAGGAAGTAACAAACCCTAATTCAAGGTGATGACAGCATGCATATCAGGATTGGATAACCTACAGAAAGCCCAAAATTCAAACACCTATTTAAGCAACAGAAACTCTCAGAATAGAGCACGAAATTAAGAAGACTAAATAGGGTGTTTGTGTTTTAATAGCAGGTTGTATATGTGTATCACTTTATGAGCTTTTAAGCAAAAGTGTATTGTGTCTTGATTGAAACTGTGAAGTAAGATCAAGCTGTTTTGTTTGAAGTATGACTTCAATTTTATTAAACTTGTAAACATATCACTGTGTGATTGAGGGGGAGTGAGTTGGTACTCATATCTAAGTTGTGTCTTAGGTAGAAATTTCCTTGGGTAGATATTAAGTGAAAGATTAAACTGAGTGGTTTAAGTCTAGAATTAATATTACTTATATTGGATTTCCTTCCTGGCTTGGTAGCCCCTAGATGTAAGTGTGGTTATACACTGAACTGGGTTAACAATTTCCTATGTTGTTTAATTTTCCTGCACTTTAAGTTTTGTTCAAGTCTTCAAGTGTTTAAACATCTCATTCGACATCACGTACATGATCCTAGAATTTCAATTGGCATCAGAGCAGGCACCCGACCTGTTTAACTGGGTGAGATCTAGGGACTGCAAATTCTGGAAACATGGATAGAGATGTAGGATCTGTAAATAGACCACCTATATTGGATGGATCCAATTATGACTACTGGAAGCCAAGAATGGTAGCATTCTTAAGATCACTTGACAATAGGGCCTGGAAAGCAGTCAACAAAGGATGGGAGCACCCTGTCCAAGACAACAAGGATTGAGCAAAAGTGTTGAAACCTGAAGAAGAATGGAGCAAGGAGGAAGAAGATTCAGCACTTGGAAACTCCAAGGCCTTAAATGCTTTATTCAATGGCATTGATAGGAACATTTTCAGACTTGTGCATCACTGTGAGTTGGCCAAAGATGTTTGGGACACTCTCAAAACAACTCATGAAGGAACATCAAAGGTGAAGATGTCAAGACTTCAACTTCTCACCACCAAGTTTGAAAACTTGAGAATGAAGGAAGATGAGACAATTCATGAGTTCTACATGAACATCTTGGAAATAGCTAATACTTCTGGTGCTTTGGGAGAAAAGATGACTGATGAAAAGCTGGTAAGAAAGATTCTCAGATCTTTACCAAAAAGATTTGACATGAAGGTCACAGCAATAGAAGAAGCTCAAGACATATGCACAATGAAGGTTGAAGAGCTCATTGGTTCTCTTCAAACATTTGAGATGGGAATGAGTGATACAATTGCAAAGAAGAACAAAAGCATAGCCTTGGTTTCAAATACTGATAAAGAAGAAGAAGATCATGAAGCAGACCCTGAAGAAAATTTATCAGAAACAATTGCTATGCTTGGAAGACAGTTCAACAAGCTTCTCAAAAGACTGGATAGCAGGTCCAGACCAAATGGAAGAAACTCAAACTCTTCTGAGAATAAAAGACCTTATGATGCTAATAGAAGGTCATATTATGATGAAAAGACAAATCAAGAAAAAGGGATTAAATGCAATGGATGTGAAGGATATGGACACATCAGAAATGAATGCCCTACCTATTTAAAAAGGCAGAAGAAAGGTCTCTCTGTGACCTGGTCTGATGAAGACTCAGGATGTGATTCAGAAGAAGAATCAACAAAGCATATCACTGCTCTAGCTGGATTATGTGAATCTGAAAGTGGATCCAGTGATGAGGAGCTTACTTTTGAAGAGATTGAACAATCATACAGAGAGCTGTGTAAAAGGAGCACAGAAGTATGCATGGAGATTATAAAGCAGAAGAAGCAGATTGAGGAATTAAAGGTTGAAAAGACAAGTAATCTAGAAACCATTGACACCTTGAAAAGTGAAGTAAGTCTTCTCAACTCCAAGTTGGAACATATGTCTAAATCTGTTAGAATGCTGAACAGTAGCTCAAACACACTGGATGTCATTCTCAACAACAATAAGCATTCAGGTGATAGAACTGGCCTGGGATTTAACAAAGCTCGACAGGTTAAGGCTAGCACTAGCAAAACTACTTCAAATCCCATAAAGTCAAACAAGATGTCCCAACAGATGTCTCAACATCATGAAAAGAACATGATGAAAAAGAAGTATCAAAGATGGAGATGTCATCATTGTGGAAGGTTTGGTAACATCAAACCTCATTGCTACAAGTTGCATGGATATCCAAATCAAAGATATCAGCAACCCCCTAAGCAGAAGACAGAGGTCATCAAGAAAGTATGGGTACCTAAAGCTAGTCTTCATGCTGATCAAAGCTACATGCCCAAGAACAAGTTCAACAAACAACCTTGGAGCTCTACAAATGGACACTACAAAGGGAAGAGGCATCAAAGGAAACCTCACTACAAGCAAAAATGGTCAAAGAAGAGTGTTGCAAATATAGCTCATACATCTCTAAGAGTATCAGCTAAAGAAGACTGGTACTTTGACAGTGGATGCTCAAGGCATATGACTGGATTGAAGAATCTGCTGGTAGACTTAAAGTCTCATTCATCCAGATATGTAACCTTTGGAGATGGAGCTAAAGGAGAAATCAAGGGAGTTGGGACCTTGGACTGTCAAAATGTACCAAGACTAGATGATGTACTGCTGGTAAAAGGATTGACTGCTAACTTGATAAGCATAAGTCAATTATGTGATCAAGGTTACAGTGTAAACTTTACCAAGACTGAATGCATAATGTCTAATGAAGAACAAAAGGTTGTCATGAGAGGAGCCAGATCTAAAGACAACTGTTATATGTGGGAACCTCAAGATTTCAGTCTCACTTCAACTTGCTCTTTAGCCAAAGAAGAAGAAGTGAAGCTATGGCACCAAAGACTGGGTCATCTTCATTTCAGTGGTATAAAGAAAATCATATCTATGGAAGCTGTGAGAGGTATTCCTAAACTAAAGATTGATGAAGGCAAAGTATGTGGTCAATGTCAAATAGGCAAGCAAACCAAGATGTCCCATCCAAAGCTCCAACATCTGACAACTTCCAAAGTTTTGGAATTATTGCATATGGATCTTATGGGACCAATGCAGGTTGAGAGCCTTGGTGGAAAAAGGTATGCCTATGTGGTGGTAGATGACTTTTCAAGGTATACATGGATAAACTTCATCAAAGAAAAGTCTGATGTGTTTGATGTATTCAAAGATTTATGCCAAAGAATACAAAGAGAAAAAGCAAGTTGTGTAGTCAGAATAAGGAGTGACCATGGAAAGGAATTTGAGAATAAAAAATTCTCAGATTTCTGTTCTTCAGAGGGAATCAATCATGAGTATTCTTCTCCTATCACCCCTCAACAGAATGGTATTGTTGAGAGGAAGAACAGAACTATCCAAGAATCAGCAAGATCTATGATCCATGCTAAAAAGTTACCATTGTACTTCTGGGCTGAAGCTATGAACACAGCTTGTTACATTCATAATAGAGTCACTCTAAGGAAAGGAACCTTGTCCACCATCTATGAAGTCTGGAAGGGCAGAAAACCTACAGTTAAGTACTTACATGTGTTTGGAAGTAATTGTTATATTCTGGCTGATAGGGAGCAAAGAAGAAAAATGGATCCTAAAAGTGATGAAGGGATTTTCCTTGGATACTCTATAAATAGCAGAGCTGTCGCTCCCACCAGATGACACCGGGTCAAATGGGGTACAGACGCGAACGGTCGGCGAAGGGTGAGAGAACACACAAGGGTGAACTCAGAAGAAAAGAGTCGCCAGCTAGGCATTTTTATCCCAGAGGAAAGGTAATGCTGCATAGACCTAGAAAGATATGGATAAGACGGTTGCGAACCAGAGAGACTGAGAAAGGGGGTTGCTTGCAACTTGGGAAGGTATTAGCACCCAGATTGTCCGCCGTACTCGGCGGGATCAACGCTTAAAAGATTTGTGTTTTAAAGGGGTAGTGTCAGTGCAACTTGTGTATCAAAGCTGGAAAAAAATGCAAGTGTCAGTGTAAAAGAAATGTGAAGTGTATAAAAAGAAGTGTCAGTGTAAGAACAAGAAGTATGAAGCTCAAGACTATGAGGCTTAAAGAATGACGCTGGAAGGAAGGGGAATATACAGAAACTTTTGTTCGATAATTGTTAAATTATGCCTACGTATCCTCTCGTGCAATGAGGAAGTCAGAACACCGTAGTTCGACTCAAAGAGACTGAAAGGTAAATTGACTTGTGAACTGCTTACTTGTCTATGCTCAAGTGTATGACCTGTCTGGCTCAGGTGCTAACTGTCTTGCATTAGACGGAAGAAGCGAGTTCTCGTTTATGAGTGAATGAGATGAGAAAAGAATCCCGGAGGAGACGATTATTGTTTGTTCTTGAGTTTTCAATCTTTTATTGCTTTTGAAAGTTTGTCATAGGAAAATGAGCTTAAGCCTAAACCAAAGGGTTAGTAAACTCATCACATCCTCCCTCTGATTAGGGGTAATGAGGGTACCTTAAGTATGAGGTAAGCACCTCACACTTAATCACCATGGTGTAGGATTAAGATCATTAACCTACTTGTGATTATTTAGATGTTTTTGGTATTTTTGTTTAGTGTTAAGTAATGAGTTTAAGCCATAATCAAGGATTTAATGGACCCATTACACCATCCTAATAGAAGGATAATAGATGAGAACATTTAAGATGAGGAAGACTCCTCAACTTAATCCATGATTAGGGATTAACCTCATGACAAAACAAAGCCTTTATTAAAGTGGATTTTAATGATAAGATTAAGAGATGAGTTTTATGATTTATAAGACAACTTGAGGGGGACTTGTCCATTAACACTAGGGTTAGTCCTTCTTAACCAATTAAGGAAGAATTAGAACCCTAATGCAAGGCCCAAGCTACAAGCTTGACGTCTTGATGATTATTAAGTGAATTCATTAAAGGATTTAAACACATTAAGGGTTTAACACTTAGGATTAAAGTTATACACTCCATCCTAATAGAAGGATGCAGGCATAAGCTTAATCACAAAGCCTTAAAACCTTTAGGGTTTAGTCCTTGATTATGAGATGAGAAGAGAAGACTCAAAGATGACAAAGGGAAAACTAAATGGGGGACTAGTCAAACCCTAATTGTTATCATGCTTGGTTGTTCCTAGGGTTAATGAGGCTTGCAAGAAGATCTTCAGGAGAAAAGCCACCAGGAAAAGAAGCAGATGAAAGGAGAAAGAAACAGAGAGAAGCAAGACAACTTGCTTCACTTAAGAAGACAAGTTGCTTGAAGGAAGAAAGTGGGAGAGAACATGAATGAGCAAGCTCACTCTAATACAAAGATAAAATGCAAAAATGATGCATAAGAGGGATGAGAAGAGATTGTGAGAAGTGAAGGCAAATTCACTTCTCAAAACAACTTACCACCTGAAAAGTTAGCAAGAAATGGAATGCAATGCAAATGAGATGAAATGTCATGATGCAAACCAAAGTCAGAAGCATAAACATGATTTCAATGATCCTGAGAGATGATGCAAACACATGTCAAGAGTTGTGGATGATCATACAAGGATGTGGATACAAATGAAGCATACTTTGAACCATGGAAGTTCATGAAAGTTTATGAAATGAAATGGGCATACAACATGGCAAATGAAAGATGCAATGATCAAACATGATTCTAATATGTCCTACGATGTATTATGAATCATGTGAATGCACAAAATGTCATGGCAAGTTCATGTATGCAAACAAATGAGAGATGGATGCAAAGGAAGGCACAAATTAGGGTTTTCATACAACATGCAATGCAAAAATTCAAAACCAGAAGCAAATGACATGACAAAAAATTGAAAATGGGATCAAAGGAACCCTAACCCTACACAAGTTCACTGCCCAAAGGAGGGGACTTAACTCTTAACCTAGTGCAAGTTATGAATTTCTCAAGCCAATTAGGGTTTCAAGGTATCTCACAAAGAAAAATGCAAAACAAATTGAAAATGAAATATGAATTTAAACCAAATTTATCCTATAAACTACATGCCATGATGGATGTGTCGTACCTCGAAAAATACGATCCCTCGCGAACGCGGTCGCGGCTGGGCTGACTTGAGAGTCGCCACCTAATTTTATTTATTCCCGAAGAGGGAAATGGTAAATATAGATAAAACCACCAAGAAGGGATAAAACAAGGTCATCGCAAACCATTGTCGGGGTTCGGAAGTCGGTTATGTAGGAGGAAGGTATTAGCACCTCCTACATCCATCGTACTCGATGGGAACCATCTAGATTGTCACGCGCGAAGGGATGTCTATACTTATGATTACTTGTTGAACTAAAGGGTTTATTGATCCTAGGGGCTCGGCAAGGATTGAGATCCTCGTGCCTACGTATTCCCTTGTGCAATGGGAAAGTCAGAGCTTCGTAGTTCGGCCTGATATAGGTATTGGTTGTTGATTTTATTACCTTTCTTCGATGAAAGGATTTAAGAGTCCATTTGCACTAAAGACTATGGATAGTTTATCTCGCCCAACAAGACGAGTGTCCTGCGTCGAAATAATCGGAGCGAGTAACGAAAGCTCGTTATCCCCCTTTCTATCGCTTAAGGCTCGTGGCGTGCAATTTTCCTCGTATTTATTGAAGTGTTTTGTTACCTAAGACCGCTTGATGTTGGATCAAGGGTTTGGATCTAAGAAGTAACATTTTGGTTTTTTTGAAGTTTAAGATGAATGCAAGTGGAAGTTTATTTGTTGGTTTGTTAGCGAGGCACAATGCGCTCGACTCGCAAAGTTGAGGAAATAAACTAAAGACTAGCTATGGAAAACAAGCGCAATGCGTTGATTCGTTAAGTTGGAAAAAGTTGCTAAAAGTGTAAGGTGCAAAGTTCGTGCAGATGGCGATCGAGGAACGATCGACTTACGTGTGTGTATGAAGTGAAGTGCATATGGATGTTTATTTGGCGTTGGACCAAAGATTTCGTTTATCTTTGAAATGATTAGTCTTGGTGTGAGTTCGATTTTTACTTGGCAATTTATCGTCAAAAATGCAAAAGTAATCACACAAGCAGTCATATCATCATATCACAAGCCAGGAGGATCGAGCATACGCAAAACTCATATCACACACATAATCGAGCAAAGGAGAAAAGAATAATTAATCAAATTAAATAGAACTATTTAATTAGATTAATTATCAAATTAATTAATCTAATTAAATAAAACATTTAATTAAATTAATCTATGAAAATGTTTTTTTGATTTTTTTGGATATTCAAATGAGAACTAATCACAAGAAAATAGAGAAATTAAAATTTGAATAAAAAGTGATTAAGAAAAATGTTTTTTTGTTTTTTTGAAATTTTAAAAGAGAAAATAA
Source organism: Lathyrus aphaca (assembly GCA_963966055.1). Taxonomy (NCBI): domain Eukaryota; kingdom Viridiplantae; phylum Streptophyta; class Magnoliopsida; order Fabales; family Fabaceae; genus Lathyrus; species Lathyrus aphaca. Next base: position 7,161,438 of record OZ014519.1, read on the forward strand.
TTAATTAATTAAATTAAATTATTTAATAAAATTAATTAATTAATTAATTAATTAGATTAAATAATTAATTGATAAAAATATTTTTTTTTTATAGATTTTTTAGATTTTTATAAAAGAAAATGAAAGATAACAAAAACAAATGGGTTGGTGTTATCAGTAAAGTCAAAGATGCCAAAAAAGAAATATGCACCGAGAAAGAAGAAAGAAAAACTGGGAAACATCTGGGTCGCTCTCCCGGCGACAAGTGTCCAAGGGTGGAACACTTGTCACCACCCGCTTCAACCAACCCATCAATCTAAACGGTAAAAAAAAAAGAAAAAAAACAAGTTAATTCATAAAAGGTTTTCCCTCTCAGAACTCGTATCTCTATCTCCCTCTCAATATGTTCTTTCCTCTCAAACACGAACGAAAACCTAATTCGACCGGTGGCCGACGGCAGTACCACCCTCTCCTCCGACGATTCGCCATCACCAAACACACAAAAACACAAACCCTTCCTCAAATCTCTTCTTTTTCCGAATCTAGACTCAGATTTAACAAAACCCTAAATCTAGTCAAGTATCACAACATACACATCATTCAAAGAAGATCGCAAAGGGGTTAACGCAGAATCACACAAAGAACATGAAGAGGTCAAAATCAATGAGGGAAAAGTGGCGGAAACTACCTGACCGGAGCTAGTCCGGCGAATACCTCGTCAAACGCGAACAATAACCTCCGGTAAGCGTCTTTCGATTCTCAGTTCTTAATCCTCTTCTTCTTCTTCTTCTTCAACCTTCTACGCGTCGGGAACCTCTTTTCCTTCTGTTACACCCTTCTTACTTCTTCTCCACGAAATTTGCTGTTTGTTGCGTCTTGTTGCTATTTGATGAGTAGGTGAGGTTAAGCTCAATTCTGAATGAGCTCCAATGTGGAGCTCACAAGAACCATTGAAAGAGCTCTTGGGATTAGTGCTTTTAGGATGAGTGTTCTTGCTGCGTCATTTCTTTGCTAGGGTTTATGCATATTCAGGTATTGATTGTGTAGAGGCTGTTAGGGTTTTCTGGTGTTGGTAGTGGCGTTTGTAGGTCAGTGTTGGTGTTGGTAGCCCCTGTGTATTTGCGGCTAGGGTTATTTTCAGGTGTTCTGCTATTGCAAATGATTGAATGATGGTTATATATTGGATTGAGAATGTTGGTACGTGTGAGCAAGGGAATCTTTTATGAGAGGCGTTGAGTGATGCGTGTGAATTTGATGAAACCGTTAGAGGGATTTCTGAGTAAGATTTGGGGTGGGGACCATTGGTGAGTCATTCTCTGAATTTGTCTGTAGTGTTTTTTCTGATTGTGTGTGGTCCCTCTTTTTTTACTGACTGTATTATTGCTTCACCTCTGTTTCAGGTGCAAGTTGGACGTACCAGAGTTAATATAGTTATTCTCATGGCAAACAAAACGATGTGCAAATCAAACAGCAAGATCCTTCCTTGAACAGGGCAACCTTAGCATATGATAAGTCCTCTTTATGCTTTCTGTTCATATTGATTACAGCCTTCAACTTATGATCCTTCTACTTTAAATTTATGATGATATTGTATTCTGCATTTGCAGCTTAGCAAAGGGATCTTCTTGTTTGCATTGCTGAATCTCATCCGCGCACGCTTCCATATCTGGTCTGCCTTGATAACTTCGTTCTCATTTTCTGTTCAGCCTCATTATGATAGTGTCGAAGTCTACCGTTGTTGTGCCACTCGTGTCTGGAGGGTTTATTCGTGGCATGATGAAGAAACTTGCACATTTCTTAGCACTTACCATAACTACCTTACTTCAACTGATTTTCCTTTTTACATTTCAGGTGAAATTCAGATTCTTGGGATGGAAGCCATGGAGTTCATGCTTGCTGCAAATTGAAGGTTGTATCTGTTATGCTCCAGCTATCTTCTAGAGGGGGACGAGTGATTGGATTAGAAATCGCATTGTATCCATAACCACCTGTTGCTGCCAGAGGCCTTGCATCGCCTCTACCAGCAGGTCTCACATGAGCATATTGTGTCTGTCCTTGGTTTCCATCACCTCTTCCAGCTCCACCGGGATTACGGGTGCCTAGCCTTTGAGCTACATCTGTATAACCCTGTCCTCTAGGATTAGAAATATAGGTTGGACCTGGAGGACCCCATTGTTTTGCAGCATTACTTCCACCTCTGTTCTTGGATTTCTTCCCATAAACCTCCCATTGCCCGTTATCATCTTGTCCTGAGCCTAGGTTAAACTCAGCAATACCGAAAAATTGAGCCAACTGCTCACAGTTGAGATCAGATTGGGATACACTTTTCCCTTTGGATGAGAATTCTTCATTGCTGGTCGCAGTACAAGGCCTGCCACCTCTTCTGCTGGAACTCATTTCTGCGACCGGTGTTGGAAGGAGGATCGACTGAAGGGAAGTCAGAAGAGAAGAGGAAGTTGAGTGTCACACGCTGCCGGAGCAAGCGAGAGTGAGGTTTAGAGTGAGATTTGGGACTTGTAAGCTTCTGTCTCGTAGGCCACGAACTTGGTATTTTATAGATTTAAACCTTGTATGCTTAATAGAACAATGAAGTATCTGGTTTAACTTTTGAATTCAATCGTTCTCTTATTCGCTTCTGATCCGTAATCTGGCCCTTGACAGGTTGGAAATAATAAAAAGTGACTATTATGTACTGATGGCTTATCCTAATAATGGCAAGCCTGGTGTAGACGGATTTTAGGCATGAACCATGGGAGGTATCTTGTTGCCCTTCACTTTGCTCTTATGGTACTTCTCTTTTCTACAATAACATTGCATTGGTTTTGTTCTGTGGTATTCATCCTGCGAATATTGTTGTGACGTTTATCTCCACTCATGGCAGGCGTACTTATTCTTAAAGGAGGCTTGAAGTCTTTGGAAAAAGTTCACAAAATGAAAAAGATGGAGTATGACAATCTGATCCTACTTCGAGATTCTGCGACTAATTGGTGTGGATGAAACCTCCTGAAGACGAAACAAATGCTAAGCACGGAAATCTGGACAATGATGGAGCTGCATTTTCTTGCTGGTTTATCTGGAACTCTTCTGATACGGATATCACCTGTAATTTCGCAGTTTATGAGTTTGGTTCCACCATGGCTCTTGCAGGCATGTAAGGTGCTGGCATGAGGGTTGGTGAAGCCTTGAATGTTTCTCTTGTTCTTGTTTTTTATTCTTCCTTATTGCTGTTGTGTAACTTACGGATTCCTTTTCGGCTACAGGTGCAGGCTTGATATGAGGTGCATAAGGGAATAAAACTGCTGCAGTAGTAATTAATGACCTGGTTGAAATGTTGTATCCCTCCTTCATTGTCATTGTTTATGGTATGAACTCTAGCCTTTCCCAACTTTTCTTTTTGAACTGTTTGATGTTATGGATTACTAGTACATCAGTTTGTAAGTTTCTCTTGACATCTTCCATTCTGCATTAACTTCTGACATGCAGGCCATTGACAGTATCGTTGGATTTTGTTTAGAACAAAGTTGGCACAAGACTTGAGGAAGATGCAGCTTGGAAACAGGTCAGGCATAACAGGCAGCTCCTTAGTCCTGCAAAGCTTGGTTGGAGACTTGTAAAAAAAGTAAGATTGGCTTTGCATAATTTTCACTTGCTTGCTTTCTTTGATGTTCGTGGGAATGAACTTGTGGTGATCTTTCTTCTGGATTTATTCTGATGAAACCATGCGTTTGTTCTGACATGATTATTTGTCTTGCAGGTACATTCTTTAGCCATAACTGTTGTGGAAAAGTTCATCATTCCTGTAACAATTAAATTGTCTTTTTCTTCAAGTTTTTTTTTGATATCTGAACCTCATTTAAATCCTTATAAGTGAATTCCTCTGGATCTCTTCTACAACATTGGTTTTGTCGCTTTGACTTCCATTTGGGTGAATGCAGGTCTTGATGTGTCCCATTGAAACTGAAGGCATCATAGGTTTGGAATCCTCATCCGGCTCTCCAACATCATGCTTAACATAGTAACAACATTTTGATGAACATGCTTTCCCAATATAATGCAGCAGTGCATTCCTGTTGTTTTAATGGAATTCACAAGCAATGGAACCTAAATGAAAACACTATGCACCAAGCCTGTGTATCTTTGTTTAAACACAGAATAAAAAATTTGGATTTTTGTCTTGTAGGCTCTGATTTGTGTGAACATTTTAACTTGTAAGTCTTGCTAGATGCTTGACATATTTTCCATGTAATGTTGTATTCTAAATTTGAATCTCATAGCATTTTTTGTATCAAATGAATCTCCCTTTTATAGCACGTTGAATCCTAAGTCACTGAGTTCTTGCAACATGGCTCAAAATCTTAAATCACTTGAAATTAGTCCATCGGTATATTCTTTGTGCTTTTGATTTATAGCCCACAATGCATTTGATTTTGAACAGCGATGACCTCAATGTGTATCCGCAATCACACATCCTTGAACTTTCCCTCACATGTAACATTGATCCAAACACAACAACAAAACATACACAATCCCTAAATGAAGGGATGAACAAATTATGAATTGGTTTAATAGATAATGACCATGTAAATCTTATGGTGATTGAAAGCCTTGAATAATTTACTAGCCTTCTCCACTTGAGTACCCATTAGATGAAATGATTTCAAATGGACCAATTGAAATATGAATTTCAATGCATTTCACAAATCCTTAGAAAATGGACTTGATCCCAATAATTGTCAACCATGAAGTACTTGATCCGGTACAACATGTGAACCTAACAATGGAGCACCTTTTCTTATTTAACTGTGATTAAGTCGAATCCATCAATCTCCACACACCGAACTTGATAGCCTTGCCTAAACTCTGGTAACCAATTTGCACAATCTGAGCTTAAACAAACAATGAGGCAACAACACATATTCTTTTTTTTTTGAATTTTGCATAGTGGTTAGTAATATAAACAGATGAAAGTAATATTAGATGGGTAGGACAAATTTGGGGTATGACAGATGCCCCTATCTAATTATCTTGAAAACCGAAGAAGTTGAAATGCTGCATGGCGTTCAAATTTTTAGGTTGAAGGTTATTAGATACAAACAGACCCCAAAATTTGTCTGAGAAGGTGTGAAATGCAGTGCAATAATGAAATAAGAGGATGAGATGGTAGATTGTACATAATGTAAGAGATTCTTCGTATTAACAAAGCAGTATCCCAATTCGATGAATAAAACTTCTCCAAGTCGTACAAAGCAGTCCCTTATGAATTAGGGCTTCTTCGGGGACAAGATCCTAACAAAACGTGTGATTCCTTGGGTCATGTGAAGCAGTAACTCTTTGATTAAGGTTCTTCGGAGAATTCCAAAGCAGTATCCCGAATAATGACATAATATTTCATAGATCATGCGAAGCAGCTCCTTTTAGTCAAGGCTCTTCGGTGATACTAGAACAATATCATTACCAAATAAAAGATTCTTTGTCTCTCGCGAAGCAGTTCCTTAACAATAAAGGCTATTCGGGGAATGCCCAAGAGGTATCTCGAACAATAAGATTCTTTAATCCAAGCAAAGCAGTACCTTATTATGAAGGCTCTTTGTGGATGTTAGAATAATATCTCAAATGAATGGTGTAAGATTTTCCAGATCATGCGAAGCAGTTCCTTATATTCAAGGATCTTCAGTGATACTAGAACAATATCTCGATCACGATATGAGATTCTTCGGGTCTCGCGAAGCAGTACCTTTTCGATTAAGGTTCTTCGGATGGCTCCAAAGCAGTATTTCGAATAAAATGGTATAAGATTTTCCAGATCATGCGAAGCAGTTCCTTATATTCAAGGATCTTCAGTGATACTAGAACAATATCTCGATCACGATATGAGATTCTTCGGGTCTCGCGAAGCAGTACCTTTTCGATTAAGGTTCTTCGGAGAATTCCAAAACAGTATCTCAAACAAATGATATTTTCCTAGCTCATTAAAGCAGTACCTTACCAATGAAGGCTCTTTTGTGGACGCTAGAACAATATCTCGAATAAATAATGCAAGACTTTCTAGATGTGAAGCAGTTCCCTATATTTAAGGATCTTCAGTGATACTAGAACAGTATCTTAAACACAACATGAGATTCTTCGGATCTTGCGAAGCAGTACCTTTTCGATTAAGGTTCTTCGGAGAAAGCCAAAGCAGTATCTCGAACAATGAGATTCCCTAGCTCATCAAAGCAGTACCTTACCATAAAGGCTCTTTGGAAATATTTAGGGCAGTATCTCGAATAAATAGTGCAAGACTTTCTAGATGTGAAGCAGTTCCCTATATTTAAGGATCTTCAGTGATACTAGAACAGTATCTTAAACACAACATGAGATTCTTCGGATCTTGCGAAGCAGTACCTTTTCGATTAAGGTTCTTCAGAGAATGCCAAAGCAGTATCTCGAACAATTGAAATTCTCTAGCTTACCAAAGCAGTACCCTACCAATGAAGGCTCTTTTGTGGACGCTAGAACAATATCTCGAATAAATAGTGCAAGACTTTCTAGATGTGAAGCAGTTCCCTATATTTAAGGATCTTCAGTGATACTAGAACAGTATCTTAAACACAACACGAGATTCTTCGGATCTTGTGAAGCAGTACCTTTTCGATTAAGGTTCTTCGGAGAAAACCAAAGCAGTATCTCGAACAATGAGATTCCCTAGCTCATCAAAGCAGTACCTTACCATAAAGGCTCTTTGGAAATATTTAGGGCAGTATCTCGAAGAAAATGGTATAAGATTTTCCAGATCATGCGAAGCAGTTCCTTATATTCAAGGATCTTCAGTGATACTAGAACAGTATCTCGATCACGATATGAGATTCTTCGGGTCTCGCGAAGCAGTACCTTTTCGATTAAGGTTCTTCGGAGAATTCCAAAACAGTATCTCAAACAAATGATATTTTCCTAGCTCATCAAAGCAGTACCTTACCAATGAAGGCTCTTTTGTGGACGCTAGAACAATATCTCGAATAAATAGTGCAAGACTTTCTAGATGTGAAGCAGTTCCCTATATTTAAGGATCTTCAGTGATACTAGAACAGTATCTTAAACACAACATGAGATTCTTCGGATCTTGCGAAGCAGTACCTTTTCGATTAAGGTTCTTCGGAGAAAGCCAAAGCAGTATCTCGAACAATGAGATTCCCTAGCTCATCAAAGCAGTACCTTACCATAAAGGCTCTTTGGAAATATTTAGGGCAGTATCTCGAATAAATAGTGCAAGACTTTCTAGATGTGAAGCAGTTCCCTATATTTAAGGATCTTCAGTGATACTAGACCAGTATCTTAAACACAACATGAGATTCTTCGGATCTTGCGAAGCAGTACCTTTTCGATTAAGGTTCTTCAGAGAATGCCAAAGCAGTATCTCGAACAATTGAAATTCTCTAGCTTACCAAAGCAGTACCCTACCAATGAAGGCTCTTTTGTGGACGCTAGAACAATATCTCGAATAAATAGTGCAAGACTTTCTAGATGTGAAGCAGTTCCCTATATTTAAGGATCTTCAGTGATACTAGAACAGTATCTTAAACACAACACGAGATTCTTCGGATCTTGTGAAGCAGTACCTTTTCGATTAAGGTTCTTCGGAGAAAACCAAAGCAGTATCTCGAACAATGAGATTCCCTAGCTCATCAAAGCAGTACCTTACCATAAAGGCTCTTTGGAAATATTTAGGGCAGTATCTCGAAGAAAATGGTATAAGATTTTCCAGATCATGCGAAGCAGTTCCTTATATTCAAGGATCTTCAGTGATACTAGAACAGTATCTTAACCATAACATGAGATTCTTCGGATCTTGCGAAGTAGTACCTTTTCGATTAAGGTTCTTCGGAGAAAACCAAAGCAGTATCTCAATCAAATCTTCCAGGATGCTCTCTGCTTGGAGAGCAACGAAGATGGTGGACCACATCATCATCAACTATAAATCTTGAAGAATGATTTGCTGGGGAAAATAAATCCGCAAGCGCGTGCGGAGTATCAGCTCTTTTAAGAGGAATACTGTCGACTTTGAAAGAGGATTGTCCGGGATGCATGTCCTGGATCCTGTTATGCTATCCTGCTGTGCCCTCGTACATTGCATGATGCACGATGATTCTTATGAAAATGAAATTACAAATGATTCTTATGCAAATGCTTTGTTATATGATAATGATTAATATGATTGTGTTTGATGACATTCTTGTTTTCAGACAAGAATGCTATGCATGCCATGCTTGTGACAATGCAAACAGTTGCGTATGCTGGAGATAAAATTTGATAATTGCTAAGGATATTGGGCTTTGGGAGGTGTGTGCCAAACATGGTTGGGCTTTTGGCTTTCTGGTAGTTGCCACCATAGTGGACTTTTGTGAATCATGCGGGTGCCAATAGAATTGGGCTTTAGCTTTTAGTAGTTGCCAAGGAAAATGGACTTTTAGGTTTTATGAAGGATGCCAACATGGTGGACTTTAAGACTTTTGGTGGTTGCCAATGCATATTGGACTTTCAAAGGTTTTGGAGGTTGCCAATAAAATTGGACTTTAAGATTTTGGTGGTTGCCAATAAAATTGGACTTTAATATTTTGGTGAAGGGTATTGACTTCTCGACACTTGGTATCCGACGATGCTCTGATCGGAGGATGGATGCGACCATTTGTGGTGTCCCCAAGTTTGATCTATTGTTGAAGTGGTAGGCTGCTGACAGAACTTCAACTTCTTTGACAGATGTCATGATGACTTTTAAATGAGCGTAGCGACATAATCAATGCATGTTGATTATGCTTTGGCTTAGCCCTAAGGCATCCTTTTATAACTGCCTTGCCCCAGTCTGTAGGGACTTTGAAGGAATCTTCTTCGAATGGAAGCCTTGAGAATGACTGTACCCTAATTTGACATGTTATAACTTGCCCTAGTATCTGGGTCTCATGGGGAGTTGCCCCTGTCTGAGTCTTTGGAAGGACTTGCCCCGAATTAGGTGATCATGAATTATTTGCCCCAGATAGGCTACTAATTGAGGTAGTCTAATTCTAATGCTTGGAGACTTGACTTTCGACCAACCAAATCTCATGTCCATACAGTCATTGAAAGTCTTGCCCCTGATATGGAGTGATCTTGATTTGAGTCAACGCCAATGAATTCTCAAGCTCATCTTTGACTTTTCCTTGTTTGGAATTTCCTTAGATGCTAAGTACTGACTTGCAATTAAAATTTATTTGTACAAAAATGGTAATTTTAATGCAATATTCATGCGAGTTTTGAAAAAATCATTTATTTGAATGATGTGATAGTGTGTGACGAATGGATCAGATGTCCAAACATAGTGCTGATTTAGCAAGTGATTTGTGAAATAAACAAGGAAAAGATTAACAAATCTTTTTAGGAGTCAGTTTACGCAACCTTGCTGAAATACGCTTTCAGAATAAACCCTGCTTCAATTAGGTCTTTTGAGGGTTGTATCGTGGTCTGGTTCACGGTTTATGAAACAAAGGATATAGGCTCAAATATTTTTGTACCCACCCAACTTCGTGATGTTCTCCAGTCCTACGTTCAGTTAAATGACACGCATATTTGTCTCTTATGAGAGCTTGAAGGTGTAGTGGTTGAAGATGATTGTTCAAGACCTTTCTTACAATGGCAGCCACCTTATTCATTTTTCTGGGATGTTAGTGACCCTTTTGGTTTTGGGTAAGATGGTCACTGCAACTTATTTTGTTTTTGTCGAGGATTTTGATGACCTCTTTTTACTGTTTTTCTTTTGATCCCTAATTTTTGCATGGACCGTTATTTTTGAAGTCTTTAGTCCATCGGGATTGCCCTAACTTTTTCCTAAGTCTCCTATTAGGATGTTCAACTTAGCGGGCTTTTTATATATTTTTATTTCTTTTTTGTTGAAGGATTGTGACTGCCAAGTCATTGGTTATGGATGGATCTCCAAATTGGAATGTTTCACCTTGTAGTTTGGATGCACAGTCAGCTTATCTGAACACTACCCTGCCCTGGGTTAAGCGTAAGGGTTTTGAATATTCGAAATAAACTCCTACTTCTAGGCTCGAAGTGGTTGTCTAGGGATTAACTCCTTATCTCTCCAGTGTTTGGGGATTTGAAACAATGCCTGTATATCATCAGTAAGATTCTTTCTGAAAGCATGTTATCAGCAATTATGGGTATTTCGTTTTCGTCATCCTCCCTCAAATATTTGCTAACAATGTGATAAAGGAGGTAAAGTGCGTTTTTTATATATATTTTTTTTGCAATAAGTGGGAAAATGTGAGTGAATACGAATGGATTCGTTCAAGACATGCATGTTCATTAAATTAATATTACCATTAAAGACAACAATTCTTAAAAGCAAGTAGCACCAAACAGAAAAGGAAATACAAATGCAAAGCAATGATATGAGCTAAATATTGCCAGTGTTGAGGAACTGGGCTTTGATTTACTGTATAGAAACCTCTTCAAAATTGCTCTTCAAAATCAGTTTGAGAACCATCTTCGCATGTACTCTCAACAACTTCTTCCATGACATGGATTGATGAGCCCGCCTGATCGTGGATTTGAATTCCTTGATGTGTGAATGAGATTACCTTGGAATCAATCAGATCCTGAACTTTATTTTTGAATTGTTGGCAATCATCAGTTGAATGTCCCGGTGAGTTGGCATGGAAGCCACAATAAGCATTATGATCAAAGTTCGGTCGATGTGGAAGAGGCATTGTATCTATCTTCCTTGGCTCTACCAATCCACTATTAATCAAACGTGGAAGTATGTGACTGTGAAGCATCGGCCATTGATCAAAATGCCTTTTTGGTCTTTTAGCGTAGTAAGGACGCCGTTGCGGAGTACGTTGTTGTTGCATTAGCTCTTGATATGCAACCTGTTGTCGATACTGAGTAGGTCCTCTGCATGGGTGTTGTTGGTAAGGCACTGGAGGTGGAGCTTGTAAAGCTTCCCAAACTGCATTAATTTCCTCCCCTGTTTCTTGGGAACTGACAACTGATTCACTTTCACTAGTCTGGACGTCTGAGGTGTCCTGTACTTTTCTTCTCTTGAGTAGGATCTCAATTCGTTCTCCAACTGACACCAATTGTGAAAAGCCGGGAAAAGAGCTGCCTATCATTCTTTCGATATACGGACTTTGCAAACTATCCATAAATAAGCCAACCAATTCTTTCTCTAAGATTGGTGGTTGAACATGAGCAGCTAACCCTCTCCATCTTTGAGCATACTTTTTGAATGGTTCATCGCTTTCTTGAGATAACCCTTGCAGTTGTATACGGTCTGGAGCCATGTCAAAATTGTAGTCATACTGCTTCATGAAAGCACTGAACAAGTCCAACCATGATTGGATGTGGCTACTCTTTAGCTGTGTGTACCAGTTCAATGATGTTCCACTCAAACTGTCTTGGAAACAATGAATCATCAATTTATCGTTCTTAGTATGAGTAGTCATTTTTCTACAGAACATCACCAAATGATTCTTTGGACAACTATCTCCTTCATACTTCGCATATTTTGGCATTTTGAATTTAGGAGGGATTACCACATCAGGCACTAAACATAAGTCAGAAGCGTTTAGACCAAAAGTATCATGTCCTTTTAAGGCTTCAAGTTTCTCTTCCAACACACGACATCTTTCAGCAAACTCAGGATTTTGAGGTTGTTCAGCATTCAATACCAGGTTTGACCCTTTGGGATTAGGCGCGGAGATTGAAAAGCTATGATACTCCATGGCGTCAACTGATGAAGAATTCTCATTCCTGACGATGTGACACTTTTGTGTAATAGAATCCCCAACTGCCGTTCGTTGAATGTTGTCCTCTCTTTTTGCCAAAGCTATCATGGCCTCCACAAGTTGCTCCACCTGTTTCTTCATTGAGTCTACATCTCCTCTTAAATTAGCATGGTTTCGCTCCAACGGATCCATGGTCTTTAAAGCTACTTTAAGTCTGATACAAATGTCGAGAAATCAAACTGTGGATTATGGACAAAGGATGAGTTCTTTGGTTCTGGGAAAATGATATGCAATGCGTATGAAATGGTATGCAAATGAAACTTAAGATCCAGGATCATAGGACCAGAGTTATGGAATGGAGGATACTTTAATTATTCTCCTCACGAGGATCTCACTGGGTGACCTCTACAGTTTTAGGGATCCCAAAGTTAATAATTCGTATGGTTGTTCATCACACACGCCATCAACATGACGGTTGATTGACTCCACCATATGGATTTTGTTTGGGTGAGATCTTCGTATCGAGCCACACAAGAGAGAAATCTCCCGGTGCCCCATACTACGTGATCATCGACACGAGGTTTAAAACAAAGTCCTGGAGTTATGGAACTTTCTCAACTGTTTGATGCACGTGTCAATTTCATATATTTTTGACAGTCAATCAACTCCATTGAGTAAGTCTATTCCAAGTGAGGTTTTCGTATCGAGCCACGCGAGGGCGAACCCTGGTGCCCTAATACTACGCAACCATCAACCGATGTTTTAACCAAAAGGTTATAAAGGTCCTCAGAGTCAACGACTTTAATGAAAACAACTGAGCACACACGCCAAGAGCTTGACGGTTGTCAGTATTTCCATTAAAATCTACTCCGAGTGAGGTTTTCGTATCGACAACCCACGAGAGAGGTTCCCTCGGGAGCCCATACTACACAACCTCGCTAACTTATGTTTACACTCATAGACCCGGGTATAGAGCCTTTCCCTCAAGTTGTTTTGATCAAAGTATCAATCCAGTACCAAAGATCCACAATAAGGATATAAAATGTAAAGCAATAAAGAAAACGATAAACAAGTAACACATAATCAAACATCCAAACAAACGTGGAAACCTAGGGGTGAACCAGTCCCCAGCAGAGTCGCCAGCTGTCGTACCTCGAAAAATACGATCCCTCGCGAACGCGGTCGCGGCTGGGCTGACTTGAGAGTCGCCACCTAATTTTATTTATTCCCGAAGAGGGAAATGGTAAATATAGATAAAACCACCAAGAAGGGATAAAACAAGGTCATCGCAAACCATTGTCGGGGTTCGGAAGTCGGTTATGTAGGAGGAAGGTATTAGCACCTCCTACATCCATCGTACTCGATGGGAACCATCTAGATTGTCACGCGCGAAGGGATGTCTATACTTATGATTACTTGTTGAACTAAAGGGTTTATTGATCCTAGGGGCTCGGCAAGGATTGAGATCCTCGTGCCTACGTATTCCCTTGTGCAATGGGAAAGTCAGAGCTTCGTAGTTCGGCCTGATATAGGTATTGGTTGTTGATTTTATTACCTTTCTTCGATGAAAGGATTTAAGAGTCCATTTGCACTAAAGACTATGGATAGTTTATCTCGCCCAACAAGACGAGTGTCCTGCGTCGAAATAATCGGAGCGAGTAACGAAAGCTCGTTATCCCCCTTTCTATCGCTTAAGGCTCGTGGCGTGCAATTTTCCTCGTATTTATTGAAGTGTTTTGTTTCCTAAGACCGCTTGATGTTGGATCAAGGGTTTGGATCTAAGAAGTAACATTTTGGTTTTTTTGAAGTTTAAGATGAATGCAAGTGGAAGTTTATTTGTTGGTTTGTTAGCGAGGCACAATGCGCTCGACTCGCAAAGTTGAGGAAATAAACTAAAGACTAGCTATGGAAAACAAGCGCAATGCGTTGATTCGTTAAGTTGGAAAAAGTTGCTAAAAGTGTAAGGTGCAAAGTTCGTGCAGATGGCGATCGAGGAACGATCGACTTACGTGTGTGTATGAAGTGAAGTGCATATGGATGTTTATTTGGCGTTGGACCAAAGATTTCGTTTATCTTTGAAATGATTAGTCTTGGTGTGCGTTCGTTTTCACTTGGCAATTTATCGTCAAAAATGCAAAAGTAATCACACAAGCAGTCATATCATCATATCACAAGCTAGGAGGATCGAGCATACGCAAAACTCATATCACACACATAATCGAGCAAAGGAGAAAAGAATAATTAATCAAATTAAATAGAACTATTTAATTAGATTAATTATCAAATTAATTAATCTAATTAAATAAAACATTTAATTAAATTAATCTATGAAAATGTTTTTTTGATTTTTTTGGATATTCAAATGAGAACTAATCACAAGAAAATAGAGAAATTAAAATTTGAATAAAAAGTGATTAAGAAAAATGTTTTTTTGTTTTTTTGAAATTTTAAAAGAGAAAATAATTAATTAATTAAATTAAATTATTTAATAAAATTAATTAATAAATTAATTAATTAGATTAAATAATTAATTGATAAAAATATTTTTTTTTATAGATTTTTTAGATTTTTATAAAAGAAAATGAAAGATAACAAAAACAAATGGGCTGGTGTTATCAGTAAAGTCAAAGATGCCAAAAAAGAAATATGCACCGAGAAAGAAGAAAGAAAAACTGGGAAACATCTGGGTCGCTCTCCCGGCGACAAGTGTCCAAGGGTGGAACACTTGTCACCACCCGCTTCAACCAACCCATCAATCTAAACGGTAAAAAAAAAAAGAAAAAAAACAAGTTAATTCATAAAAGGTTTTCCCTCTCAGAACTCGTATCTCTATCTCCCTCTCAATATGTTCTTTCCTCTCAAACACGAACGAAAACCTAATTCGACCGGTGGCCGACGGCAGTACCACCCTCTCCTCCGACGATTCGCCATCACCAAACACACAAAAACACAAACCCTTCCTCAAATCTCTTCTTTTTCCGAATCTAGACTCAGATTTAACAAAACCCTAAATCTAGTCAAGTATCACAACATACACATCATTCAAAGAAGATCGCAAAGGGGTTAACGCAGAATCACACAAAGAACATGAAGAGGTCAAAATCAATGAGGGAAAAGTGGCGGAAACTACCTGACCGGAGCTAGTCCGGCGAATACCTCGTCAAACGCGAACAATAACCTCCGGTAAGCGTCTTTCGATTCTCAGTTCTTAATCCTCTTCTTCTTCTTCTTCTTCAACCTTCTACGCGTCGGGAACCTCTTTTCCTTCTGTTACACCCTTCTTACTTCTTCTCCACGAAATTTGCTGTTTGTTGCGTCTTGTTGCTATTTGATGAGTAGGTGAGGTTAAGCTCAATTCTGAATGAGCTCCAATGTGGAGCTCACAAGAACCATTGAAAGAGCTCTTGGGATTAGTGCTTTTAGGATGAGTGTTCTTGCTGCGTCATTTCTTTGCTAGGGTTTATGCATATTCAGGTATTGATTGTGTAGAGGCTGTTAGGGTTTTCTGGTGTTGGTAGTGGCGTTTGTAGGTCAGTGTTGGTGTTGGTAGCCCCTGTGTATTTGCGGCTAGGGTTATTTTCAGGTGTTCTGCTATTGCAAATGATTGAATGATGGTTATATATTGGATTGAGAATGTTGGTACGTGTGAGCAAGGGAATCTTTTATGAGAGGCGTTGAGTGATGCGTGTGAATTTGATGAAACCGTTAGAGGGATTTCTGAGTAAGATTTGGGGTGGGGACCATTGGTGAGTCATTCTCTGAATTTGTCTGTAGTGTTTTTTCTGATTGTGTGTGGTCCCTCTTTTTTTACTGACTGTATTATTGCTTCACCTCTGTTTCAGGTGCAAGTTGGACGTACCAGAGTTAATATAGTTATTCTCATGGCAAACAAAACGATGTGCAAATCAAACAGCAAGATCCTTCCTTGAACAGGGCAACCTTAGCATATGATAAGTCCTCTTTATGCTTTCTGTTCATATTGATTACAGCCTTCAACTTATGATCCTTCTACTTTAAATTTATGATGATATTGTATTCTGCATTTGCAGCTTAGCAAAGGGATCTTCTTGTTTGCATTGCTGAATCTCATCCGCGCACGCTTCCATATCTAGTCTGCCTTGATAACTTCGTTCTCATTTTCTGTTCAGCCTCATTATTGATAGTGTCGAAGTCTACCGTTGTTGTGCCACTCGTGTCTGGAGGGTTTATTCGTGGCATGATGAAGAAACTTGCACATTTCTTAGCACTTACCATAACTACCTTACTTCAACTGATTTTCCTTTTTACATTTCAGGTGAAATTCAGATTCTTGGGATGGAAGCCATGGAGTTCATGCTTGCTGCAAATTGAAGGTTGTATCTGTTATGCTCCAGCTATCTTCTAGAGGGGGACGAGTGATTGGATTAGAAATCGCATTGTATCCATAACCACCTGTTGCTGCCAGAGGCCTTGCATCGCCTCTACCAGCAGGTCTCACATGAGCATATTGTGTCTGTCCTTGGTTTCCATCACCTCTTCCAGCTCCACCGGGATTACGGGTGCCTAGCCTTTGAGCTACATCTGTATAACCCTGTCCTCTAGGATTAGAAATATAGGTTGGACCTGGAGGACCCCATTGTTTTGCAGCATTACTTCCACCTCTGTTCTTGGATTTCTTCCCATAAACCTCCCATTGCCCGTTATCATCTTGTCCTGAGCCTAGGTTAAACTCAGCAATACCGAAAAATTGAGCCAGCTGCTCACAGTTGAGATCAGATTGGGATACACTTTTCCCTTTGGATGAGAATTCTTCATTGCTGGTCGCAGTACAAGGCCTGCCACCTCTTCTGCTGGAACTCATTTCTGCGACCGGTGTTGGAAGGAGGATCGACTGAAGGGAAGTCAGAAGAGAAGAGGAAGTTGAGTGTCACACGCTGCCGGAGCAAGCGAGAGTGAGGTTTAGAGTGAGATTTGGGACTTGTAAGCTTCTGTCTCGTAGGCCACGAACTTGGTATTTTATAGATTTAAACCTTGTATGCTTAATAGAACAATGAAGTATCTGGTTTAACTTTTGAATTCAATCGTTCTCTTATTCGCTTCTGATCCGTAATCTGGCCCTTGACAGGTTGGAAATAATAAAAAGTGACTATTATGTACTGATGGCTTATCCTAATAATGGCAAGCCTGGTGTAGACGGATTTTAGGCATGAACCATGGGAGGTATCTTGTTGCCCTTCACTTTGCTCTTATGGTACTTCTCTTTTCTACAATAACATTGCATTGGTTTTGTTCTGTGGTATTCATCCTGCGAATATTGTTGTGACGTTTATCTCCACTCATGGCAGGCGTACTTATTCTTAAAGGAGGCTTGAAGTCTTTGGAAAAAGTTCACAAAATGAAAAAGATGGAGTATGACAATCTGATCCTACTTCGAGATTCTGCGACTAATTGGTGTGGATGAAACCTCCTGAAGACGAAACAAATGCTAAGCACGGAAATCTGGACAATGATGGAGCTGAATTTTCTTGCTGGTTTATCTGGAACTCTTCTGATACGGATATCACCTGTAATTTCGCAGTTTATGAGTTTGGTTCCACCATGGCTCTTGCAGGCATGTAAGGTGCTGGCATGAGGGTTGGTGAAGCCTTGAATGTTTCTCTTGTTCTTGTTTTTTATTCTTCCTTATTGCTGTTGTGTAACTTACGGATTCCTTTTCGGCTACAGGTGCAGGCTTGATATGAGGTGCATAAGGGAATAGAACTGCTGCAGTAGTAATTAATGACCTGGTTGAAATGTTGTATCCCTCCTTCATTGTCATTGTTTATGGTATGAACTCTAGCCTTTCCCAACTTTTCTTTTTGAACTGTTTGATGTTATGGATTACTAGTACATCAGTTTGTAAGTTTCTCTTGACATCTTCCATTCTGCATTAACTTCTGACATGCAGGCCATTGACAGTATCGTTGGATTTTGTTTAGAACAAAGTTGGCACAAGACTTGAGGAAGATGCAGCTTGGAAACAGGTCAGGCATAACAGGCAGCTCCTTAGTCCTGCAAAGCTTGGTTGGAGACTTGTAAAAAAAGTAAGATTGGCTTTGCATAATTTTCACTTGCTTGCTTTCTTTGATGTTCGTGGGAATGAACTTGTGGTGATCTTTCTTCTGGATTTATTCTGATGAAACCATGCGTTTGTTCTGACATGATTATTTGTCTTGCAGGTACATTCTTTAGCCATAACTGTTGTGGAAAAGTTCATCATTCCTGTAACAATTAAATTGTCTTTTTCTTCAAGTTTTTTTTTGATATCTGAACCTCATTTAAATCCTTATAAGTGAATTCCTCTGGATCTCTTCTACAACATTGGTTTTGTCGCTTTGACTTCCATTTGGGTGAATGCAGGTCTTGATGTGTCCCATTGAAACTGAAGGCATCATAGGTTTGGAATCCTCATCCGGCTCTCCAACATCATGCTTAACACAGTAACAACATTTTGATGAACATGCTTTCCCAATATAATGCAGCAGTGCATTCCTGTTGTTTTAATGGAATTCACAAGCAATGGAACCTAAATGAAAACACTATGCACCAAGCCTGTGTATCTTTGTTTAAACACAGAATAAAAAATTTGGATTTTTGTCTTGTAGGCTCTGATTTGTGTGAACATTTTAACTTGTAAGTCTTGCTAGATGCTTGACATATTTTCCATGTAATGTTGTATTCTAAATTTGAATCTCATAGCATTTTTTGTATCAAATGAATCTCCCTTTTATAGCACGTTGAATCCTAAGTCACTGAGTTCTTGCAACATGGCTCAAAATCTTAAATCACTTGAAATTAGTCCATCGGTATATTCTTTGTGCTTTTGATTTATAGCCCACAATGCATTTGATTTTGAACAGCGATGACCTCAATGTGTATCCGCAATCACACATCCTTGAACTTTCCCTCACATGTAACATTGATCCAAACACAACAACAAAACATACACAATCCCTAAATGAAGGGATGAACAAATTATGAATTGGTTTAATAGATAATGACCATGTAAATCTTATGGTGATTTAAAGCCTTGAATAATTTACTAGCCTTCTCCACTTGAGTACCCATTAGATGAAATGATTTCAAATGGACCAATTGAAATATGAATTTCAATGCATTTCACAAATCCTTAGAAAATGGACTAGATCCCAATAATTGTCAACCATGAAGTACTTGATCCGGTACAACATGTGAACCTAACAATGGAGCACCTTTTCTTATTTAACTGTGATTAAGTCGAATCCATCAATCTCCACACACCGAACTTGATAGCCTTGCCTAAACTCTGGTAACCAATTTGCACAATCTGAGCTTAAACAAACAATGAGGCAACAACACATATTCTTTTTTTTTTGAATTTTGCATAGTGGTTAGTAATATAAACAGATGAAAGTAATATTAGATGGGTAGGACAAATTTGGGGTATGACAGGATGCAATGCAAGAAGAATCATTATCAAACTCTCAATGGTTAGGCAGAATGGATTTTTCAAAGTTTGAACAAAAATATTGCTTTTAAAAGAATTTAATTCCAATGCAAATTGTCAAAATGCATCAAGAACCAAAAAGAAATTTGTTTTGAGGGTTTGATAATGTTTCTAAATGTTTTAAAATGCAATGAGATATTTTGGTGATTTTTAAATACCTAAATGCATTTTTAATTAATTAATTAATTTTCATTAACTAATTAAAAATAAAAATTTAAATGATTTAAAAATAATTTTTAATGCAAAAAATAAAAATAAAAATATTTTTGGGTTCTGAAAATTAATGAAATGCTTGACAAAAATTTTCAGAATTTTTAAATGTTTTTTACTATTTTAAATAATTCGTAAAAGTTTAATACAAAATAAATGAATAAAAAATGAAATTATGAGAAGTATGCAAGATCCATGGCTGAGATTTAAATGGTTTTGGAGGGAGTTGACTGGCGCCAGATCCATTGGCCCAGATTCAAACTGGCTGAAATTAAAATCAAACCTAATTAATTATGTTAATGACGTGGATTAGGGCTTAATGGGGTGATCTGAGCCACACAAACGCTCGGGAGTCAACACTGGTCAACAGAATCCATGGTCCACATTCAAACTGAGCTCTAATCATCATTAATGCGCTAATGACTTTCAGGTGGCCGGAAATGACCTCCGGTCATCTTCTCCGGCCACACCTCCCCTGAGATTTTGCTATCTCTCTCCCTAAGCTTCTAAAGCCTAATTTTTCTGCCCAGAAATGATCCCCATACACCATACATTAAGAATCAACAAACAAACAACATTTAAAACACATCAAAAGTGAGAATCAAATCAAAACAGTTCTAGGTCAAAAAATTTCAGAACATGAATACATACTCATTTCTCAACCATTTTCAAAACAAAACACATCAGCATGATCAGTGAAGCATAAAGAATCATTTAGTAAGTTAAAAACAAGTTTCTAGAAAAAAAGTTCTTGAGCTCACCTGAACTGGAGCTTTGATCTTTGGAACTTTCTGGCTGCCTCTTTGATCCAAAACACCTTTAATGAACCTCCTGAGAAGCTTGCAATGCTTGTTTGTAATTTCTTATGGCTGGTTTAAGAGTTTGATGAAGTTCTGTTCAGGAGGGGTGAAAAATCGTGTTTCTGCTTGGGGTGGTTTCAGGGTCAAATGAGGATTGGGAAATGATCAGAGGGCCATGGTGAATGGTTTTGTGAAGTTTGTTTTGATGTTTGAGACTTGAGTGCTGAGATTCGAATGAAAATGCATAAGAGGTGAGTTTTGAGGATGCTGACTTGTGGGAGAGATTAGGCTGTGTTGTGTTATGTGTTGAGTCCCATTTTGTCCATGTATCAAGTTTGGATAGGTCAGAGAGTTGTTGTTGGCCTAGCTTGATTGGTATGGGACATTTTGCCAAAAGTCAACTTTTGTGTAAGAAGAGGTATGGGCTGGTTCAGTCAAGGTACAAGGGCATGGCTTGGATCAGCATGCTTCAAGGAGAACCATGGAAATGAATTTGAGGTAATGCAGCAAGTGGATTAGGGTTTATGTGAGGTTTTGCAATTTTCACAATGTTTGGCCCTTTTGAAGTTTCTTAAAGATCAAGGCATGAAAATGAACAATTCTTTGGTGCATTCTGATTTTTAGGTCATGGTTTATGTTTGTGTAATGCATAGAAGTCCATTTGAAGTCACATTTTTCCTTGGCATGAGGTTTTGCAACTTTGCCTCTTTGGTGTAAAACATGAAATTATGGGATTTTTGCCAGCTTTGACAAGCCATAACTTTTGATCCAAAATGAATTAGAATGAGTTCTTGTACTTTTTGAAAATGGGGGGATCCATTCTACAACTTTCATGACCAAATTTTTCTCATTTGGAGCATTTTTGAATCAAAAAGAGAAGGTTGAAAAACTTTCCCAAAATGACAAGTTTTCAATACAAGTCACTTTCCCAAAAAGGCAACTTTGCAAATGACTTGAAATTTTCCAATTTTCTGAACTTCTAACATCTTCTATGATCAAATAAAGATCATACACATTCAAAATGATGTAGAACACCCTTTGGTTGGGTCACTGGGGGCCTCAGATGCCCTGATTTTGCACTGACTTGCTCAAGAAGTCATCTTGTGATCAAATGCCTTCCCCATTGAATTTCTTCATGAAAACTGATATGCATGATCCTCATATCATATAGAGACCAATAGAAACAAGAATGACCAAAAAATTTGGAGTTATGGCCTTTGAAACCAAAACCCTAATTCTAGGTCATCTGTGCAGTTAAACCTGGCTCTGCTTCCATGCCTTTCTCAGTTCTTGTGATTCTTTGACTTCTTTGATCTTGAGAGGATATAATATGATGCTTGAACACACATGGACCCCTTTGAAGTGATTGATGACCTTTGGAGTGGCTCAAATGGCTCAGGGATGGCTCAGATCACAAACCCTAGATGCAGATGACTTAGAACCAATGCAGTGAAGCAAAAATGCAATATGAGATGCTATGATTGGACTTATGCATATGAAAAGATCACAAACCATAGTGAAATGGGTGAGGGCAAATTTGGGGTGTTTACAGCTTCCCCTATTCAAGCATGAGTTAGCTGTGCAGGATGTAAGCAACGGCTTAACAGGCAAACAAGATAACTTGTGGTTGAATACCAAAGACAGTCCAAAATTTGCACTCACAGAATGAAGAAGAAAAGGGATATAGATTGTAAAAGGAAAATAAAGTATAATTATAAAGTGTGGGCGACGGAGGACGACCGTCAAGCAGAGGACGACTGCTGGGGATGAAGCAATGACGGGGACGACCGACATGCTGGGGAAAGCGCGGGAAATAAAGCAATGACGGGGACGGCCGACAAGCTGGGGATATAAGAGATTATGATGGGGACGGCCATCAAGTAAAGAAATAAGACTCTCTGGGGATTAAAGATAAATGATGGGGACGACCATCGGGTTGAGGAAATAAATGAAACAGATGATGAGGTACGGTCATCAAAGGTGAAGGACGATCACCTTGCAGGGGACGGCTGCTCTGTTGGGGATAAGATGAGGGACGGTCATCTAAGGTGAAGGACGATCACCTGGCAAGGTACGGTTGCCAAAAGTATCGCGACATAGGACGAATGCCGGATAAAAAGGTCGACGATGGGGACGACCATCGGACAAGCATGATGAAGGACGATCATCAAGAGGTGAAGGACGATCACCTAGCAGGGCACGTCTGATCTCAGGGTTTATCATGACATAGGACGAATGTCAGATAGAAAGGGGTTCTAATGAATAGAGACTCCGCTGGGGATGATGAAGGACGATCATCAAAAAGGTGAAGGACGATCACCTGGCAGGGTACGGCTGCCGGAGGGTATCATGACATAGGACGAATGTCAAATAAAAAGGAAAAGACTTTATTCGGGATTTGCTGGGAATTCTTCTGGGGAATAGTAGACACAGACGAGTGTCTAATTCCAAGAAAGTATAAGTGTTTGACACGGTGTATAGATTAAAGATGTGGATGAGCATCCTTAAGATTATGATACAGACGAGTATCAATAGGAGCAAACGCTTGACGCATGTTCAGAGATGATGATACAGACGAGTATCAACTGGTTAACAAAGAACACGGACGAGTGTTGATTCTGAGGGGATTTACGTGGTATATACGAGATACGGACGAGCATCTGTATGAGTAAACAATGATGAGTGAGACACATACGAGTGGTTAACTTACTATGGAGAGCATGACACAGACGGATGTCGGAAAGAGTGTATTATAAACAAGTATTTGATTTACAGAGTGTTCAGGCAACTATGTCGGGGGAGGTGACACGGACGGGTGTCAAGGATTTGTATATATATGTATCTGCGTTAGTGAGTGCAAAGGGGATGCTTTGGCTTTCTGCTGGGGATATGATACGGACGGGTGTCGAAAAGTGTGTTTCTGTTTTTGTAAGGGAAATGTTTTGGCTCTCTGGTGGGGAATCGAGGAAATATTCTGTATCTTGTTGATGGATTGTCAATATTCACAAGTGTTTGTTTCAGAACATGGCTTATGATTATGCCGTATGTTTGATTTTTACCGTAATGCTCCGTATTAGACGGAATGCTACGCTCTGTGGGGAAAATATGATGTGAATGCTATGATTATGCAAAGATACCGATCCGGGATTCGGATCCCGTTGCTGCGGAGATCTCTGGTTGATCTGCTTGAAGCGGATATCCTAGCTGGGAATGAGATCATTGGTAGATCTGACATGTATGACTCTGCTTGGGGAAATAGATCACTGATAGACCTATTTCGGTAATGAGGGACCCAGCTGGGGTTTGTAGAAGCTTTCATTACTCTGTTGTGAGATCTTCGAGCGTTGCTCTTCTGGATAGAGGCTGAAACTCTGTGGGGAGCTGGTTCCCTGTCTAGCACTTGGCTGGGGAAGGAGAGAAATCACTGCAAGATCTTCCTAGAGATTTCCGTGGGGATCCTGCTGAGGATGATACTAGACAACTCAGCTGGGGATATGAACACCTTCAGGTGCTATTTTTTGAAGGAAATGTTGGGGAAGTGATGCCCGACAACTCTGATGGGGAGAAAGCATCTATGGTGCTGTTTGGAAGGTGTGCTGAGGAAACAATGACTTGGCAGCTTACTGGGGAGAAACTTTCATGCCCCATGTTGTGCTTTGAATACCTGCAATCCTATAAAGACAAAGAAATGCACGAGTACCCCGAGGTATCCCTTACTGGATTCCATCATAGGAGTTTAGACACTCCCGGGAGTAAGCATATTTCTTGCAAGCATGTAATTTACGAAAGACGCATCTGTATTTATGCAATCAATATATTAACGACATCGGACATTTTGCAAACGAAAATAAAACGTGCGAGACGAAAACATGACTGAAAATCTGATTTTATTAATTTGAGTGCCCTGAATTGGCAAATACAGTCAAAGAAACGGATCCCCTAAAATGAGGAGATTGTTACAAATTGAGAAACAACAAGACACTGGCAATGTTGATGACGCTTCAGGGAGCTTCCTTTTGCTATGACTTGTATGACATTTGACATTCTTCTCGACTTGCTTTCTGAAAAAAAGCTGATTCTGACCGATGCTTTAACCTTTCGGAGTTTACCGTGTTGTAAGTGATATAGACGAATTCGGAATGCAGTTGTTCGCTTATTCCCTTATTTTGCGTGGATCGCCCTTTCAGGTTTTCAATCCACCGGGATACCCATTTTTGCCTGAGTCGTCCAATGCGGCTTTTCAACTCAGTGGGTGTACATTTTTTATTATTTATTTTCCCTTATTTTTGCCCGAGTCTTTTATTCTGTTTTTGACTCGCCGGGATGCCCTATTTTTGCCTGGACTTACATTCTGTTTTTACGTCCAGCGGGTCATTTTATGCGAAGTATTTTTTAACTGCATCTGAATTTACAAGGGACAGGAAATCTTCACCATCCATAGTGCTGAGCATCAGTGCTCCACCAGAGAAAAATTTCTTTACTATGAACGGGCCATCGTAGTTCGGAGTCCACTTGCCCCTGTGGTCTATATGAGGAGGGAGGAGTCTTTTCAGCACAAGATCTCCTACTTGGTACTCCCGGAGCCTGACTTTCTGATCGAAGGCTTTCTTCATTCTTTTCTGATACAGCTGCCCATGACAGATTACAGCTAATCTCTTCTCTTCAATCAGGTTCAGTTGTTCATATCGGGATTGGACCCACTCTGCCTCATTCAACTTAACATCCATCAGCACTCGCAAGGAGGGTAATTCAACTTCAACAGGTAGGACTGCCTCCATACCATACACAAGCTGATACGGTGTTGCCCCAGTGGATGTTCTGATTGACGTACGGTACCCATGCAAGGCAAATGGTAGCATTTCATGCCAGTCTTTATAGGTAACTACCATCTTCTGCACAATCTTCTTGATATTCTTGTTAGCTGCCTCAACAGCGCCATTCATCTTTGGCCTGTAAGGAGAAGAATTGTGGTGTTGGATCTTGAAATCCTGACACAGTTCTGCCATCATTCTATTGTTCAAGTTGGAACCATTATCAGTAATGATTCGTTCGGGCACTCTATACCGACAGATGATGTCTCTTTTCAGAAATCGGGCTACCACTTGCCTGGTAACATTTGCATAAGAAGCTGCTTCAACCCACTTGGTAAAATAGTCAATAGCAACCAGGATGAATCTGTGGCCATTTGAAGCAGTTGGTTCAATTTTGCCAATCATGTCAATGCCCCACATGGCAAAGGGCCAGGGTGAAGACATCACATTCAAAGGATTGGGAGGCACATGCACTTTATCCGCATAAATCTGGCATTTATGACATTTTCTGGCGTAGGCACAACAGTCTGCATCCATTGTGATCCAGTAATAGCCTGATCTTAGCAACTTTTTAGCCATTGCATGCCCTCCTGCATGGGTACCAAAGGATCCTTCGTGCACCTCGTGCATCAACAAGTCTGCTTCTACCCTATCAACACATCTGAGGAGTACCATATCAAAGTTTCTCTTGTACAGGGAACCATCAGTATTCAGGAAGAAACTACCAGCTAGCCTTCTTAATGTCTTCTTATCATTGGAAGATGCCCCAGGTGGGTATGTTTGATCCTCCAAGAAGCATTTGATGTCATGGAACCAAGGCTTATCATCTTTAACGACATCTGCTGAGAATACATATGCTGGCCTGTCAAGTCTGGACACCGAAACCCGAGGCACAAAGTTGGCAGCTTGAACTTTGATCATGGATGAAATGGTAGCCAGAGCATCTGTGAACTGATTCTCATCTCGAGGGATATACTCAAGCTTGACTGTTGTGAAGAAAGTCAATAACCTCCTTGTATAATCCCGATAAGGTATCAGATGATCTTGGTGGGTGTACCATTTGCCGTTGGTTTGATTAACTACCAGAGCTGAATCTCCGAACACAGTCAAAGTCTTGATCTTGAGGTCAATGGCTTCCTCAAGACCCATAATACAAGCTTCGTATTCAGCTTCGTTGTTAGTGCAGTTGAAGGTGAGTTTTGCCGAAAAAGGCATGTGAACTCCTTTAGGTGTAATGAGTACTGCACCAACACCACGACCATTCATATTAACAGCCCCATCAAACATCATAGTCCATTCTTCTTCTGGGTCAGGCCCTTCAGTGTGAATGGGCTCTTCATGATCTTTTTCTTTTATGAACATGATGTCTTCATCAGGGAAGTCAAACCTCATGGGCTGGTAATCAACAATGGGTTGCTCAGCGAGATAGTCAGATAATACACTACCTTTGATGGCTTTTTGAGATGTGTACTGAATATCATATTCTGTAAGGATCATTTGCCATCTTGCAACCCGCCCGATAAGTGTTGGCTTCTCAAAAATGTACTTAACTGGGTCCATCTTTGAGAGCAATAAAGTAGTGTGGGTCAATATATACTGTCTCAGTCGGCAAGCAGCCCACGCTAAAGCACAACAAGTTTTCTCGAGCAGTGAATAACGTTGTTCACAGTCGGTAAATTTTTGCTTAGGTAGTATATTGCATACTCTTTTCGACCAGACTCGTCATGCTAGCCCAACACACACCCCATTGACTCTTCTAACACTGTTAAGTACATGATTAGAGGTCTTCCTTCAACTGGAGGCATAAGGATTGGAGGCTCTTGTAAGTATTCCTTGATTTTGTCAAAAGACCTTTGGCAGTCTTCATTCCACCTGACCGTTTGTTCTTTTCTTAACAGCTTAAACAAAGGTTCAAAGGTTGCTGTAAGGTGAGATATGAACCTGGAAATGTAGTTCAATCTACCTAGAAAACCCCGAACTTCTTTTTCTGTCTTCGGTGCAGGCATTTCTTGAATGGCTTTAACTTTTTCAGGGTCAACTTCAATCCCTTTCTCACTTACAATAAATCCCAGCAGCTTACCAGATCGCACCCCGAATGTGCATTTGTTGGGGTTTAACTTCAATTGGTACTTCCTCAGACGCTTGAATAACTTCAGCAGATTCACCAGGTGGTTTTCTTCTGTGAGGGACTTGGTAATCATGTCGTCCACATAACATTCAATTTCTTTGTGGATCATGTCATGGAATAATGTTACCATAGCCCGTTGATAAGTCACACCAGCATTCTTCAGTCCGAATGGCATCACCTTATAACAGAACGTGCCCCAGGGTGTGATGAAAGTTGTCTTCTCCATGTCTTCAGGTGACATCTTGATCTGATTGTATCCTGAAAATCCGTTCATGAAGGAGAATACCGAGAACTGAGCCGTATTATCAACCAATACATCAATGTGAGGTAAAGGGAAGTCATCTTTCGGGCTGGCTCTGTTCAGGTCCCGGTAATCCACACACATTCTCACCTTGCCGTCTTTCTTAGGCACAGGTACAATATTAGCGACCCACGGCGAGTAACTAGTCACAGCAAGGAAACCGGCGTCCCACTGTTTTTGTACCTCTTCCTTGATCTTCATTGCCATATCCGGGCGAGTACGGCGCAACTTCTGTTTTACTAGTGGGCAATCCTCCTTCAAAGGCAGCTTGTGCATGACAATATCGGTGTCCAACCCTGGCATATCCTGATAAGACCAAGCAAAGACATCCACATACTCCCGAAGCATATCAATCAGTTGCTCTTTTACTGAATCTTGTAGGCAGGCCCCGATCTTAACTTCTTTCACGTCTTCTTCCGTACCAAGATTAACCGTTTCAATCTCCTCCTGATGAGGAGTGATAACCTTCTCCTCTTTCCTTAACAACCTGGCTAGCTCTTCAGGTAGCTCATAGTCTTCTTCAACCCCTTCATCAGCTTGATTGATTGGATTGTCAAAGTCATACGAAGTCATAGCAGTGTTGTTGTCGGTGCAATCTGAAAGGCACACTCTGCAAGGGTTTAGATTGTTTATTTTAGTGATCAGTTTTAATGAAGTTATTTATTTTGAAAACATTGCCATTTTATTTTTGTACAAAAAGAAAAATGAAAAGACAGTGAGCGAAAAAGAGACTCGTTTGCAAAAGATGTCCGATATTCATTGATTAATCCATTTGCACAAAATTACAAGATGGCCCGATTACAAAATGAGTCTTGTCATCTTGGGCAAGATGCAAGACTTGATGCATGCTTAAAAATACAGGAAATAATAATTACTCTGCAGGAGTAACCCTTATAATTTCCTGGGAATACCAGTTAAGGACTTGGCTCCCCGGGATCCTTGGACGTATCCAGCTCTCTAGGTTGCGATCGCTTTCCTCCTCTTCTTCCAAGTTGTTTACAGCATCCGGGGTGAGCATTCCCCCGCTGACAAAATTGGGCTCTTTGGCAGCCTCCGGTTGATCTTGTTGAGTTGGTCTATAACCCAACCCAAATCTGTCTTCTTTCTTTTCCACGGGAAACAGCTTGCCCCAGCCTTGGGCAGTACCCTCTTCAACAACCTTCCGGGCTTGCTGATACGACGTTATGGAAGTTCCCAGTACAGCAGATGCTTCATTAATGTTTAGGGCCTCAAACCCTTGGCTCATGGTTTCATGGATTTCTCCATCCATTTCTATGTACTTATACGTAGCCAGATGGCTAACAAAGATGTCTTCCTCCCCACAAATGGTGATGATTTGACCTTCCCACTCGAATTTCAGCTTCTGGTGAAGGGTAGACGTAACAGCGCCAACGGCGTGAATCCAGGGTCTTCCCAACAAACAGCTGTAGGCCGGCTGAATGTCCATCACATAGAAGGTAGTTTTAAAAGTCTGCAGGCCAATCACCACAGGCAGATCAATCTCTCCAAGCACTGATCTTTTGGAGCCATCAAATGCTCTCACCACCAAGTTACTTGGACGCAGTGCCAAGCCATCATACTCCAGCTTCGCTAAGGCTTTCTTTGGTAGAACATTGAGTGACGACCCAGTGTCCACCAGTACATGAGATAGAACAGCACCCTTGCATTCCAAGGTGATATGTAAAGCCTTGTTGTGGTTACGTCCCTCAGTTGTTAAGTCAGCAATGGTGAAGCCCAGTCCATGACTGGTGTTGACATTTGCCACCACAGTTTCTAGCTGATTAACAGTGATCTCCTCTGGCACGTATGCTGCATGCAGGACTTTCAATAATGCATTCATGTGAGCTTCAGAACACATCAACATGGATAATATGGAGATTTTTGAGGGAGTTTGGTGAAGCTGATCCACCACTTTGTAATCACTTCTCTTTATGATTCTCATGAACTCGTCTACATCTTGTACAAAAGATGTCTTCTGAGTTTCTTTGATAGCTGGATCTTCAAGTACCACACTCTTTCCTTTTGCTTTGGCAGCAGCTTCTGCTTCAGCATTAGGTCTTTGCAATTGTGAGGCAAAAAGGCGTCCGCTTCTGGTGAAGCCTCCGCCTCCCCCAACATTATCAATTTATGGAGAAGAGGTTGAAGAATCCAAAGTGATTTTCTCCCCGTTGCAGTAGAGATCAGAGCCATAATGCCAAGGTATGGCATTACTGCTTTCATATGGAACGGGTCCAGGCACCGTAATAGTAACTGGACTGATTGCTGCAGAGGAGGGTACTGAAATGGTGTGCGGATCGTAGTAAATTGTGACTGGTGGCCTGGCAGGAAGTGCCACTGCTTGTTGTTGGAAACTGTTGTTTGGAGGAACATCAGATGGATCATAGTTGATGGTGACTGCTGAGACATCTTCGTTAATTTCTGCTGGCGTTGTAGAAGATTCTGCTGATAAAAGGGATGCTGATGTTGTAAAAGAAATGGTTGTTGAAATCTGATTTGTTGAAGTGATGGATGGAGCCATCGCTGATGATATTGATGAATCGGTAGGAATGATTGTTGCTGCTGTTGCAGAGGAATCAGGAATTGTTGTCAAAGGAATTGCTGGATTTGTAGGCGCCGTTGTTGAGATCTGAAGGATACCGTCCTTGATAAGACCATTTATGCCGCTTCTCAAGTTATCACACCCGTTGACTGCAATGTTGCAATACCCACAACCGAGCTCACACCCGGGGAACACCTGGCACTCTAGAAGCTGAGCTTTAATTTCGACCAGAGGTGTTCGAATTTGTGCAACACTGGTGATCAGAGTAGATGGTTTGTCTTCCTCAATGGCATTAATCCTTGGCCCACCATGATTAGGCATAGGATTTCTGTTGACATTTGGAGGAGGTGCAAAGTTGAGGGCTTTAGAATCCACCAGATCTTGAACTTTCATTTGCAAGACCCTGCACTTCTCCGTATTGTGGCCTGGTGCGTTGGAATGGAAAGCACACCTGGCGTTGACATCATAATTCTTCGGGAGATTGGAGGGATCTGGAGTTGCCAATGTCCTTAACTCAGCCAAGTTAAGTTTCAGGAGTTGTGGCAATAATGCATCATAAGGCATAGGAATAGGGTCAATCACCCTGTTTGCCTGTGATGGTCTTTGCTGAAAGGGTCTTTGTTGTTGATTGCTATTGTTGTTGTTGTAGGTTCTTTGCGGCGGATACTGAACTTGCTGTTGATAATGTGGTTGTTGTGGTTGTTGATATGCTGATTGCTGAGGAATCGGAGCTGGAATAGTGACAGCTGCCACTGATCTGTGAACATACTGAGGTCTGTCCCTGCTGGCATGAATGGCATTTGTCTCACTGGTCCTTCGAGGTCCCATAAAAGGCTTCCTGGGATTACTGGACGAACTTGCACCATTATCAGAAATTTTGCCCATTTTTAATAGACTCTCAATTCTTTCGCCGGCTATAACTACGTCAGCAAAACTGGTGGAAGAAAAGGCAGCCAGCCTATCAATATATGTTCCTTGCAGAGTATTCATAAACATGTCGGCCATTTCTATTTCCGACATGGGTGGTTGGACAGCAGCAGCAAGCTGTCTCCACCTCTGGGCATATTCTCTGAAGCTTTCTCTGGAGGATTGAGACATTCCCATTAGGAGGGTCCTGTTAGGAGCCATGTCTAGGTTATATTGATACTGTCTGATGAAGGCCTCAGCTAGGTCCTTCCAGCATCTGATAGTAGCTCTGGTCAGGTGTGAATACCATTCTCTTGAAGCCCCAGTCAAACTGTCTTAAAAATAGAACATCCACAGCTTTTCATCCATGGTATATGCTTTAAGTCTTCCCAGAAAAGACTGCAGGTGAGTTCGTGGACAGGAGGTTCCATTGTATTTCTCGAAGCACAGGGGTTTAAAGTTGTGGGGAATTCTTACCCCATCCACTAAACCCATATCCATTACATCAAAGCCCAATGAGTTTTGAGACTCCAAAGATCTCAACTTCTCAGCAATTTCATCAAACCTTCTATCATAGACTTCATCCCCAACTCCCATGACAGTAAATTGCTCTTCCTGGGGGTCTTCTTGTAAGATTCTCCCCCCAGTAGTATTTCCTTGCAAATTACCCGGGATGTTGGCTTCCGGATCTAGATGTGGTCCAAATGCAGGTGGATTAACATGAGGCTGACCTCTCTCATTATTACTTGTTCCTCTAGTCCCAGGATGAGGTTCCTCGGGGCTTTGTCTTTCTACCAATGCCCTTAGCCTTTCTTGGCTCTGGGCCAAGCCAGTCATCACAGTCATGAATTGGGCCATTTGGTTTCTCATCTCCACTCTTTCATTAGCCATCTGGGTTCTGACCTCAGTCAGGTCTTGCTGTACCTGCTCCATTAGGATACCCGGAAGGTTGTTGCGAGTAGGATACCGGTGTGCACGGTTGACAGGGAACACTCTTCTGCGAGCAATATTTCCTGAACCACAACAGAGTTAGAAACAGACAAAATAATATCAAAACCTACAAAACAAAACAAAAGTTAGTATGCAATGCAGTATGCTTATTTGTTTTCCAAGGTATCCGTCTTGGTTCTTGGTTTTGACCTTTCCAGACCTCGAGGAAGATGCTTTGATGTTGTTTGAGAAAAAGAAACCCCACAAATGAAAACAAACTAAAATATATTACAAATGATGAATAATACATAGTCTGTTTTTACAACATATGCCCCTGAAGGGTCAAAATACAACACAAAATAAAAGTACATCAAATGGAAATAACAACAATCAAAAAGTCAGACATCTAGTCCAAACTCATCCTCCTTAACCTCCTTCAGAAGTGCTTCAGTCACTGGACCAGCTGGGTGCTCTGTAATGGTCCTGATGAGGAGGTTTCTGGTGGCAATGGCAGTGGTCAGCTTTTTGTGCCTGTCTTGGTCCTTTGACCTCTTCAAACCAGCCCTAATCTTCAACTCTGAAATCTCCTTCTGGGCTGCCAGCAAAGCTTCCTGTTGCTTCTTTTCATTGGCCTCTAACTGCTCAATCCTGGCTTGAGTTCTCTTATCTTCTTGTGTCCGGGCATCAGTGATCCTGACCCACCTAGCCTGACTTTCTTGCAGATAGAGCTCAGTCCTAGCCTTCTGAAGCTTGGCCTCCTTACAGGCATTCTTCAATATTTGCTCCCCAGCTCTTGCTTTCTTGATGTAGTCCTCTGTTTTCTCAATCTTGGCCAGATGCTCCACCATAAGCTTCTCCATCCTTTCAATGTCCAGACGACCATCACTCCTTTCCCAAAGAGTCTTCTTCAGAGCTTGAGACAGATTCTCATTCCTCTCTTTCAGCTTCTCAAATTCTTCCAGGCTGACAGTGGTTGTTGGCTGTACTGTGGATGGTCCAGGTATATCCTCAATGGTGAAGGGCATTCCAGTAATCTGAGCTCTAGCATGAGACCAATCATAGTATTGAGTTGAAGCAACATTATTACACCTTCCAAGAATAGCCATCCCTTTTGTCTGGATGTTGTCCCAAGCCCAAGATGCTTGTCTGACAGCAACTAGATTAGGCTTTATTTCACAATACAAGGTCTCAGCTAAATCTTGCATCCTAGGAGGGTGGACCAAAGCATAGCCCAGTTGTATCTTAAACAGCAAAGGATTGTAGTTGATGCAACCATTCACTCCTATTAGAGGTACATTTGGGTACTGCCCACAGCTAGTGATTATGTCCCTGCCTTTGGTGCTCTGGGTACACCATCTGATGTCATCTGAAGTCAAAGCAATAAGTCTCTTAGCCCAATTCTTCTGTTGGTGGGGATTCAGGAAGGCATCTGTCTTAGGTAGGTGTTTGAGCAGCCAAGTGTGGAACAAAGGAGCACAGCATCTCACCAACTTCCCTCTTTGTTTCTCATTCCTCTGATGAATGGAGTAATAGAAGTCTCCCAGCAATGTGGGTACTGGGTTCCTCAGAAGGAAAAGGTGAATGGCATTCTTGCTGATAAACTTGGGCTCATCTGCAAATAGTATGACCCCATATATACTGAGGGCTAACAATGCACAAACTGCCCTCCATTCTCCCAAGGAGGCCTTCAGGATGGCCTGAGAAATCAAGAAGTCTAAGTGCAAACCAGGGATCCCAGCCTTTGTTGTCATATTTTGCTCAATCAAAGTAGTCTCCAGGTGCAGTGCTTTTGCCACTTCTCCATTGCTGGGAGAAGTCATCTCTGGGTTGAAGGGGACTCCTCCCCTGACAGGTACTCCAATCAATGATGAAAACTCCTTCGACAGAGGTCCTAGCTGAAAGTCTGGGAAAGTGAAGCATCTCAAAGGAGGGTCATAAAACTGTAGGCATGTATGGATCATGCTCCTCTGAGAAGGGTCCAGGTCCATAAACCATATCAAGGATACCTCCATAATGCTCTCTGAATAATGGGATGTGGTCAGGGGTGATAAGTGACTGGACCTGCCTGATACCAGTCAACACAGGCTCAAAGAAATGGTATGAAATGTTGCTCTTCCTGGGTGTAGCCATGACTACTGATGAAGAGCTGAAGACAAGTGCTGATGAAGATCAAGACTGGTACTGGAGATGAGCCACTGATAGGCTAGTGCTGGTGATGAAGGCAGCTGAAGCAGGCAACTGATGAAGATAGCTGGAGCAGATAACTGATGAAACAGAGGTCTATGCAGATGAAGGGGTCAAAACCAAGCCAGATATAATGTAGATACCCTGAAAAACAAATAAACAAATGTTAAATGATGCAAATGATGCTGTATGCAAATGATATGCAAGGGTTTGTGATCAAGCTGGATCTGATTATCTGTCTTGATATAAAGTCCATGTATGTTCAAAGAAAGTCCAGATGAAGGTTCAGAAATCCAGTAACCAGGGTGGGGGACTCAAATAAAGAGTCACATATCCAGGGTTAAATCGCAAGAACTGTCCAAGGTGAGGTACTCTTAATTAAAACAAGTAACAGGGTATTATGTGGCCAATGGTACCTGCAAACCTGTAAACAACCCAACCCCCTCACAGGTGATGTTCTAAAACAAAGATCCTCAGACTTGGATCAGTTATGAGAAGTGTAAACACTTCTAACCCGGAGGTACAGTGTTTACAATAACCATAAAAGATCCTCCTCTAATTCACCTCAGTTTCTGAAGGTCATAATAAAGGTCATCCAGACTTAGCAGGCTTCCCAGATAGCCCTAGCACTACAGGAAATCTGTAGCACAAAGTTCTCAAGAAGAAACCCACCTCTGAACCGTGTTTCATATTCCCGCACCAGACCGAAATGGAATGGGAAAGAACATGAACCACTCTAGCCTAGGTGTCACTCAGGTCCCAGGTATAGGACCTTAAACTCTCAATAGAACCCCACCCATCAAAACAACAAACCAGATCCAGCAAGATGACAGTATGACAATATGATGTATAAAATTGTAAGGAAAGCAGTAAACAAGACTGTACATAAAGAAAAAATAAATACATAACACATATAGCACATAACACACCAGTAAACACAAATCAGACAAGCGCTAGGAGGAACCCACAAAAAGAACCAGAAGCCCTGGTTACAGTATAAGGGTCCCCAGCAGAGTCGCCAAGTTGTCGCTCCCACCAGATGACACCAGGTCAAATGGGGTATAGACACAAACGGTCGGCGAAGGGTGAGAGAACACACAAGGGTGAACTCAGAAGAAAAGAGTCGCCAGCTAGGCATTTTTATCCCGGAGGAAAGGTAATGCTGCATAGACCTAGAAAGATATGGATAAGACGGTTGCGAACCAGAAAGACTGAGATAGGGGGTTGGTTACAACTTGGGAAGGTATTAGCACCCAGATTGTCCTCCGTACTCGACGGGATCCACACTTAAAAGATTTTTGTTTTAAAGGGGTAGTGTCAGTGCAACTTGTGTATCAAAGCTGGAAAGAAATGCAAGTGTCAGTGTAAAAGAAATGTGAAGTGTATAAAAAGAAGTGTCAGTGTAAGAACAAGAAGTATGAAGCTCAAGACTATGAGGCTTAAAGAATGATGCTGGAAGGAAGGGGAATATGCAGAAACTTTTGTTCGATAACTGTTAAGTTATGCCTACGTATCCTCTCGTGCAATGAGGAAGTCAGAACACCGTAGTTCGACTCAAAGAGACTGAAAGGTAAATTGACTTATGAACTGCTTACTTGTCTATGCTCAAGTGTATAACCTGTTTGGCTCAGGTGCTAACTGTCTTGCATTAGACGGAAGAAGCGAGTTCTCGTTTATGAGTGAATGAGATGAGAAAAGAATCCCGGAGGAGACGATTATTGTTTGTTCTTGAGTTTTCAATCTTTTATTGCTTTTGAAAGTTTGTCATAGGAAAATGAGCTTAAGCCTAAACCAAAGTGTTAGTAAACTCATCACATCCTCCCTCTGATTAGGGGTAATGAGGGTACCTTAAGTATGAGGTAAGCACCTCACACTTAATCACCATGGTGTAGGATTAAGATCATTAACCTACTTGTGATTATTTAGATGTTTTTGGTATTTTTGTTTAGTGTTAAGTAATGAGTTTAAGCCATAATCAAGGATTTAATGGACCCATTACACCATCCTAATAGAAGGATAATAGATGAGAACATTTAAGATGAGGAAGACTCCTCAACTTAATCCATGATTAGGGATTAACCTCATGACAAAACAAAGCCTTTATTAAAGTGGATTTTAATGATAAGATTAAGAGATGAGTTTTATGATTTGTAAGACAACTTGAGGGGGACTTGTCCATTAACACTAGGGTTAGTCCTTCTTAACCAATTAAGGAAGAATTAGAACCCTAATGCAAGGCCCAAGCTACAAGCTTGATGTTTTGATGATTATTAAGTGAATTGATTAAAGGATTTAAACACATTAAGGGTTTAACACTTAGGATTAAAGTTATACACTCCATCCTAATAGAAGGATGCAGGCATAAGCTTAATCACAAAGCCTTAAAACCTTTAGGGTTTAGTCCTTGATTATGAGATGAGAAGAGAAGACTCAAAGATGAAACAAAGGGAAAACTAAATGGGGGACTAGTCAAACCCTAATTGTTATCATGCTTGGTTGTTCCTAGGGTTAATGAGGCTTGCAAGAAGATCTTCAGGAGAAAAGCCACCAGGAAAAGAAGCAGATGAAAGGAGAAAGAAACAGAGAGAAACAAGACAACTTGCTTCACTTAAGAAGACAAGTTGCTTGAAGGAAGAAAGTGGGAGAGAACATGAATGAGCAAGCTCACTCTAATACAAAGATAAAATGCAGCAATGATACATAAGAGGGATGAGAAGAGATTGTGAGAAGTGAAGGCAAATTCACTTCTCAAAACAACTTACCACCTAAAAAGTTAGCAAGAAATGAAATGCAATGCAAATGAGATGAAATGTCATGATGCAAACCAAAGTCAGAAGCATAAACATGATTTCAATGATGCTGAGAGATGATGCAAACACATGTCAAGAGTTGTGGATGATCATGCAAGGATGTGGATGCAAATGAAGCATACTTTGAACCATGGAAGTTCATGAAAGTTTATGAAATGCAATGGGCATACAACATGGCAAATGAAAGATGCAATGATCAAACATGATTCTAATATGTCCTAAGATGTATTATGAATCATGTGAATGCACAAAATGTCATGGCAAGTTCATGTATGCAAACAAATGAGAGATGGATGCAAAGGAAGGCACAAATTAGGGTTTTCATACAACATGCAATGCAAAAATTCAAAACCAGAAGCAAATGACATGAAAAAAAATTGAAAATGGGATCTAAGGAACCCTAACCCTACACAAGTTCACTGCCCAAAGGAGGGTACTTAACTCTTAACCTAGTGCAAGTTATGAATTTCTCAAGCCAATTAGGGTTTCAAGGTATCTCACAAAGAAAAATGCAAAACAAATTGAAAATGAAATATGAATTCAAACCAAATTTATCCTATAAACTACATGCCATGATGGATGCAATGCAAGAAGAATCATTTATCAAACTCTCAATGGTTAGGCAGAATGGATTTTTCAAAGTTTGAACAAAAATATTGCTTTTAAAAGAATTTAATTCCAATGCAAATTGTCAAAATGCATCAAGAACCAAAAAGAAATTTGTTTTGAGGGTTTGATAATGTTTCTAAATGTTTTAAAATGCAATGAGATTTTTTGGTGATTTTTAAATACCTAAATTCATTTTTAATTAATTAATTAATTTTCATTAACTAATTAAAAATAAACATTTAAATGATTTTAAAATAATTTTTAATGCAAAAAATAAAAATAAAAATATTTTTGGGTTCTGAAAATTAATGAAATGCTTGACAAAAATTTTCAGAATTTTTAAATGTTTTTTACTATTTTAAATAATTCGTAAAAGTTTAATACAAAATAAATGAATAAAAAATGAACTTATGAGAAGTATGCAAGATCCATGGCTGAGATTTAAATGGTTTTGGAGGGAGTTGACTGGCGCCAGATCCATTGGCCCAGATTCAAACTGGCTGAAATTAAAATTAAACCTAATTAATTATGTTAATGACGTGGATTAGGGCTTAATGGGGTGATCTGAGCCACACAAACGCTCGGGAGTCAACACTGGTCAACAAAATCCATGGTCCACATTCAAACTGAGCTCTAATCATCATTAATGCGCTAATGACTTTCAGGTGGCCGGAAATGACCTCCGGTCATCTTCTCCGGCCACACCTACCCTGAGATTTTGCTATCTCTCTCCCTAAGCTTCTAAAGCCTAATTTTTCTGCCCAGAAATGATCCCCATACACCATACATTAAGAATCAACAAACAAACAACATTTAAAACACATCAAAAGTGAGAATCAAATCAAAACAGTTCTAGGTCAAAAAATTTCAGAACATGAATACATACTCATTTCTCAACCATTTTCAAAACAAAACACATCAGCATGATCAGTGAAGCATAAAGAATCATTTAGTAAGTTAAAAACAAGTTTCTGGAAAAAAAGTTCTTGAGCTCACCTGAACTGGAGCTTTGATCTTTGGAACTTTCTGGCTGCCTCTTTGATCCAAAACGCCTCTAATGAACCTCCTGAGAAGCTTGCAATGCTTGTTTGGAATTTCTTATGGCTGGTTTAAGAGTTTGATGAAGTTCTGTTCAGGAGGGGTGAAAAATCGTGTTTCTGCTTGGGGTGGTTTCAGGGTCAAATGAGGATTGGGAAATGATCAGAGGGCCATGGTGAATGGTTTTGTGAAGTTTGTTTTGATGTTTGAGACTTGAGTGCTGAGATTCGAATGAAAATGCATAAGAGGTGAGTTTTGAGGATGCTGACTTGTGGGAGAGATTAGGCTGTGTTGTGTTATGTGTTGAGTCCCATTTTGTCCATGTATCAAGTTTGGATAGGTCAGAGAGTTGTTGCTGGCCTAGCTTGATTGGTATGGGCCATTTTGCCAAAAGTCAACTTTTGTGTAAGAAGAGGTATGGGCTGGTTCAGTCAAGGTACAAGGGCATGGCTTGGATCAGCATGCTTCAAGGAGAACCATGGAAATGAATTTGAGGTAATGCAGCAAGTGGATTAGGGTTTATGTGAGGTTTTGCAATTTTCACAATGTTTGGCCCTTTTGAAGTTTCTTAAAGATCAAGGCATGAAAATGAACAATTCTTTGGTGCATTCTGATTTTTAGGTCATGGTTTATGTTTGTGTAATGCATAGAAGTCCATTTGAAGTCACATTTTTCCTTGGCATGAGGTTTTGCAACTTTGCCTCTTTGGTGTAAAACATGAAATTATGTGATTTTTGCCAGCTTTGACAAGCCATAACTTTTGATCCAAAATGAATTAGAATGAGTTCTTGTACTTTTTGAAAATGGGAGGATCCATTCTACAACTTTCATGACCAAAGTTTTCTCATTTGGAGCATTTTTGAATCAAATAGAGAAGGTTGAAAAACTTTCCCAAAATGGAAAGTTTTCAATACAAGTCACTTTCCCAAAAAGGCAACTTTGCAAATGACTTGAAATTTTCCAATTTTGTGAACTTATAACATCTTCTATGATCAAATAAAGATCATACACATTCAAAATGATGGAGAACACCCTTTGGTTGGGTCACTGGGGGCCTCAGATGCCCTGATTTTGCACTGACTTGCTCATGAAGTCATCTTGTGATCAGATGCCTTCCCCATTGAATTTCTCCATGAAAACTGATATGCATGATCCTCATATCATATAGATACCAATAGAAACAAGAATGACCAAAAAATTTGGAGTTATGGCCTTTGAAACCAAAACCCTAATTCTAGGTCATCTGTACAGTTAAACCTGGCTCTACTTCCATGCCTTTCTCAGTTCTTGTGATTCTTTGACTTCTTTGATCTTGAGAGGATATAATATGATGCTTGAACACACATGGACCCCTTTGAAGTGATTGATGACCTTTGGAGTGGCTCAAATGGCTCAGGGATGGCTCAGATCACAAACCCTAGATGCAGATGACTTAGAACCAATGCAGTGAAGCAAAAATGCAATATGAGATGCTATGATTGGACTTATGCATATGAAAAGATCACAAACCATGGTGAAATGGGTGAGGTCAAATTTGGGGTGTTTACAAGAGCCTATAGAGTATTTAACTCTAGAACCAAGGTTATCATGGAATCCATAAATGTGATAATTGATGATGCCCCTGTAGATGTTGCAGATGATGTTGGAACATCTGCTGACAGTCAGACTGAAGCTGAAATAAAGAGTGATCATCCTGACTTCATTCAAACTGAGGCAAGGACAGAAAAATCCAGCAAACCTCCCTCCATCAGAATCCAGAAGGATCATCCCAAAGATTTGATAATTGGGGATCCCAACAGAGGTGTGAGCACTAGATCAAGAGAGGTGATTTCAGGTTCATGCTTTGTTTCAAAAATAGAACCTAAAAACATCAAGGAAGCTCTAAATGATGAATACTGGATTTTTGCTATGCAAGAAGAATTAGGTCAGTTCACAAGGAATGAAGTGTGGGATCTTGTTCCTATACCTGATGACATAAATGTGATTGGCACAAAATGGGTGTATAAGAACAAGTCAAATGAGCAGGGAGTTGTAACAAAGAACAAGGCTAGACTTGTAGCTCAAGGATACACACAAATTGAAGGAGTAGACTTTGATGAAACCTTTGCACCAGTAGCAAGGCTTGAATCAATCAGACTAATTTTA
Organism: Lathyrus aphaca; assembly: GCA_963966055.1. Classification (NCBI taxonomy): domain Eukaryota; kingdom Viridiplantae; phylum Streptophyta; class Magnoliopsida; order Fabales; family Fabaceae; genus Lathyrus; species Lathyrus aphaca. The sequence goes on from OZ014519.1 coordinate 7,202,073, forward strand.
GGAATTTCTTGTATCTTGAAGTTCAAGCTATTTCAAATGGATGTGAAAAAGGCCTTTCTAAATGGATATCTTAATGAGGAGGTATATGTGGAGCAGCCTAAGGGATTTGTTGATCCAAGCTGTCCAAATCATGTATACAAACTAAGGAAGGCTCTCTATGGTCTGAAGCAAGCACCAAGAGCATGGTATGAAAGGCTGACTACTTTTCTCATCAAGCAAGGGTACAGGAAAGGTGGAATAGACAAAACCTTGTTTGTGAAGGATGAAGAAGGAAATGTCATGATTGCTCAAATATATGTAGATGACATTGTCTTTGGTGCGATGTCAGACAGGATGGTTAAACATTTTGTCACTCAAATGGAATCTGAATTTGAGATGAGCCTAGTAGGAGAACTAACCTACTTTCTTGGACTGCAAATAAAGCAAATGGAGGACTCCATGTTTATTTCCCAAAGCAAGTATGCTAAGAACATTGTCAAGAAATTTGGGATGGACAATGCTACTCACAAAAGAACTCCTGTCCCCACTCATTTAAAGCTGACAAAGGATGACAAGGGTGAGAATGTAGACCAAAGCCTATACAGAAGTATGATTGGAAGCTTATTATATCTGACTGCTAGCAGACCAGACATAGCCTTTGCAGTAGGTGTATGTGCAAGATATCAAGCTGAGCCAAAAGTAAGTCATCTAAACCAGGTTAAGAGAATTCTGAAATATGTCAATGGTACTTGTGACTATGGCATAATGTACTCCCATGGATGTGAACCAATTCTCACTGGCTTTTGTGATGCTGATTGGGCTGGAAGTGCTGATATAGAAAGAGCACATCAGGAGGATGTTTCTTGCTAGGAAACAATTTGATTTCTTGGTTCAGTAAGAAACAAAATTGTGTATCCTTATCCACTGCTGAAGCTGAGTATATTGCAGCTGGTAGCAGTTGTTCACAGTTGGTTTGGATGAAGCAAATGCTCACAGAATACAATGTCCCACAGGATGTCATGACATTGTACTGTGACAACTTAAGTGCTATTAACATATCAAAGAATCCTATCCAACACAGCAGGACCAAGCACATTGATATCAGGCATCATTTCATCAGAGATCTTGTGGAAGAGAAAGTGATCTCATTAGAACATGTAGCCACAGATCTGCAATTGGCTGATATATTTACTAAAGCTTTGGATGCTACCCAATTTGAAAACCTAAGGGGTAAATTGGGAATCTGCTTATGTGAAATATAGCAGTTATGGAGAATTGCCAACATGTCCTATGACATCGTGTGGCATGATCACCAGATGGCAACACCAGTCTGGTCAAAAACTCTGTGTATTCCACTCTTTAAAATTCTCCAAGTAACGGCTTTTATAAGGACTCCAGCTTGCTCTCAGCTATTCATCTCCTCATCATCTTCTCAAAACAAATTGCATACTATAGCTGATTTTCAGAGCTCATCAAATTCAATCAAACCTAAACTCTTCTTCCACCACATTCGAAAATGTCTCAACATCAAAACCCTAACCTCACTGATGAAAACCTTAACCAAGAAGATGTGGTGCATGCAACACCAATCTCTATGGTACCTATGGATTCAAATCCCATAGAAGAAATCAGACGAAGTGTTCCTCTTGCTCAAAAGCCTATAACTCCTAATGTGAGAAGAGCAAAGGAACCTGTGTTCAGCAAAAGCAAAGGGGTTCCTTCATCCTCAAACACCACCCCAAAGCTTCTGACTATGTGGATGCCACCATCAAGCATCTTGTTAATAAGATTTTGTCTGAACAAAGAGTTGAGTGGTATATTTGTTCCTCTGAACACCATGCCAGCTCCACAAGAAGAACAGAGCAATCAGGCTGAAGAGGACACTCCTGCTCAACAGGATGTCCCAATAGATGTTGAAACATCTGAGGACCAGCACAAGGCCTCAACTGATGATGATGATGATGAAGCCTCTGATGATCAAGCTTTTGTTGATCCACCTGCTGAAGAGGAGACTACCCAACCTCCTCCTGTTGTAGACATAGATAATGACTCTGACACAGAGATCATTGCTTTTGTGGACCCTAGCATAGCCAAAAGGCTTAGGGATAGGAAGGAAAAGAAGACTGCAGGACATGCAACTCCTGAAAAGAAACAGCCTACACCAAAGAAGGACAAAGCTAAAGTTGCCTTTGGTCCTACCAAACAATGGAGCAAAGTCAGTACACAAAAGAGGAAAGCTGTTACTCCACCAGATTCAGATGTTGAAGAGGATGTCCCAACATCCCCACCAAAGAAGAAACCAGCACCTTCAAGGTCTTCCTCTGCTGTTCCAGAAGCTCCTCTGGACAGTATCATTCCATCATGTGTCAAGTGTGAGCAGATGGAAATTTGTATACCAAAGAAGGGTAGCACTTGAAAGAGAGCTGGGAAGCAATGCACTTGAGTGCACTGAGGTAATTGACCTAATTTCTTCTGCTGGCTTATTCAAAACAGTGTCAAACTTTTCACCTTGCTATGAGCTGCTAGTCAAGGAATTTATTGTCAACCTTCAAGAGGACTGTGCTGATGGTAAGTCAAATGAATTCAGAAAGGTGTATGTAAGAGGGAGATGTGTGGAATTCTCTCCTAGGGTTATCAATCAATACCTAGGGAGAGAATTCGATGGACCTAATGAGCTAGGGAAAACTGATAATCAAATTTGCAAGGTCATCACTGCTAATCAGGTAAAGACTTGGCCAGTCAAGGGAAAACTTTCTGTTAGCCTGCTAACAAGGAAGTATGCAATGGTGCATAGGATTGGTACTGTAAACTGGGTCCCTACCAACCATACCTCTTCAATAGCAACTGGATTGGGCAGATTCATATATGATGTGGGCACCCAAACAAAGCTGGACTTTGGGGCTTACATTTTTGATCAAACATTGAAGCATGTTGGGACATCTGCAACAAAGCTGCCTATTGCCTTTTCATCTCTGCTGTGTGGAATCATCCTTAGCCAGTATCCAGGTATCCTCACTGAGAAGGACACAATCTGCAAAAAAGAAAGTCCTCTGGCCTTCCACTACAAGTTGTTCTTAAGTCATCATGCTGCTGATGTTGAAGCTCCCACTGGGACATCTGCTGGACCTTCAAAAGTAAAGTCTCTTATATACAAAGCTGCCTTGATTGCTGAACTGAAGAACACCTGCAAAGAGCTGGATGCCAGGAAGCAAAAGCTTGAGGAGATTATTTAAAGGCTGGAAATAGAAGAAAATGCTCAGAAGGCTGCTGATTCTGATGATGAAACTGAAGAAGAGGAAGATACTGAATATGAAGATTCTGAGTGAAAAATGTATGTGAGGAATGTGTACTGTCTGCTTTAGCAATGTATTTTGAGTTTGTAGTTTTGTCCCCAATTTATGTCTAACAAGGGGGAGAAGAGAACTGAACAACAACAATGTCTGCTGCACTCTGATTAATGAATGAAAAATGTCTTTTGTCTGTTAAATGTCTGCTTCTGAACTAAGTGGTTTTTAATGAAAAATTTCTGTTGAAACAAGTCAGAACAGATACAGGTTTTAGGGGGAGTAAACTCACACATGATTCAACAGAAAAGAACTATTGTACTCTGATAAAAGAAACTCTGATGCACTCTGATAAACCAGAAGATTGTGTTAGCCAAAAATTAGCCAAAGGGGGAGTTTGTAGATGTTTAGAATTGGCAGAATTTTTGACCAACAAGATGTGTTGAACTTAGTTCAGGATGTCACATCAGATGTTGCGACAATATCAAACAGAGTATAAGTTAATGAACTTAATTCAGGATGTCACACCAGATGTTGTGACATTGTATCAGTGAATGAAGTAAGTTCAGTTTTCAGGATGTCACACCAGATGTTGTGACATCTCAAACCTGCTACCAGAATTAAATAATGCTTAACAGAACTGAGTAAATTCAGGAAATTTATCTGGAATGAATTGTGAATGGACAAAACAGTAGAAGGCGCATCTGTAGGGAGATTGGTTATATGATTTCAGTATAACAGAAGAACTGACTCACCTAGAATCAAGGAAGTAACAAACCCTAATTCAAGGTGATGACAGCATGCATATCAGGATTGGATAACCTACAGAAAGCCCAAAATTCAAGCACCTATTTAAGCAACAGAAACTCTCAGAATAGAGCACGAAATTAAGAAGACTAAATAGGGTGTTTGTGTTTTAATAGCAGGTTGTATATGTGTATCACTTTATGAGCTTTTAAGCAAAAGTGTATTGTGTCTTGATTGAAACTGTGAAGTAAGATCAAGTTGTTTTGTTTGAAGTATGACTTCAATTTTATTAAACTTGTAAACATATCACTGTGTGATTGAGGGGGAGTGAGTTGGTACTCATATCTAAGTTGTGTCTTAGGTAGAAATTGCCTTGGGTAGATATTAAGTGAAAGATTAAACTGAGTGGTTTAAGTCTAGAATTAATATTACTTATATTGGATTTCCTTCCTGGCTTGGTAGCCCCCAGATGTAAGTGTGGTTATACACTGAACTGGGTTAACAATTTCCTGTGTTGTTTAATTTTCCTACACTTTAAGTTTTGTTCAAGTCTTCAAGTGTTTAAACATCTCATTCGACATCACGTACCTGATCCCAGAATTTCAAAGAGCTCACAAGATATAAGAGAGAAGGGTAATGATAATTGTAATGCCCTGATTATTTATTTAATTATTTAATTGGAATTGTTTTGTTTTGTGTGTGATGTAAAGTTGATGGAGTTTGGAAGAAAGTATAATATTAGTTAATATGATATGAATTTAAATGAATTATATTATATTAAATAATTAAAATATTAGAATATAAAGAGAAAAGGGTAGGATGATAATTTGGTGAAGGATAGTGAGGGCATGATAGAAAATCCTTAGTTGGGGTCTAAGGGTTATGTTTGGAAATTAGGAAAAAGGAAACCAGTCGTGAAAAACTGATCGTGAAGAGGAAACGGGAACACAGAAGAAGGAAGGAGAAAATGCAAAGCTTGAAGAAGAAATTCAGGCTAGGAGAAGGAATCATTCATAAAACTAAGGTAAGGGTAGGATTTCTTCATCTCATAAGGGTTGGATAATAGGAATATTAGGCATAATGTTATTGAGTAAAGGATATGAGGTTGGGTGATTTTGGATGAAAAAGTATGTTAGGTTGTTAGAAATTGTTGATTTTGTAGTAATTGTATGAGTTAGGTGTTTGATTGTGAAAATTCTATGTTTTCTGGCTGTAAAAACTGGTTTTGAGTGTAAATATCGTAGCAGGGTAATGGTTGTGTCACAGAAGGAAAACACCAGAAATTGCAGTCCTCACTAGCGAGCAAGTGGAAACTTTGGACCTTCCTTTACAAAGAGTTGCTCACTTAGCAAGCAAGCCCTTCGCTTAGCGAGACCTGGAGTGAAAAACAAAATGTTTTAATTCAGAAAAATTCTCTAAAATTCTTTAACTAATATATTAAGGTATGGGTATCGATGTAGTGTTGTTAGAGGTAGGTAGAGATGAGTTATGAGCTTAATTAGATGAATAATGAACATAACTTGAAATGAACATGAATTGATATGTACATTTGTTGTTGTTGCTATGTAAGGTTATTGTAGTTGATGTTACATGACATTTATGTTGATATACATTGATGTAACTGTTGATGTGTGTTGTGTTATTGTTATATGCTCTTGTGGATATTGATATATGTTGTTGCATTCGAAGATGCATGTTGTGGATGTTGTTCGGTGTTGTAATAAGTTATTGTGGTATGTTAGTTGTTGATGTTAATTGCATAAAATAGTTGTTGTAGACATGCATAATTGTCATTGATAGTGCATGGCATATGCATGGTTGGGAATGGCGTACCAAGGTAGGGTATGTACATTCGAATCCCAAAGGGGATCAGTGTGATTTTGTTGCGATCATAAAATAGGGATCGTACATGACCATGAAACAGGGGTCGAGGGTTTGATCACGAAATAAGGATCATACTGGACCATGAAATAGGGGTCGAGAGGTCCAACGAGAACTGGATCTTGAAACAGAGATCAATATATGGTACCGCATGCATAGAGTCTGTAGAGTCTCATTGCACAAGTTGTTGTTGGTGTGCATAATATTGTTATGTGTTTTGGTGTATTTTTTAAATTGTTGTTGATGAGAAGTGGTGAACTACTTAATGATACTTGCGTTTGTTCTTATTATTTTTCCCTTTTGTTGGTGTAAGTATCTCACCCCTTCTGTTTGAATGTTATCCTTATGTTGGTAACGTGCAGGTGATCAGGATTAATAGAGTTAGTGGTCGGTGAAGTCGGTGTACTTCACAGTTAGAAGTGTCGGCTCTGATACGTGCTTTGGGGTGTCGGGACGACAATTGTTTTATTTATTTTAGAAAGTTATGTTGCTTTTAAACATTACTTTGTGTTTCATTTGGAGATTTCCGCTACAAGTAAAAATATATATATTTTGTAAAATGTATCAAATTGAGCCGTGTGTTTGTAGTGAATGAGACACTCAAAATGATTGGTGTGTTTTAATTATTGTGATTTTTAATTGAAAATTCGTGGGAATATTTTGGGTGTTACAATAATGAAAATGATGATCTTCAAAGTGGTTGTGATAGTGATGACAGTTGTGGAGTTAAAAGGAAGAAGTACCCACTTTTCAAAGAAAGGAAAAATATGTCCAATTACAAATGGGAGCTTGGTATGTATTTTACCTCCAAAAGTGACATTAAGGATACAGTTGCCTCATATGCTGTCCAAAATGGTAGAGATCTGAAGTTAAAAAAATGACAAAAAAGGGTGAGAGTGAGATGCAAGAAGGGCTGTGACTGGGAGCTCTATTGTGATAAGTTACCAGATGAGGATTCTTGGCAGGTAAGAAAAGTGATTGACAAGCACAATTGTAGTAGGGAGTACAATGTGAAGATGCTGATTACAAGGTGGTTGAGCAAGAGGATTCAAAATGCATTGAAAAACAATCCCAGGTTGAAGGTTAAGGATATAAAAGAAAAGGCTTTAAGAAAGTGGAATGTAAGGGTAAACAAAACTAAGGCCATAAGATCAAGAGTGGCTGCCAGGGATAGGGTTGATGGGTCTTTCATGGGGTAATGTGTTTTATGATGAAATATAGAAGCATATCTCCATATGATGAAGACACCCTCAAGATTTTGGAGTAGATCATACTTTAGGACAACCAATAAGTGTGATGTTGTGCTGAACAACATGTCTGGGTCCTTTAACAATGTCATCCTTAACTCCAGAGGAAAATCAATTGTTACAATGCTTGGGGAGATCAGAACATACATTATGGAGAGATGGAAAAAGAATATAATGAGGTTCCAAGATGTATCTTGTAATGAGATTTTGCCCAACATTAGAAAGAAACTTGAGATTACTAGCAATTTTTACAAACTTATGGCTTGTCAGGTATGCACACAGTTTTAGATCAATTGATAGTATTTGTAGTATGGTTGTTGATATCAATTGTTTTTGTTATTGTAGAATGTCAGATGAGCACATGTTTGAAGTAAGGCATTTGGAAAATCCAGCTGAAACATTCATTGTGAATTTGAAGGATTACCATTGCTCCTGCAGAAGATGGAATCTGACAGGATTTCCATGTGTCCATGCTATGTCATCCATGAAGAGTAAGAATTTTAAAGTGGATGATTTTATTCCAGATTACTACAAGATCTCTACATACAAAGAAGTATACAAGCATGTTCTTTACCCTGTGAATGGATCTAATTTATGGGTCAAGACTCCATATCCAGATGTTTTTCCACCTAAGTATAGGAAGATGCCTGGGAGACCAAAGAAAAGGAGAAATCTTGAGCAATGGGAGATTGATGGGAGTGACAAGAAAATGAGAAGAGAAAGTTTTATAGTTAAGTTCTCCAGGTGCAAGAAGGCATGATATAACAAATTAACCTGCAAGGTCATACATGCATTTACTGAAGCTTAATCATCTCAGGCCAATGCAAGTTAGGCCAATGTAAGTCAGGAAACACAAGGTTATGCTCCAACATCTCAAGTGGCAACAACTCAGAACTCAGGAACACATGCATACATGAATGCAACTCAGGTTTCTAAAGGAAAGGTTGTATCAGGATAATGCTCAAAAGATAAAGCAACTGAAAGGCCTAAAAAACTTGGTGTTAGAAGCCCCTTTGTAGCACCAGGACCAACAACCAGACTATCTGCTTCAAAGAATATGATTGGTCCTACAACCAAAAGGTCTACCCCAACCAAGAGGATCCCACCAAAGAAGACCATCTAGTTTTAATTAGGCTATGTTATGATTATATACTGTATTTGATATTTGGTATTTTGTAATGTATTTTGAAGTCATTGTGAACATGTCTATGTAACATGTCAGTGCATATTGGAATCTTTGTGGAAATATTCCTATGTCTTTAAACAATATGCAATTAATGTCAGTTTCTGTTATGTTGTATCAAGTTTGAGTTATCTGATATGTTGTATCAGTTTAGTTTGATTACTGTTATGTGAATTTCATATGTTACTAAAAAATACATAAAAACATATGTAAACTAAAACAATACAAGTCATTGCATTTAATTGATGATGAATTTCATTACAAGTCATAAACATATGTAATACAAAACAATACAAGTCATTACATTCATAAACTGTGTTACAATGACACATTACAGTAGACAACTAAAACATTCTAAACAAAAATAAACATAAAAATACAAGAAACATAATTTTCCACTTCCACATCTTGTTCAGCTGATGATGAATTTCAGTCAAATGTTTCCCTAGTTCTTCATTTCTAAGCCTCAAATTTTCAAATTCTTTTGACAAACTTTCCAACCTATTCAACAAAATTTAACTTGTTTCTTCTGGATATTCTTCATGGAACCAATTGAAATAACCACATCCTTTTTGCAAGGATCCCTGCAACACACAAATATTAATCATAAACTATTTTCCAGATTTTATCAAACTCATACAAAAATTAGGACTTACCTTATAATTGTGACAACCCTAGAATTTCTTTCCAAAATTCTTCTCAGTATTTTCCCTACAAAGCACAATCTCATCTCCACAATGACAAATTGGTACTAATTGCGAGCTACTGTGAACACATGATTGTCCATTTTCAGATTTTTACAATTTCAGACCCGGAACACCATGGCTGGCCTTCATCATTCGTAAGAATAAGAAGATGAGGAACAAACCAGATAGGGTGAAGCAAGAAGATGAAGAATACCAAACACATGAAAAAAGAAGATGAAGAAAAATATGTGAAATCTTAATGAAGATGAAGAACAACCCATAAATGTTACAAACATTGAGCGACTGTGTGATTACTTTAAAGAAGAATGTGAATCAATGCCACCCCACCTGCCATGTAGACAATTTTGACGACCGTTTGTGGTAAAATGATGGAAGTGACTAATTTGAAACTTGTAGAAATTTAAAGGACCAAATTGAAACGAAAAATTAATAAGGGACCAAAGTAAGTCTAGATATATACTTAAAAGACCAAAAAATGTATTTTTTCTAAAAAAAAACATTCACCGTAATTCGTCACGTAGATACTCTTATTTCTAAAGTTACTAAAGGATACCATTGTAAGATGCGGTTCAGTTATACTTATTTTATCATTAATATAATGTTTTTTTATGCATCCTACTAATATGAGGGAATTTTTTTAGTCATACTCCTCATTCTTATTTATTATTATATGTCTTGCTGGTGCTATCCAATCTTTTGTAAATATTGAGTGGTTAACTTGATTATAGAAAATATAGTTATGACAGATATTAGAAGGATTATTGACCCTTTCCTTCATGAGAAAACATGAAGAGAGCATATATTACATTTTGTGATGAGTTTTTATTTCTCCATATTTGTTTAAATATATTGACTTGTGACTGTAGCTTCACGACTAGACTTTTATTCATGGACTCATCTTTAATAGGAGAAATGATTGCTTTTAGGACTCATCTTTAAGATCAAATGTTATATCCTTAATGATTTTCAAATCATTCCAAATACACAATGCACTTAGAGATTAGCAAAATTGATAGTATCAAAAGCATATATACCTAACTAATCTAGTTCTAAGTCTCACACCATTATTGACCCTTTCTAAGTTATTAGTCAATAAATTGAAAGGAGTGATCGATAGCATCATTTCTAAGTCTCAAACCGCGTTTATTGAAGGGAGAAACTTGTTGGATGGCGTTTTGTTGTTGAATGAAATGGTAGATTATGCTAAGAGAGACAAGTATAAAAGCATGTTTCTTAAGGTAGATTTTGCTAAGGCTTATGATTGTGTGGAATGGGAGTATCTCCGCAAGATAATGATTACCATGGGTTTTGGCGATAGGTGGTTACGGTGGATGGATGGTAGGGTTATGAATAATTAAATGTCTATTTTGGTTAATGCTAGTCCTACTAAAGATTTCCAAGTGTCAAGAGATCTTAGACAAGGTGATCCCTTTCTCTGTTTCTCTTTACAATAACGACAAAAGGATTGGCGGTGCTTATGAATAGAGTGGTTGCTATAGTGGCACTTTTAAAGGCTTTAACATGGGGAGTGTGAAGACTTTTAATCTTCTCCAATAAGCGGATGATACGGTTATTGTCGGGGAAGACTCTTGGAGTTACATTTGGACTATTAAAGTTATTCTTAAAGGTTTTCAACTTGTATCCGGTTTGGAAATCAATTTTGATAAGAGCTCTCTTTTTGGATTTGGTGTGGAGTAGAGCCCTTTCAAGTTTCTTGGTATTCTAATTAGGGGTAATGATAACACTAAAATTCACCGTATTTCTGACTTTGATTCCGCATGCATTCTTAGCTTTTATTATTATTTTGTTATGTTATTACTTTGTTTTTCTTTGTTTTCAGGATTTCTATGTAATCGGGGCCTAAATCAAGAAAAGGAGCGAAAAAGGAGTGGAAACGGACGAAAACCAAGAAATTCAGCGTTTTACACTTACGGCATCCACCATGGCGGGCGCCACGGGGTCTGCCATGACGTGGCCACGTCTCAAGACCACTCCACAACTGCCAAGACCCACGATCCCCACTCTCTCATCCCACATTAGTCTCATGGCGGGCGCCATGGCCTTGTGGCGGGCGCCACAAGACAAAAACTTTTCCCTCAACTTTTTAGTGGAGGGGGCATCCTAATCTTTTCCTGCTTTTTGTTTTCCTATAAATAGGGCCTTAGATTTTCGTTTTCAATCATCCAAACTTAGAATATCTTAGGCATATATCAGTTTTAAAGCAGTTATCATTCCACATCGGGGTGTTACTGCAATCGAGTGATCGAGTTTGTATACGTCTGTATGATCGAGCCGCCATTTTAATTCTAGTTCGTATTTTATTTTTCCGCATTGCTTTACTTTCATTTATTTTCCGCATTGCTTTACTTTTATTTATTTCCGCACTCGCTTTACTTTATTTATTTCTCGCACTCGCACTACTTTCGTTTATTTTCCGCACTCGCTTTAAATACCTTTATTTCTCGCACTCGCACTACTTTTATTTACTTTCTGCACTCGCACTACTTTTATTTACTTTCCGCACTCGCACTAAATTAGTTTTATGAAAAATTATAAAAATAACTTTTACTTTACCATGTCTAACTAAATGCATAAAGGTTAGAATGTAAGGATCGTAATTAAACCAGTAATCCGTACAATTGTTCGTGGAAACACTTAAGGACTATTTTATCTTTCAATTTAAGTAATTGTTTTTAACTATTTCAAAAAAAGCCAAAAGCGCTTTGTCTAGTTCATTAGGAGTTTTTAGATTAAAAAGAAAAGAGATTTTAAAACGATTTTCGGACGCGTTAAGAAGTTTAGGGTCTGGTTCGTGAGAACCTCTTTTTGCTAAGAAATCCAGGTTAAAATACTTTTCAACTTAGTTAAGATACTATATTTCTTAAAAATAGGTTTACTACTCTAGCGCAGTACGCACCTTTCTATCTGTGACAATAGGAGGGGTTGATTAGGGAGTACAACTCGGTTCTGAATACGCGAAAGCGACAGTTCCTGTTAAATTAGTTCTTTTCAAAGTGGAAAACATTGCCCATAAGTAGTTCTATTAACAAGTACCAGAATATCAATTGAGTACGTGAATTACATTCAAGCCTGTCTTTATTAATTGTTTAAAATTGCCGTTTTATTTACCATTGCACTCTCCTTAAAACCATTATATTTATTTGCCTTAGATACACACCATAACAACAGGTACGATAGATTGACACTTGGTCTCTGTGGATTCGACAATCTTTTATATTACTCTGACGTGTTCGTACACTTGCGAAAAACACGCATCAAGTTTTTGGCGCCGTTGCCGGGGACCAATTTCGTCAAATTTCATACCCTGTAGTTATACCGTTTAGACTAAGGTTGTTACCCACCGGTCAATGCGAAAGACTCGCAGTGCCGGAAGTTTAGTAGACCCTTTAGCTGAACCTGAACGTTACGCTCGCGCACATTTATTTTTCCATAGGAATAGGAGAGCTATGGCCGAAGATCAAAACCGAAGACCTCTTAAGAACTTCGCCCAACCATCAAACGAGGAACCTAGTTCTAGTATAGTAAACCCCGCTATCCCAGCCAATAATTTTGAACTTAAACCATCCCTGCTGTAATTAGTGCAACAGAGACAATTCGTAGGTCTTGCTACTGAGAACCCAAACCAACATTTAAAAAACTTTCTTTAGTTAGCAGACACCTTTAAAACCAATGGAGCTCCTCCTGAGGCGATACGCTTAAGATTATTTCCCTTTTCCCTCAGAGATAAAGCTCTATCATGGTTAGATTCCCTTCCACCCAATTCTATAACAACTTGGGAAGACCTTAGAAAAGTATTCCTTGCCAGATATTTTCCCCCAAAGTAAGACCGCTCTTCTTCGAAACCTAATAACCAGATTTACCCAACACCAAGGAGAGTCGTTGTTCGAAGCCTGGGATAGATATAAAGAGCTATTAAGAGCATGCCCACATCATGGCTTAGAGAATTGGCTAATCATTTAAACCTTCTATAATGGACTTCATTATAACACTAAGATGACCATCGACGCTTCCGCTGGTGGTGCACTGATGAACAAACCTTACCCTAAAGCTAGTGCCCTTATCGAAAATATGGCCCAAAACCATCAATCATGGGGAGTAGAACGAGCGACAGTGGAAAAGAAGGAAGCCCAAGGAGGAATACATGAGCTAAGCTCTATGGACATGATGCAAGATAAAATGGACGCATTGGCCCTTAGAGTCGAACATATGTGTACAACCCCGAATACTGTAGCCGCAGTTTCGCCGAATTGTGAGATATGTGGGACGCAAGGACACCAATCCGCTGAATGCAATCTGTTAAATGAGACCAACCCTGAGCAAGTGAACTACACCCAAGGGAACCCATTTTCAAACACATATAACCCTGGATGGAGGAATCACCCAAACGTCTCCTACAAATAATAACCCTATTCAAAATACCGCTCCTCCGAGACAACAAGGTTACCAAGCCCCAAGAACAAATCAACCTATGCAACCTGTACCACCAAGTCCGAGCCTTGAGAAAATTGTGGAAAATTTTATCACCGCTCAAACACAACAAAACAAAGAGTTCATGAACCAAAACGTCCATGTTAACGAACTAACTACCCAGTTAGGAACCAAGGTTGATCAAATTATAACTCATAATAAGATGCTTGAAACCCAGATCTCTCAGGTAGCTTTAAACCAAGCCCCTCAGACTACACCTGGAGGACAGTTCCCTGGACAACCTCAACAAAACCCAAAAGGGCAAGCAAATGCCATTACTCTACAAAGTGGAACCGCTTATAAGGAACCTTCTAATCCTAGATTAAGTGAGCCCGAAACTTCTGAGAGAAATGAAGAGAAGGAACCAGAGGAATCTGAAAACCCGGAAAGTCAAGAAAAAGGAGAAGAACCTAAAAATAAAACCTATGTACCACCACCACCATACAAACCACCTATACCATAGATTAAAGAAAACCCAAATCGATAATCAGTATCAGAAATTCGTTAAGGTTATAGAAAAACTTCACGTAGAAATCCCCTTTACAGAAGCCATCACCCAAATACCTTCTTACGCTAAGTTTCTCAAAGACATACTTACAAATAAACATAGACTTGAAGGTCCGAAACCCGTGGAATGTAATTCTATTTCCGAATATAGATTAGCAAAGAAAGATATAGATCCCAAATTTTTTTCCATTCCTTGTATTTTGGGGAATCATGTCATCGAAAAAGCTTTTCTAGACTTAGGAGCTAGTGTGAGCTTAATGCCTTTAGCAGTTTGTGAGAGATTAAACTTAGGAGAATTACAACCTACTAAGATGTCACTTCAATTAGCCGATAGATCCGTTAAATACCCTATAGGCATACTTGAAGACGTCCCTGTTAGGATAAGTCAGCTGTTTATACCTACTGATTTTGTTGTCATGGACATTAAAGAAGATGACGACATACCAATCCTCCTAGGTAGACCATTCTTATCAACTGTTGGAGCCGTAATAGATGTTAAAAAAGGGAAACTAACCTTTGAGGTAGGTGGCGAGAAGATAAAATTTGTACTTTCGAAATTCCTTATGGCACCTGTAATAGGAGATGCCTGTTATGCCTTAGATATCATTGATGAATGCATTAGGGAATTAGAACAAGAAGAAGAAACTGAATCTATAAAATTGCCATCAACCCTTATTTTGGAAGATGACAATTATAAAAAACCCTACATTGATGATAACCTTCACGAATGTTTATCTCTTACCCCAGATCCTATGCCTTGCCCTATGAAACCAACCGTAAAACTTAAGGAACTGCCTAAAAACCTGAGATATGAATTTCTTGATGAAGAAATGAATCGTCCAGTTATAGTCAGTGCTACTTTAAACCAAGAGGAAACGACCCAATTATTAGATATTTTACGAAGGTATCCCTCAACCTTAGGATATAAGATCTCAGATCTAAAAGGAATAAGCCCATCCGTATGCATGCATCGGATTTTGCTTGAAGAAGATTCAAAACCCTCCAGAGAACACCAACGAAGAATAAATCCTATAATGAGTAATGTAGTTAAGACTGAAGTTCTTAAGTTACTAGAGGTAGGTATAATATATCAGATCTCGGACAGTAAATGGGTGAGTCTTGTGCATGTAGTACCTAAAAAGGGAGGCATCACAGTCGTGCAAAACGAGAAGGGCGAACCTGTAGCAAAAAGAACTAATGGAGGTTAGCATATGTGCATAGACTATAGAAAATTAAATAAAACAACTAGGAAGGACCATTTCCCATTACCATTCATAGACCAAATGTTGGAGCGCCTAGCCAGACACTCTTACTTTTGTTACCTAGATGGATATTCAGGATTCTTCCAAATACCTATTCACCCCGAAGATCAAGAAAAAACTACCTTTACATGCCTAGTTGGAACTTTTGCCTACAGAAAAATGCCCTTTGGACTCTGTAATGCTCCTCCCACTTTCCAACGTTGCATGATGTCTATCTTTGCAGACTATTTAGATGGAATCATGGAAGTATTTAGGGACGATTTCTCAGTTTGTGGGTCTGATTTCAAAAATTGTCTTATCAACCTTGAGAAAATCCTGGAAAGATGTGTGGAGGTAAACCTTGTGCTAAATTGGGAAAAATGTCATTTCATGGTCACCGAAGGGATTGTTTTAGGACATATAGTTTCCGAAAAAGATATAGAGGTAGATAAAGCTAAAATAGAAGTCATAGAGAATCTAAAACCGCCGAAGACTATCAGGGAGATAAGAAGTTTTCTTGGACATGCCGGATTTTACCGACGTTTTATCAAGGACTTCTCCAAAATAACAAAGCCCTTAACCAGTCTTTTAATGAAAGATGCTGAATTCATCTACGATGAAAAATGTACTGAACCATTTAATCTTCTGAAGCAAGCTCTGATTTCAGCACCTATAATGAAACCCCCTGATTGGTCGGAACCGTTTGAGATAATGTGTGACGCTAGTGACTATGCTGTAGGAGCCGTTCTAGGTCAGAGAAAAGATAAAAATTTACACGTAATTTATTATGCCAGTAGAACCCTAGACGCTGCACAGCTCAACTACGCAACAACCGAAAAAGAGCTCCTAGCTGTAGTTTTCGCCATAGACAAATTTAGATCTTATCTAGTAGGAGCCAAAACTATAGTTTAAACCGATCATGCTGCCATTCGTTACTTACTAAGTAAAAAGGATGCCAAACCTAGGTTACTTCGATGGATTCTATTACTGCAAGAGTTTTCTTTAGATATCCGTGATAAGAAAGGCACATATAATGTAGTAGCTGATCACCTTTCTAGGCTAGAATACCTAAAACCTGACTCAGTGCCCATAAATGACGATTTTGCCTATGATAGACTGATAGCCCAACTAGAAACTATTGAAGATGATAACCCAGACCCACATGAGTATTCTCATAAATCCTTAGCTATAAGTAATACACCTTGGTATGCAGACTTTGTTAATTACCTAGCCGCTGACATCATACCCCCTAATCTAAACTACCACCGGAAGAAGAAGTTCTATAGTGATGTAAGAAACTTCTATTGGGACGAACCATTTCTTTTCAAGAGAGGTAAAGATGGCATTTTCCGCCGTTGTGTTCTAGAAGAAGAGGTACATAATATAATTGAGCATTGTCACTCTGCACCTTATGGTGGACATGCAAGCACATCTAAGACCTACGCCGAGATTCTTCAAGCTGGCCTATTCAGGCCAACTATGTGGCGTGATGTCCATGCTTTCATTGTCAAGTGTGACAGATGCCAACGCATAGGAAATATTTCAAGACGTAATGAAATACCTCTAAGAAATATCCAAGAAGTAGAACTCTTCGACGTATGGGGTATAGACTTTATGGGACCGTTCCCACCATCTTTCGGAAATCAGTACATCTTAGTAGCTGTTGACTACGTGTCTAAATGGATTGATGCTATCGCCGCACCCACGAACGACACCAAAGTAGTCATCAAATTATTCAAAAACTATATATTTCCCAGGTTTGGAACCCCCCATTTAGTCATAAGTGACGGAGGATCACACTTCATATCGAGAATATTTGATAAACTTTTAAGCAAGTATGGAGTTAAGCATAGAGTAGCAACACCATACCACCCACAGACCAATGGACAAATGGAAGTATCTAATAGGGAGATCAAACAAATTCTTGAGAAGACTGTCTCTATATCTAGAAAAGATTGGTCGCAGAAACTTCAAGAAGCATTATGGGCCTATAGAACCGCTTTCAAAACCCCTATAGGAACAACCCCTTATCAACTGGTCTATGGAAAATCAAGTCACTTACCTTTTGAGTTGGAGCATAAGGCCTATTGGGCCATCAAAACATTGAATTTGGATTACTTGACTGCTGGTGAAAAACGTATCCTTGATATCCACAAATTAGAAGAGCTCAGACAATCTACCTACGAAAATGCCATCATATACAAATAAAGAACAAAAGCTTGGCATGACAAAAGAATCGTAAGGAAAGACTTCAAAATAGGCGATCCTGTTCTCTTATTCGATTCTAGGTTAGGACTTTTTCCAGGGAAGCTTCGTTCGAGATGGACTGGCCCTTTCGAAGTATCTAAGATTCTAAGATCTGGTGCTATCGAAATCAAGAACCAAACATGTAAACCGTTCATCGTCAATGGATAGAGGTTGAAGCCCTACGAAGGAGGTGACATCCCAACAACACACACATGCCATACTCTGAGTGATCCACCATATCCTTCAAATGATGTATAAAATCCGGTCGTCGAGCTAATGACGTTAAACAAGCGCTGCATGGGAGGAAACCCATGGTTTTCTTATTTACGTACTTTTTATTAATTTTTACTCTATTTTAATTTGTTTACTTTATTATTATGTCAGGACTAACGATTGAATGTTTTATGTGGTTTCAGGACTTGTTTGCTAACCTTGTGCAGAATGCAGAACCCCGATGACATGCACGTGGCCTTTAGAGACGACGCACAAAGAGAGCGTTACTATGTCCACATGAGACACCCTATGGCTCCTACCAGGTACCCTGACCAAGATTGCATGGATGCCTTGAGGATAGAGCCAAGCGTCATTCCACCAACTCCAGTGGGACCAGTTTGACGATATGAACAACACTTACAGGAACTTGACTCTAGAGTTCCTCAGTGTTGCTCCCACCAAATGACACCTATGCCAAGAGGGGTACAGACGCGAACGGTCGGCGAAAGAGAGAGAACACACAAGGGTGAACTGAGAAGAAAAGAGTCGCCAGCTAGGCATTTTTATCCCGAAGGAAAGGTAATGCTGCATAAACCTAGAAAAGAATGGATAAGACGGTCGCGAACCAGAGAAACTGAGAAAGGGGGTTGGTTACAACCCGGGAAGGTATTAGCACCCAGATTGTCCGTCGTACTCGACGGGATCCACGCTTAAAAGATTTGTGTTTTAAAGGGGTAGTGTCAGTGCTATCTGTGTATCAAAGTTGGAAAGAATGCAAGTGTCAGTGCAAAAGAGATGTGAAGTGAAATAAAAAGGTGTGTCAGTGTAAGGAAAGAATGCAAAGGTCAAGATAATGAGGCTTTAAGAATAATACTGGAAGAGGGGGAATTTACAGAGACTTTTGTTCGATAACTGTTAAGTTATGCCTACGTATCCTCTCGTGCAATGAGGAAGTCAGAACACCGTAGTCCGAGTCAAAGAAACTGAAAGATAAATTGACTAATGAACTTCTTACTTGTCTATGCTCAAGTGTATGACCTGTCTGGCTCAGGTGCAAACTGTCTTGCATTAGACGGAAGAAGAAAGTTCTCGTTTGTGAATGAGTGTGATGAGAAAAGAATCCCGGAGGAGACGATTATTGTTTGTTTTTGTGTATTTTCAATCTTTTATTGCTTTTTGAGTTTGTCATAAGAGAATGAGCTTAAGCCTAAACCAAGGGTTAGTAAACTCATCACATCCTCCCTCTGATTAGGGGTAATGAGAATACCTTAAGTATGAAGTAAACACCTCACACTTAATCACCATGATGTAGGATTAAGATTATTAACCTACTTGCAATTATTTAGATGCTTTTCGAGTTTTTGTTTAGTGTTAAGTAATGAGTTTAAGCCATAATCAAGGATTTAATGGACCCATTACACCATCCTAATAGAAGGATAATAGATGAGAACATTTAAGCTGAGAAAGGCTCCTCAACTTAATTCATGATTAGGGATTAACCTCATGACAAAACAAAGCCTTTATTAAGTGGATTTTAGTTAATGGTAAGGTTAAGAAGTGATTTTTATGATTTGTAAGACAACTTGAGGGGGACTTGTCCATTAACACTAGGGTTAGTCCTTCTTAACCAATTAAGGAAGAGTTAGAACCCTAATGCAAGGCCCAAGTTACAAGTTTGATGTCTTGATGATTATTAAGTGGATTGATTAAAGGATGTAAACACATCGAGGGTTTAACACTTAGGATTAAAGTTATACATTCCATCCTAATAGAAGGATACAGGCATAACCTTAATCACAAAGCCTTAAAACCTTAAAGGTTTAGTCCTTGATTAAGAGATGAGAAGAGAAGACACAAAGATGACACAAAGGTAAAACTAATGGGGGAATAATCAAACCCTAATTATTGTCATGCTTGGATGTTCCTAGGGTTTATGAGGATTGCAAAAGATCTTCAGAGAAGCCACCAAGGGAGAAACAGGATGAAAGGAGGAGAAGCAAAAAGAAGCAAAACAACTTACTTCACTTAAGAAGATAAGTTGCTTGAAGAAAGAAGGAGAGGAGGAGCATGAATGAGCAATATCACTCTAATACAAAAGTAAAAATGCAGCCATGAATGCATAAGAGAGATGAGAAGAGATTTTGAGAAGTGAAGGCAAATTCACTTCTCAATGACTTACCACCTGAAAAGTTAGTAACAAGAAATGAAATGCAATGAAAATGAGATGGAATGCAATGATGAAAACCAAAGTCAGAAGTATATACATGATGTAAATGATGCTAAGAGGTAAAGCAAACACATAACAAGAGTTGTGGATGATCATACAAGGATGAGGATGCAAATGAAGCATGTTTTGAACTATGAAAGCTCATGAAAGCCTATGAGATGCAATGGAAGTATAACATGGAAAATGGATGAAGAAATGACTTATCATGATTCTAATGTGTCCTAACATGTCTTAGGAGTCATGTGAATGTACAAAATATCATGTTAAGTTCATGTATGCAAGCAAATGAGAGATGAATGCAAATGAAGGCAAGAAATTAGGGTTTATGCACAAGACACAAAGCAAAATTCAAAATCAGAAGCAAATGACAAGATAAAAAAATTGAAAATGGGATCAAAGGAACCCTAACCCTACATAAGTTCACTGCCCAAAGGAGGGGATCTAACTCTTAACCTAATGGGAGCTATGATTTTCTCAAGTTGGCTAGGGTTTTAAGGCACTTCAAAAGGAAAAATACACATCAAATTGAAAATGAAATATACATTCAAACCAATTTTACCCTAGAAACTACATGATATGAATAATGCAATGCAAAAAGAATCAACATCAAACTCTTCATGGTTAGGCAGAATGAATTTTTCTAAGTTAGAACATAAATATTGCCTTTTAAGAACTTTAATTCCAAAGAAAAATGCCAAAATATGTCAAGAACCAAAAAGAAATTTGTTTGAAGAGTTTGATAAT
The DNA here is from genome assembly GCA_963966055.1 of Lathyrus aphaca. NCBI lineage: Eukaryota > Viridiplantae > Streptophyta > Magnoliopsida > Fabales > Fabaceae > Lathyrus > Lathyrus aphaca. The sequence goes on from OZ014519.1 coordinate 7,222,768, forward strand.
GTTTCTAAATGTTTTAAAATGAAATGTGAATTTTTTGGTGATTTTTAGATACCTAAATGCATTTTTAATTAATTAATCCTCATTAACTAATTAAAAATAATCATTTAAATGATTTAAAAATAAATTTTTATGCAAAAAAAAAAAAAAAAAAATTTGGGTTCTGAAAATTATTAAAAGATTTGATAAAAATTTTCAGAATTTTTTGATGCATTTTACTATTTTTAAAAATTCGTACAAATAAAATAGAAATAAATGAAATAAATATTAAATAAATGGAAAATTATGCAAAAGGGAAGGACAGGATTTGATCTGGGCTTAAAGCTGTTGACTGGCGCCACATCCAATGGCCCAAATTTAAACCTGACTAAACTTAATTAATTAATCCATTAAACCCTAATTAAAACTAATGATAGGATCCCAGCCATCCATCGCACGCGGGAAAGAACAATCGCACGACCCACATTCAAAAATCCACTAAATACTCAGCTAACCCTAATTAGGGCAAACTAACCTCAGACGGCCGGAACAGTGGTTCCGGTCGTCTTCTTCGGCCAACCCCCAAGAACAAAATCTTCCCTAGGTCATTTTAAGAGCTGTAAAGCTCCAGATCAAACCCCCAAAGCTTCCTAAACACGAATCTACCCCCAAAACCAATTTATGTTGCCTCAAGAACAAGATACGAATCAAAGTTCAAAAATGGCCAAACTTTCAGAGATACGATACAGGCTCAATAGTCAATCATTTTCAAAAATAAAAAGTGCAGAATGTTCAGTGGAGCAAGCAGATCATCTCTATAACTTAAAAGAAGGTTTCTGGAAAAAAGTTTGAGGGAGCTACCTGAGATGGAGCTTTCAACCCTGGAGCTTTCAGGATGCTTCCTTGCTTCCAAATGCCTCCAATGAACTCCCAGAAGAAGCTTTGAGGCTTAGTTGGAGTGTTTTGTGGCTAGTTTGTGAGATTGATGCAGTTCAGTTCAAAGGAAGTGAAAAATCGTATTTCTGTTTGGGGTGGTTTCAGGCTGCTTTGATGGGTGAGAAATGATCAGTGAAGTATTTTGAGATGAATGGTGGAAGAAGTTTTGAGAATAAATGGCTGAGTTATGGAATTCGATAGAAAATGCAAAAGAGGGAGTTTTTGTGAACTATGGTGATACTGTGGTTTCAGGCTCCAAGATTGTGTGAAATGTGATCCTTGAGGCATGTATGTGAAGCTGTGATTGGTCAGAGTAATTGGTGTGGCTCAGTTTGATTGGTATGGCTCAAGTTGCATAAAGTCAACATTTGTGTAAGTTAAGGCATGGGCTGGTTCAGTCATGGTACAAGGGTATGGTTCGAATCAGCTTGCTTCAAGGAGGTCCATGGAAGTCATATTTGGCAGCTGGCACAAGTGGATGAAGAGTTATGGAGCATTTTGCAATTTTGTCCAACTTTGGCCCCTTTTGAGATTCTTGAAGTTTAAGGCATGGAACTTAAGAAATTTTTGAGCCAATCTGAATTTTAGGTCATATATGATGTTTATGTAATACTTATACAACAATTAGAGGTCACATTTTGCCTTGGTACAAGAATTCGCAAGTTTCCCTCTTTGGCACATAAGTGAATTTTTGTGATTTTGTCCAACTTTGCAAGGCCATAACTTTTGTTCTATAATGAATTAGAATGAGTTATTGTACTTTTTAAAAATGGGAGGATCCAATCTACAACTTTCATGACCAAGAGTTTTTCATTTGAAGCATTTTTGGATCAAAAAGAGGAGGTTGAAAAACTTTCCCAAAATGGCAAGTTTACATTACAAGTCACTTTCCCAAAATGGCAACTTTGCAAATGGCTTGAAATTCCTCAATTTTGTGAACTTATAACTTCTTATAAGATCAAATAAAGATCATATACATCCAAAATGATGGAGAAACCCCTTTTGTTGGATGATTGGGGGCCTCAGATGCCCTGATTTTGCACTGACTTGCTCAAGAAGTCATCTTGTGATCAGATGCCTTCCCCATTGAATTTCTTCATGAAAATTGGTATTCATGATCCTAATATCATATAGAGACCATTAGAAACAAGAATGACCAAAACATTTGGAGTTATGGCCTCTGAAACCAAAACCCTAATTTCAGGTCATCTGTGCAGTCAAGCTTGGCTCTGCTTCCATGCCTTTCCTCAGTTCTTGTGATTTTTGACTTTCTTGATCTTGGGAGGATAAAATATGATGCTTGAATATACATGGACCCTCTTGAGAAGATTTGAGGCCTTTGGAGTGGCTCAAATGGCTCAGGGATGGCTCAGATCACAAACCCTAGATGCAGATGACTTAGAATCAATGCAGTGAAGCAAAAATGTAATATGAGATGGTATGATTGAACTTATGCAAATGAAAAGAATCACAAGCCATGGTGAAATGAGTGAGGGAAAATTTGGGGTGTTTACAGCTGCCCCTATTCAAACATGAGTTAGCTGTGTAGGATGTAAGCGACGGCTTAACAGGCAAACAAGATAACTTGTGGTTGAATACCAAAGACAGTCCAAAATTTGCACTCACTGAATGAAGAAGAAAAGGGATATAGATTGTAAAAGGAAGTAAAGTATGTTTATAAAGTGCGGGCGAAGGAGGACGACCGTCGAGCAGAGGACGACCGCTAGGGATAAAGCAATGGTGGGGACGGCCGACATCCTGGGGGAAATAAAGGGATTATGATGGGGACGACCATCAGAAAAAATCTCTGGGGATTAAGGGTTAAGGTAATGATGGGGACGACCATCAGTTCGAAGAATTAATGAAATGAATGATGAGGTACGGTCATCAAAGGTGAAGGACGATCACCTAGCAGGGGACGGCTGCTCTGTTGGGGATAAGGATGAGGGACGGTCATCCAAGGTGAAGGACAATCACCTGGCAGGGTACGGCTGCCGAAAATATCACGACATAGGACGAATGCCGGATAGAAAAGGTCGACGATGGGGACGGCCATCGGATAAGCATGATGAAGGACGATCATCAAGAGGTGAAGGACGATCACCCAGCAGGGTACGGCTGCTCTCAGGGTTTACCATGACATAGGAAGAATGTTAGATAACAAGATCAACGATGGGGACGGCCATCAGATAAGATGATGAAGGAATATCATCAAGAAGGTGAAGGACGATCACCTAGCAGGGGACGGCTGCTAAAATATCACGACATAGGACAAATGTCGGATAGAAAAGGGTTCCAATAATGGAGACTCCGTTGGGGTAATGATGAGGGACGGTCATAAAAAAGGTGAAGGACGATCACCTGGCAGGGTACGGCTGCCGGAAGGTATCACGACATAGGACGGATGTCAGATAGAAAGGAAATAGTTTATTCGGGATTTGACGGGGACTCTTCTGGGGAATAGTAGACACAGACGAGTGTCTAAATTCAAGAAGATATAAGTGTTTGACACTGTGTATAGATTTAAAGATGCGGACGAGCATCCTTAAGACTATGATACGGACGAGTATCGATAGAAACAACTGCTGACGCATGTTCAGAGATGATGATACAGACGAGTACCAACTAGTGAACAAAGAACACGGACGAGTGTTGACTCTGAGGGGATTTAAGTGGTATATACGAGATACGAACGAGTATCTGTGTGGGTAAGAGAGTATGAATGAGACACGGAGGGGTGCTCAACTTGCTGGGGAGAGCACGACACGGGCGGGTGTCGGAAGAAATGTACTATAAAACAGTATTTTTGGTTCCCAAAGTGTTTACGCAACCATGCTGGGGAATGATGACACTGACGAGTGCCAAAAGGAGCATGTATCTGTATTTGCGAGTGCAAAAAGGACGCTTTTGGCTTTCTGCCGGGGAATTTGGGAAGTATTTTGTATATTGTTGATGGAATGTCAGTATTTACAAGTGCTTGGTTCGACACATGGCTCTTGATTATGCAATATGTTTTGATTTTTGCCGTAATGCTCCGTATTAGACGGAATGCTACGCTCTGGGGGAAAATATGATGCGAATGCTATGATTATGTAGAGATACCGATCCGGGATTCGGATCCCGTTGCGGTGAAGATCTCTGGCTAATCTGCTTTGAAAGAATGTCCCAGCTGGGGGAAAAGATCATTGGTAGATCTGATATATATGATTCTGCTTGGGGAAAATAGGTCACTGATAGACCTATCCTTGGTGATGGGGAGCCCAGCTGGGGTCTGTGGAAGCTTCCATCGCTTTGTTGTGAGATCCTCAGGTATTGCTCTTCTAGATAGAGGCTGTGACTCTGCGGGGAGATGCTTCCCTTCCTGACACTTGGCTGAGGAGGAATGATGACTGGCAACTCAGCTGGGGAGAAAGCATTCCTGATGCTGCTTGGAGGAGGTATTTGAGTTCCTGCAAACCCTGTAAAGACAAAGAAACGTACAAATATCCCGAGATATCCCTTACTAGATTCCATCATAGGAATTTAGACCCTCCTGGAGCGAATATATCACCTGTAAGCATGTAAATTTTTTGGAAAAGACGCATCTGTACTTATGCAATCATTATATTAAGGATATCGGACATTTTTGCAAATAAAAAATAAAATGCACGAAACGGAATATGACTAAAAAATCTGATTTTATTAATTTGGGTGCCCTGAATTGGCAAGATACAGTCCAAGAAACATATCCCCTAAAATGAGGAGATCGTTTACAAAATTGAGAAACAAAAAGATGCTGGCAATGTTGACGATGCTTCAGTGAGCTTCCTTTTTGCTATGACTTGTATGACATTGACGTTCTTCTCATCTTGCTTTCTGAAGAAGGCTGATTCTGACCGGAGCTTGAACCTTTCGAAGCTTACCATGTTGTAAATGATACAGATGAATTCAGAATGCAGTTGTTCGCTTATTCCCTTATTTTGCGTGGATCGCCCTTTCGGGTTTTCAATCCACCGGGATACCCATTTTTGCCTGAGTTGTCCGATGTGGCTTTTCAACTCAGCGGGTGTACATCTTTTATTTATATTCCCTTATTTTTGCCCGAGTCTTTTATTCTGTTTTTGACTCGCCAGGATGCCCTATTTTTGCCTGGACTTACATTCTGTTTTTATGTCCAGCGGGTCATTTTTTATGCGAAGTATTTTTTAAATGCATCTGAATTCACGGGGGACGGGAAGTCTTCACCATCCATAGTACTGAGCATCAGTGCTCCACCAGAGAAAACTTTCTTTACTATGAATGGGCCATCGTAATTCGGAGTCCACTTGCCCCTGTGGTCTGTATGAGAAGGGAGGGGTCTTTTCAGCACAAGATCTCCTACTTGGTATTCTCGAAGCCTGACTTTCTGATTGAAGGCTTTCTTCATTCTTTTCTGATACAGCTGCCCATGACAGATTGCAACTAATCTCTTCTCTTCGATCAGACTCAGTTGTTCGTACCGGGATCGGACCCATTCTGCTTCGTTCAGCTTAACATCCATTAGTACCCTCAAGGAGGGTAATTCAACTTCAACAGGTAAGACTGCCTCCATACCATATACAAGCTGATACGGTGTTTCCCCAGTGGATGTCCTGATTGACGTACGGTACCCATGCAAGGCAAATGGTAGCATTTCATGCCAGTCTTTATAGGTAACTACCATCTTCTGCACAATCTTTTTGATATTCTTGTTAGCTGCCTCAACAACGCCATTCATCTTTGGCCTGTAAGGAGAAGAGTTGTGGTGTTGGATTTTGAAGTCCCGGCATAGTTCTGCCATCATTTTGTTGTTTAGGTTAGAACCATTATCATTAATGATTCTCTCGGGTACTCCATACCGACAGATGATGTCTCTCTTTAGGAATCGGGCTACCACTTGCCTGGTAACATTTGCATATGAAGCTGCTTCGACCCACTTGGTAAAATAGTCAATGGCTACCAGGATGAATCTGTGGCCATTTGAAGCAGTCGGTTCAATCTTGCCAATCATATCAATTCCCCACATGGCAAAGGGCCAGGGTGAGGACATCACATTCAAAGGGTTGGGAGGCACATGCACTTTATCTGCATAAATATGAAATTTATGGCATTTTTTGGCATTGGCACAACAGTCTGCATCCATTGTGATCCAGTAATAGCCTGATCTTAGCAACTTTTTAGCCATAGCATGCCCTCCAGCATGGGTACCAAAAGATCCTTCATGCACCTCGTGCATCAACAAGTATGCTTCTGCCCTATCAACACATCTAAGAAGTACCATATCAAAGTTTCTCTTGTACAAGGAACCGTCAGCATTCAAGAAGAAACTACCAGCTAGCCTTCTTATTGTCTTCTTATCATTGGAAGATGTCCCAGGTGGGTATGTTTGGTCCTCCAAGAAGCACTTAATGTCGTGAAACCAAGGCTTATCATCTTTAAGAACATCTGTTGAGAATACGTATGCTGGCCTATCAAGTCTGGATACTGATATCCGAGGCACAAAGTTGGCAGCTTGAACTTTGATCATGGATGAAATGGTAGCCAGAGCATCTGCAAACTGATTTTCATATCGAGGGATATACTCAAGCTTGACCTTTGTGAAGAAAGTCAATAACCTCCTTGTATAATCCCGATAAGCTATCAGATGATCTTGGTGGGTGTACCATTTGCCGTTGGTTTGATTGATTACCAGAGCTGAATCTCCGAACACAGTCAAAGTCTTGATCCTGAGGTCAATGGTTTCCTCAAGACCCATAATACAAGCTTCGTATTCAACTTCGTTGTTAGTGCAGTTAAAGGTGAGTTTTGCCGAGAAAGGCATGTGAACTCCTTTAGGTGTAATGAGTACTGCACCAACACCACGACCATTCATATTAACAGCCCCGTCAAACATCATAGTCCATTCTTCTTCCGGGTCAGGCCCTTCAGTGTGAACAGGCTCTTCGTGATCTTTTTCCTTCAAGTACATGATGTATTCATCGGGGAAGTCAAATCTCATGGGCTGGTAATCATCAATTATGTGAGGATCATTTGCCATCTTGCAACCCGTCCGGTAAGTGCTGGCTTCTCAAATATGTACTTAACTGGGTCCATCTTGGAGATCAATAAAGTGGTGTGGGTCAACATATACTACCTTAGTCAGCGAGCAGCCCACGCTAAAGCACAACAAGTTTTCTCGAGCAGTGAATAACGTTGTTCATAGTTGGTAAACTTTTTGCTCAGGTAGTAAATTGCGTACTCTTTTCGACCAGACTCGTCATGCTGGCCCAACACACACCCCATTGATTCTTCTAATACGGTCAAGTACATGATTAGAGGTCTTCCTTCCACTGAAGGCATAAGGATTGGAGGCTCTTGTAAATATTCCTTGACTTTGTCAAAAGCCCTCTGGCAGTCTTCGTTCCACCTGACCGTTTGTTCTTTTCCTAACAGCTTGAACAAAGGTTCACAGGTTGCAGTAAGATGGGATATGAACCTTGAAATGTAGTTCAATCTACCTAGAAACCCCCGAACTTCTTTTTCAGTCTTTGGTTCAGGAATTTCTTGAATGGCTTTTACTTTGTCAGGGTCAACTTCAATTCCCTTCTCACTTACAATAAAACCCAGCAGCTTACCGGATCGCACCCCGAATGTGCACTTTTTGGGGTTTAACTTCAGTTGGTACTTCCTCAGACGCTTGAATAGCTTCAACAAATTCACCAGGTGGTCTTCTTTTGTGAGGGACTTGGCAATCATTTCATCCACATAACATTCAATTTCTTTATGGATCATGTCATGGAATAATGTTACCATTGCCCGTTGATAAGTGGCACCAGCATTCTTCAATCCAAAAGGCATCACCTTATAACAGAATGTGCCCCAGGGTGTGATGAAAGTTGTCTTCTCCATGTCTTCAGGTGACATTTTGATCTGATTGTATCCTGAAAATCCATCCATGAAGGAGAACACCGAGAACTGAGCCGTATTGTCGACCAGTACATCAATGTGAGGTAATGGGAAGTCATCTTTCGGGCTGGCTCTGTTCAGGTCCCGGTAATCCACACACATCCTCACCTTGCCATCCTTCTTAGGCACAGGTACAATATTGGCCACCCACGGCGGATAGCTAGTCACAGCAAGGAAACCGGCGTCCCACTGCTTCTGTACCTCTTCTTTTATCTTCATTGCCATATCTGGGTGAGTACGGCGCAACTTCTGTTTTACTGGTGGGCAATCTTCTTTCAGAGGCAGCTTATGCATAACAATGTCGGTGTCCAACCCTGGCATATCCTGATAAGACCAAGCAAAAACATCCACATACTCCCGAAGCATGTCAATCAGTTGCTCTTTTACTGAATCTTGCAGGCAGGCCCCGATCTTAACTTCTTTCACATCTTCTTCCGTAAACAGATTAACCGTTTAGACCTCCTCCTGATGAGGAGTGATAACCTTCTCCTCTTGTCTTAACAACCTGGCCAGCTCTTCAGGTAGCTCATAATCTTCTTCAACCCCTTCATCAGCTTGATTGATTGGATTGTCAAAGTCATACGAAGCCATAGCAGTGTTGTTGTCGGTGCAATCTGAAAGGCACTCTCTGCAAGGGATTAGATTGTTCATTTTAGCAGTGTTGTTAAAGTCATACGGAGTCATAGCAGTGTTGTTATCAGTGCAGTCTGGAGGGTGTCGCTCCCACCAAATGAGGCTAGGTCAAATGGGGTACAGACGCGAACGGTCGGCGAAGGAGAAGGAATGAATAGAGTCGCCAGCTAGGCATTTTTATCCCGAAGGAAAGGTAATGCTGCATAAACCTAGGAAAAGATATGGATAAGACGGTTGCGAACCAGAGAGACTGAGAAACGGGGTTGGTTACAACCTGGGAAGGTATTAGCACCCAGATTGTCCGTCGTACTCAACGGGATCCACGCTTGAAAGATTTGTGTTTTTAAAGGGGTAGTGTCAGTGCAATTTGTGTATCTAAGCTGGAAAGAATGCAAGTGTCAGTATAGAATAACTGTGAAGTGTATAAGTAGAGTGTCAGTGTAAGAACGAGAATGAATTGCTCAAGACTGTGAGGCTTAAAGAATAAGGCTGGAAAGAGGGGGAATATACAGAGACTTTTGTTCGATAACTGTTAAGTTATGCCTACGTATCCTCTCGTGCAATGAGGAAGTCAGAACACCGTAGTTCGACTCAAAGAGACTGAAAGGTAAATTGACTTGTGAACTGCTTGCTTGTCTATGCTCAAGTGTATGACCTGTCTGGCTCAGGTGCAAACTGTCTTGTATTAGACGGAAGAAGCAAGTTCTCATTTGTGAGTGAATGAGATGAGAAAAGAATCCCGGAGGAGACGATTATTGTTTGTTTTTGTGTTTTCAATCTTTTATTGCTTTTGGAAACTTGTCATAAGAAAATGAGCTTAAGCCTAAACCAATGGATTAGTAAACTCATCACATCCTCCCTCTGATTAGGGGTAATGAGAATACCTTAAGTGTGAAGTCAACATCTCACACTTAATTACCATGATGTAGGATTAAGATCATTAACCTACTTGTGATTATTTAGATGTTTTTGGTTGTTTTTTTTAGTGTTAAGTAATGAGATTAAGCCATAATCAGGGATTTAATGAACTCATTACACCATCCTAATAGAAGGATAATAGATGAGAACATTTAAGCTGAGAAAGACTTCTCAACTTAATCCATGATTAGGGATTAACCTCATGACAAAACAAAACCTTTATTAGAGTGGATTTTAGTTAATGATAAGATTAAGAGGTGGATTTTATGTTTTGTAAGACAACTTGAGGGGGATTTGTCCATTAACACTAGGGTTAGTCCTTCTTAACCAATTAAGGAAGAATTAGAACCCTAATGCAAGGCCCAAGTTACAAGCTTGATGTCTTGGTGATTATTAGATGAATTTATTAAAGGATTTAAACACATTAAGGGTTTAACACTTAGGATTAAAGTTATACACTCCATCCTAATAGAAGGATGCATGCATAAGCTTAATCACAAAGCCTTAAAGCCTTTAGGGTTTAGTCCCTGATTATGAGATGAGAAGAGAAGACTCAAAGATGACACAAAGGTAAAAGCTAAATGGGGGATTAATCAAAACCTAAACATTATCATGCTTGGTTGTTCCTAGGGTTAATGAGGTTTGCAAGAAGATCTTTAGAGAAACCACCAGGAAGAAAGCAGATGAAAGGAGGAAGAAACAAAGAGAAGCAAAACAACTTGCTTCACTTAAGAAGACAAGTTGCTTGAAGGAAGAAAGTAAGATGAACAAGAATGAGCAGGCTCAATCCAATACACAAGATAAAATTCAGCAAATATGCAAGAGAGAGATGAAAATAGATTGTGAGAAGTGAAGGCAAATTCACTTCTCAGACAACTTACCACCTGAAATGTTAGCATAAGAAAATGAAATGCAATGCAAATGAGGTACAAGGCCATGATGCAAATCAAAACCAGAAGCAAGAACATGATGTCAATGATGCTAAGAGATGATACAAACATGAGGCAAGATAAGAGAATGATCAAGCAAGCATAAGGATGCAAATGAGGCATGCATTGAACCAAGAAAGTTCATGAAAAGTTTATGAAATGCAATGAACATACAACATGACAAATGAAAGATGCAATGATCAAACATGATCCTAATATGTCCTAAGATATATTATGAATCATGTGGATGCACAAAGTGGCATGGAAAGTCAATGGATGCAAGCAAATAAAATATGGATGCAAGGGAAGGCACAAATTAGGGTTACATGCATCATGCAAAGCAAAAATTCAAAACCAGAAGCAAATGACATGATAAAAATTTGAAAATGCAATCAAAGATACCCTAAACCTATACAAACTCACTGCCCAAAGGAGAGGATCCAACTCTTAACCTAATGAAAGTTATGAATTTCCTAAGATTACTAGGGTTTTAAGGTACCTTGTCAAGAAAAAAAAAGCCAAACAAAATGAAAATGCAAGATCAAATCAAACCAAATTTATCCTATAAACTACATGTTATGCAAGATGCAATGCCAAAAGAATCATCATCCAACTCTCAATGGTTAGGCAGTAATGAATTTTTGAAGTTTGAAACAAAATATTGCCTAAAAATGGAATTAAATCCAATGAATATGATCAAAAGGTATCAAAAGCAAAAAAGAAATTTGGTTTGAGAGTTGGACAATGTTTCTAAATGTTTTTAAATGCTATGTGAATTTTTTGGTGATTTTTAAATACCTAAATGTATTTTTAATTAATTAATTTCTATTAATTAATTAAAAATAAACATTTAAATGATTTAAAAATAATTTTCAGTGCAAAAAATAAAAATAAAAATATTTTTGTGTTTTAAAAATTAATGAAACTCTTGACAAAAATTTTCATAATTTTTTAATGATTTTAGCTATTTTAAAATAAATATGCAAAACAAATAAGAAAAATATGAAATTAAATGAATTTAATGGAAAAGTAAGCAAGATCTAAGGCTGAGATTCAAACTAAACACGCGGGAGTTGACTGGCGCGTGTTTGAGTGGCTGGGATTGCTTCTGGGAAATTCAAAATTAAACCTAATTAATTAACCTAATTAATTTGAATTAGGGCTTAATGAGAAATCCAGGCCCTCCATTCGCGCGGGAGTCAACCAAAGTCAGCCAGATCAAGGGCCCAAATTCAAACTTTGCCCTAAACGCGTTTAACACACTAATGACTCTCAGGTGGCCGGAAATGACCTCCGGTCATCTTCTCCGGCCACCTCTCCCCTGAGATTTCTCTAAAACACTCCCTAAGCCAAATCAAACCCCCCAAATCTCTAGAAATGATCCCCAAACCCCATAGAGCAAGAATCCAGCACCAAATTTCATTTATTTTTCATCAACAACAAGATTCGAACAAAAACCTAAAACTGAACAAAATTTCAGAACATGCATACACACTCAAAACTCAACCATTTTTCACCATTCAAGGTTCATTGTGATCAGTGGAACACACTCTACCATTCTATAACTAAAGAAACAAGTTCTGGAAAAATGTTTCAAGAAGGTACCTGAGCTTGAGCTTTCTCAGTTCTGGACTTTCAGGCCTCCTCTCTTTGTGTAAACCACTCCCCTTGAACTCCTGATGAAGTTTTGATGCTTGGAAGGAATTTCTTTTGGCTGATTTGAGAGTTTGCAAGCCAACTGGTCAAAAATCGTGTTTGGTTTATGGGAGGTTCTTGGCTGTTTTGATGGATGGTTTTGGGTCAGTGAATGATTTTGAGATCAATGGTGAAGTTGGTTTGAAGAATGGTTGAGTGAGCTGAGAGATTCGAAAGGTTTTGCAAGTTGGAGGATTTTTGATAACTATGGCAATCTCTGGTTTCAGCTTGTGTTGTGTGTTGTGTTATGTGGCATTTGGTCCACTTATCACAACTAGAGAGGTCAGAGGAGTTGGTGTGTCACTGTGGGATTGGCATGGGTCTTTATGCAAAAAGTCAAGATATTGTGTACCCTAGGCATGGCTCGGGTCAGAGGCAATCTAGAGGCTTGTCCTGCCTCAGCTTGAGTCAAGGATGGCCCTTGGATGATTCATAAAGGACTGCAGCATTTGGATCATGAGTTGGAAGGGTTTTTGCAACTTGACAACTTGTTTCATCTCATGATTTTTGGCTATGTTTATGTGAGAAATCTTGCTGAAATTTTGGTGTGGCATGCTTCATTAGGTCATGGCAATGTTTTGAAACCAGCTAGAGGCCAAACAAATCCTTTGAGAATCAATTTGCAATAAATCCCTCTTTGCACTTTAATGAAGAATGACTTATGGTTACTTGAAAAACAAGGCATGGAAATGGGAAATTCTTTGGGCCAAACTGATTTTTAGACATTGGTTTATGTTTGTACAAAGATTAGAAGTCACTTTGAGGTTTCATTTTGCCTTGGCAAGGGATTTTGCAACTTTGCCTCTTTGGTACATAACTTGAAATTATGTGATTTTTCCCAACTTTGACAAACCATAACTTTTGATCCAAAATGAATTAGAATGAGTTCTTGTACTTTTTGAAAAGGGAATGATCCATTCTACAACTTTCATGACCAAAGTTCTCTCATTTGAAGCATTTTTGAATCAAAAAGCAAGGGTTGAAAAAGTTTCCCAAAATGGCAAGTTTCCATTACAAGTCATTTTCCCAAAAAGGCAACTTTGCAAATGGCTTGAGATTCTTCAATTTTGTGAACTTCCAACATCTTCTATGATCAAATAAAGATCATACACAATCAAAATGATGGAGAACACCCTTTGGTTGGGTCATTGGGGGCCTCAGATGCCCTGATTTCACACTGACTTGCTCAAGAAGTCAACTTTTGATCAGATGCCTTCCTCAAGGAATTTCTTCATGAAACTTGATATGCATGATCCTTATAACATGTAGAGACCAATAGAAACAAGAATGACCAAAAAATTTGGAGTTATGGCCTCTGAAACCAAAACCCTAATTCTAGGTCATCTGTGCAGTTAAACCTGGCTCTGCTTCCATGCCATTCTCAATTCTTGTGATTTTTTGGCTTTTTTGACCTTGTGAGGATACAATATGATGCTTGAACATACATGGACCCCTTTGAAGTGATTGAAGAACTTTGGAGTGGCTCAAATAGCCCTTGGATAGCTCAGATCACAAACCCTAGATGCAGATGACTTAGAAGCAATGCAGTGAATCAAAAAAAATGTGGTATGAGATGCTATGGTTGAACTTATGCATATGAAGAGATCACAAGCCATGGTGTGAATGGGTGAGGGCATATTTGGGGTGTTTACAGAGGGCACTCTCTGCAAGGGTTTAGATTGGTTCATTTTAGTGATCAATTTTATCTTATTTAGAAAAAGTGAAAATGAAGTTATTTATTTTGAAAAACATTGCCATTTTATTTTTGTACAAAAAGTGAAAAATGAAAAACAGTGAGCGAAAAAGAAAAGACTCATTTGCAAAAGATGTCCTGATATTCATTAATTGATCTTTGCACAAAATACAAGATGGCCCGATTACAAAATGAGTCTTGACATCTTGGGCAAGATGCAAGACTTGATGCATGCTTTAAAATACAGGAAATAATAATTACTCTGCAGGAGTAACTCTTATAATTTCCTGGGAAGACCAGTTTGAGACATGGTTCCCCGGGATCCTTGGACGTATCCAGCTTTCCAGGTTGCGCTCGCCTTCTGACTCATCTTCCAAGCTATTCACAGCATCCGGGGTGAGCATCCCCCCACTAATAAACTTGGGCTTCGTTGTAGTCTCTGATTGATCTTGTTGAGTTGGTATGTAACCCAACCCAAATCGGTCTTCTTTCTTCTCCACGGGCAGCAGCTTGCCCCAGCCTTGGGCGGTACCTTCCTCAACAACCTTCCGGGCTTGCTGATATGATGTGATGGAAGTTCCCAGTACAGCAGATGCTTCATTAATGTTGAGGGCCTCAAACCCTTGGCTCATAGTTTCATGGATCTCCCCATCCATTTCTATGTATTTATATGTAGCCAGCTGGCTAACAAAGATGTCCTCCTCCCCACAGATGGTGATGATTTGGCCATCCCACTCGAATTTTGACTTCTGGTAAAGGGTAGACGTAACAGCGCCGGCGGCGTGGATCCAGGGTCTACCCAACAGACAGCTGTAGGCCGACTGTATGGCTATCACATAGAAGGTAGTTTTGAAGGTCTGCGGGCCAATTAACACAGGCAGATCAATCTCCCCAAGCACTGATCTTTTAGAGCCATCAAATGCTCTCACCACCAAATTACTTGGACGCAATGCCAAGCCATCATACTCCAGCTTCACTAAGGCTTTCTTTGGTAGAACATTGAGTGATGACCCAGTTTCCACCAGTACATGAGACAGAACAACACCCTTGCATTCCAAGGTGATATGAAAAGCCTTGTTATGGTTGCGTCCCTCTGTTGTTAAGTCAGCATTGGTAAAGCCCAGTCCATGACTGGTGTTGACATTTGCAACCACAGTTTCTAGCTGATTAACAGTAATCTCCTCCGGCACGTATGCTGCATGCAGGACTTTCAACAATGCGTTCCTGTGAGCTTCGGAACACATCAACAATGATAATATGGAGATTTTGGAGGGTGTTTAGTGAAGTTGGTCTACCACCTTGTAATCACTCCTTTTTATGATTCTCATGAACTCGTCTACATCTTGTTCAAAAGATGTCCTCTGAGTCTCTTTGGCAGTTGGCTCTTCAGATACCACACTCTTTCCTTTTGCCTTGGCAACAACTTCTTCTTCAACATTAGGTCTTTGTGTTTGTGAGGCAAAAAGGCGTCCGCTTCTGGTGAAGCCTCCGCCTCCCCCAACATTATCAACTTGTGGTGAAGAGGTTGATGAATCCATAGTGATTTTCTCCCCGTTGCAGTAGAGATCAGAGCCATAATGCTAAGGTATGGCATTACTGCTTTCATAAGGAACCGGTCCAGGCACCGTTATAGTGACCGGATTGATTGCTGCAGAGGAGGGTACTGTAATGGTGTGCGGATCATAGTAAATTGTGACTGGTGATCTGGCAGGAGGTGCCACGGTTTGTTGTTGGAAATTGCTGTTGGGAGGAACATTTAACGGGTCATAGTAGATTGTAACTGTTGAAACATCTTCATTAATTTTTGCTGGCGTTGTAGAAGATTCTATTGACTGGATGAGTGTTGAAGTTGTAGCAGGAATGGTGACTGAACTTGTATTCGCTGAAGTGATTGACTGAGCAGTTGTTGGAGTTGTAGTAGAATCCGTTGGAACAATGGTTGCTGACGTTGTAGGAGTATCTGGGATTGTCGTTGGAGGAATTGCTGGATTTGTAGGCGTCGTTGTTGTAATCTGAAGGATACCATCCTTAATAAGACCATCTATGCCACTTCTCAATCTTTCGCATCCATTGACTGTAATGTGGCAATACCCACAGCCGAGCTCACACCCGGGGAACACTTGGCATTCTAAAAGCTGAGCTTTAATTTCAACCAAAGGTGTTCGAATTTGTGCAACACTGGTGATTAAGATGGATGGTTTGCCTTCCTCAATGGCATTAATCCTAGGCCTGTTGTGACTAGGCATTGGATTCCTTGTGACATTCGGAGGGGGTGCAAAGTTGAGAGCTTTTGAGTCCACCAGGTCTTGGACTTTCATTTGTAGGGCCCTGCATTTTTCAGTGTTATGCCCCGGTGCGTTTGAGTGGAATGCACACCTGGCATTGGCGTCATAGTTCTTTGGCATGTTGGAAGGATCTGGAGGTGCCAATGTCCTTAACTCAACCAGGTTGAGCTTCAGGAGCTGTGGCAAAAGTGCAGCATACGACATTGGGATTGGGTCAATCACCCTGTTTTCCTGTGATGGTCTTTGTTGGAAAGGACGCTGTTGTTGGTTGTTATTGTTGTAGGTTCTCTGTTGCGGATACTGAACTTGTTGTTGATATTGTGGTTGTTGCTGTTGAGGATACACTAGTTGTTGAGGAATTGGAGCTGGGATGGTGATAGCTGCTATTGACCGGTGAGCATACTGAGGTCTGCCCCTGCTTGCATGAAGGGAATTGGTCTCACCGGCTCTTCGGGGTCCCACAAAAGGCTTTCTG